>JAVHKY010000056.1:5587500-6787500 GCA_035079385.1 Aspidiotus rigidus
TTTACCTGTCAAGTTAGCTCTTACCGTTAAAATCGGAAATATTTACAAAACACAGATATCTACTCATCACACAGCTGGCGGCCAGGCACTAATAATAATAAATAAATAGGCCTATAAGGAAACCTGAACGGACGGGTATAATACCTCACTTTTTCGATAGGAAAAGTCGGTAAAATGCAAGGGGTGTCTTAACAACATCTGCAGAGTCACCTTGATCACATTTGTTGGCACGAAATGTACAAAACTAAAAATGAAATTTTTTAGCTTTTTTACGCGAGGTGCGTAATGTCTACCGGTAAAAAATTACTTTGAAGGCATTTCACGTGCTCATTTTTTGTATACATTTCAATATGAATATGTGTACGTGTTCTCTACTTTTTTCACTTCGCATAAAATTCGGTAGACCACACACTGAAATAATGACTCTGTAGGCCGCATACAAAAGGAGCACCTATTGAATTTTATATGAAGAGGAAAAACTTTAAAAAATTTCAACCTTCGAGCTTAAACTCTTGTGGTAGTGAGGAACAAAGTTTAATCTTTATTCAGAAAAAAGTATAAACAAAGATTCGAGACTCCCATAAAACAAGTTCTCTCTTTTTGTCGCTGTCGTTTCTGTCAGAGCATCATGCAGCGGCTTTTCTGCAATAATGTATTCCGTCGGTCTCAAAAGATGAGGAAATGTCCAAACATAGAATTCAAACCAAGAAGCGATGGGTTCTTTCAACCCAACTTCTTCAATTGGTCAATTAAAGTCATCTCAAACAAAATATTATATTTAACTTATCAAGCTAAATTGAAGAATCCTACAAATAGATAACATCGAAAAAAAATGCTAGCGTGGACAAATTTTGATCCATATATATGGGTATACATATAAGGAAACCTGAAATTGTTTTAATAACGTAGCAATAATCTACAACCTCTAAAACGTTAACAAAATTCATTGCCCCTTTCCTCTATTAATACTCGCTTTTCTACAAAAAGTTGGTAAAAAAAAGTTTAAATGAGAGATGATGTGAAGAATTTTGAATGTTTAATGCAGCATCAAGTAGGATGATTTGTATACGCATCAAAACAATGTTTGAAAACTGGAGGAAGATAACCTAAATTCATGAGATGAGAAGAGAATGTACATTAATCAGCGCAATGAAGGATATATGAAAACATCAGTGTCAAACGGAAACGGTTTTTTGAACATAATGATAAAATTGACAAGTGGCTGTATCGTGACAATAGATATATGAATCAAAGATCTCGTTATCCATGAGAAGTGTTGATGTCGTGAACCGTCACGCAATTTCGAATTAATGTTTTTAATGTATTTTTACCTCAGCGCAGAGGAGGCCAAATAGGGATTGTTAACACAAATTTGTAAAAACCTGGTCACGTTAGGATAACTATCATGAAGGCTCATAATATTATTGATTCGTAATATTTTCAGCTTCATCTACACTCTATAATTTAGCGACTTATTAATGGCACGGGTTATTGACATTACTATTGTGTATCTCTTGTATACAATCAAGTTTACCTCCTTCCGCAATCCATTACCAATCATGCCTCCATCCACGCTGACGAACACCAGCCTCGTCGTACCATCGTCTATGATGAAAGCCCTTGAGAACTGACGCAAATGAATTCCTCTACCTTTCTGCTCGAAATTAGCGTAACCCATCTGTAAGAAAAAAATAATAAAAAGTTGAAATGAAAGAACATTATTCGACTGAGAATATGAAAATGAGAAGGAAAAGAAAATCGTCTTTATGAAAAAATGGTACAGCTACCGTATCTATTTATGGAATCGTTTAGCTAGAAATGTTTCCCTTCTCTAGCGAACAATAGGCCTACAAAAGAATGGAACGGACGTACACGTAGTTAGGCTGGTATCCAGTCCACTTGACGTCCTTCCCCTAGGTCGTCTATTCCCTATCACGCTGGACTTTCTCACTATACTATATTGACCTATTTAAGAACGTGAAATAATACGAACTTCAACAACCTCCACCAACCTGTTACTTGATCATAAATTTAATGGAGTTGATATTAATATTAGTCATATAATATCATTTAAACATTATCATCCAGGTGTTCCTTTAAACGTTCTGTGCACCAACAATTTTTTACGAACAACAATTTTTGTCATTGTTATCATAATATCAATGCTAACTAGAGTGCAGTCGTTCTCTATAGTCTCGATTCATTCGCAAATAGAAAATATATACATACGCACATTTCATCAATTCTTCACTAAGCAGGTATATATTCTTTCGATTTCAATAACGGAGCCAATAATGCGGACGCAAATATCGTAGACCGGGTCCGAGTTACCTACACAATCGATGAGTCGAAAATGACGTCACTAATGCCGACCCTCAATCCACATTCTTATCCATTGTACTACTCCTGAGCAAGTTAATTGCTGTACGCGTTCCTCGCATAGGAAATATCGAATCCTTTATCGACGCGTGTTTTTCTTTTCCCCATTAGTTTATTCCATCAACTCTCTTTAATTAGGCCTAACAATGAATATTATAGGAGTAGGTGACGTAAATAATGATTAATGAGTTTATGTTTACCTATTTTATTCATGATTCCATTTTCAACATCTGGAGTCAATTAAGATGTGAAGATAAATAAGTAAAAAATGAGGATTAGGTACTCAAAAGAGTCGAGTGGAGCAGTTTTGCGGTATGCGGAGGTAAGCAGAGTCGAGGCTCAAATCTCTATAGCAGAAGAGAAAAAACAATAAGGTTGACCATTCAGAGTTTTTAGACAGAGGAAGAGATGAGGAGAGAACGAGACTGGTCTCCTCCTAGGCAGATGTGAATAATAGATTTTCTACTAAAGGGTCGCTCAAAGTATTCTACATTTCATTGAATTGTTCATCCGAGAAGAGATAAAGAAAATTCTCGACAATTGTCAGACGGTAATGATTTTTCAAGTCAGATGGTGAAAAAATTGAAAGGAAAGGCACATTTTTCGCAGTTTGGTCAATCATATCGTGACCCTAGTACAAGTGATTCAGAGTCATAACGGGATAAGTCGGAATTAAAACGTTAAAGGGCGTATATGAGGAGACAAGGTAAGTAGATACATACTCTTATTGGCATACAAAGATTATGAGAAAAACAAGAAATGAATATAGAGCTGAGGTCTCTCACAAAAAAACTACACAACCATGCACTTTAAATAGAATATTCTTAGCCTGTTCTAAATCTTTTGGAGCCCTCACCTCTAATCTCGGGTAGAAGTGAAGATGTATTGAGAAGTGAGTTCGCGGTCTTTGCTAAATAGGCATATGAGAATTGAAGCAAAAAGTTTGTCAGTAGGTAGTACACTAGATATACTAGAATGTTTGAAGAGGGATAAGGTTGAATATTTGTACAGAGGAAGATTCTCAATCGAGGAAATGATATAAGAAAGTTCGCAGTCAGGATAAACTTACGGAGGAATAAAGAGGATTCCATAAGTTTTGGACTCGGATGAATCACTCCGATAACCAATCGCAAAGATATGATGACCGAATCAAAGCGAGAGGGTTTAAAGCGAGTGAGTTCGTCTGCTCATAGGTTACAAATCCAAACCATCAAGTATATAGTCTCTTGGAGAGCAAATGTTATTGAATAGCTGAGCCTATTTTCTAGGTTAGAAATTCGTACAAGTGTTTCCTGAAATAAGTAGCATGCACATTCGAAGATTACCCCACCAGAAAGCTCAAAGTACAAAGATGTAACATGGAGAAAAAACGCCCATAAATATTCAGGAATTCGTCAAAATTTCAGTTCACGCAGACCTACAGGTATTAAAAAACGAGTCAGGTGGGCACATAAATTAAAGAAAATTAGGAAAAATATGGTTCACTATTATGATTATATTATAGGTACCTATTTAGAAAGAATAAGTGAAATTAGTTTTTGAAAAAAAAAAAAGAATACGTTCGGATGGCTATAGAATAATTGAGATCTTTTGTACATACATGTATGTTATTTAGTCATAAATTATTACTTTCAGAAATCTGATTGTGAATTCATATGTTCTTGTATTAAATATTCATAAGAGATGAAAATATCGCGTCAAGTTTGGTAAATGAGAAACGATTGTTCTAAATAATCATATGCTTTTTCGCATAAACTTTATGATAGGTAATGACTTTTTTAAGATCATTCTGATATAGGTACCCTGCATCATTTTATTTTGAGCAAGTTTCAAGTTGGGTCTTTTCGAAATTTTCGAGGCATAAAAATCAAAGCACACACCTCTTGTATATCCGCACTGATTCTCTAAGCATTGATGACCTCAGAGCAAATTCTACTGCTAGAAAAGCGTCAAGAAGAATCAGTTTTTTTTCTTCTTTCTTTCTTTAAGTATATTTGGTATCCTCGAAATTTCGTTTAGACAAAAAGTGCTTTTTGGTACCTAAAATAAACGTGCGTATCACCATGCACAAATTGTGCATAATCTTTGCAAATATTCTTCGACCTCGACGAACAATCTTGAAACACAAACGTGAAGAACCTCTACAAGAAATAAAACTAAAATTCTTTTTATACAGATATCAATCACTGTTACAAATTTTACTCACGTAAAGAAAACGTAGACATCTATCGACTACCGAACAGAATTTCAATCATGAGACCCTGGAGGCTGTCTAAAGCATCTTCAATGACGAATATGCGTCAAGTTAAAATGATATATCTAGCCTATGTAAAATTTTCCGGGTCAAAATTGACATCAGTCGTACACTATGTAAGGAAGTCTATAGGAATTTCAAATTTAATACTTACGAACGTGATTCCAACAGGTGGCCCGGTAACGTCCGCGATTCCAACGCCAATTTTGAACGTCTTTACCTGACTGATCAGTTGAAGTGGTACAGTTATTAACACCCACGTGAGACATACTCGAGTTTCCATGGTAAATTTTACCCTTATGACAGTAAATGCGCTAGCTCTTTTTGTTTTCGGAACATTTCGTCGATCCGGGCAAATATAGATCGTCTCGACAGCGATAATTTCTCTTGTTTATGGAACTCGTTCAACACATCTCATATAATTATAGGTACGTCTATACGTAGGTAAGTCTATTCATAACTGAAATCGTAATGTACTGTAAATCATCTAATTTTGAAAGAGAATAAAAAAGTTCAATAAGTTACTATAGATACCTACATAAAATACGACTCGATCGAAAATTACTACGCTTCTCGGATGTTAATTGCGCGAGTAGACAGCGACGATAACGAAAATCGCATTTCGAAGCGCGCTAATGTGCTTCACAAATGAGTTTGTAAACTTTCGTGTCTATTCATCGCGTCGAATAAAATCGTGCAGGAAATTCACTATCGCATTCATCGACGAAACCGACGAAGTAAGTATTCTTTGTCAGCAGCTTCCTATATTTAACAAACACAAAAATACGCTCTTTACAAAATGAATTAGGTATCATAATTAATATTGTAACAACAACATCAACACGATACCGCCGGGTTTCAGATACAGTGGGATACAGGCTTTGAGACTCTTTCTTTCTTACCTCGAATAACTAATAATGATACAGGCAAATTGAGACGGAAAAATATATCGGAACAATGGTTTGCGGCATTATAATAAACTGTTTCGTTTTCGCTTTTTCGAGGCTGTATTTTGTTTCCAAATAGCCAAACGGTATTTTAATTATCATCTTGATTTCTAAGGTTAGAGAACAAACTAATTATAATATAATTGTCACCATCGACAAACAGTATAATGTTCGCGTACAAAAGGTATCCGTAGATAAACGGTGAGTGTTCGTATTCACATTATAATTCCATCTGAATCAATATCGCTGTTTAATACATACCTACAAGAATTGTACTTTACTACTCGCAGTTGAACTTTCTCAACTGTTGGAAAATACTCTAGGGCGACAGGAGACGTCACCGATTACCTACCTTTTTTACTTATCGCGTAATTTTCTGGGGGAAAAAAAAAACTTTTGCAGCTCGATAGCATGACTGCATGACTTTTCTCGTGTACTGGTTACCTAAATGTACTACAGCATATACACCTAAATATATTTAGATATACCTAAGCGTTGTGTTCATTGCGACCTTTTAAATTGTGAAAAGACTATTTTTCAAATGAAAGAAAGTGGGCACATTTGTTGCAAGCTTCGTAATAAGAAACTTCCTTAATGAAGTTAAACGAGGAACGCAGGGAACCTGTTTTATGAGTCAAATGGAATTTGGTATTGAAAATTTAAAGAAGCCTAGACCTAGATAAAGCTAGTATAAAGAAAGCCTAGACCTACTATAAGCCTAGTATAATATAGTTTGAGAATCTAAATTTGTCTCGAATCTCGAGAGTTGAAATTTTTACAAGTCCCTCTCCTCTCATATATAGCACGATGGTCGACATTTTTCCAAGTCCCCCTCCTATCATATATAGCTCGAGAGTCGAAATTTTTCCAAGTTTTTTGCCGGACGGCAGACGGCGCACGGCAAATTTATCAAAAAGCCTCCCATAAAACAGATTCTCTGTTGAAAAAAAATCATCTTTCCTGCTTCAAATTTCGTACTAAAATTAAGGAAAACTCAGGAACTTCTTAATCAATCCTTACCAAATTGACGCTGACAAAACTTCAAACCAATTCTTTTATACAGTAATTGATTATTTTTTCAATAACTTCGCCACTTATGATCCGTAACAGAAAATTAATTTCTGAAAATAGATGGTACTCGTATAAGATAAGATAGTTTTTGGTTCACATGAATAAAAACGCGTTCTTTCGGTGCTTCCTTGTAGGACGCAAAGACGCGTTTTTTTACTTTGGAACTGAAAGAGTTAGGTTGCGCGCATGCGCGTATTCTGTATGCACCGAACATTTTGGCGATCGCGGACGAAAATGATCCTTTAATAATTTAAAATACAATATTCGAATTTTTCGTTGTGCTCATCAATTGTAAGAAAATTACAATTTCGTTTTCCATCAACAATGTTATGATGCTCTAATAAAAAAGTGAAAATTTGAATTCTAAATCATCTCGCGTTTGCGTTTTTATTCATGTGAACCGAAAAACAGCGTACGCCACACGTGGACGGAGGAAAGCGAAAGCGATATACTCGCGCTGCATGGCGGCCCTCGCCGCGGCTCGGGTCGCCAAAGCGCTCGTATAGAAATCGCTCTCCTCCGTCCCTTATAGCGTAATATATTATTTCGCGTATAATGAACACTATTTGAGTTATTGAGTAAATTTGATCATTTCCAGCTTAGGATGATATAAAGATGATGAAAAAATTATTAGTACAGGAGCATTAAAGTCTTCTGAGACTAAGACGAAATACTCAGCTTTGCTTCAGAAATATTCTACGGGGTATAATATAGCGGTCCCTGACTTCTTTCTCATTGGAAACTAAGTATTCTTTAATACAACTTCAACACACTCCATCTAAACCCTCATTATTAAAATAAGGACAATAAATAAATCACGATTATATTCTCATTAAGTGCGTCTGGTATCTCTGGAAATTGAAAAGAGAAAAATTATTTAAAATATTGAAAGTAGGCAGAGAAAATGAAAAATAATAAGCTTTACTTTTTTTTACTCACTGATTGCAAATGAGATGAGGGTTACAGTGACTGAGCACACTACCTTCAAATTCCTTATATATTATATGTAAACGATTCTACTCCTCGAGACGATTCTAAACATATATACTTTTTCTCCCCCCGACGATTTTTTCGCTAAGAAATCGTCGATCGAAGTTGCGCGAAATCGACAAAATCCGCGCGAAACTCTCATTCGAGTGATTCACGTTCGCGCCTTTTTTTGTACCGTAATCAGCGGGCAAACATTTCGCGCGCTTCACCTTCATATAACCCATTCGGGTAATTTTGGTTGGCGCCTTTTTTTGTACCGCAATCAGCATGAATCATCAAAGTTGCGCGAAATCGACAAAATCCGCGCGAAACTCTCATTCGGGTGATTCACGTTCGCGCCTTTTTTTGTACCGTAATCAGCGGGCAAACATTTCGCGCGCTTCACCTTCATATAACCCATTCGGGTAATTTTGGTTGGCGCCTTTTTTTGTACCGCAATCAGCATGAATCATTCGCGCGCTTTTAATATTATTTTTGTACGGCAATCGTTCGGGCGAGGTGGGAACGTGGGAGTTTTGAAGGGCGGGGAAATATTTTGGCGCGAGACAAATTTCCGTACTTTACAGGTAGTTTTGGTTGGCGCCTTTTTTTGTACGCCAATTTTAATCATTCCATAAACCACAACACGTCATTTCCCTCTTCAAGCAACCGATCATCATTGTTCATCCTGTTCGTTTGCTTCCTATAGAAATGCAGTTCATTGAACCCTATTGAATGGTTCACAATCACTTGTACACAAATGCAATACCCTTGTTCATTGAACTCTACCCAACACAGCAGGGACTCACGTTTCTTCTTACCTGCATGTGCGTGAATAAAAGAATCTAGAAGGGAAAAGCGCGTGAACGAACTACTGCAACTACCTGAAGCGCGCTTAACGGGTTGTTATCTACAAGAAGAAGCGCGCCAATTTTGTTGATTTCGCGCGGATTTTGTCGATTTCGCGCAACTTCGATCGACGATTTCTTAGCGAAAAAATCGTCGGGGGGGGAGAAAAAGTATATATTTTTAGAATCGTCTCGAGGAGTAGAATCGTTTACATATAAGGAATTTGAAGGTAGTGTGCTCAGTCACCGTAACCGAAAAAGTTATTGCAATCATATTATAATGTAGGCCTACCAGTTAATATCCTCAATAATGAAGCAGCATGTGCTAGGGATACCTACGAAGAAAATAAAAATTCGAACAATAATCTCGATGAATAGTCGAATCAAATCTATTCTAAATTTAATTCAATTTTCAAGAAAAAATTCATAGATAATTCTTTCGGTTTTGAGTGCAATATGTGCGACCGTCTTTGGTTTTTAAATGATTTGAAAAGCATATGTACAGGGTCAGAATATATTGAAATATTATCAAAAGAATTTCTCAACGAAAATGTTGAGAACTTTAAAGTATACATATACCAGTTGTTTTACCTGTTTAAAGTTATTATTATTCATTATTCCTATTAAATTCAGTTGAGAGGAAGATAATAGAATCATTTTTCGTATTCCACGCACTAATGTTTCAACTTAGTTGAAAATTAGAACAATTCCGGGGCCCAGGGGTCGGAGCCCCTCGGAAAGGCGTGAAGCGCCTTTTTTTTCTTGTTCCTTTCTTTCTTTCTTGCTTTCTTTTTATTATGATGTACATAGATGCAAATAAATTGGAGTAGGCTTATGACTACAACTTTTGATATTATCCTTGTATTCTGAACAAAAACGTTTTGTTCCATCACGACGAAAAAATTCAACGTAAATTACGTAGGAGAAGAACGTTTTGCTTTATTCCGTTGAGCACACAAATACAATGGGGCATATGGTAATGCATCTGCGTCAACATTGAAGATTTGTTGTTGATGTCTCGCACTTTCATCCATCAATATCGACATAAAGATACGGGAATAATAATTATAAACACTCACTTGTTTCTGTTTTCTCTACATACCTGCTCGAGCTCGAAACGAATCTTATATTTCAGTCAATATTTATTTTTTTAAATCACAGAATAGATAAAAAAACTAACTACGAGTACAATAAAATTAAATATTATAGAGAAAATTGTTCCAGTTTAGTTCGATGCGGCCGTTTAACAATGCGACCGCACTCAAACTAAATTATTACCTAAGAAATTTTTGAAATGCTTAGTCACCGTTCAACTATTTCTATTTCGTTCGAGTAGAAAAAGTTATTATGAATGAAGTAAATTTTGGAGTCTTATTACTACCTCGTAATAAATATTTCGAGTCATCGTCGTGGCCGTTAGCCCGTTGCATCAAGTTTATCGTAAATTTGTGAAATGCAGTCAAGGTTGACCAGGTGATCCACTTTTCAAAATTTTGGTGTAAATAAAAATTTAACACGAGTTGTTTACCTGTCCTGGTCCCCCCCCCCCCCCGAAGTAATTCTACTCGATCGCAGATTGCAATCATATAACAATACACAAGTAGTTACAAAGTACAATAGAGTTGGCTTACAAACAAACAATGCTCCTGAATATTTAAATCTGGTTTTGCGACATTCTATCTCTCTCATACAACTCGCTAGTAAAGAAGATTCTGCTCAAGACTGATGCACATTAGACACTCATGCGTCGTCGATTGTTTTTAGAGAAGAAAGTTATCGCAATATTTTTCAAGATCAATTCGTAGCAATGCATAAAGAATTTTTGAAAGTTAAAAACTATATCTGGGAATAAATGAAAGGCTTTCTCGTCTAGCACTCAAATTGATTTTGGATGATCGAAAATTCAGGGACGAGAAAACTCTAGTAGACTTCTGTCTGAGATACGAATTTCTTTCTCGACTATTACTGTCACATTTTCTTCCACCCTCTCATCTATACACTGAAATCTTACATAAATAGCCCATTATTCAACATACTTATGGCGTTCTCTATTGTTTCTTCTGTCTTACCATAAGTCATTTTCATTTGAATCCCAGATCATGTGAACTCTCTAAAGCATGATTCGGTTCGAGTGAACGCAAAAATAACTAATTACAAAAAAATGATACGAAATATACTTAATAGAAAAAAAACGAAAAGACTAACGCACACCAAAAGAACGAAAACCAACTAACCGATATCGTAAAGCTGAAAACAAATATTATTAATTACGAAAATTTGTACATATAATATGTAATGAGAAGTCCGTCCAACACGAGATCTATCTCAGTGGAGGGAAATAAAATATATTTCTACTAGCGGTTGGCGACGCGCCTCCGGCGCGCCTGACCGCGTTTTATAGGTAACTGTATCTTGTAGGTATGTGTGTTTTGTAGGTATCTTGGAATTCAGATGAATTTTTAAAAAAGAAACAGTGGAAAGAGTTTTGCAAAATTCACAACTATTCAGTTCAAAAATAAGAAAATAGACACCAAAAACTGCGACTGTCGACTGTACTGTACTTATAAAATATCAAAGTTCCGAGTCGCACAAAAATAAAATCACCAAATTAAATTTTTTACACACTAATTCACTTGAGAGCTGACTTAACGCGTGAAGCCTGTATTCATCGCAGCAGAATACAGACAAATCCATGGACATTTTGCCAGTCCCTAAGAAAACACACGGACAACAGGTAAAAAAAAGGGTAATTTCCGCTAGCCCATACGCAGTGCGCACCGTGTCTAGACATTGGTTCTTGTATGAGATACCGGATGTAAAATCCTTTATGTAGGTGTTTTTAAAACTGTGAATAAAATAACTTACCTACTTAGTATGGAAGTACAGCGAATACTGTAGTCACAAAATTTCCTCCTAAAAATCTGGAACCGGGCTCATTCGAAAGGAAATTACAGGGGCTACAATTTTTGTTCTCTTCAATTTTTCATAAAAATGAGTTATACTCGAGTTATCACAATAATTCAATTTTCGAAACTGCGCCACTCAACGCGCGTAGGTCTAACGTACAGCGCAAAGCAGTTTCAGTACTCGATAATGCCCATTTTTCCTAATTTTGTCGCCCCCTACTCCACCTTCAGGGAGTCAAAACATCGAAATGTATTTAAGAACCTGACCCAGAAAAAACGAAATTTTTCAAAAAAAATTCCAGGTCGATAGGTGAAGGCGTTCGAAAGTTATGGACGAACATACATACAGATATACATACAGATATACAGACAGACAAACATTCTACTTTATATATTAGATAGTAGCCGCGCCGTTGATAGGTCGGCTCATACTTCGCACTCTCTATGAAAAGCTCGTATTTTGAGAGGTCACAAACACTCGCGAAATGTTGTTGGTTGAAGAAAGAGGGTAGCTCAGGGTACCCTTTCTCGTACTCTACACTCCCTGCGCCGCAGTCGAGAACTCGCACATGCCTTTGTTTTGTATAGGTATCTTCATGGAATCTATCAATTCAATTTTATGGTAATTCCACAATCGTTCCAATTTTTTCAATTTACAAAAAGCCTAAGCTGAATGAGGTAAGAATTTCACCAGTTGAGTTCGTTCTGTAAAATAAATCTCATCATTTTATATTCGTACATCAGTGTTCAAACTAAATTATAGAGAGGAAGAGTGGTTGAAATGTTTCGCTTGTACTTTCACGTAGTCTTCAAACATTTTTTACTTCATCTTTGGTGTTCGACTAAATTAGCTGAAAATACTCATTTTACTGACTTTTCCATTGAAGAGTCAGGTATTGCTCCCTACAGTTGTGGCGGTGAAGGCCGGGAATAAATTCTCTCCAAGTTTTAGAGATCTTAGATCCCCGTGAGACTGATAAAAAAATTTCACATTTCCTCATATACGTATATGTAAAATTAATTTACTCAATTCGTAAATTTTCCTTTTTTATAATAACGATGTACAAAATAAGATATGAATCGTTAAATTATGATTTATGACCACCGAGTCTAGAACGAATTAAACAATAATAATTTATTGTAATACAGAACGAACGCGTTCATGAACCGCTTATCAGCGAGTACTGATATTCGACTGATTCGAAAGATTCCATCAATGCCTAAGACCAGCAGAATAGATAGATAAGAGTGAACAATCGTACACACGGTTGTTCGTGAAATTAGGTGGTGTAAGTACCTAATTTTTACATATATTTAAAACGTTTTTTTTTGTCAGCTCAACTCCTCCAAGAACTATGATGAGTGGATTTTTTGGCTTTGAACGTGGTCAAATTGTAATCATATAACTGAGGTTGTGCGTGGGATTTTTTCTAGGAAATAGGTTGATTATTTGAGTAGTCTTTAATTTTCTCTCCATACTATTATTGCCAATTCTCGAAAACCATCCAACCAATTGTCTTTACGAGTATATGACTGCGCACGATACTGCAGGGTATTCAACATTGTTAACGAGAAATTTTTACGTCATTTGAATGAAGGATATCCGAGTCTTAAGATAGACGGATCGGACCAATGTTTCAGAGTTCCTCTCAATTGTATTGTATAAGTCATGAAAATTATTATGTATGCATAGCATTTACTGGCTAACTAAAGGAGCCGGCCTTATTCGGGAATCTCCAATTCAACTATCGGAAGTTGTCGGGGACGGAATGAAACTCTCATTTCCAAATTTTCAGCCACCTAAGTCGATTCAATCTTCCGTCATATTTTTAAATGTACATTTTACTATAAAAATTCTACAGCTCGTAATTTTTGATGAGTCCTCTTGTGCTTTGGAAGGAAAATGAATCATCCCAAGGGCCATTCATGATAATTTTTTTGAACGAAAAAAAAAAGAAAAAATTCTATATAAAACGTATATTTTTTAGTTAAGAAATTTTTCAAAGTATGTTGTTACAGAAGACCCAAACTGGAAAAAGTATAATATATAAAGTATCGGACGGTCACCTAGAACATATTTTTTTCAGAATTTTTGAAGGAGTGGAAGACCCCCCCCCCCAAAATTGAGGTTTGTTAACGGGGCAATACACGTCTGCAGCCTCGCGCCTTTCTGTACGTCAAATACGCGCTCCGCTCCTACACGTTACCCCTTACAGGCGTGCAACGCTCGTACACGACGCGGTGTTCAGTCGCTGCCGAGTCTCGCGTATAACGTCGTATCGTCTTCGGCTTCGCGCTTCTCGATTTTTTACTATTTCCACAGGTTTCCAGCGACTGGAGAATTTATTTAATATTTTTTACGAACTCGGCGTACTTGTTTACATAAGAATTGACTTAATCGATGAACGAAATACTAAAAGTCAGTATTCTCCAGGTTAAAAAAATGGATTTTCTCGATTGTACTTTATTTTTAAACCGTGGAACAATTCCCTAAAAACGACGGTGCGGCTTCCTCAACGAAGTTGAACGAGGAACGCAGGAAACCTATTTTATGAGTCAAATTGGATTTGGTATTGAGAATTCAAGGACGCCTAGACCTAGTATAAGAAGGGATAGACCTTAAAAGCCTTTATAGTTCGAGAGTATCTACATTTTTCTTCACTCTCGAGCTATACATGGTAGGAGGGGGACTTGGAAAAATTCTGACTCTCGAGCTATATATAATAAATAGGTAGGGGACTTAGAAATATTGAGAATTCAAGGAAGCCTAGACCTAGTTAAAGCTAGTATAAAGAAGGCCTAGACTTACTATAAGCCTAGTATAATTTAGTTCGAGAGTCTAAATTTTTCTCGAATCTCCAGCTATATATGATAGGAGGGAGACTTAAAAAAAATTTTGACTCTCGAGCTGTAGGTGATAGGAGGGGGACTTGGAAATATGAGTCAAATTGGTTTTAGTATTGAGAATTCTAGGAAGCCTAGACCTCATATAAAGCTAGTATAAAAAAGTGCTAGACCTACTACGAGCTATGATATAGTTCAAGAGTATCAATTTTTTTTGACTCTCAAGCTATATAATGTGATAGGAGAGGGACTTGGAATAATTTCGACTCTCGAGTTATATATGATAGAAGGGGGACTTAGAAAAATTTGCACTCTCGAGCTATATACGATAGGAGGGAGACTTGGAAAAATTCCTATCATATATGCTCGAGAGTCAAAAGTTTTCCAAGTCCCCCTCCTATCATAGCTCGAGAGTCGAAATTTTTCCAAGTTTTTTGTTGGACGGCGCACTGAAAATTTCTCAAAAAGCGCCCCATAGAACAGGTTCCATGTTAAAATGGATATTTCTGAGCGGGGTAACACGCTCTACGAGTACCGCGCATTGCCCCTCTCAGAAATATCGACTTTTAGGGTTGTTCCACCTCTTAGAAAAATAGAATTTTTTTTTCTCAGTAGATACAGATGTGGTACATCACATAACTTATATTTTTTTAGAATTGCACTTCTGTAAGGACGCGAGAACGAACGTTAAAGTGTGTGTAAACAATTGTTTCCATCAAAAAAACCGATGAAAAAATTTAAAAAGAAGTTACTACAATTTGCGCGTTAAAAATACCTGCCCATATTGGTAAAGTACTTGAAAATCGGATAAAAATTGCCTAAGATATGAATTTTGTATGAATAAATACATTTTTTGCCATATGTCGTGATATTATAAGGCTAAAAATCCGAAACTTGGCGACTTCCAATGGTAAATATGAAATTTGGCTCCGGGGCCGATTCATCTTCAAACCCGGCTATACCCTTTCTGTTGTGCTACGAGTCCTTGCCGTTTGGAGCAGTTCCGCTGATTATGTGGTAAGGTGGACTCATACGCTTATTATTGAATATTTCCTCTCTAGACCTATATTTTCTCCTATATGTGCCTTTTTTTTCCTCGAGTTGTTTATCATTCCATTCCTATCGTTGAATTTTACAATTATTGGCGATGATCGATTTTTCAATGGCAGTCTGTGTGTGGTGCATAATTATATCACCGTCATATAATATGTATAACGCCTAGGTGGTCACCGAGCACGTATTTTAATGCGTAGATTTTCATTTTCTTCTTCCTGGAATTCGTATATGGCCTCGTTATTTATCCTACTATACCACTCCATATCTTCGATGTCCTTCTACCCTATTTGAGAGTGATGATACAAATTCTTTCGTGTGGTTTCCAGTCTCCTTTATCTCGTTGATGTCTTTTAGTAGTGTTCTCCATTCCTTTTTGAATTCTTCGTCCATGTTTACCGTACGTGTTGTGACAATCGCGAAATCGATACAAAACGAATTTAAACTTGGTAAAAATTTAATCTCGATAAAACGTACCTAACGATATCAGAGATTGTATTACAAATTTTTTCGCACGCTGTAACCGGTTTACGCTTTAAATCACTTGATAGATAAGCACTCTATATTGCACTGTGATACACGTCCGTTCCGTGTCACGGCGATAATCGAACCACCACGCCTAGAGTACGGTGGATATAATAAAATACCTATAGGAGTTTTCTGGATGAGAATAAACTATTTTTTCTTCAAATGCTGTTGTTTAAGTTCCTTATTATGGAAGTACATACATTGGGGTGACGGCTAGCATATTATGTTTTGTATAAATCTTGGGTTTCATGGAGTCACTTGACTATTCTCAAAATTTGATTATGACCAACACTACTTCATTTATGATAGCAGCTGCCTTCCCTTTCTCTCGGCTTCTTTTTTTCATGTCAGTTGATCAATCTGTGCACTTACTTGAATATTTTCCAAGTCCATCTACCTTTTTCCGATTTCTTTATTCAAAACTTTTCATATTGCCTAAATCGCTATTTTCACTCCTCTTTCTCTTCTAGAGAATTTTCATAATATTCTATATTATGTCTTATTGTCAGAACACGCCCATCAGTTTAAATTACATTCTTTCTCTCTTTCTATCTCCTTAAAAAAAAAAAATAGAACACCTCATCCATATTATCCTTTAACCAAATGTCTTCGATATGCATTTTATTTTGGATATTAGATTATGTATAAGATTAATCATTTTCCTAAATATGTTTCCCACATGGTAATGCAGTCGAGAATGATTCCTCGACTTTTGCCAGTTCCCGAGGATATACTGCATGTAAGCACAAGGTGTACAACAATTCATTCCCGGCAAACCTGTACCTATTCTTTAAAAGACACCTACTACTCGTATTATTATTTTCCTATATCAAATATTCACGGAAAAAAATCTCTACAATTTAAATGACTATAAATATAGTCCTGGCACTCCACTCGCAAACAATGGTAAATTTTACTATAAAAAATAGTAAATATTACTAAATTTTATCAATTTTTACAACTTTTTTTTAGTAAGTTCAACTATTTTTTTCAGTTAGGTAATTATACAATTTTTTGCAGAGAGGAGCGCCGGGACTATAATCAAAAGTCATTTAAACTATTTTTTTTTCTCAGTGTTGTATCACACGAACCTGTTTTTAACAGGGAACCTGTTCTATGGGGTCTTTTTGAGAAATTTGCCGTGATGCGCTGTCCCACAAAAAACTTGGAAAAATTTCAATTCTCGAGCTTTATATGATAGGAGAAGGACTTAGAAAACTTTCGACTCTCGAGCCATATATGATAGGAATTTTTCTAAGTCCCCCTCCTATCATATATAGCTGGAGATTCGAGAAAAATTTAGACTCTCAAACTATATTATACTAGGCTTATAGTAGGTCTAGGCCTTCTTCATATTAGCTTTATCTAGGTCTAGGCTTCCTAGAATTTTCAATACCAAATCCCATATCCCTGCGTTCCTCGTTCAAGTTCGTTAAGGAAACCGTCGATTTTCTGAATCTAGAATTGAACATGTTTGAAATTACTGAGGCTACAATTTTTATTCTCTTTATAAAAATGGGTAAAATTCGAGTCAGTATCATTATAATTGTATTTTTAAAACTATACAACGCCGTCAGTCCAAGCGTCTGAACTAACGCGTACAGTGCAGTAGGAAGCACGTAGGTTTACAACTTCAATGATCCTTGTTTCCTTCCTCCTTTTTCGCCCACTACTCCACCCCTAGAGAACCAGAATCTTAAAATTTATCTGAAAACCGTACTCGAATAGAAAGAAAGTCGTTGGGAAACAAATTTCGAGTCCATAGGTCAAAGGGTTGATATAAATAGAGATATAGAGACAGACAACCAAATATTCTATACCTACTTCATTTATGTTACAAATCTTTGCCTAAAATCGAACTACAAAAAGGTATTAAGTACTCTTCGAATACATAAGAGAAATGAGATAATGAGGTTCTTTTCTATAATATTGGCCTAGTGTAAGTTGAAGAGACAGATTTTTCTTAAGTTTGTCCATGTCAATGGTCGCAAAGCCTATTCATAGAAAATATTACGAGAAAACAATCACGTTTCCGCGAGAAAAAAAAACAGTTGAGGCCAGCTCTTCTTCCTCTATAAATGTTCATCTACTCATACCTCCACATCTTTCTTGGCTTTTTTCTTCTTCGGCAGTATCTTTGGAAATTTTTTCCCCAAGGTGTAATATTTGTTAAAAATATATTTTAATCACTCTTCGGTCAGAGAAAATAATGATGCCCTTGTATGATTCTGAGAGTATAATATAGCTTTGTAACAAAGAATAATTTGATACCGAAGCTCACCGACAACCGGATCACGACTGATGACGCAAAATAAGTAAAAACTCGACTCACCTCTGCGCTCTCGAGAACTTAATGAGTACATCTACAATATACAAAATCGGCGCTTATATAGGAAGTTTATTCCACACATCTACGATACCCACGAGAGGAAAAATACTTTCGAAGCTATCGCGCGAATCACTCGAGGAAGAACGTCACACTCGCATTGAAGAGTCTCATGTTTTGCATTGTCCGATCGCGCGTGTCATTATCACCACATGACAACAGCAACTTTGGTGTGCGAACACGTTTCTCGAAACAAAGACCGCGACGACTGGTTCGAGGGTCTTACGCGAGAATAATTATTTTGCTGCTACCTCTAGTGGGGCGAAGCGGGTCCGTATACCGTTTGTGGCGCGCCAAGCAAGTCCGACGCTTCGGGACCGCGTTTAGCCTTCGTCCAGGAAGGTGTTGCGTAGCGTCGCGTTGGTGCTGCAGTGCGGATGCTGTCATCGAACAACAGTTCGACCGGAAGGCTGTTAAACTGTGAAATTCATCAACTGCGCTCAATTTTTCACGTGCTTCAACTCGTGGGTTACGAATAGGTTCATCTTACTCGGTCCGAGTAAATCTTTTGTGTGAGTGCGTAATGATAAGTACAAAATATGTAAAACGTTAGTTATTACAAACAAAATTGCCCCAGGACCAATGTGTACAAGTCGACTCCACGTTTATCGCATTGATTTCGAATACTTTTTTGTAGTTCCACTCCATTCTGCCTACATTATACTAAAACAATAAGCGTTTCTACAAAAAGCACAATCAACTTACCGGAACCAACGGGAATGTTGGTTGGTCGTTAATATGTCTCTTCGTGTGCCCAACTAGTCGGAATTTCGAGCTTCAAGCTTCAGAGAGAACTGCGAAGGTATACAAATAATAAAGGTCATGTTTCATATTTCACGATGACTACAATATTCTATTTTTCTACAATATTTTGATTCAAAGAGCTAATGAAAAAATATCTACGGGATTGACACAGGTAATTAAGGACAGCAGAGAACCAGTCGTCTAGAGGGTATGTGAAAATTATCTCAAGCTCTCTCCTCGTCGTGCAGCTCAAGAGTCGAAATTTTATTTTGAAGACCTTCTCCCTATATGTTAGGCCTAATTCATGTACTTGTCGTATGGTCCGTGAACTCTGCAAAACTGTTCGAAACCTCAATTTAAGTCGATTTTCTCAATTTTTGCCCATACAGAGTTGATAATAAACTCTATAAACTATGACATACTTACTTTGTACCTACGCAATAATTTTTAGTCTATATTGTTCGGAAGAATTCTTTTAAGTTGAAGCTTTACAAATCAGTCAACTCCTCCACGAGTGGTACCCAATTTAAAAAAGAGAAAGTTGAGAAAACTCTCTCAGTTGAATTTCGTACCTCTCCTTCTTAAGAAGGAGGAAAGGAAAATCATTCTCTTACATTTTCTGGGACTTCACTCTATGGTCCATGAACTAATTTCCGTTTCTCTCTTTCTCGACTTTATTTCTTAATAAAAAGTCATCAATTATTGAATACATGACCACCTAAAGCTATAATAATTTGAATTTTGATGCTCTTAATCTTATCACAAAGAAGCAAATTTCACTGCCATTAGATGCCACTACCATGCTCTCTCGGAATCAAATTCACGAGAGTAAAGAGGAAAAATGTATTCGTTTGCCCTTTCTGGGTACTATTTCTACGTGCGCCGCAGGTAACTTCTCACTCCTCATGATTATTTTATGAGAACTTTAAAAGAATTCTTTGTCCAGTTAGAGAACTCTATTCTCAGATTGTGATGATTGGCCCGCGACTTACATCGGCAAAAGAAGTCGCCACTTAGAACAAGACTAAGAGAGCATGAAATCTCTCAAAATTCAATTTTCAACGCTCATAAAAAGAATTCTCAATACTCTTTTAATAAAGAACGTGGTTCGTCCTAAGAAGAGAAATAGAATAAAGGACGCTTGTCGAAACTGTATAGAAATTATCAAATGATGACTTGAAATATTAATAAGAGTGGTAGGGACCTAATATTAATGAGAATAAAGGAAGATTGTTAAACGATAAAAATCTCACCTCAAATTTCAGCTCTAGTGCACCGTATAATTGAAAATTAGTGGGGGGTGGCAATATTGTGAAGAAAATTATTTTCTGGTAATTGAATTTATGAGTTGATCAATAACTATTATAAGAAACATTTTTTTGTATTCGAAGAAATTTTTGAAGGTAACACGGATGCGCCTCCTCCAAACTCAACACATTCGCTCGTGATTGATTATCTGTGATGCGCTCTGGGATGAGGTACACAAAGTCGGATGGTAGAAGCTCCCCGTGTAAAAATGGCCGTCAAGTTAGGCCTATACCAGAATATGATTGTGTACGCTTGAGACTGTCATCATTGACCTCTGTGATCCTTCAATCAAACATTATAAACAACTTTTTTCGGGTAAAATAAACCTTACGGGGAAAGCCAGTTTTACAAGGAGAGCTTTCACCATCCGACTTTGTATACCTTATCCCAGAGCGCATCACAATTCTATTTTCATTTCTCGTCCTTCTTTGCCTACGAGTATTAGCCAATATCTATTTAATTTCAAATTCAGTACCTATTTATATTTACATGTTCAGAAATAGGTGATCCGTACGCACATCCAACGATTTTCTTTTTGGTGAAACATAACCATAAAGATTAGGAATAAGTTTGACAGCAGTAAGGGGTGGCTTGTAATATACAAAGTTTTTCCTCAAATTTTTCAAAGTTACTTATATCAAAATTTAAGTACCTACCTAATTCTATTTTTTTTTTCTGGTTTCGAGAGGGTTGTTTTCCTCATGGATCTGTAAAATCCACTATTCTTTGTTTGAGTGATGCAAAAATAATCTGACCAGGTACTTCATAAAAACTCCCGAGGTAAGTACGTGTAGTTCGTCGCGATATAATTATGAAATGGATGACGAACAAGAAAATGATTTATTTAACGAGTTCAAAAAAGGGTAAGATTTTCCAGATAACTTAAAAATAAAAAATGTGAAACAAAAAGTACCCAATTATTATTTTCAGTTACCTGTAATAAGTGTAACGACGAAAAAGATATTGTTTTAATAAAACTGACATCTACGATGTTCGATATTATATTTAGACAATTATATAGAGCCAGAATTTTCACAATTTTCAGTATTTCGATAAATATACTCTTCACACATCGGCTCGTAACCTCGACAGCTGATACATGAATCCATGACGGTATCAGAACATTTACTTGTTTCGAAGTTGGGAAAAAGCACCACATAAGGGCATTGTTCCTCCAAAAAGAGAACCATAAACAAATGTGTGTGAGTTCGACGAGTTCGTACAGTTTTAGCGTTAAATCATATGAACATCGCCAGTAAAGATTTATGCTTTGAAGAATGGAATGATGACACAATACGATTACGAAATCAGGTGCGATTTTTTACATTGACGATTGCGAAAAAAACTTCCGCAATGCGTCTGTTTCAAATCATGGACGCTCAAATCGATAAAGTATACGGTAACATGAATTTATTTCAGAATGTTAGACAAATATTTGTCATTTACTTACTGTAATCTCACGCTTAGTCGGTGAATTCATGTTTTGATTTAATAACCAAGAGAAGAAGATGATTTGAAAGAATTCATTCTATCCAATTTTGAAGGGATGGAACGGTGGCCTCACTTTGTAATTAGAGATTCTTTTCGATTGTCACACAGCATCAATATTTTTTCATAATATTTCACCAACTTTATTGTACATTTGCAGAAAGGAAGTTGTTTACTTTTGAAAATTAATTTTCTTATTTACACAACCAAATGTTTGGCCTATTAGTAACAATATTTTTCTACAGCTAGTACGTTACACTCAAATAAAAGGACTGTCTTCAATTGATCACAATAGGTAGATATTAGTCAAGATATTTTGATCGAAAAGCCCATCATGACATTTACTTCAGTGTCACCAAGGGGTACTACAAGACATAATTCATTAAATTTCGGTGAAGAGTAGAACGGAGATAGAAAACTTCCAAATAAATAGATACCTACAAAAAAAAGTACGTAATAATTGTAACGTTTTCAGAATACAAACGAAAAACTTAAAACAGAGGCTACTTATAAACAAAAAAAAGACACTTTCTCAAAGCGATTCTGAAATTGCCCAATGGTATTTATTTTGCTCGTTACCCCTTACCGCTGAGGACCACTATCCTTAATTGGAAATGAGGGCCCACCTTCGTCAATAGCACTCTCCATCTCACATTCAAACATGTATATTAGCGGATTATTATGATATTTTCGGATGTGTAGTTGCATCCCTATTTTCGTCATAAATTTCTTTTTACAGACATCGCATTGAGAGATATACACCGAAGTGTTATCTTCTGATCTATGTAAATCGGAATAAGGTTGATGGGTAGACTCGTGCATTTTTAAGCTTTGTTTCCGTATGAACTGTTCGCCGCACTCCTTACATTTGTAAAGATACGGCATATCTCGATTAGACCAATGCGAGAGTAAGTGATTTTGTAGACTTTTCTTTCGTGAAAATAATTCTTCACAAATGTCACATCTCAAGTTCTGCATATGAGGCTCAGATTCATTACCGTGAGTCAACATGTGCTTCTTCAGACCAACTTTTCGCGAAAATCTCCTTTCACATAAACGACATTTGAAACGGAATTTCAACTCTGGATAAAGTTCATGGATCAATGAATGCATTTTCAATCTACTTCTTGATGAATATTGGTTTTTACACAAACCACATTCGTAAATGCGTTCGACTTCTTTTCCAGTTTCGTGGACTAATGCGTTTTCTGGTTCGCATGATAAATTCGATTTGACAAGTTTTTCATCCGACGTAGAGTGTTCTTCACAAAACTGTATGTTACAATTTGATTCTTCCAGAAGAACCTAGAGAAAGTACAATAAAATGAATCCAACTACTGGCAATTATTTTCATCAAAAATACTGATTTAATAAGAACAGCTTCAAACACCAGAGGCGTGCCCCTTCCCGCACGAAAAAAAAAAAACAGAAAAAAAAATTGAATTCTTCATAAAATTGCTAATCCGTTTTTATACGACTATCAGAAAAAAAAACCCAAAGAACTCACCCACCTCTCCAAATTTAGGTATAACTACGCCTCTGTTAAATACTTACAACGTTCTTAATATCATCGCATTCTGAGTTAACTGATACAGACTCCAGAACAGAATGATTTTCTGGAAAATTCTCGAAAACCTACACGGAAAATAGAACAATTTATCGACAAATAAAATTATTCTTTTGCAATGCACGAAGTAAGTTTCTTACATCTACCTCAGTACCGAACTGAGTATTGCACCGGCTAGTTTGACAAAAAGCACCGTCTTCTTCTTTGAGAGGCTCCTCATTTTTGAGAGGCTCTTCTTCTTTAAGAGCATCGAACGTTTTGTACGTTTCATCGATAATTTCATCTTTTACGATGTCTAGCTGTACGTAGACCTCTGAAACTTGCTGTGTAAAATTGTATTGCGGTCAACAAGAATTCATGGAACTAAGCCAAAGAGAAAGCGTCGGGAATTTTGTATCATCTCACATGGTTTGTGACTGTGTTGCTCGGATAGTTTAATTTCAAATCATCTTTCTGCTCCGTTTCGGTTACCTCGAGAGGATGCTCTTCCGTTTCGAACACTCGATCTTCTTCATAAATCATACTTTTCTGCAAGTCACGAACAAAATATATTTTGCGACAACTCAAATCCAAAAATCTTTCAAAAAGAAATCCAGTGTACTCACGTTTTCGGCAAACTCTATAAGCGGGTGAAACCCAATCGTCGAGATCTCCGACTCTGGGACATTTATACAAACCTAATGAAAAATAATATTAGTTCACTGCTGAAAACTAACTGAGGATACCGACTTTGCGTGCATACCGGTTCATCGATAGAATCATCGCTATCATCGTCATGATCGTACACGACCTCAGCTTGTAACATAGTTTCGAGACGATGAAGCATTTCTACTTCCATTCTAGCACGCCTTTTATACCTCAAACCAGATCGGATTCGACCGAATTCAAGACGTCGCTCTCTTTGCTCTACGGTTTCTCGATCGCGTTTCTTTTTATTCCGTAGTCTGGTAGGTGTAAATCTGCCGATACGTTTTCTAGGCATACTGAAATCTTAATATTATTTGAATAACGTGAGGGTTAAGTACTTTCAATTCGAATCAAATCAAATGAAAAATATAAAATCACAATTTACTGGTGTACTAGAATTATAGAATTGTGAAAACAGAAATTACCCAAAATTTCGGAATTTTAGGATAGACATTAAGCGTATACAGTCATCTACAACTTAGACATCTACACACCAACTACTTTACCAATTTTCCTGGTAAACCGCTTATCGCTAAACAGCTGACGAATTATTTTTTGGCTTTTTCGATCCGCCAGTTTGTCTCAATGCCGCAGCATGGCAGCAACGTTTCATTCGGACTGGGCATATTATAGGTGCGCCAGCGTCGATTTACGAAAATTGATAAACGGAGTATGTTGCGAAGTAATATTGGTCGAAGACACAGAACGGCCAGGATATCAGCAGGGCTTCCGATTTTATGCTTTAGTCTTTGACTATATAGGTATGGACTGGTAATGTGAACTATTATTTGTCCAGGAATGAAGGCGTTTTCTGTATACTATTTCAGATACGTCTCGACCGCATACCAGCAAAACGTATATCTATACAGTCAACATGTATAGTTATAACGAGAACGTAAATGCGGTCGCGGTGTACATCAAGATGCCTGTAAAAAACGCCTTCATTCCTGGACAAGGATTTTATATTGCGTTTATGGAGGAGTATTACCTACATAGTCAAAGGCTTTAGTATAATATTTCTGTGACGTCTTGAATGACATCATTTCGAAGAAAGATTCAAAGATCTCCACCAAAGTCGTACAGAACACCAAGTTGAGTAACTCGCGCAGTTTCATGTTGTTGCCACGGAACATGAATGTTGAGCGCTGGCGTAGCATTGCTCACGAGTTTTTTTGGAAATAGCTGGCTGACGATGGAGAAAACGTATTTTTCAAATTTTAATTTCTAAAATTCTAATGAACCGTTTATATTCATATATGGCTTAAAAAAAAGCTGGAAGCCTCGTCTTTAATATTCGAAAGAAAAAATAGGTGGGTGTCGATCGATTTTTGGAGATAACACGCAGTTTCCAAACATACTTTTTACGTGTATTTCTCCCATAAGAGCATAAGCAATGCGACGCTGCGCGCCTATAGTGATAAATTTCGTTACATTTTTTTGTATTCATTGCGTATATAGGAAGATGCACAACTTGTTACGTTAGTAATATATATGACTTTGATCTCCACCATCCACGGTACATTCATGAAATTTCCTGTCAAATGAGCCCCATTTGAAAAAGCATATTTGGCATATTTTGGGTAGTTCGAGCATATTTCAGCATATTGGAGCATTTTTTAGCATATTTCAACAATGTTTCCATAAATCTGCCCAAAATCGCAAAACAAGACAGAAAAAACACACAATTCAAATTTTCTGCAGAAATCAGCAAGCCAGCGTTAAACTTGAATACGCGCTGAGGAGAACAAAATGTAATATTTTCAAAACAACAGAAATCATCATCATTTTCTTGTTGATTTTAAGTGGATTTCAAAAAACAATGTACACCATTTGATAGAATTTTATTTCTTCTGTACAATGGCTGAAATGGTACCCATGTTGAAGGAGCATATTTTAGCATATTTCAGCAAAAATGAAAAATTTTCAGCATATTATAGCCTAGGTGTTGCAGGAGCATACAAGATGCGCATATTCAGCTATTTTTTGGAGCATAAGATCCGAAGCCCTAGATCAGAGTCATCGAAGTATCTGTGAGCGTCGCAGGCGCATGAGAGTGGTGCAGGGTACAACTGTTTAACACGCGTCTTATGGCAGGTATATTTTAAATAATTTAAAATTGCCAAATACTTTTTGCTACCGATTCAGAATGTTATTAATGTGAAAATTTCAGCCTAATGAATAAATTTTTGTTCAGTTATTCAAGTTCAAAGTTGTACAGGGTCTTATGGGAATTCTGTTTTCTGCCCACACTCAGGCAAATGCTTATGCAACCGCCTATCACAAAAATTTAACACGCGTTAAATGGTAAGTCTGATATCTAGGTATTTAGTTCTATATCTGTGGTCAAAGGTAATATCTGTAACACCCTGTACCGTGATTTTTATAATTTCGTTGTTCCGTTCCTATGTGATTCCTACGACCCATCAGAGAAGAGATGGCTAACTTCAATGCAAAAATTAAGGACAAAAAACGCATATTTGCCACGTGAGCGTTGTGATCGCTTTATTATTGTTGGTTGATAAGTGCGCTGCAGCGGCAGTGTTTGCAGCATTTTGAATATATTTCAGTGTAGTAGTAAATAATATTTGTTCATGTGTAGTAGTAGTGGTGATATACACCGGCGATTGCAGCGCTAACGTGGCAAATATATGTGACCCGGTCTACGGAAACCCGGCTTAGCCTACCCTTGGTTAAGCCGGGTTTCCGCAGACGGGGTCACATATGCGTTTTTTGTTTTTAAAATCAACCAAGAGTTAAATATCTCTTCTGTGCGACCCATTACAACAGTTGAATACAATTGAAATGCAAAATGCAATAGGTGGCGTAACTTGGAGTTTGCAGTGTTGGTAGCCCTGCGTACAAAAGGTGATCATGGTTAAATTTGTGTATCTCCTAACAGTTTTTCAATTCTGTTTTCCAATTCAAGTATGAGCTTTAGAAAAAATTGTTTATTACAAAAAATGTTTGTTTAAGAATTTTCTACAACTTTGATTCCCACACTTCTCTTGATTAAAAGTCAAATAACTTCAGAAAATTCGTTTGAACTAACGCATGTATTTGGTCCGTAAGAAAAAAATCCATGATCACCTTTGTAACTAGCGCTACCTAGTGTAGGTTACACCGCCTATGATAACACGCCAAGAGACAAAGACTCGAGACTGTACAGCAGGCATGGGCAAACTTTTTCCTAGCGCGGGCCACATTGCAAAGTTGGTAGGAAGGCGCTGGCCGGATACAAAAATTGAAAAGTTACCTTTTGAAGTTCTAACTTGTATCAACTTTTTGAAATCAGTTTGTGTGACTTATGCAAACGTAACGTTATTTATAAACATGAGAATACGCAGTCTGTAGCTGTAACCGATTTCAAACTCAACTTTCCAAAACTGGTGCAGGAACTCAGGTCTTCCATTAAGTACTTATGTATTACAACTCATTTGTACTTGTAGTATGCTTCAGTAAAAGTTCGTTTTTTTATATACATTTTATGAAATGTTTGTGATGTCTCTGCGGGCCGGATTGAAGGTCTTTGCGGGCCGCATCCGGCCCGCGGGCCGTACGTTGCCCATGCCTGCTGTACAGCATACGGCTCACTCAACCATGACGTCAGTGTCTTAACTGAGACTAAGAAGAAGAAGAAACAAGCTACGTAGCGAGCTACGTAGTAATAGGGTCGGCGTGAACCTATTACCTACATTTTTATTTTTAATTATTCATTTCATATCCCCATGGCGTTGTAAGATATTCCCTTTCAATTGTATTCAATTTCATTCATATCATTTGAACCAATTTCAAGAATTCACATCACATCTTCTTGATTCTATATTTCTATATCTGTAAAAGCTAATGCACTCAACAATTAATAAGCAATAACCTGAAGTGACCCAACACTGATATTACACCCTTCCAACAATTTTCATTTTCGTTGTGAGATAAGGATAATAATAACACAAATTGTAAAATCGCAGAATTGAAATCCTTGATTAATTAATACTATCACAAACTTCATTTGTCTACTCAAAACCCAACAATGTAATTATCATAATACCTTTGTAGTCAACTTCAAAGTACTTAGAACTAATAGGGAATTGAAATGCAAAATTGAATCGCGGATCACAAAGCTGGGATACCGCATTTGCGATTCATGATCAACTACTTTCAAGTCATTCTGTTCCGTACGTTTTTATTCGCGCAATTTTTCATTTCAGTGATTCCATGACAATCCGCCGCATGAAAATTCGCCGCGAGAAAATTTGCCGCAGATGAAATTGACCGCACAAAAATTGACCGCAAGAAAATTCACCAAATGTGAATTTTTTTCCCTCATCTTGAGCTGTGTAAGTCTGTTAGCGTTACCCAGAAGACACCGCGTGGAGGTCGACTTACCCGTCTTCCAAAAAAAAATCAGCCCAAGGGCGTCGTTACTATTAAAGCAGTAATCCACTATACTGAAGTCGTCGTAAATGATATAATGAGATCAATTAATATGAAAGGTTATGTGCAACGCCGCGTATATATTCCGCCATGTCATCAGTTGGGTCATAGTCACAGGCAAGTCTTTGCAGCCGTTTGGCTCTTTGTTCAATTTTATATGATATGTAGGTACCAAAAAGAATAAGTTGAAATTATAGTACAAAGTTAGTGTGTTTCATGAGCTCAACTTTTTTTTCCAGCGTAGTAAATTATTTTTCACCGCGGTGAATTTAACCCCATCTGCGGCAAATTTTCTGCGGTGAACTTCAGCAGCGGTGAATTTCCTTGCGGTGGATATTCTCGCGGCAAATTTTTCGCGGCGAATTCTCCTGATACCATTTCAGTTTCCTGTGGGTCCCTGCGGAAAATTTTGTGCTCCTCAGTTCACATTTAAGTAATCATATTTCATTGATTATATTTTATTGAATACAACTAACCAACTTCCACTTGAGTACAAACTCATTTTGTGAAAGAAACAAACGCCCAACAACTATAGGTAATTGATAGAAGAGGCTTTGTGAATTACGTTCAGCTTTCGTCTATCTATCTGTATAGGATACAGTGTATCAAACCAAGTCATAGAAGTATTCCCGGCAAGCTCCTCCTTTTGGCTAATAATAACGAGATTCACATTCCATCAAAACGAAATTTTTGGATTCCAATACATATTTGTATACATTGCAAAATATTGATTTAAGATGATATTTGGCTTCTAACACCAGGCGTAAGAACCGGCACTAGAAACTAAATGTACCTTATACCTACTGCAAGTTGAAATAATAAAATTTGGATAATAATTATTCATCCAAACTGTTCATCATACCTCATATACTTTCCACTCAGGTACTCACGTTCTATCAATAATAGAACTACAAACTCAGATTGGAGACTATAGAATCATTGTAATTAGATACCGATTTTATGATCAGGATACTCAACAATCATTCATTTTAGATTTTGCTCTAGGTACGTACCAGTAGTAAGGTCCCCCCTTCGGTACACCTGTACCGAAAGGGTGACTGTATGGAAAAAAAATATTTGGGAAAAAAAAATTGAAAAAAAAATAGGTAATAAAAAAAAAATTGAAAAAAAAAATAAAATAAAAATAAAAAATAATTATATTATTTCAACCTTCGCCACGAGCCTAGAACTGTACCGAAAGGGGGACTGTATAAAAAAATAAAATAATAAAAAAAATTAAAAATTAAAAAAAAATAAATAAAATAAAAAATAAATATATTGTTTTATATGTCAGTGTGAGCCTAGAACTGTACCGAAAGGGGGACTGGATGAAAAAAGTATATCTAATAAGTCTAGAAGTGTACCGAAAGGGTGACTGAATAAATAAATAAAAATAAATAAATTAATTAATTAATTTAAAAAATAAAATAAAAATAAAAATATATTATTTCAAACACCCAATGAGTCTAGAAGTGTACTGAAAGGGCGACTACATGGAAAAAGATGTTTTTCTTTTTTTAGACCTACCTACCTACCTCTATCAGTGAACCATGTTTACAGGATAAGCTTTCAAAAGCAAATGAATACTTTTTTCAGGATACACCTACTTATATACCTACTTTTTGATGAAAATTATCCACTCTGATTTTATTAAAGGACAGTAATCTTCCAGTTTTCATGACCTCCGTAAAAACCTACAACTCTTTATATAGTCAATAATGTGATATAAACATGATTTTAGCTGTTGGGTGGTAACTCATTACATCCCATCTACCCCAAAACTTGGCCTTAAAAAATAGATCTTGATCGTCGTCATCAATTGACATACATGTGTAGAGTATGGTTCTTTTTTTAATTTCTTGCAAAAGTTCTACAAAATATTCTCTGTTTCTATAACTATATTTTATTAATTTTCTGTATTTTCTCGAGCTCACATTCTCTGAATCATAAAAGGTGAGCATATATTTATCATTTTCTGTCATTCTTCCTAAAACACAACTAGCTTCTAATTTATCATCTATATAGAGAAGACAGAGATGTTTCCAAAACTCAAATCTTTTCCCCATGATGTTTTGATCAGAAATGACTAGATTTACTTCCTCCCTCTGATTATATTCAGAAAAAATGTCCAGCTACACGAGTATAGGTCTACAGCTAGTACTTCTTTTCAATAACTCGACCTATGATGAAGTGACCCAATGCAGCTAGAGTGTCTTACTTTTATAATGTTCTACCGGTATTCGTTTTTTACGTTCTTCCAATTCTTCCCAATAAGTTTGTAATTTTTCTTTTTGTATTTCTCGTTCACGTTGTTCCTGTAATGAATTATATTTCCCAGAGCCTACCCTTTTGAACGAGCATTCTTCAATCTCTTCGTGTTTACGTTTTTTATTCTCCATAATGTAAGTGCGAAAATAACGAGCAGAAACGATAGCCTATTTACATGTGTCGTGACGGAAAGAAATTGACATCGAAGCTTCCGAGAAGTGTGAAATACAGTTACGTATTACGACTGAAACCTATGTCATACGGACGAATGAGAGAAAGAAACACAGTTACTTATTGTCGGGAACGGTGTATAATTCATTATTCATTATTTACAAGTATTTAACATAGACGACAGTTTTTTTTTGTACTTCAACATTTTATTTTCATAGTACAAGTACCTGCGAATGCTAATATAGAGTTCGTCATATCGATCGCTGAAACAGAAGAAAAAAACATTGGAATGTAAAAAAAAGTATTCAGTTATAGAATGTGAACGCAATTCCTCAACGCGGCTCGACCACACGTGCCGACGACGACAAATTCTCAGTAATTAACGCTACCGCGACCATTCGATACACCTGCGGTGTCCAACAAAACTGTTTTGACAGTCGTGAAAATAATATTCGGACAACGACGAATATATGAGACTCCGCCCACTCGACCAAAAAATTATAAATTGAATCGACGACTAATTATATTCTCATTGTCTTTCGACAGCTCAGTCTACGTATACACACTGCACTGCACTGCGTACGATGACACAAGCTTTCGTTTCAGCAATTAATAACAGTTCTTTTAAGAACTTAGGTGTGAAAGAATTGCGCGAGCAAGCTCGCGAAAATAGAATTAAATATTATTATAAGTTAAAAAAAATAGATTTAATTATAGCGTTAGAAAAAATTAACCCCAAAAAAATTAACTACTTAGTCGTAGAGAATAGTTTAGATTTAAGTACTAACAATTTAATTACTTTAAAACAGATCGCAGCCGGTTACGGCATCGCGAAATATTATAAATTTAGGAAAGGTGAACTCATCGCGGCGATTATCGACGCTGATTTAATTTTAGAAAATAATAATTTTCAAATCCCGTCCCCTATCGAACCCCTACCATCTCCTAGAACAATGGAAATGTACTTAGGTATTCAAGAAGAAGACAAGGAGGAAAAAACCGTACCAGTAGTACCTGTACCAGTGTCCATTCCATGGGAGAAAATTCTCAACGTTCCTGAACAAAATGATGAAGAAGAAGAAGATAATCATTTCCAGAATATGGTGCACCAGCGTAAGAAGGACATCCTTTCAGATGACGATGAAAAAATTGTAAGTCCAAAACCGGAAAAAGTGGTAAGTCGAAGAAAGAAAACTATTTGTAAAAATAAGAAAAATAGACCTGAAAATGTAGTTCCTTCTTCCCTTTTTAAATTAGGTTCTCGTACAGATGTAAAATGTAGTGTCGGTGATAAAAAACTATATGAATTAGAAAATATTTCCCCCCTTGTTTCAAAAAATAGTGATAATAACGACGATATATTCGAACAGCTCTTATGTACACGAAAAAGAACTGCTCCTCTCCCTCTCGCGAAATATTTCCCGAAAAAATTAGAGGAGAAAAATATATTAGAACAAGATCTATTTCTCTCATCATCAGATGATGAAGAGGACGAACCTGTAAATATTTTAAACGATGATGATCCAGAATGGGACGAATTAGAGGTTAGGATGGATAATTTTTTAAGTCGTAGTAAAAATAAGCCCGTGTACGTGTCGGATGAGGAACTCGAAAAATTGTCAGAGGACCTAACGTGAATAGTGAAAATTTTATTATTGACGATGAGGAAAATACGAATTTCATTTTGGAACAAGACCTGGCTTGGAATGAGCAAATGTTAAGACAAGAAAATATTTTAAATAATAATATTTTAGATTTATTTGATCCTGACGCTGCGGCCGCGGCATTATTTTCTAATACTAATGAACTCGTAAACAATTTAGATAATTATTTACTTATTGATAGTGACTTGAACAATTTACTCACTAACAACGTAGTGCAAAATTTTATGAGTGAAGAGAATCTAATTAATGACGAAATATTAGAAGATTTTGAAAATGATAGTTTTCAGATCCCAGTCTGTGAAAATGTGAATAATTTTAACGATGAAATTTTACAAGATGATCGTGACGTGAGGTTTGAAAAAAAAGTGAGATTTTCCGAACAAAATAGCGTACATTTCTTAGACTCTAGAGAAGAAAGTTTTGACCCAGTAAGAAGCTTCAATTTTCGTGATCACATGAGAATGAAACGTAGAATTAAAGAGTTGAAAACAGTGATCGATCCCGTTTTAGACAATGTTCATCGAGAAAAAATTTATAATGAACGTTTTAATCGAATATATTACGGCGGAGGTGGTCTTAACTCGTATATTAAAATTATAGAATTACCCGGTACTACTAGTCATGTAAAATTCGGTACCCGTGAAAAACGTTTTCAAATAACTTTGAAGAAAAATATACCGCGTATAACAGAAGGTAACATTGTTCGAGCATGTATGAATGAATTGTTCAGATACGCGAAAAGCTCAACAAGTTGGGAAGAGGGTGACAAAATCAATCTTTGCATCCAAAATTCAAAATTTACTCGGGGTTATATTTCCACGGGAATTCTGTCTTCCTTTGATGATATTCTCGACAAATTGAGCGAAAAACTTATACAAATTTTAGAATCTGACGACGCGGTTGACCTCTTGGATTGTATTTTCCACTTTCAATTTATTTCTATGCCCAAGGGATCATCGAATGCGCGTAAAATAATTAATTTAAGTAAAGACAAACGTACAAAAAAATGTATAATACAGATAAGAAACTCGGACTCATTATGTTGTCCACGTGCTATACTGGTGGGATTAACTTATTATACGAATGTAATCTTGGGTAGGGAATTAACTTCTAGTCAGATTAAAATGGTTCGCATAGGTCGAAGACTTCAAACTGAGCTCGCGGAAGAGCTATGTTCTAGATTAGATGATTATAACGAGCAAGGGTTCACACTTGAAGATATTCGTAATGTAGAAGAATTACTCGATATTCAAATTAAAGTTGTTTGCGCTGAAAGTCTGAATAAAGTAATTTACGATGGCGCTCGCGAACAGGATATAAAAATATATTTGTACAAAAACGGTAATCATTTCGATTGTATATCATCAATGACGGCTTTTTTCGGTGAGTCATTCTTTTGTCACAGATGCAACACCCCGTATCATAAAAAAAATAAACATAACTGTAAAAAAAGGAAGCCAGTATGTGCACTTTGTATGAAGGAGGTGCACGATATCTCCACTAAAAATAAGATTTTCTGTCACGATTGTAATCGGTATTGTTTTAATGAAGAATGCTACAAAGAGCATCAGACTAGTGTTTGCTTAGTTTCTTTTAAATGTAAAAAATGTGCCAAGATTTGTACTCGAAATGAGAAGCATAACTGTGGTATGGAAAAATGTTTCAACTGTAAGGAGACTGTAGAAATCTCTAGTCACAAATGTTATATGTTGAGAAAACCCGCAAAAGGAGGCCGCTGCAAGTTTGGTTGTACAAAATGTGCGCCAGCTAAATATATTGAAGTTGAAGAGGAAACCGTAAGAGATGTGAGTGAACACGTGTGCGTAGATAATGAAAACATAGAAAAAAATGTAAAACAAAATTATTTTAAAAAATCATCCTGATAAAGGAGGTAGGCATGAAACGTGTATAAAATTGAATGCGGCCTATGACGAGGCGAAAGAGGTTATAAAAAAGACTCTATCTTATCAAACTTTTCACGAGCATGAGGAAACATTTAGAATTTTAGGAATTGAATGTGATAATTACAAGGGACCGAGAATTGAAATAAGGAAAAGAAAAATTCAACTCCCGCAGAGGGAAAATAAAAAATGTACGTACACCGAAAAATACATCTTCTTTGATTACGAATGTCAACAGGAAACAGGTACTCATATTCCTAATCTAATAATTGCTCACGATTTTGAGGGGAACAAGTATATTTTTAAGACGAATGATGAATTTTGCTCGTGGTTAATTTCTGATAATCATAGAGGTTATACAGCCATTGCGCACTATGCCAAAGGTTATGATAGTCAATTTATTATACAGTACTGCGTTCAAAATACTATAAAACCATATACAATTTATAATGGAACCAAATTGATGCTTCTAGAAGTCCCCAATTTACGTTTAAAAATTATCGATAGTTTTAATTTCATCGCCACTCCTCTGTCTACGTTTCCCAAAACTTTTGGTTTAAACGAGCTTAAAAAAGGTTATTTCCCTCACTATTTCAACACTAAAGAAAATATAAATTATATCGGTCCTCTTCCTAATAAAAAATACTACGGTTACGCTACCATGAAATCAGAGGCCAGGAAAGCTTTTCTAGAATGGTATACGTAGAAAAAATACGTAAAAATTATATTTTCAACCTTAAAAAAGAATTAATCGACTATTGTAATTCCGACGTAGATATTTTAAGACGTTCGTGTTTGAAACTACGAGAAGAATTTTTAGAAATAGCAAATATCGATATCTTTCAATATATAACTCTTCCTTCTGTTTGTATGGCTATTTTTAGATCGAAATATTTGAAAGCTAATACGATAGGTGTTTTTAACGAAGATTTCAAAGATCAATACTCAAAATCCTCAATTGCGTGGTTAAAATCTTTTGAAAATGAACATATTCAACACGCTTTGAATGGTGGGGAGGTGAACATTTGTGGTTTTAAAGTGGATGGTTTTGATTCGACAACAAACACAGTCTACCAATACCATGGGTGTTTCTGGCACGGATGTCTAGCATGTTACGACGAAGAAACTCTAAATAATGTCAAAAAAGAAAGGATGGGTGACCTACTCGAAAAGACTAATGAACGTACCAAAGAAATTCAACTTGCTGGTTATAATTTAGTAGAAATTTGGGAATGTGAATGGAGAAAATCTCAACTGTATAGAAAATTTAAGAACAGTTTTAATTTTGTAGAACCTCTGAACCCGAGGGATGCGTACTTTGGTGGACGAACTGAAGTAATTAAATTGAAAGCTAATTCAGATGAGAGTAAAAAGGTTAAATTCTACGACATTTGCTCGTTGTACCCCTCTGTCCTTTTTTTGGAAAAATTTCCACTTGGTCATAAAACTAAGATCTTTAATCCTGACATATATGATAAGAATTGGAACTTTGGTAAAGCTCATGTAAATAGAGATTCGAGCGTACATGATTGGGAGATTATGAAAGAAAGTAACTTTCTACAATGGGAAAGAAGTCTACCTAATTGTTGTATAGATTTTTCACACATCCCACCTCATAAAATCGATATCGCTGAGATTTGTAAATTAAATTTACAAAAATATCAATCTCAAAAAACTTGACTTAGATTCATTTCAAGATTATTTAAGAGACAAGTTATGTGTAATCGAAGCTCTGACTGCATTTTTAACAGACTATAAATCCGAATACGAATATAGTGATAACTCTGAGAGTGAATACAGTAGTAGTAGTAGTAGTAATGATGATGATGATGAATAAGAATTCCTTAGGGGATTATATAAGGAGTTGTAGGTTTTTACAGAGGTTATTACGATTTGATAATTAGTATAGGTATCATGTCGTCTTGCTCTGTTGCTGCTACTACTTCTCAAAAAAGTCCTTCTCAGGGCTACAAAAATAAAACAAAAAATTATGCGCAGATGGTACAAAATATGTGTATAAATCCGGAAAATGCGTTTAAAGAAATTATCAGCAAGTCTTATATTCCATGTTCTAATCCACCTTGCGCTTCTGATCGACCTCTGGTACGTGTAAGGGATCTTGTACCAAATGTAATATATAATATTCTATGTAAACACTTTGATCATGATTATTATACGACATTAGTTTTAAATAATGTTATGATATATGTTAGCCCTAATGAATATTCTTGTACACGGTCGGGTTTTATAAAGTTTGATGGGAAGAAACTTGTTGAGTGTAAACCTAGACATAATAATTTTCGTTGTTGTTGTTTTTGTGAGGAAAATTGTCTAGAATGTACTTGCTTAAAAGATGAGTACATAGACTATCCAACTGATTGTGAATGTGTGACCAAGTACCATATTACCACCGCTGATTTAGATTTAACTCTAAAAGAGTTACGAAGACAGCTAATTATATTTCAAGACGAAGAAGAAGAAGAGGAGAATTATACTTCTAGTGATGAGGATGATGATGCTAGACTCTAACAGTGGACTCATTTTTTTTCATTCAGTCCCCCTTTTGGTACAGTTCTGGACTCACACTGACATATAAAAAAATATATTTATTTTTTATTTTATTTATTTTTTTTTAATTTTTAATTTTTTTTATTATTTTATTTTTTTATACAGTCCCCCTTTCGGTACAGTTCTTGGCTCGTGGCGAAGGTTGAAATAATATTATTATTTTTTATTTTTATTTTATTTTATTTTTTTTTTTTTTTCAATTTTTTTTTTTTTTTTTTTCAATTTTTTTTTTTTTTTTTTTTTCAATTTTTTTTTTTCAATTTTTTTTTCCCCAAATATTTTTTTTCCATACAGTCACCCTTTCGGTACAGGTGTACCGAAGGGGGGACCTTACTACTCGTACCGCTTCACCATTCACATTGTTTAGACCAATTTCAAGAATTCACATTTGATTACTCTATATTCTTTTCCATCGCAATTAAGACGTTTGGTTCCATTTGTAGTCGATCTTTTCAATAGACTAAATCGCCGTGACGTCATTCACGGACATTCACTGATAACAAGGCAATGTTTGCTCCGCAATGACTTACCCCAACTTACGCGTAAGTTCAAAACAAAAAAAATGCTCCATAAGAAATACATGGGAACGTTTCGATCTTACGTTCAGATTTGAAAACAAGAAATAAGTTAAGAACCGCAGGTACATTTTCAAAGACATGAGAACTTCCTGATTCTAAATATAAACACGTAATTGCTTACTTATTTCCAATTTTTTAATTTGAGCGTATGATCGAAATGATCCCTGTGTATTCTTATGGGAATCGATATCCTACTTTGAACTGATACAGTATACTATCGCATTCTCTCGATTCCTGTTATCAGTAAATGTTCATAAATGACGTCACGGCGATTTAGTCTATTTAGGAACGTTCGATAATAAAGACAAGACGCTACTATTTTTATTGTTTCATTCCTTCTCGTCATCGTAACGAATTAATCAGCAGCGGCTAATTAATCAATAATAATAATAAACTAACTGTTCCCAGATGAGAACGAAAATAAATTTTTCGGTTCACATGAATAAAAACGCGTTCCTTCGGTGCTTCCTTGTAAGACGCGGTGCTTCGTTGTAAGACGCGTAAGACGCGAAGACGCGTTTTTTTACTTTAGGGCTCGAAGAGTTAAGTTGCGCGCATGTGCGCATTTTGCATGCGTGTTCTTGGTCTATCTGATCTTTTAATAATTTTAAATATAACACTCGAATTTTTCCTCGTGTTCATTAATTGTAAGAAAATTACAATTTCATTATATTCTATGTGTGTTTTCATCAACAATGTATTGATGCTCTAATAAAAAAGTGAAAATTTTAGTTATAGATCATCTCGCATTTGCATTTTTATTCCTGTGAACCGAAAAATAGCGTACGCCACACGTGAACGGAGGAAAGCGATATACTCGCGCTGCATGGCGGCCCTTGCCGCGGCTTGGGTCGCCAAAGCGCTCATATAGAAATCGCTCTCCTCCGTCCCTTATAGCGTAATATACTATTTCGTTTGAATCAAATTTATTAATACACTGATGAATGCAAACATGCAATCAAAGATAGGAGAATCAACACAAAAACAAGTTAGGCTAGGCGTAATTAACATAGTATCATACATCATCTAAATAAAAATACCCACAACTTACGGCGTTGTGGTCTACCATGCCGTGACGTGAGCGACTGAACTTACCCGAAGAAGAAGAAAGAAACAAGCTACGTCATAATAGGGTCGGCGTGAATCTATTTCCTACATTTTCACTTTTAATTATTCATTTCATATCCCCATGGCGTTGTAAGACATTCCCTTTCAATTGTATTCAATTTCATTCATATCATTTGAACGAATTTCAAGAATTCACATCACATCTTCATCTTCATTTATTCTATATTTCTATTTGAGAAAGCTAACACTCAACAATTAATAAGCAATAACCTGAAGGGCTGAAGTAACCCAACTGATATTACACCCTAAAAATTGAAAACGTTTTTCCGTGATAGACACAATAATTACAGTTAAATAAAAACGGCTTTGCTATCACTTATATGGTTTTTTTATTATGATCGTACAGTGACGTTTCGCTACCATCAGTAGCATTATTTAACTGATATTACACCCTTCCAACAATTGTTATTTTTGTCGTCAGATAAGGATAACAAGAATCGTAAAATCGCAGAATTGAAATCCTTGATTAAATGATACCGCATCACAAACTTCATTATTTTGTCTACTCAAAACTCAACAATGTAATTATCATACTACTTTTGTAGTCAACTTCAAAGTATACTTAGAACTAAGTAGGTACCTATAAATTGAAATTCAAAATTGAATCGCGGATCACAAAACTGGGATACCGCATTTGCGATTCATGATCAACTTTCAAGTCATTCTGTTCTCTACGTTTTTATTCGCGCAATTATTCATTTCAGTTTCCCGTGGGTCCGTGGAAGAGTCTGTACTCCTCAGTTCACAATTAATTAATCATATTTTATTGAATACACTAACCAACCTCCACTTGAGTAGAAACTCATTTTGTGAAAGAAACAAACGCCCAACAACTAGGTATAATTGATAGAAGAAGCTTTGTGAATGACGTTCAGCTTTTGTCTATCTATCTGTATATAGGTATCTGTCATATTAGCGTATACAGAGTATCAAACCAAGTCATAGAAGTATTTCTGGCAAGCTCCTCCTTTTCGCTAATAATAACAAGATTCACATTCCATCATCAAAACAAAATAATTTGATTCCAATACGGCTTCCTATAAGTACATTGCAAAATATTGATTTAAGATGATATTTGGCTTCTAACATCAGGCGTAAAAACCGGCACTAGAAACTAAATGTACCTTAGGTATACTGCAAGTTGAAATAATAAAATGTTGATAATTATTCATCCAAACTGTTCATACCTGGCTCATATACTTTCCACTCAGGTACTCACATTTTATCGAATAGAACTACAAACTCAGATTGGAGACTAGAATCATCGTAATTAAATACCGATTTTATGATCAGGATACTCAATGATCATTCATTTTAGATTTTGCTCTACATATACCGCTTTACCGTTCACATTGTTTGAACCAATTTCAAGAATTCATATTTATTACTCTCATTCTTTTCCATCGCAATTAGGACGTTTGGTTCCATTCGTAGACTAAGGAGCTACCTAGACATCTGATATAATCATTAAAATGAAATAAACTTGTAATTTGAACATATCAAATTTATTGTTACCTTGATCTTACAAAACAAACACAATCAAAACGCAATGATAATTCACACGAAGAACTGAAGACACAAAACTACACAGCTATACACAGCATACGGCTCACTCCACCATGACGTCAGCGTCTTAACTGAGAGGAAGACTAATAAGGAGGAAGACGAAAAAAGTGATTACAATACGGTCGGCTAGCGCCTGCGCCGACCCTAAAAAGCGATTGCAAGTGGTTCATGCCTGGTAGGACGCGGCATGAATCTAAAAAGTATATTATAACTGAAAATGAACCGTGTTTGAACACGGCCGTGGTTTGAACGATGAAAAACCGTGAGACTGATGTTATCTAAAAAGTAAGCCAGTTAAAACAATCTACCTCTATGTGAAGACAATTTGAGAACAATTCTGGAACAGAGAGGAAAAACAGTCTTAAAGGTACTCTTGAAGTACTTTCTTTAACTAGGTCCTTCTCCAAAACGAGATTTCAAATGAATCCGATCACCTTACCATGGAAAGTTTCACGTTATCAATTTCAAAATGGCCACTACCTTACAAAATGTGTGAGTTAGCAAAAAAAAATCTTGAATAGAGAAAGAATGAAAAAAATAGAACGACGGTAAAGTACATTTGGTTACATAAAACGCATAACACAATTTGCCATTTCATTAATGATGTCAGAAGAGTACCTATTTGGAACAAAAGTGGAAATACCTACTCGAAAGAGGAGCTTCAAGAGAGTATCTGGTGACCCTGTCTTGTGCAGTGGCGTACGCAAGGGGGTGGGGGTCAAACCCCCCCCAGAAGATCCTCGTGATTCCCCCGAAATAAAAATCAATTATGATAGGAAGGATACGACAGCATTAGGTCACATCATTTTTCAACTAACCCCCCCAGAAAAAATTCCTGTGTACGCTACTGTTGTGTTTAATAGAAGTGCGAAGATATTCCAAGTAGTGGAGCTACAAACTCATGTACATGTAATGATTGCCCAGCTGTATATAACATTATATTTCAGTCAATTTGAAATAAGATAAAAGATTCAATGATACAGATCATGGTAATTGAAATAAATTATTCGTAAGAATAAAAAGATCTGTGACATCTTCAAAAAAGAGAGAAAGAAGAAAAAAATAGGCCATAGAATGTAAAAAGTGATTATCTTTTGAGTTCTGATGGCCCTTGTACTTGGAAATACTCGCGAATACCTTTTTCGAGATAGACATGGGCAGTAACTAGATTTGAGTTCGACGTTGACTTGAATAGTCGATGAATATTGTTCTTCACATGTTTCACTCTGAGTTGACGAAAATGAGGAGTCGCCAAAATAGCGAGCCTCGAAATTTACAGCGTGATCATTTCGACAAGAATAGCTATGGGCTGAAACCATAAACGATAGCCACACGTTGGAAGAATTCAGCTAAAGCATGCTTCAACGATGGGTGAGTCGCGTGCGCGGTGAGACTGCGGACGCCAACAAAAAACACAGGTAGGAGAATACGGAATACGTCGTCATTCAATTGGGCGAGAATATCGAACACGGATATCAGCACCTCCGCCCACACAGCAAGGTGAGCTTCGCTGTCCTGAAATTAAAAAATCGGATACGTGCTCAATAATTAATTTACCCAGGATCACAATAGGTTGCACGATGGAATTAGAATTTTTACACAAGTAAAGAAAAAAATATATAAATCCGTAACTACATACTCGTATTTTAATATGAAACTCAATTTGAAACGTATCGAGGGACAAAAGCACATTTTTTTAACAATAACAACAAATAATACTGTTTGGATACCTTATGTAGACTGCTTTTTCTTTGTTGCTCTATTTCAGGAGGTAGAGGTTCGATGTTGCCTACTGTCGTAGTACCGTTTCCATCATAAGTGGATAGCGTCTTCTTCCCAGCGTATCCACTACGAGGTAACATTGAACATGATTTCTTACGTTTCACGTATTCTTCGACAACGCAGTCGATACTCCGGCCACTGGCCATCATATACACGGATTCAACTTCGTCGTCCCCTTGAGTCGATTTTTTGTCGCTGATATCTTCACTAATCGACACCGCGAAATCGACTGCATCATTATCTTTATCTTCGGTTTCCTCTCCACCTGAGTTGATTTTTTCGCTTTTCGTCCACACGCTTGCAGACAGATCAGCAAAATCAGAAAACATGAATGGTTTGTTCTTTGACGGTGAGTCTCCGACGTGGTCTACTTTTCCTGTAGAACGTTCGGTGCTAAGATTTCTCATCTTGACTTCAGTCTCTGCGCGATCTTCTGAGTACTTGCGTCGACCGAAGTCGGAAAAGTCTTCTGCTTGTGGTATGAGGAAGAATATTGGTTGGTCGCAAACCGAATCTATGACTGAATATATGCCATCTTTATCCAGTACAATATCCACGTACTTCTCGCATAATCTGTCAAAACTTTGCCTCAAACAGAACAAATAAGCTACGTACGGTACAAACTGACCATCGCGTGTTATCTTATTGAACGAAAACTCTCTACTGTTTTCGTACCTGCAAAATTATCGTGGGAACGTTCGAGTTACGAAAACAAGAGAGAGAAAGATCGAAAAAGTAATAGGAAAATAACTTACGTCAGATCGAATTTTTCCATATCACTTTTAACGATATCAGGGGTAACGTCTAACTTTTGAGATTCGAACAAAAAGAGTTCCAATAGTGCAACAATTTTCAAAGTCCAACATGCACCCGCTTGTTTGTACAGATTTGTCGCTTTTTCCAAAGAAGCAACTTTCTGTAATAAAAATTTTAAGCCTGGTCTAGAATCAAATGACGTTGCTTTTTTGTAGGATAAATCTAGGCAGCTGAACAAAATTTCGATATGAGTCAGTTTCATAAACGCAGTTAATCCATGTAGTTTCGGCTCTGCTTCAACTTGTTTCTCGTCCTCTTTCGTTGTTGAATTGGATGTTTGAAGAAGGACGTTTGCCAAGCTACAGTCAAGTAAGAAAATCACAATCAGCTCTCAGGAACAAAGACTATTGGAATGCACCGCAGTGAAGTACAATACCTAGGAACGATTCTAGGGGTCCCTTGAATTAGAAGGGTAGCTATGATCTGTAAAAGTAGCTGATTGGCTAATAATCCAAGCACTATGCTACGATACGGCACCCTAATGACAGAATCAAAATTCTGCGATTTTTCCGAAGGGCATAAAAGTAATACGTAGCTTCTTTCTTCGTCTACATCGTTATCAGGTTGCTTCAAATTATCGTACTGGTTATCCAAAAGAAATATCTGCAAATTACATGAATACATGATGTTATTTTTCATATTTCAAGCTTGAAAAAAAAAAAGAACTAAATGAAAAACTATAATTTTCAATCCATTTTGATTTCTTAGAAAATTTATTACAACGGGTTACAATGAACTAAAATCGAATTTGTGGGGGAATTCTTGTGCCACACCTTTACAATACTACTATATTATGGTGCTCTAACCTGCTGCGATAGTTGTTTGATTCGGTAATTTTCGTCAATAGTTGAATCTTTTCTAGCAGCCACTTTTACTTGGGCCAAATCACCATAGAAACTTTGCGAGCAAGGATAAAATGTGGCCATTAACTGCATCAGCGGGTGAAAAGATAATACACACGCTTTATGAACGGATAAACATACGATCATCCATTGTTCCTCACTAAACAGTGGACCAGCGCTCAATATCATGTGCCTGATAACATATTACTGAATTTTGAAAATCAGAATAATGATCCCTCGGTTGATTTATAATTTATAATTTGTTTGGTATTGAAGCTTCTTGGAATTAGTGAATTATGGTTGGAAAACGGAATGACTCACTTCATACAAGCACATCCCAAACGCGTTATTCCTTCTTTCCAATTCTCGATCAGCTCCAGAAATAAAATCATGGATTGTTTCAAGATGAGTGATCCCTTTTGGATATCATTTCGACCTAAAAGCAGTCTTCTCGTAAACTTTCTCCGAGTTGAAATTAAATCCATAAGCGAAGACATAGACTAACCAGCTAAATGTTGAAAATAAGAGACTATCAGATCGGTCAGAGTGCCACAAGACTGTTTGAAATTCATCATCGCTGATGTTTCACTTTTATTCAAAATAATATTTTGCGGCAATTTACGTAACCAGTGTTGAATTGTTGGCAAAACGATATTGTTGACGCAAAACAAAGCGAAATCGATACCTGTAATAATTTCAAGAGTTTATATTGAAGAACGAGGAGGACGAAGGAAAAAAAGGAAATCTTTTGTTCTGCGAATTTTTACACAATCGTGTCAAAAAAATTATTTGTTTACTTTCAGAAAAGAAAAAAAAGTTATTCCATTTAAAAAAAAGGCAAGAGAATTTACCCGGTACCGAGACAATATCCCGCAAAATCACAAAAAGCAAATCGATGGCTTGCGATTGGTACTGATCGATGGCGACGATACACGTGTACGCGAGATTCTCAATTAAATTGAACCACACACGTAAAACTCCGCTTGGTTTATCGACCGACGACAGAGAGTTCATATCGTTATTCTCTGGCCACAATACACGATAATTCATTGTGTCGCGATAATGGCGAGTATTTCCATCAAATACGACCACTTCCTTGTTCAATACATTCATTTCTACTCTAGAAGTACGAATTTGTATGCTGAAAAAAAGACGTATGTATAAAACATCAAACAATTTGATTCAAGTAAATACTTACTATTGGTACATAGAACAGAATTTACCAGTGAGCTGCATGGAATACTGGACACGCAGGCATACTATACATAGAGGCTAGAATATCGCAACATTGATGTAAATATGTTAAGGCAGCAGCAGCTAACTTTAGACCTGTTTCGCTGTCTTTTTCCTTCACGTTTTCAGCACAATTATATTCTTGAAGGGTTCAAAAAATTAACAAACTTAGCGGCATAGATTTCTAAGAACTCTATGAAGAGAATACTGACCAGCTCCTCGAATGTGTTTCAACAAACAAGAAATAAAATCGACTGCCGCATTTGAAAATACAAAACCGTTGTTTGTATCTAGAAACACTTTAAAAACATTAACGAGGGACGCTAGATGTGCACTGCTGACCATGCGTAGACCTCCATAGAGCGACCTCCAGCCGGATTTTATATCAGCACGATTTCCTTCCACGAATTCGCAAATACAGCTTACAATCTGGTCCAACAGATAAGACTATGACGAAAATTTCGACTCGAAGTCATCATAATGATTAATATACTACCTGATCTTGCACATCTAAATCGCATAATTCCAAACAGAGCAAAATTTCGAAAGGTTTGAAAAGCGCTTCGTTGAAGTGAAAATGTGGTAACTCGGTTTGCTCATTCAACAAAGCGGTGATAGTGTCATGGATACAGATCACGGATATTTTTGAGATAGTTTGTTCTTTACAACACGCAGCCTGAAAAATTAGAACGACGACAGAATTAAGAAGAAGATATGGTAAAGTATATGATTTTCGATTTGAAGAGGAGGAGTTTCAGAAACGTTAAGAAAAAAGTATCCACGAGTAATACGTCTGCAGCCAAATTAATAAACAAATGGATATAACACTCAACATATTTTACGCATAAGGATATTACTTTTCCTAAGAAAGAAAGACCATTTTTATTGACCTTATAAAAGTTTTTTCATGGGAAAATACATGACCAAATTTTTGACCATAAAAAAGTACAAATGAATACCTCTATATAATGCGGGCCAACAAGCGACCACAGTTTCATGATATGTAGCAACGGACGGCCACTTCGAATACATTTCAGCATGACTTGATTAATCCTAGACAAAAACAGGGAATGGTTGCTGGATTCGATATCGTCCGGCCTATCGCTAATTTTCAATTTCCACCATTTGGAGTATTTTATTGTGTTTGGAGCACGAGAAAAAAGTTGCTGATGAGAGGCGGCACATAAAGCTTTCATGAAAGTTGTCAACGCTGTTAAATTTAGTTTCAAGGCAGCTTCCTCGAACAACCTGCACGAAACGAAATTGATTTTTAACAATGTCTGTATCATTTCAGGAAAAAAAATACTTCTAATTAATAATTACTTGTCCACTTTCTGGGATAACGAGCACACGACGTGAGAAGCTGATTCTCGACTCAGATAACCACCAGTTGCATCCGCTCCGCTCTTGTTTATCATCTCAGAGATGGTTGGCTCTTGAGCAGACACTATCGGAGAGGGAGAAGTAGCAAGAAAACTATAGACATCCATGCTGTAAAAAAAACAAATAAAGTATTTACGCTATCTAACTCCGAAACTTCCGATAGTTAAAAAATACAAGAGAGAATCAAATCTTACATTTCGTCTTCTTCGGCTGGAATAGAATCAAACGTAAATTTTAGATTTTCCGTTATCGATATAGAAGTAGACATATCCGTACTGTTCTCCTTTTTCTTCAGATAAGAGAATTTTCTCAGCACCGATTCGTTCGCTTGTCGAAATAATTTCTGCTCCATATGGCTTACGTACGCAGTACATCTACGGTGCATCAGAAATTTCAATCTTTTCAATGCCATTCAAATTGTGGTCGAGTAACTCATCAGGCTAAGTATTTCAATTACTTCAGAAATTTTATGTCAATTATAAGTTACGATGATAGAAGTTTGATACACAAATAATGTTTCAAAATCATTTTTAATTGATAATCAACAGTATGCCAAGACTTTGATTTTGAGTCTCCTACTTATGCCCTACAGCTACAAAGGAGGCCCTTACTCTAAATGTTAAGAAAATTATCAGAATAGCTTCATGTCTTCACCTCCGGAGGTACGAGTACAATGGACCGACAAACCTGAAAACATGTTCCCAACATTCTGAAGCGTGACTGCCCAACTCAAGGCCACAACTCAAAATTATATCCATGCTCAAGACTTGTGACGTATGCAGTTTTTGCGTATTTTCTGAAAACATTATGGGTATCTTCGAATCAATTGTATTCGGACAAGCAGCGCTCACGATTAGCGAAAATATTCTCCCGCACCGATTCTGCAAACCTGTCAAACAATAGTAACTGAATTATACTTCCGGAACTAATACTTGTGAGAGATTTGTAACTAGGATACTGACGTAAAATGTTAGTAAGTTCGGCCGCTTTTTGTAAACTTTCCAAACTAGTCAAGAAACAGTTTTTCAGCACGAGTTCACTGACTTTATTTCTTTTCAGCAGTTTGATTCGAGAATTATTATTCCTTCCAGTCGAATACTGTAGGCCAGTCGATAAAACCTCAATCATCGAATCCCAACAACAGGTCAGAATTCGGCGACTGATCTTCTTGCCTGCGAGAAGAAGTTTTGATAATTTTCTTTTCAACCATCGAAATTCTCTTTTATTGAATTTGTAATATTACAACGAAAAATTAAGTCCTACGAATATAATTTTTTACCAGCTTCCAATTCAGGAGTGACTTCTGGTCGACAATATACCCTTTCCAACCGTAAATAATCGGATAGTACATGATTCCCACATTTATTCAACTCGCTATCCGTATCTGTAAAATCGATCTCATGATGAAAAATATTTTATTGAACGTTACACACACACGCACACATAGAAGTTTAGCTTGCCGATTCAGAAATAATAATGCGTTCATAAATTCAACTCATGAACTGAATATAAAAAGCATGAATGGCATTTGCTTTCATTTTATATCAGTAACCTGTCAGAAGGTTTATAAGTGGCAGATATTCGTCTTTTTCGCTCGGAATGTAACCAGCGAGCTGGAGGAAATTTGTTACAAGTACCTCTTGATATAATTCAGATAACCAGCTGGCTGATAAATATACCAGCACGCCACTGCCGTGAACTTCATCCACAAATTGTTCCTTCAATACCATTATATAATTTTAATGTACATTATGATAGTCAAAAATAGATCCAAATCAGCCGAACACAAAAGGATGGAAATAGCAAGACCATCACTACTTACTTCAGTCAACGGAAGTAATTCATTTTTAGAGACGTAATATCCGATGTTAATCAATTTCAAGTTAAATCTTAGAGCCGCGTAAATTGCCAAGTATAGTCCATCCGCATTCATAATCGTGTTCTGTTCCGAAATGGCACAACTATCAATAACACCTATCGGCAGCGTATATAGTTGATAAAAGTAACATTATATCATGTTGATTGGGTGTATAATCTACTATCAACAATAATACCTGAGCAATATTTCGAAGCAAATTCTTGTAATGCCTCATCAACTTGCAAAGTACTTCTTAACTGAAATAAGGATGGTAAAAAAGCTGCTAACGTTTTCGTGAATTGACGAGCATGTTCTCTCTCGACATCCAACGATTGATCAATTTTCTGTAATGCACGAATGAGAAAAGTTGAATAATAGAAGCATAAAATTAACATACTGAGGAAAAAATTGAAGAAAAAAAAGAGGCGTATCGCATTTTTGAAATCATTCAACCAATAGGACACGAATACTACTTACAGATATATTTTGGAAAATCGTTTCAGAGAGCGACGCTTTTCTAATTTTATTCAAACGCTCGGTTTCTTTAGCTACCTGCTTTTGTTCGCTATCCGAAGAACCTTCTTGCCCCTTCAAAGTAGGAGGAAAAAAAATGAAGTGGTCACGCAAGTAAAATTGTTCACCACAAAATCAAGATAATTTACATCGGAGTCGTTCAGGCCTTCTTCCGGACCTTCAGTCTCGCCACTACTGTGGCCACTGCTGCTTCGACTAGCGTTACTAACATTATCAATGGACATTTTAAATTGTAATATTTCCCTGTAAGCATTCGGTAATCGAGATCTGGAGTCGTAGGTTAATGGACCTGAAATTTAAAAAGAAATATTAAACTCGTTTCGAGGCCGGACTAATTAATTCACATTTGAATTCCATTCACCAGAATAATCGGCACTTTGTAGAGTTGGAAAACACAAATTAATCTTCTCAACATATTTCTCATTAATGCCTTTACCCTTCATCAGCTCTTTCAAGGTTGACAATAGACTAGATATGCACGACACACAAGCAAATACTATCTCAGGACCGCCTCGACGACAACTTTCTTCTATAGAATCCATGACTCTTAAATTTAGATTAATATTTAAATGGTAAAATTATGTGTTTTAATAGCGATATTTTATTGATTGAAAATTAACTCACAATCGTATTAAAGCCATATCACTCTGCTGACAACTTTGCTGTTTGTCATCTTCTATCAGGATAGGCCCCGCGAAGTCAATAATACGACTATTACTTCTGAACATCTGTTAAATGATTCTTCGAGCTCAAGATTTGATTTCTACGACGGAAGATCCTCCCCTCATTACAAGTTTTCTTACCTCTTTCAATGCTTTCAAAGCTTCCAAGCGATACTCTGGAGACGGATAGAGCAGCATTCGATGGTAAACTGACTCTAGCACAGGTCGAAGAGAATTCACACAACCAACAAGTCTGACCAACTGATTTCCGATACTAATGAAAAATGATTATAATAATAATAGTAATAATAATAATAATATTGAGACTACGTCAGTAAAAATGAGCACCACTCACCTGTAAATCGTTTTTGACTGGTAACTATCGAAGCCGGGAGCAGAAGCTAAACCTCCCGAACCTCTACCCGTTTCACCGTTTTCACCAGCTTGACGGTCCTCTCTCGAGATGATCTTTTTGTCCACTCTAGGTGATCCGAGAAACGCTATCAATACTGGACATAATTTTTGCCACAAAAACGTGGTAAAATGACGGTTTGCATGTATCTTTTGAGGCAAATTTGAAATCAACGTGTGTAAACATTCGATGAAGAAGACGACGCTTTGAGAACATCTATCACCACTAAGTAATGAATGCATAGATATAAATTTCAAGTAATACTTCAGTTAAAAATGACAGGTAACAGCTCCATAACGATAATAATTATTGATTTTTAATTCCGTGTAAACATACACATGCATAGGGTGCAACTAATATTATATGTACTAATTTGATGTTGAAAAGGTCCTTCTAGCTAACCTTACCTCTGAGTTTCATCCACCTTGCAACAAATAAATTGTAGAATTGGTATAGCTTCGTTAAAACTGAATATGCCGGTTGAATTAGAGCCTTTATTCGAATCAACTTCCAGGCATTCTTCGTCTACATGAAAGAGTACGTAACTAACGAGATTATGTTACGTGGAGAGTATAACGCTAACGATTTATTTACCGAGGAAATGACAGAAGGCGCGTAAAATCTGACTACTGGCAGCTTGTGAAGCGGACCGTACGGCAATTGTTCCATTTTCGTAAACTTCGGAACACATAGTTAATATCTGAATAATTATTCTGCCGTTCACCGTCCAATATGATGAACATGCTACAAAAAGAAGCACCTGAAAATCGTAATCTTGGGTGAGTTTTGCGATTATGATTCGTATTTATCACCACTTTCACTTCACTCACTTTCAACATATCAACTTGGGTATCATCAGGTTGCGTTTGTATTGAACTGAAGACATGCAACAGCTGCGACGGAAACCACAAAGAGTCGTCTTCAGGTTCAAAGTTCGGAAGGAATCTATCATCTCGGATCATTTTCTATGTAACAGTTTCAAATAAGCACCGGTACGACGTATTATGTACATGAAAAACTCATTGATTATATGAAACGCCTTCCTTACATAGATACCACTGATGCTTAGCGAAATAAGCTTTGCGCGTTTGGTTTCAAATGCCAGCTTAAAAGCTTGGAAACATTTGGCTCGAAGAGTATGGGCCGGATCTCGAGCGTTACACTGTTGACATTCCAGTAATCCTGCGATAAAGATATCGATTACAATACAATACTAGGGAATCACACTAAAGTATACTCATAATAGCAAACCTCGTGCATCGATTGCAGCCTTATGGACAGCAGAAGCTTTACAGTTCACAGCTTCTTGAGATAAATTTTCCAACAGATCTTCCATCGTTCAAAAATTATATCTCGTATTAGCTTCGAGCAATCTTCGATAGCACTGAAAAATAAGAGATCAAGCAAACTCAATTCTCATTCCGCCTCTAACATATGTTTAGATAAATAGCACCAGCAGTCCGGTTGAATGAGAACTCGAAATATTCGGTCGAAGCACGAAACGACACAAAGACACAAAGTTATAGAGATGAATACAGTCCAGTACCGTCCAGTCCATTCGCATGAGGACACAACTGTAGGTGCGCTAGAGTCGTGCCCGAAAAGGGGATTCGGCAAAAATTGCCATAAACCTGTATGAAACTAAAACGGGCTTCATCTTCGTCAATATTGAAAAATACAAAAAAGTAGTAAGAGCATTTTTTTATTATTTTCATTCATAGAATAACCTAAAAGAAGAAAAAATTAAGATTTCAACAATTTTCTGTAACATCCCCTTTTCAGGCAGCTTCCAAAAATGGCCACCACAGTTTTCATAGAGGGCGCCTACTTTGTGTCCTGGTACAAAACATTCAACTCTAATAGACTAAATCGCCGTGACGTCATTCACGGACATTCACTGATAACAAGGCGATGTTTGCTCCGCAATGACTTACCCCAACTTACGCGTAAGTTCAAAACAAAAAAAATGCTCCATAAGAAATACACGGGAACGTTTCGATCTTACGTTCAGATTTGAAAACAAGAAATAAGTTAAGAACCCCAGGTACATTTTCAAAGACATGAGAACTTCCTGATTCTAAATATAAGCACGTAATTGCTTACTTATTTCCAATTTTTTAATTTGAGCGTATGATTGAAATGATCCCTGTGTATTCTTATGGGAATCGGTATCCTACTTTGAACTGTTATCAGTAAATGTTCATGAATGACGTCACAGCGATTTAGTCTATTAATATAGAGAATGCGAGCATACGATCATACGGTCAAAACGTTCTCGGACGAGGCTTCAATTAATACTGTACTCTTAGCCGGTGACTTGCGAAATCGACGATGGCTCGATACATTGTACAATATTTCTCCTGTCGATATTTGAAAAACCGGGCAGAGTCGAACCTGAAAACCGTCGGCTGTATTCGACCTGCTTACGTTGATATCGTTAATTACTGTTACTTCTAGAATTTTCGAGAATCCTTGTTCGAGAAGGAATTTAGCATCCGAATTACAAAGAAGAGTAAATTTTATAACTCCAATGAAGAGCTAGAGTGGCGCGCTCACGGGCATAAGAGTAAACCACGGACAATCGAGAGAATGGTTATTCTAGCTAAATCAACACGGCTGCCAACTGAATAGTCTGTTTACTTCACATTACAATTCTTGCGTGTGTAGCGAAGCTGTTGGTAACACCGGACAACGTTAAAGGTATGCTTGAATCAGTGTAACCAAGTTTGAGAAGTGGTCCCGGTTTTTTTTTCCTTCATCGTGGTCAACTTTTGACCAATCAGGAAACAAAGCCAGAGCAAATTTTTCACATTCGTCTGTTGCAAACCTGAATTGTCGTTATCATTCTGTTGTTATCCCTTAGACCATATAACAGATAGACCGAGCATAGCAATGAATCTTTGAACGGAGGACATGATAAGAATACACATAAGAAAATAAGAGGGACTGGACCTTGTTTACGAATTTGATGGGCGGCGCGGGTGTACGGTGTGTTTCACTGCTCCGCGCGTTCACCCGCGTTGCCTTTACATTGAGGTCCAGTCCCCCTTATTTTCTTATCATGTCTTCCGTTCAACGCATTGTACCACGGCCTACTTTATATAAGGCCGGAATGTAGCGAAGTCACAACGTCGCACTCTAAAATCAGTGGATACAGGTTTACATGGACGCTTATGGGAAAAAACGAAAAAATTCAAGTATTTTGATTCGCACGCTAATAAAACGCGGTTTTCGGAAAAAACGAAGAGAATATAACTTGAAGAGCAAACGATTTTCTGTTTTTTAAGCCCAATTTTAGTAAAATTGGTGCAGTACAAGTGCAGTTATCATCGTTTGAAAATTAAAAATCAGATAGGAGACGAAGTGCGGTACACGTACACCGTGGTTACACCGCACCGATGAACATGAACCGCCCCGAAACATCACTGATAAGAATCCACTGCGCGCTGTTGTCATTTTCTGCATTCCGGCCTTATATAAAGTAGGCCGTGGTTGTACACGCGTATATGGCCGATGCTCGGTCTATCTGTTGTATGGTCTAAGTGTTATCTACCTACAACCTCGCGAATCAGGAACGAATTCCCGCTTAATAAACGAGAAGACAGTGGTCAGTGAAAAAGATATGAATTATCTTGACACAGAAATTCTTTAAACGTGGGTCACTATCCTGCGAGCCAGATGAGGCTGAAATTCTGGAAGACCGGAATTCTACTCATTGGTGTATGCCTTGATTATTACTTATGGTATTTCATTAGTTTATCAAAGGTTTCTGTCGTCAAAATCGGAAGATTCGATGACTTTTCTGTCGATGTTTTAAGAGTTCCTCTTTTTCCTTCAACGTGGTATTCCAAACTCATGCTGCCACGTTGACGGAAATCAACACCACGATGAAAGAATTTGTTGTCATCTTATCATTTTATTTGTAGAAATAGTAATAGTCATTACCTCATTCGTTCCTTTTTAGGTGAATCATAGTTACCCCAATGGCTCTCTCAAAGAAGGAAAGGTTACCTAGCAAGAAAAAGAATTGCCAAAAAGGGTTCATCTTTCTTTCAACGTGGTTACCTAGCTTTTCCTTGAACGTAGCCATTCAAACTTTCAACTTTCTTTCTTTCCCATTCTTTGAGATCTACATCTACTGCTGGTTAAACCTCATTGAATATAATCCATGTCATATTCATCAACCATTCTCATAAAAAAAAGTGTAAAAATTGAGGAAACATGTAGTTTCCAGAAAAGGATGTGAAATATCAAGGTTTCGGTAGAATGACCCATATGCTGATGATGCACAAAGATGCATCTCCTTGAACAGAATGGGTTAGAAATTGAATGCTGATCCCGTCGTCGTATAAGTTTATCTTGCGACCGACCGTATACATGGAGACGCTGGTGGTGCATGATGATGAATATAGAGTAGATTCAGATTTCCGTTTATCAATCCCATCGTCGTATAATTTTGTGGAGTTACGATTGATGGGTAACAGAAATTTACCAGGTAACTCATATTATAAAGCTGATTCGAGTGTCCTATTCTAACAGTCCAGCCTGAATCACCCCGCCACTGATACGTAATATACTAATAATCAAGCGTTTCGTTCGTTATTGCGTTGATAACACGCATGTTCATATCTGAAAAGCGTTTTTTTTTTTAAAGTTGAAGAAGAGTAAAAATTGGAAAAAAAGGTGTGTGTGAAAGGTGGTAAAAAGTGTAAAAAAGAGGTATTTTTTTGAAGAAAAATGATAGTATTGTCGGTGGAGAAGTTTCCACCACTGGACTTGAAGCGTTATACGATAAGTTATTATGAAAATTATTTTATTGTATGTCAGAGCCTGCCTGGAGCAATGGGTGTATCCTTGAAATCTGGTTTACCAGAAATAAATAATTGGTGTTGTTCTAGGGAAAACATTTGTCGAGGTAAATTTAGCTTCTTTTTGAGAGTTGAAAAATGAGTCCAGCTATTTTTAAAAATGAGCAAACATTTACGAAAATTAAGCTATTCTTGGATAGTTGAAAATATGAGTATAGCAGTTTTTGAAGAGTTTAAAAATTGGCTTGGCGCATAGGAAAATCGTCATGTTGCATTGAAAATCTCGAGTAAAATAGATGAAATTGATATGAAAAAGATACAAAAGTTCGAAATTTTTTGGAGTAGTGAATATCATGGCGGTTTTTTCCGGCCATGTTTTATAGTCCTGCCGCATGATTGGTGCAGAATGAATTCCGCCACTGGATTATGAGTGTTGTACAATTGTGAAAAGTAAAATAAGAATTTAGATAATGAAAATACAATAGAAAAGAGATGAAATTGATCGATACAAAAATGATACAAAAGATTTGAGTAATGAGTAAGAAAAATAGTGAGAAATGATTAAATTTGTTTTAAAAATAGCAAAATACTAAGAGTTGAAAATTAGATGGGTGTTCACAAAAAAAGTGTTATATTTGGTGTGTTGAAAAAGTGGCTTTTCAATAGAAAAATGAGGCTGGCTCATGAGTATTGAATTTTTTGGAAGTTGAAAAAGTGGGTCTTGTGCATGAGTGGCGCAGAGTTGAAAATGGCTCTGGCGCATAGAACAATGGGACTGGGGCATAGGAAAAATGAGTCTGGTGTATGAGTGGCGCAGAGTTGAAAATGGCACTGGTGCATAGAAAAATGGGGGTGGCGCAGGAATGGCGCAGAATGAATATCTTTATACTACTCATACAAAGTACTATTATAGTCAAAGAAACCACACAAAAACAAATTTTCTGAAATCATCCTGTTTTTGGTAAGTTCTGTAAACGACCGCCACAGTAAAGATAGAAGGCGACTCTTTCGCGGTCCAAACGCAAATAAGCGGCATTGAACACGTTTCGCGTAATGGAGAAAGGTGTGACGCGTGTATTTTGAATACGCGTGGTCAGTGCCGTATATGGCATAACTCATTTCATCTGTGGACGCTTTTTTCGGTCGTTCTATGCACGCTAGCGCAGCCCACGTTATATACATTCAAAGGTGTGTACAGTGTCCAAAGTTGTATAGAAGTAAAATATAACACCCAAGTTGTGTAACTCGCGCAGTTTCATGTTGTTGCCATGGAAGTGCCGGAACGTGAGTGTTGAGCGCTGGCCTAGCATAGCTGGCCGTAAAGGGAGAAATTGTTGTTTTCAAATTTTAATTTCTCAAATTCTAATGGGCCGTCATATTTGGCGTTAAAAAGAGCTGAAAGTCTCGTCTTTAATTTTCAAAAGAAAAAATAGATAGGTACTGACTAATTTTTGGAGATAACGTGCAGTTTCCCGTAAGAAAGTAAGCAATCCGACGCTGCGCGCCTATAGTGATAAATTTTGTTACATTTTTTTGTATTCATTAGATTCACAACTTGTTACATTATATGACTTTGGTTTGGACATTCCCGGGAATTCTATTTTGGACTGGGAATTCCAGGCCATTTTGCAAGAATGGGAATCGTATCGGGAATTCCCAGTGGATTCACATTCTATCTTGTTTTCTCATTATTTTGGGCGAACTGCCTCTCTCTTATATTTGGTAGGAGTAAAATGACAAAATAGTTTTAAAGATTGTTTAGAACATAATTTAAAACACTAGTACAAAAAATCAGCAAAAATAAACATTTCTATTTTAAAAAAACATTTGTTTCCTCATAAAAACATATTTTATTTATTTTTTTTTTTAATTAGGGAGCTATGCGACTACGCATACGGGAGGGGATTGAATTTTGGATTAAAGTCGAGATACGGTTTCAGAGAGTTTACTAAGGTATTTGGAGGGAAGGAGGAAGCGGTGTCAGTGAGAAGTTCGGGAAACTGAGCTGAGGATGCGAGGAAGTTGGCAGTCAATACTAGTGTGCGAAAGTGAAGAGGAAGTTCGGCTGCTTCAGCACAGAGGCTGAGATTTGGACTAGTGCGGAATGCTCCAAGGGAGATTCTGAGAGCTGTTGATTGAACAGTGTTTAATAATTTAAGTGATGACTTGTTTGACTGGGAGTAGACCGGGGAGCCGTAGTCTAATTGGGAACGGATGAGACTTTTGTATAGTTGGAGAAGTAATTTTCGGTTGCATCCCAGACGGGGGTGAGACAGATATTTGAGAATATTAGTGGCATTTAGACATTTGGCTTTGAGAAGTTTTATATGAGAGATCCAAGAAAGGTTGTGGTTGAAGGTGAGCCCCAAGAATTTATAAGAGTGAAGAATTTTGATTGGAAAGCCTTGAAGGAATAGAGGAGGTATTGAAATTTTTGGACGGCGGATTTTTCGGAATATAACAAGACCAGTTTTGCTCGATGAGAAGCGAAAACCACGGTCTGAGGTCCACGTGGATATTTTATCCAAAGTTTCTTGGAGGAGTCGTGATGCTCGATGTGGGTTTGAAGATTTAAGAGAAATACTGTAGTCATCGGCGAAAAGGCGTTGTGTATGTGGAAAGGATGAACAATTAGTGATGTCATTTATAGCTATCAAAAAAAGTGGGACACTCCAGACTTCACCTTGTGGGACGCCGTTTTGGATGGTGTGGTGAGAAGAGAGGTGATTTTCGATCCTAACGGTTATGGACCTGTCGTATAGGAAACTCTGTAGAAGTTTTGGGAGGTTGCCTCTGAGGCCTATGGAGTGGAGTTTTTGACAAATGTAATGGCGCCATACTCTGGGAAAAGCCTGTTGAAGGTCAAAGAAAATAGTGTAGAGTGTAGAATTTTCGTTTTTTGCGTCGGTAATTTGTTGTTGGAGGTCTGCCAAAGGTTGAAGAGTATTTCGACCCTTTCGGAAGCCGTATTGGAGGTGAGAGAGTACATTGTTTGATTCGAGGAGCCATAAAAGTCTTTTGTTTAATATCTTTTGGAATAATTTTCCGAGGACGCTAGTTAATGCAATAGGACGGTAAGAATCGGGAATGGAGGAGGGGTCTTTAGAAGGTTTCAAGATGGGTAGAATAATCGCGAGTTTCCATTGTAAAGGATATGTTCCTTGAAGTAGGATGGAGTTGAATATTGAGAGCAGGTATGAAATGGAATTTGGGTGAAGGTTTTTAAGCATAGAAGCGTGAATGTTATCAGGTCCGGGAGATGAGTTTCTAAGTTTTTGGATACTTGAATGGAGTTCGGTGAGTGAAATTGGGACGTTGTAAAAATGAAAGTCATGTGAGTCGAAGTTGATAGAGAGAGTTTCAGTTTGTGTTTTAGTAGTTAAAAAGGAATTGTCATAGTTTTCATCCGATGAAACTTGAGCAAAGTTTGAAGCAAGTAAATTTGCTATATCGAGCGGGGAAGATATATCCCGTTGAACATTCCGCGACCAAAATCCGCATTTTCAGAGCGGAGTCACGACAGCGTGAGGTGGCCGCGCTACGCCTACACAATAGTAAAGTGAATACGGTTTCACGACCAAATCACGCAATACGAGAGCGCACGGACCCATTCTACCGTCAGATCACGATGGCGTGAGCGCGCTCAACACACTGCATGGATACCGCAACGAAAAAAAAGAAGACGGTCACCCATCCAAGTGGTGACCACGACTGAATTTGCTGATCATTGAGCGTAGCGCGTTAGGTTTAATAGTTATATAGCTAGGGTACTTACAGTGGTAGGTTCGAAAGAAGGGCTATATTACCAAATCATAGATCAGTGCACCGCAACACACCACCAACACACCACAGCGTTACAATAGGGTGTAATGTGATATACACTTCAAGGTGTACACGCTACTGTCACCGCCACCTCACGCCTTGAGCAATATTCAACGGGATAGTTAATGAATTTGAAGTTAGTTGAGTGATAAGATGGAATGACGAATTGAGTATTACCAATAGTACAGAACGGGCACCGAAGGTAACCATACGGGTAAACATTCAGTGTGGCCAAGGGTTACCGCGCCAAAATAAATAACCGATCGCAATTTTCCCAGTCTGGCCAAGGTTTACCGCGTGAAATCAATTATTGTCTTTGAATTTTGATGACCGTATTTGGAATCGGTACTTCACTATAGGAACTTGGTAGAAAGAAAATGAAATTTCATTGAAAGTGAATATTTTTTTTACGCGATGTTCGTTCGGGTTTTGTACGTTTCTTACAGGAGAGAAAACCAAAAAAAAAAAGGACTACGAGACTGAGGCGAATGTTTAATAAAAATAATAATACTAGCTCATGAAATATTTAAGTAAGGTATTGGACATAGAAGACAGTTGCAGGGAAAATGGTCGAACCAAACATTAGAATTTGTCAATGGAGGTTTCATGAATAAAATTACCGTTACATCCTAAGTATACAAACAAGAAAAATTGAAGGATTAACGACTCATATAGTCGCGATCGTTGCTATACGGACAATTATTTCCAACTTCCTTCTTCCAAACGAACATCATCACTAACACAGAATTTCGATAATGTAGAATTCGTAGAAAGCATTCACGTTTTTTTTTTTTTTTTCAAAAATCGTTCAGCATTTCCATATTGTAGCAGGCAGACCGAGATTATGTTTCCACTATTACACTCTATGATTGCTCTCAGGCATGTACTATAGATACTCACACGATTTATTTTGCGAAAAACATTAATGAAGGGAAAATTTGAAGCAAAAATGATACAAATTGCACATTACAGACAATAAATTATTTATTCTTCACAAATGAGAACAAGTTGAATTTAGCAAATATACGCCGACTCTTTATTCTTACAATTAAGCCACAATAAATTTCTCGCGTTGTACATTCCATCTGGAAGACCCAGAACAAAGTCCGAAATAATAAGTGACGATGGATCGGTTCAATTTACATTACGTCCATGGCAGGTCAACCTAGAAATAACAAAATTTTAAAACGTAGATATAAACTTGACTACACAATATGATAGAGAAGGAATATTATGAAAGCAATTTTGTTCAAGTACAGTGCGGGAGTTTTCGACAGACTATTCAAGTTGGAAATTCTTTTGACTACCGTCCAAAGTTATTTGTCATCGCTAATCATCTTTCTGACTTTCCAAGCTTTCCTATCTTGTATCTGTCATTCATCATTAAAGGAGTGAGATGACGTAATAATTATGGGTTATGAACAGATTGTAGACATTGTAACGAATAACGATCATACTACGAGTACTCTTGTCCATGAACAGTTCTCATATCTCGGACGATATAACTCCTGCAATGAGTATAATCGAATTGATTCTCATGTGTCCTCATTTCTGGTAAATTGTAACATCTGCAAGCTATAATACTGTAGGCGAAATACGTCGTTCTTGATTCTTGTGGAATCAGGCGCCATACTAACAAGATTATCGCCCATAAATACTCCACATACTACTGCCAAGTAACAAGATTCCCACAGTAACGATTGCGACCTTACTGCCGAAAATGATATCTTTCTTATAAGAATACGTAATAACCATTCATGAAAGTAATACGTACAAGATTGACACAAGACTTTAACTTTAGTAAAATCATTCAAAGTCATCGGATACTTACTTCCAACATTGAGATTGACATTGATGTATCGAACACCTTCATTGTAGTCATTCTACTGTTTCAAACGGAAAGACTCTGTCTCCTCCATACTGTAGTTTCTTCTTCAGGTACTATACTTTCAGCTTTCTCATTGATTTAGGAGTAGCAATTGAACTATATCTATAAACGCAGGAATAGTAATAAAGTTACTCGAGACAAACAAACAAAAATAGGTGTCACGAAGATGAAGAGCTTTACCAATGATCGAATGTGATCGAGAGCTGGACTTCCATTGATTCATTTTCTTTCAATAAATTACTTGTAATTCACTACTTGTGTACTCGAACACGAAACCTTCGAACGCAAATTGAAATGAACTCATGGACAAAACAAATTTCAAACAATTCGATACAAAAACTTGAGATACTTCTTTCATACAATACAACTATTCGAATTTCGAATACAGTCCGCATTAATATTATTCCAGTATTCTTCAATTCGTCAGTAAAGAGCTGCTTCAATACAGTATTATTATTATGATCTCCTTTCAGGTCTCACTCTTTTCTTATACCTAGCTTGGACGAGAAAATAATTGACGAATAAAAAAAAATGATTTCACGCGGTAAACCTTGGCCAGACTGGGAAAATTGCGATCGGTTATTTATTTTGGCGCGGTAACCCTTGGCCACACTGAATGTTTACCCCTATGGTTACCTTCGGTGTCCGTTCTGTACTATTGGTAATACTCTGACGAATTTCCCGATAACCTCTTTATATCTCTCCACATTAAGGAGAGGGATACGGGTTTATTTATGCCTGCGACGTACGAGTTCCAGGACCGTTTCTTGGAGGAACGAATCAGAGCTCTAGATTTCGCTCGGGCCTTCTTGTATTTAATGAAGTCGATGAATTTGTCCGGAAATTGAGTGTAGTTTTTCAGGTCGGCGAGAGACTTTTTAATATTTGTGTGCTGGAAATCCTTCAGGAATTCAAGAATATCCTGAGGTTTGGTATCCGGGGGGAGAATTTCTGGATTTTCTAGGGAAATTGTTTCCATTACAGATTGAAAGTCTGGAGCAGTCGTCTTTATATCTAGACTTGATTTGGATTCATAAGGATCTGAGACGTTCATGGGGACAGCTTGGTCATCTTTTTGCGATGTTTTGAGCTTTTTCTTCGAGTGTTTGTTGTTCGTGTTGACCAGGATGTCCGAGTTGGTGGTAGAAGTTGAATTTGATCGTAAAGTTTGTTTCAAACAGTAGTCTGAATCTTCTGTATCATTTGGCGAAGTGGTATGGTCTGCTTCAAAAGGGTTTTCATTGGAATGTTCGGAATTTAACGAAGACAAATTTAGAGGGCAATCTTCGAGGTTTGTGGTTGAAGTTTCTTTGTTTGGAAGATGTTTCAAAATGGACTTTCCAGGGGAAGAATGTAGGATAGATTCCGTAGATCTGGTGGAAGGAGTAGTTTCTTCTAAATTGATCGCATCTTTTTCAGTTGAGGTTTTGTCCATCGGTGATTTGGAGTCTCGTTTTTGACGAGCAATTTTGAGTTTGTGTTGAAAGGTAGAGTTTGAGTTTTGGATAAGTTGTGTGTCTGTAGGAGGGAGCTCATTTGTATCCACAAGGAAGGAGTTTTCAGGAGAAACTTCAATAGTACAATTTTTTGCTTTATGGGAGCATGAATGGCACTTGAAGCAGGTAATTTCATCTAATGTGAGGAATATGCGGTGAGATGTTCCAACGCTATCTTCAAGCAAGAAAGAGCTAGGTAAAGTTTTTTGGTCTAAGTCGTTCACATAAACTTGACGTCTATAGCTGATGACATGATCAAGGATTTCGTCTTTTGGGTTGATACGGAGAAGTGAAATTTTGGACGCGAGGTTCAACTTAAGTTCATTGGTGAGATAGTTTTCTAGAGTTGAGTTGTGTAGAGTGGGCGAGACGTTCGACAAAATAATTTTCGACGGTTTATTTTTCATCCGTCTGCCACGGATTTCTTTGCCAGCAATAAATAGACCGTTGGGAGCATCAATGATCGAATCAATAAATTCTTCTTTTGCCACAAAAATAGCAACACGGGAATTACCTACTTATTCGTGAGGCTGCGACAATGTGTTTTGGGTTGCGTAGAATATCGTTTGTGGCTACTAGGTAGTCATGAATTTTAGATTCGTCGACGTAAGGGAAGAAAAGAAAATACCTTGCTCAGAAGAAGGAAATTGGAAGTATGTTAGAGGAGCGATTTTTGATTTTGATGCTTGCGCATATGTAGATTGGTTTGGAGTGGATGGAGACGGAGAGGTTGCCATAGTGGCAACGAGCCGCGTCTACGACGCGATAAACAAGTTGAAAACGAGTGATAAGAGATATAGTAAATGTACAATGCTGCACGAAAAAACTTGAACTTGAATATTCACTATGAAGGATTGAGTAGAAACTATAAAGAACTCTGAACTGCACTGTACGGCTGTAACACTTGGACTGATATTTTTTTATAATTGGGAATTTGGAAATATTTTAGAGCCGGGAATGGGAATGTCAATCCCTGGGAATTAGGAACGGGGATTTCCCGTCCAAACACTGGGTGTGTATAGTCTGTTCATATTACAAAAGAATAGAAGTATGTACCTTGAGAATGGAACGCCGGAAAATAATTTTCACCTGCCGTTCCGTCATTGACTATTATATTACTTTGTATAAGGCAATGTCGCGGAAGCTCACTGAGGGCTCCGTCCAATGCATTTGTTTATGGATGATAATCAGAAAATATTTTCAACACAGAAATTATTTGAGAGTGGTCTCAAATTAAAGAAAATTTTAATCTCTACCACTTTCATTCTTATGATTTTTTTTGTAGAAATTCCTTTTAAGAAGTTATTTGAAAAAGAATACTTCAAATTGTAATGTTGCGTAAATGCACCTGATAACTGTGATGAGGTATGGTTGGACCTATCACATCCTAAGGGCTTCATTGAAACACGACGCGAATATGATTAGGCTTTTATTATTATTAGAGAGAATTAGACAAGCAAAGGTTAAGATACAAATGAATATTAAAAGAACTTGATAAAACTGCAATAGAACTGCGCTTAAGCTTAAGGCTACGTGGGTTTATAAAGGTGACTATTGTAAGGGGAAACTGGGAGCTAAAAGGGGATAACCAATAATATTGTCTTAAATCTAAGGGGAGTAAATAGTGTCGTGTGCAACTTAAAATAAAGGGTAAATAGTCTTATACATAAGTGCGTATAGAATAATAGAGAGTAACGTATGTGAAACAGAAGTGGGGATATGGATAGGTATAACGGACTAAGAATGGAAAGAGACTACTAAAGGGGAATTGGGGAGTTAAGTGGGAATACAGATAAGTAGGGATATAATAAGTGGGAGTTAAGATATAGAGTAAACAGCTTACATATACGGTTAAATATAAGTGGGGATTAAGTAGGGATAGAATAAGTATAATGATAGAATAAATGTGGGTAAGATATGTGTGTACTTGTGTACATGAATAAGCTCTTTCTTTTACGTTGTAATAAGAGGTCTACGTAAATTCGAATATTTGTTACAATAGTGACGTCATGAGCATGAATAATAATACCGTTTATCGTACCGGTATGTATAAGTACGTAAGACAAATATATGTGGCGCGATCGACCAGATCGCGTCACAATAACACAAGCCTCCAGTGAAGGTTTGTGTCGATTCACGACATTGTCTTATCTAGTCAATGGCTCCGTACTCGAGGCATTTACTTCTATCCTTTATAACGTGAACAGACTATTTGGACTTGATAGCAAAAGAGTCGCTGCAGGTAGCAATGTATGGAAGCTTTACCCAAGAAAACAGGGCTTATAACCGTGACCGTTTGGAACCGCCATGACCGAATGAAAAAATTAATTTTGACCGTGACCGCGATATTTGTATATCGTGGGCTGCGTACTCTATAACTGTAACCATCATATAACCGTATCAGGAAAATGTGGAGCTGTAACCATAACCGCAATGACCCTAATATTTGATTTGAAGATCCAACCGCGTGACTGTGTAACCAATTGCTGTAACCGATTGCCAATTCAGTCATCACGGTTATGACCGTTCAAACGGTTAAAGCTTCATTTCGTCACGGTTGTAGAGGTAAGCACGTTATTGTCAGGCTGGAGAACAATACTGCCCTACAAAGTAGAATGGATGTATCTGCCTATCCACAATCTGCGGAAAAAAGATCCTTCAACTGTAACAAAAATACCCAGTTTCGCTGATTGTCGATGTGCAGATACGTTCATTCTACTTTGCCAATTTTATGTTTGTATCAATTTTTGCGGATTTTGAATAACAGAAGCATAAGATGAAAGTTGGAAAAAAAACGTTAAAAACATGAATCCTAACCTACAGGATCAATGAAGAGAGAAAAGAAGTACATTGAGTCATTGATAACATAAAAAATAAAACAAATAGACTTTCTTCCTGTGATGTCACAAGTCACGCCTTTCAGCTGAATCTGCGGTCTGAATGAACAACGAAAATGTAAACAACTTTTCCTCCAAAAATGTAAACAACTTTCCCTCCATTCAATCAACACGGTGATAACATTTATACTCTGTTCACATTAAGGAAGGATAGAAGTTCATACCTCGAGAACGGAACATTAGATTAAGAATACCTTCGGCGTTCTGTTCTCGAGGTATGTACTTCTATCCTTCCTTAACGTGAACACAGTATAGTGGTTTGCTAAGTATTGTCATTTCTAAGAGGTAAAAAAATAACCAAAGTGTTCTGATGACTCAAAAATTCAATAAAAGTCTCTAGTTGATGAATTTAATAACCCACTCGCTACTCAACTAGAGCCCTACAACTGAACTTCTAAAATCCACCATTTTTCAACCATTGATAGTCTAAACAATCCATTTTTTTCTTATGGGAATTTACATGCAAAGTTCATTGTTTACATTTTGCTTGTTCACTTGCCTTAGAGCCATGGGAAAGCGGAACTACAGCAGCAGCAAGTCAGCAACGTTATGTGATGTCACTGGGAAAAAGTTCCATCATTTTTTTTTTTTTCTTCTTCAGTATAGTTCGAGACGCTACCGGCTATGGCGCTGAATGTAAGAATGCAAATGATTTAGGAACGTTGATCAATAGATTGATGATCATCTGCCTTCTTTGTATTTTTTACTGCGGATTATTTTATTTTAATCACGGTTGCGTCCTATTAATTACATTCTTCGTTCAAATGTTTATTTCTTGATTTCTGAAATTTGTGTCCGTACGTCCCTTCTTCTTGTGTACTAGCTCCATACTAGGTTTATACTAGACCACACTAATCTTACAGTCGGCTGAGAAGGGGTCTCACGGCGTTAATATGAGTGGGCGTGGCATCGCTTACATTTCCTTACATTGCATGCACCAAACCATCCATACCAAACCTTTCCGACTTACAGCCAACCTCCTATGTTCCGACAACTGATAACGTAATTTACATAGGCTATCGGCGGTCTGTATATACTATATGGTCTAAGGGCATACTAGACCTATGAAGTAAGTTAAAAGCGCACGTCTAATAATTACGTGAGGTGATTTTTGCGATTTTCCGACACCCCCACCCTTCTTGGTAAGATGTCGTGAGATTCGGCGTGATCCCCCCTCCATTTATCTCACCTGAGATTTCTTGAAGTACATGTTTTTATTGTAAAAATAATGAAAGGCGTGAAATTCAACTCAATTTTGTAATATTTTGAACTACATTCTTGCATGAGAAAAATTACGTGAGATTTTCCGAGACCCCTCCTTACGTGAGATTTGGTGAGATTCGACTGGACCCCTCCCTCCCCTAAATGACTCACGTAATTTATGGACGCCCCCAAAAGAACCTAACATACAATATACTAGACTTATACAAAGCTATGAAAGGAGGCGGCTTATACCAAACACCCTATAAAAATAATATTGAAAACTCCTATCTTTTTACCATTGAGCGCTTATTTGTAATGAAGTTTGCGACGCTAGACTAACATAGACGTAGATCGTCAAGCACGTGTATAATATTGTTCATGTAGGGTAGTGCCGATCACAACAACACTGGAACAATGTACACGTATTTATCATCTATATCAATGTTAGTTCCCTTTATACTCTTGTTATAATTTATTACATTCTTTTTTTCCTTCTCCCTACCTCTTGAATGTTTCTCTCGCCTGATAAGGACCTCCAAAACATCAATCAGAGGTGCATATCTGACTCTCATCATTCAACATATTCATATTCTTCTCCATGTAGGTAGTATACGTACATAATTTTTCTGTAATATTAGGTATATTTTTATTTTTCTAGCTGAGAAACTAATGGAAAATAGATCTGCTTTCATCAGAATTCGGATTCCCAATAATATTTTCATACACAATTCTAACTTACTTTGAAAAACTATTATAATGAAGGAAAAAAAAGAAAGTCAACTTTCCCTGAGGTGCGCGTCTGCAACTGTTAGAGTGTACTTAAGAGTATCAATAATACGTACAAGTATGAGTACCAATACATTTAAATCATCTGCTCTTTCCTTCTGTAGGAAAATACGAAACATTTATAATATTATCGAAGTTCATTTTGTTCAACTGATAATTATGAAATATCCTTTTGCGTCATTGTACACAATAACTTTTTGTCTACTCAATGTATTAGACCTCAATTCTGGTGGTGGTCCACATGATCCTTCGGAATTGTCGAAAAGTGAAAAGAAAACTACGCAATTAGTTCCTCGATCAGTGGAGAATTTACTTCTCAGAGGTAATTTTCGAATTATTTTTCGTACCTGTTCGTTATTAGGCACAATTTTTCAGTTCGGAAAGACGTGCAAGGAAGAATGCTCTAGTTTTTCTGAAAAATCGTACATATCAAGCGTCTGACTTTCCCAAGACTTCCTTAGTGGGCAATAATCTTTCTCTCTAGTAAAATACATTATCTAAACACTATTATTACTTAAGGAAAAATATAAATTTATTCTTGTAATTCTTATAATTTCTCAGTCTACTCGCTAGAACCAGATGAGACATACTCTTTGAAATTAAAATCTATACGGGATTGCATTACAGACATACCGTGGACGAATCCATAGGGGATAAAATAAAAGGGAAAATATCCCTCTTCCTCACTCAAAAAGAAAGAATGTCGGTAAAATAAGAAAAGATTAGGTTTTTCCGCACTGAGAGAATTTTAGTTCCAATATTTTCTCTTGAATTCGTCCCTGCCAACTTTCTGATAATGATTAATACGCTTATCAATTACTTTCTTTTTTCTGAGGGGGGGGGGGAGGATACAAAATTAAAATGATTTAATCGCGTTGAAATCATTTTAATCACGAGAAGTTTCAAGACGATAAGAAAGTCTGTATTGCATTGTTTGTTCAGTTTTAATAATTTTTTCATGTACGAGTAAATATTCCAAGCAGAATGATTGTGTGGAAATGTGCTTAACAAAACGATAGACTGTCAATAGGTTCTAAAATCAATAACACATATGCTGAGTAAGTTCTTGACAAGTAGATGGTTCAAGTAATTTTTCTTATTACATTAAGATAATTTTCTCCAATGAGCACAAGACGTTCAAAAATTGTTTGCTGAAGAAGAGTGGTACACGGTCAATTTAATTAGGAAACCAAGACAAGAAGGCAGTAATCATTCAGGAGCTTCATCTGTAAAGATTGAGAAAACTTAATTTTCGAAAAGGATTTTCACGAATATCACGATGGAAAAAGATTTCAATCGCAGTACCATTAATTGGCGCTGCGATGTTTTCCTTGTTGTTTATGTTACGGTTAATCTGGGTATTCGGTTAATATGGGTTTTTCGTCATCGCTGCGCGTGTTTTCGGTCGCGTCAGGCGTGGTAGTGTTTTACGGCGAGAGTGGGCGCATGCAGGCAACGTTCAAGTAGCGCCGCCGTACACCGCTCGGCCACGAGACGTTGCTTGCTAATACGATGTATTTTGTACGTGACAACTCGTATGGGTGTTTACGTGTGTACTTTGTCTTCGTGTGTCTTTTCATATTTCTCTTCTTGTACTTAGTACCTACTGTAATTTGATTTTTTTTATTGATTTATGGTTTCTCCCTGAGTCTAATTTAAATGTTGATTCCACCAATTTATAATGGTTTCTTCCTTAGTCTAATTCAAATTTTGACTCTATCAATTTTTCATGGCTTCTTTCTCAGTCTAATTGGAACATATTTATTCCATCAATTTTTTTTATGGTTTCTCCCTCGGTCTAACTCAAATTAATGTTGATTCTATCGATCTATTTATGGTTTCTCCCTCAGTCTAATTCAAATGTTGATTTCATCAATTTTTTATGGTTTCTTCCTTAGTCTAATTCAAATTTTGAATCTATCAATTTTTCATGGTTTCTTTCTCAGTCTAATTGAAACATATTGATTCCATCAATTTTTTTATGGTTTCTTCCTTGGTCTAACTCAAATGTTGATTCGATCAATCTATTTATGGTTTCTCCCTGAGTCTAATTTAAATGTTGATTCCATCAATTTATAATGGTTTCTTCCTTAGTCTAATTCGAATTTTGAATCTATCAATAACTCAAATTAATGTTGATTCTATCGATCTATTTATAGGTTCTTCCAAAATCGTAATTTAAAGATAAAAATTAAAAATTTTGATCAAAAAATTGTATTAATTTTCTACATAATTCTGAATAAAAAAAATTTCATCCTCCCCAAAAAAGTGAGGATCTTGAGCGGGGCTCGAACCAGGGTAAAAAGGAGAAAAGTCGTCATTTTAAAGGAAACATATACGGCCAGCAACGCTTACGCGTATGTACGCGTGCTTCAGCGTTGTAATTGCCGCGCTTACGTACTTCAACCAAATACTCACTTTAACCGTGACATTTATACCACTGCTGCAGCTTTCTTACTTAGGTACGGTAGTCATTTACGTCGCCAGTACATTTAGGTTTTTTGCGTGCTTTTTGTTCACGCGTTTCGCAGGAAGCGTGTTTTTCATTCTGTCGCGTCCGTCATGTGTATGGGCGAGATGCACGTGGCTGCGAAATGCACGGCATTTTATCGCGACTCTTACCGCTCGACCACGAAGCACGCTTGAAACAGAAGACCATTATTTCCGAGATACGTAGGACGACGTATGGCAATGAATGTCTTTGTAATCATTATGACATAAATATGCAGCCATCAATAGGCAGTACTTCTATTATTGCACTTTCATGTGACAATGATAATAGCCTATAATTTATCCGCACGCAATAAAAGACGTTTGAGTATATTTTGTACATGAACCGAATACTGCCCGATGAAAATCGTAGCATTTCAACGCGGATGATGTTTGTCCACATTTGAAGCGAAATCAAAGCGTGTCGCTTTCGCATCAAATACTGCCTGATGAAAATCGGGATAACATATTAATTCCATCAATTTTTTCATGTCTTCCTGAAATGTTGATTCTACTAATTTATTTACGTATGATTTCTCCTTCAGTCTAATTTAAATTTTGATCGTATCAATTTTTCATGGTTTCTTTCTTAGTCTAATTGAAACATATTGATTTTGTCAATTTTGTTATGGTTTCTTCCTTGGTCTAGCTCAAATGTTGATTCTATTAATTTATTTATAATTTCTCCTTCAGTCTAATTCAAATTTTGATTCTATCAATTTTTCATGGTTTCTTTCTTAGTCTAATTGAAACATGTTGTTTCTATCAATATATTTATGCTTTCTCTCTTGGTCTAATTGATCTGTTGATTCTATTAATTTATTTATGGTTTCTCCCTGAGTCTAATGCAAATTTTAATTTTATCAATTTTTCATGGTTTCTTCCTTAGTCTGATAAATGAGTAAATTTGCTTATCAAAGGAAAAACAATTCAATGTATCATTTTTTTATGGTTTCTCCGTAGCATAAGCGTGAAGATGATAGAACAATTTTATTAAACTTGCCTGATTCTATTAATTTCTTATGGTTTCTTCTGTGGAAAAATAAAATTAAAAGGGTACGAATGAAAGTTAGAAGAAAAAAACATACAAGATAACTGAAAAAAAAAAAAAAAAAAAAAAATTAGAAGCCATTGCAGACGTTGCAATGGCTGCGGGGAACCCGCAATTCCTTAACTCGACCTCTCAGGTGGTGTAGAACTGAGTTGATAATCTTGTCATATAATTCAAATCGAAATTATCATTCTACATTCCCTCCTATCATATATAGCTCGAGAGTCGAAATTCTTCTAAGTCCCCCTCCTTTCATATATAGCTCGGGACTCAAAATTCTTCTAAGTCCCCCTCCTATCATATATAGCTCGAGACTCGAAATCCTTTCAAGTCCCGTAACCTAACCTAACCTTAGGTTACTAACTTCGCAGACGCTTTCTGAGGATGTAATCCCCTAACAAAATGGATAGCGGGTTCCCCGCTAAAAAAAAAAAAAAAAAGGTGGAGCTGGTAGGATTCAAACCCTGAAGTAAGATTTTTGAAATTAGCGTAAGCGTGAAGATGAGGAAACAATTTTTTCAAACTTGCCCTTGTTTGGTGGCCAGCCGAAAAAAACTCGCTTGTAACACGGTGAACGCGTGAAAACCCAAATGTACTGGTTACCTAAATGTACTACAGCATATACATAACATTTTTTTGTTGTACCTTCGTGGCAAAAGCGTAATCCAGAATTTATAAGCTGTTTCCCCTAGATTTCTTCCTTTTTCATACATACTATCTAGGTATATGTAAAATTGAATTCAACAAAAAATTTTTCTGAAAATAACGATAAAAAAGATGGGAATAAGAAGAGTTATGTGCTACGTACTTACCAAACCATATTATTCCAGTTCATGGAAGTACAATTCAGTAGGCATATAACTAACTGCTTTTTCCACTTTGAACTATAGGGAAGAAAATAATCATCTTTATTAAACTGAGGTAACGAAAGTGAACAAACTGAAGGCAACGAAAATCGCGTTTATCATAAGCGTCGATACGGGGTGCGAAAGTAGCAGTACAGAGTGCGAAGTTCTTTTCTTATCGCCACTGCTGGGCTAAATTGATGACATCAGGGTGTGGAACGTTCAAAAAAAATATCTTACAATACGGACAGCAAGTACCTAAGTATCGCTGCCCGTTATACTATTAAAACACGCATGCATTGTAAGTACGTTTTTACCTTTGACTATATAGTACTTCGTATGGACTGATACAACGAACGCGTTCAGTGAAGCAGGTATCGTGCGGCAAGGGAGGTAACTCATAGGATAAAAGTAAGGAGGATTGCATCCAGCGTTGACGGCAAACCCATAGCCCCTTGACGAATTGTGTTACGTTCTGAATGCAACCTACTCAACAATTATCCCTGAGCAAGTGTATCCCCTCTGCTTCCCTACCGCACATATCGGCTTCATTCTACCCACCCGCAGATGCCTTATCAAGTCAGTCCATACGAAGTACTATATAGTCAAAGGTTTTTACAAAACGATTTTCAGTGACGTAGGTTACGCTTATCAGCGTTAGCGCGAAGCACGGTACACTAAAGAGGTATTGACACTATTCGCATGAGGACACAAAGTAGGTGCCCTCTATGAAAACTGTGGTGGCCATTTTTGGAAGCTGCCTGAAAAGGGGATGTTACAGAAAATTGTTGAAATCTTAATTTTTTCTTCTTTTAGGTCATTCTATGAATGAAAATAATAAAAAAATGCTCTTACTACTTTTTTGTATTTTTCAATATTGACAAAGATACAGCCCGTTTTAGTTTCATACAGGTTTATGGCAATGTTTACCGAATCCCCTTTTCGGGCACGACTCTAGCGCACCTACAGTTGTATCCTCATGCGAATACAAAATTCTTGTCACACAAAATAATGTAGTTCACACATAATTCCACTGCGTTTGCTGCGCCGTTGTGAATGCCTTCCGCACCCCACCAGCGTTGTTACCTTACTGGAGGTACCCTAGTACTGACAAATTTCCAAGAGTTATAAAAAATCAAGAAATTTACACATGAGAATAATTTTTTTTTTTAATATGTGACCTGCGATGAGAAAAGGATGCTCATTGCCCACTGACAGGAACACCATTTCTCTCTGATTAGATATCCAATTAGAGAAAAATGGTGTTCTTGCGCCAATGGGCAATGAGCATCCTTTTCTCATAATCTCTGTTTTTCCAGGAGGCACAGAACAATGGACTTATACCTTCAGTTGGTCAGGAAAAGAAATGCCGCACTGTCATGTAGGTCGGTGGAAAGTTATTAGAATGAAACATTACCCCATCAAGCATGAACTCTTTGCGGAGAAATACATCGAAATATTTAAGGATAAAGGTGTATACGAAGATCACGACGTCAAATTTATTTTTCCAAACGATATGAATAGACAAACGGAAAAAATATCAATGTTGAAGTGTACCTGTTCGATCACACAAGACTACCCAGCTTCTCCAAAGTCGAGTGATGATGAAGGAGAAAACCAAAAATCTGCTTCTGTTGGTGTTATTCCTGAGCAACATACTGGGAATCCAGATTTAGCTTCGCGTAGTAATGTCAAACATGATGAAACGTCAACCTCTAATCTGGGTGGTACACCTGATGAAATTGGCGATGAAAATGTAGTCTTGAAAACTGATATTAGCAGTAGTTCACCAGACCATCAGAGCACATCGGATGAGACGCTCACTGCTGATATCGTCAAGGCAGAAATTCACCACGACAAACAACGCTCCAATAAGAGTGTCCACGGTAATGACATTGAACAAAAAAAAACAGAGACTATTGATTCTGATGGGTCACGATCATTGAATAAAGGAATTGAAGATAAGGAATTTCAGAATTTTAAAAATATATCATTGGAGCATTTAGTTAGCGACAGCAATAAACTTAAAAGTTGGAAGAATGAGGAACTTCACCCAGTACCTACCGACTCTCCTCCACATCCTGATCGAGAAGATGTATCATCAGATAAAAGAGAAGGATCTAAAGATAATGGATCATCATCGGAAGGAGATCAAATTAAGGAATCATCAGAATCCAATTCAGTTATGAAGAAAGAAGATAAGGAAATCATTGCAGAGGAGGAACATGATCGCAGTATTACTGAAGATAAGAATTTTGAGCCACAAGAAAAAATAGATCATAAAGATGATAGCACTTCTGAACCATCTTCTCCTAAAAAATCAGATGGTAATATATTTGAGCGATTAGAAGAGAAAATTGATCAAATTTTCTCCTCAGAAGAGAAAGATAGATCAGACAGAAAAAATGTGGAGGATGAGAAAACAAAGCATTCATTATCTAATGCAGGTAATATGATTGCACAAACAGAAGTAGAGTTAGAAGAATCCGAGAAATATTCATTAAATCGGAATAAAGAGGAAGTGCAGAAAGATGATGTAGAGCAACGTAATTGGGCCACAGATTCTGAGAACTACAGAGACAAGTTGACAATATCACATGGAATACATGAAACAAGAGATAGTTCATCGTTGGAAGAAAATCATATAGAGCAATCAGAGACAATTATAAGAGAAGAAGATAAGGAAATCATTGCAGAGGAGGAACATGATCGCAGTATTACTGAAGATAAGAATTTTGAGCAACAAGAAAAAATAGATCATAAAGATGATAGCACTTCTGAACCATCTTCTCCTAAAAAATCAGATGGTAATATATTTGAGCGATTAGAAGAGAAAATTGATCAAATTTTCTCCTCAGAAGAGAAAGATAGATCAGACAGAAAAAATGTGGAGGATGAGAAAACAAAGCATTCATTATCTAATGCAGGTAATATGATTGCACAAACAGAAGTAGAGTTAGAAGAATCCGAGAAATATTCATTAAATCGGAATAAAGAGGAAGTGCAGAAAGATGATGTAGAGCAACGTAATTGGGCCACAGATTCTGAGAACTACAGAGACAAGTTGACAATATCACATGGAATACATGAAACAAGAGATAGTTCATCGTTGGAAGAAAATCATATAGAGCAATCAGAGACAATTATAAGAGAAGAAGATAAGGAAATCATTGCAGAGGAGGAACATGATCGCAGTATTACTGAAGATAAGAATTTTGAGCAACAAGAAAAAATAGATCATAAAGATGATAGCACTTCTGAACCATCTTCTCCTAAAAAATCAGATGGTAATATATTCGAGCGATTAGAAGAGAAAATTGATCAAATTTTCTCCTCAGAAGAGAAACATAAATCAGACAAAAAAAATGTGGAGGATGAGAAGACAAAGCATTCATTATCTAATGAAGGTAATATGATTACGCAAACAGAAGTAGAGTTAGAAGAATCCGAGAAATATTCATTAAACCAGATTAACGAGGAGGTGAAGAATGATGCAGCGATGCAAAGTACTTGGGCCGCAGGTACTGACAGCTATGATGAGATGGAATCAAAAATTTTCCGTGTTGAATTGGACGCGAAGAACACAGATGAGCACGCTATAAATACAGAAATAAAGGATATATCACCTGAAGGTATGACTCAAAATATTAGAACTAAAAATTTGGAAGAAGCGTTGAAGCAGAAGAAAAGTGAAGAGTTAAATAAATCAGATAAATCTCTGAATAGAGAAGAGAAAGAAACTTCTTCCAGTTCTTCTAGTAGTAGTTCATCTCCAAGCGAATCTGATGGTAGTGGCGAGAAAACTGATGAATTCTCTAAGGAAGGAGCAAAAAGTAAAAATGAGATGAATTCTAATGCCAAAGGAGAATCCAATGGAGAGGAAGATAGACCTACAGTAGAAGAAGATGATGAGTTCAAAAAGCAGAAAAATGAAGAACAATATGAAGAAGAGAAAACAGAATCATATTTAGAAAAAAGTGATATGTCAGAAACAATAGTTGACGAGAAATTGAAGGATAAATCATTGAAAAGTAATTCCAACGAAGATGAGAGTGGAGAAGGGATACATCATGAAGCTAAATCTCTTACCAAGATTACTGAAAGCGATACAAGGGAGGAGAGGCATGCAAGCGACGGTCATCGGTTGTATAGGAGAAATCCTCTTGATTTACAACTAGAATATGACTTTGCCCGTCTGGTGCCTGCCGATTCTATTTGTGTAGATGATGGAGCTGGGAAACGATCTGTATATCTCTCTAAAGGTCTTTACGGAGACAATTCATTTTTTGTGTACGGTAAAAATGGGAGTATATTTCATGCTATAGCTTATTTGGTTTTGGATTAATGGATTCACAATTTCTACCAACCTTTCTATATTAGTGACATGTTTCGATTTTAGCTACGCAGCCTTTAAAGTAGTTTTTTTTTGTATCAGGCTTAAATATATAATAAATTTCTCGCTGACGCAAAATAGTTTTAAGGATGTGGTATTTTCTACTAGTTCAAAAGCACATGTATTGCTACATAGGTACTGTATAAGCACATGGTATAATATGCTATATGGCGAACAGGCGGCAATTGCCAAGATAGCATTGGCCATTATGGTGCCACCATAAATATTTTTCGCGATGTTAATTTTAATATCGATAACCCGTCATACTCTTGAGACTAATACCAAGAAAACTGAGGTTCTTGTAATAGATGGCCGTAAACGAATCCAAGTGAAAGTTGATAAGAACAACAGAACTATCTGAATTTGAAATTGGTAATGATAAAATCAGTAGTCAAGAAGCGATAAAATACTTGGGTGTCATGATTGATGCCAATTTACGTTTTGAAAACCATTTTCTGTATCTAAAAGAGAAATCACTAAAAACCATAGGCAAACTAAGACTGGTATGTCCAAACATTGAGGGTTATTCAAATAGCGCTAGACGGATTATGTACCGAGCCACTGTGGGCGCCGCGCCATGTGGAGCTATGGTTGTGTGGTTTTTGCAGAAAGATTGCAATTAAAGAAAAACAAGGAAAAGCTTCAAAGTGTGCACAGGCATATCCTGCTGGGTTGCACAAGAGCATATAAAGATTCTGGGTACCTTCCCCTTACAGCCATTGCCGCGTGGCCTCCTATAGAGCTTGAAATCCTGGAAACAGCAATATTGCGAGCGATTAAAAAGAACTTGAGAATTAAAAACTTTTCCCCTAGGCATTAGCAAAATTTACGATGAAGTTGATATGGACCTTAGAAATCGAAAGAATAGGATAGAAAAACGAATACTTGTAAGATGGGAAATGGAGTGGGAAAAATACAACCGCAAAAACTGGACTAGAAATATTATACCCAGTATTAAGGTAGCCTTGGAAAGTCCCATTAATCAAAATTTCTATCTCACGCAGGCTCTCACCGGCCGTGGCTGTTTTCGGGAATACCTAGTAAGCCGGGGTAAAGAAGTACCCTTATGTAATGTACCCGAATCTCCTCATCATATTATAAACATATGTCCTAGATTTACCAATGGACGTCCCACTGGTGATATCAATACAACTGACTCCATCTGGTTGGGTTACATGAAACAAACAATCAAGAAACTTTGGGAATTAGAAAACAAGCAAACCCCCCTCCCTTAAACCTTCAATCATAATTTGAAATCACCTGACCAATCAAACACTCCCGCTTTCAACTCATATGCTATTGTTATATGAAGTAGTAACCGATAATGAATAGACTAATAAAATACATCTGTGTATAAAATCAGAATCTCATAGCAATGAATAAACAATAGTTGTAAGAAGTGAACACTGTTCAACATTGAAATTGTCAATATGAATAAGTAATCAAAAATGTTCATTAATACTCATATATTTGTATGATAGAGACATGTCATCTTATAATAAGGAACCAATGTGTGAATAGCGGCTTCCTCTTGTGGGCCAGTGCATAAGCCTATCTTGGTAGTCATAGGCCCAGTACAAGAGGAATTCGCTGTAGTACTAGAAAATGTTCTTATATCTTTAGAAGACCTCTCACCGTAACCATAATATCGCAATAAACCCACGCCCCTCTTCCTCATGACCCGATAATCTTTGGGCATCAGAAGGATTGTGGCTCTAAAAAATAAAAAATAAATAAAAAAACTACAATTAAAATTGGAGATGAAATCGCTTCTTCTTTTTTCTCTGTTTGATTTCTACTTAAACATACTTGTACGCATTGAGAGAGACTTCATCACCTTAAAACAGAGATGCTATAAGTATTTATATCTGTTCTGAAGAATAGTGTGTGAGAAAGACAGAAAAAACACGTTTTACAAAATGCGGCTTTACCGCGTATAGTCAACTATTTGCTATGAGATATTCAGAAATAGGTGCTTTCCTATATCTAAGAAAGCACCCATTTTGCTGATTTGATGGACGATGAGAAAAAGACACACGTTAATTACGCTCCGGAACCCCTATGATCTCATACCTACTTTTAGCGCTTCTGGTGGCAAAAATGTAAATTTTTGAGCTCCGGTCAGAAGCTCAAGAAACCGGTATACCGGTTACATCAGTTCCCAAATACCGACAACTTTTCGAGACTCGTACATTCAAACACTCTTTCTTTATATTCGTATTCTATACGAAAGGAGAAAAATACCTCGTGCAGTAAGTACGTAAATTTGTAATTTCTATATGCAGTAACGTATGTACCTATATAATACCCGTAATATCGTCTTATCGACAATATAGTATTCATCATGAAAATAATTATGAAGCTCGGTTCAATTATCCATTCTCGTAAACAATATAAACAGCGGATCTTACAGCGTTTCGGCCGCGTAACAAAAGCGTGTTTTCTTCAAAAAGTGCGTCGGTCTAGAGTCAAAGGTCGTAATTCCCAAAATTAGTGGTTTTGAGTTGATGATGGTTTCTAGTTCTCGTGATAATAATTTATCGTTCTAGAATAATTAAATGATGTATAATTCATTAATTATGCGAAAAATAACAAATTATTTTCCATTTAATGTAACTCCATTCAGTTGTTTTTTGACTCTCCTGTAAAATTCCCATTTTCTGAGATAGGTACGACATTATAACTCTAGGCCGATGAATTTGTGGCAATTTCACACCACGCGGCCGAAATGCTGTCAGATCTGCTGTTCAACTGTTAGTAAGGTAATTAAGATCGATATATTCCATTCGCCTCTTACGATTTGACATCTCGCAATAATAGAAGAATAATATTGAACGGATTTTACATATTGCACGATACGAGTACTCCACAATACTTATACGTATACAGTGTACACTTGACGAAGAGAACAGTTTCCGACGCTTGATACAGCTTTCGATGCGCGCGCAGCCACATGAAATACAGTGAAGGACGTCTACATTCTACGTCATATTTGTGTGGCACGCGCGTTTATGCGGACAAAATAAAAATTTGCGCAGCTTAGTTTAAAGAGCAGTTTCTTCAATTTTATAATTTTGTGCAATTTTTCTTCTAAAATTGTCGCGGCGATACTCATCAACTTTGTTGTTTGAAATAATTTTTTTTTTCTTCGGCACAGAATGGAGGAAAATTTACCAAAAATTACTTCCTAATTTTGTTTAATAAAGAATAGTTGGGTTATATAATAAGAAACAAAAATACCGTGATGATCATAAAATTAATCCGTACCAGTTTCTGCAGAGAATAGCAATAACCTACGGTAAGAGTCTATAGTAATCTTGTCACATCGTTCTACGCGTAGGTATATCTTCAATAAACAACCGGTGCGAATATTTTCGTGGATTTAAAATCATTTACGCGTACCTTACTCTTTGTTGGGTCTAAGTTATCAAGAATAACGACTAAGTACTTTCGTTACTTTTCTTGTCATGTCTCAGAGTATGCCAAACCTTGATGGAAACAACGAACCGAAATCACCCTCGGCGCCTACCCCTCAACAATCAATATCTGGCTCCCAGAAATATTATAAACCAATTTCCCAAATTGAAATACCGTCATCAGCCCCAATTATACAGCAACCATTGCCTGGCCTTCCAAATTATTATGAACCGAATCAACAAGATGTGACACCGCCGGCGCCATCAGCACCGACTATCACTCAGCAACCATTGTCTGACTCACCAAAATATTATGAAACGACTCCCAAAAATGAGCTACCACCATCAGCGCCAATTATCATTCAACAACCTTTACCTGGCTCACCGAAATATCAAGAACCTACTCCCAGAGGTGAGAATAATTATTTCTTACAGGTAATCTAAACAACATGAAAATATTCAGGTCAAAGGCAGTAGAAGAGTAACTATTCTAGAAGTCGTTCTTATAGGTGAGTAGGGGAAGTATGACCGTCCATTCAAATTTCCTTATATATATATATATATATATATATATATATATATATATATATATATATATATATATATATATATATATATATGTTAAGCCGAATTCACGCAAATGGAAAATGCGCGCACTGAGCATTAGTCTTGCTGAATGCATGCAGTAATGAACCAAATTGGCGAGAGCGCGCATTCTTCAGCAAGTTTGCCGAATACGTGCAGAAATGTACAGACTGCAGGCAATCGGCAATTTTTTTTCTAGGATTGCACGCATTCATTATTTTAATGTTTTTGTCGGTTGAATGAATCAGCGCAATTGCCGAACGCGCGCACTATTGAAAATACAACAAGTTTTTGTTAAAAGGGAAAAGTTTATACATCTTTGTAAGATCATGAAACTAACGAAATAGATAACTAATACTAAGGAACAAATGTTTCACTTGGCATTCATGCACGTACGGCTTCCATGGCATGCGGAGTTGCAGAGAATTCCCGCTTTCTTGCAAGCACATCTTCCTGACGTACAGTTCTGGCGACAGTTGCATCTCCTGTACCCCTGTCCTTTACCCACTGAGCTAAGGCGAACCAATTCTCGCACCGAATATTCAATATCTGGAACGTCGGTCACTGCCAGTTTTCTACATTTCGATGCCTCGAGCGCGTTCCGCTCCAACCGATTGTTCACCCGGCCGTGCTCTGTTCCAACAATGAATAAATCATTTTCTACATTCAGCACTACTACAACCAAGTTTCTAGGATCTGTGGGACCTTGGTCAAACTGCGGGATTCTGAGAAAAGCGTTGTCACCGACAACAATCTGAGGTAACAATCCTCGTCCTCTCTCCAACGTTTTGTCAGCCTGCTTCTTCAAATTTACAGCAGCTGTCTTTCGATGACTGACAGCAGCGTGCTTTTCGGTATCGCAGTTTACTTCATTTTCTTCATCACTCATTGAGTTGGAGCCGTCTTCCTGAAGTGACGAATCTATTTTCCGACGTTTCGCAAGTGGAGAGGTGTACTCAGTTGTCGCATCCAGTGTGCTGAAAAAAAAAGTTGTATTAGACACTGTACTCATGAACGAATTAACTCTTGAAATATTTCATTACATACTTCTCATGCACTTCTGCGAGTACTCTTTTGATTCCTCTGTTCTCCTAGGTACCTCCTTACGGGAGTTCTCTTCACAACGTTCAGTAAATGCAGAGTCGCTGGCGTCATTTCCAGCAATCTGCAAGGAAATTATACTTATAAGAGACCGGTTGCGAACAATCGAACTTTCTGAAAATTGATGTATTACTCACTTTTAATGCACCTTCGCCGATAACTGTCTCTGTTTCTTGTATCAAGGTCTCCAAATCTGAGTCAAGCGTGATGTCAAAGCCAGAACTTGGATTATCATTTAGAGTAGGCATTTCTTCCACAAGTAAGACAGGAATGTTATTAATGTCAATCCCTGCTGAGGTCTCCCTCTCAGTAACCTGTACAACAAAAATTTTTACGTTACGTATGCTCATGGAGGAAGTGTGAAAATAAATTATAATTATACCTGTATCTCATTTTCGACACTCAATTTGTCTTCTGTTTCAGGATCTTCCACCATCATACTTTCCAAATCTTCTTCTAACATTCCGGGCGTCAGTTTTTCTAAAAATTCGCGAGGAACTGAGGTTCCCAAACCAAGTCGTGGTTTCTCACCAAATGCCGCTTCATACGGTGTCATTCCTATGGCCATATGATGGGTGGTATTCATTCCCCACTGTACAAATGATAGACCCGTGCACCATTTGGCGGTTTTACTGTCCCGCATCCACGCTGTTAGGCTGTCTTTAACTGTGCAGTTGGATCTCTCTACACACCCTTGACTTTGCGGATACCTGGGCCGCCCATTCACCAATACTAAATTAGGCCACAAAGAGGCCAATTCAGAAATTACCCCTGCGCAGAATTCCCTTCCGTTGTCCGACTGCAATACGCGGGGGGCTCCCCACAAGAGGAAAATTTCGAGGAGCTCGCGTGCAACAAGTGCGGCCTGCTTGAATTCGAGTGGTCGTAAGAATGAGAACTTCGTAAGATGCTCTTTATAGTGCATCACCCACTTATAATTGCCGTCAGGCTCGGTTCTGTAATCTATGAGATCAACTTGCCCTCGATCATTCAACTGTGATGAGGTAATGGGACGAACTACAACACTACGAACTGATTTCTTTTTACATTTTTCAACGCAGCGAATGCAATTCATTATTACTTTTTTCACGGCAGACATAGGGATGTTCGCATAAACCTCTTGCACTTTTTTGTGTGTCTTAGTTTCTCCCTTATGTTGTATTGATTCGTGAATATCCTTGATGACGGTATCAAAAGAGTCGACGGTTGCCATGAGTTTACCACCTTCCTTTCTTTGAACTCGCGTCACGCCGGCAAACTCCACCAACTCAAATTTCTTCAAAGTATGGTAATACTTTCTGTTTTTCTCACCGGTCCACTCTCCCTTCAAGATACATATTGCCTGCTGCTGCTTCCGAGTCGTCCATTCAGTTGACTCCATATTAGGTATCACGAAAAAAGTAACTATATGAAAATGATAGCGATAATTTTAACAACACAATAAAAACGATGAGTTTGGGATGTCAACATTATAGCAACTGATAAAACAGAATGACTTCTCTTCATACGAGTACTTCCTTCTTTCTATTTTGAATGCGCGCATTCACCAGAAAAAACCTGCCGACTTCGTATCAAAAATTGAGTGAATCATATAAGATGCGCGCATTCGGCAACTTTGTTGATGTTTGCGCGCTCTCCTCAACTTGGTTGCCTACGGCACACATTCGGCGAACTTAGCTGCTCAGTGCGCGCATTTTCCATTTGCGTGAATTCGGCTTAACATATATGTGTACGGTATATAAGTCAGACGACAATCAATTGTTCCCAAAATCTTTTATTTCGATGTACATGCAAAATGTATAAATTGTAAAATAATGTGACAAAATTTAAAATAACAAGAAAGAACGTTTCAAGAAAATGAATGACGAACAAAACTGAAAAATAAACTACGCAATCAAATATGAATTAGGTACGGAGAAGAGTGTATGTACTAATCTGCAACGTACGTACGATACACATTATTTGCTATCAGGCCGAGTCTGACAAGATAAGATAGTGATGAAGGAGTGTAGTGGGGTACTGCAAGATGCATCTTGTATACATCTTTAAATAGGTATATTTATTTATTTATTTATTTATTTATTTATTTATTTATTTATTTATTTATTTATTCATAAGATTTCTGTATCCGCGGATTTCCTCCAAAACTACTAGATGGATTTTTTTGAAACTTGGCCAGATTATAGCGTTATATCTGAAGATGTGCACCTGCAATTGTTCGAGTATCAGATGAACTTAATTTATGGTAATTCATCAATCTGTTTCCAGTTGCGTTTATGACTCTGTAGGTTACGGTTAATCGTATTGAAATAAAGATATTTGAAGAAGTAATTAAAATATAAATTTGCAAAGACCGCAGAAACAATTGTTATAGCCCAGTAGCAAGATGGATAGGGGAAGGGAGCAATGAATTTTCTTGAGACGATTTGTAGATTTTAGATCACGTTCAGCCTAAAATGAAATAAAAATCAGGTTTCCTTATCGAATTATTATTATGGGTAGGCTACCTACTTTTACTCTGGTGTAGTTCTGCCACGCAAAGCTAAATTGACGCATGCAAAAACAATGATCACCGAGCGGTCTTCCGTGCAGTTCATTGTAAGTGTGTTAGTAATGAAGCTTTGTAATCACGCACCACTACTATCACAATCGAGTGCATGTGTACATGCATCGTGATATATCGTATCTGAAAATGGAAAACTTGTCGAAGGAAATCATTATTGTAATTGAATTTTAAATTGGAAACTAATTATAGAGAACCACTATAGTGATCTGATTTTTTTCCGAACATATTTTTCGACTTGTTTTGACGCTGTTCCACGATCGTTGTTTTTGCATATATAAACGTACGTCAATTTAACTTTGTACGGCAGAGTTATAAACTTTATAAACTGAGTTTCATTGTTAATTTTATAAATATCTGGCTTTATTGATAGGTGATTGATATTTAATTTAGAGAGTGGGAGTGACTCTCCTAATGAGGTTTGAAATTTTGAATTGTGAGAGGAAAAGACGTGTACTACTCACGCGACTGCGAGCTTTTTTTTTTCTTCTTCCTTCCTCTCACTCCGTATATTTTTCGCCGATTAGGCCTATCACAATTGTTTGTATTCGTTGTGAAATTATTTCGATAGAATTATTTTAATAACAAGTCGCCATGCGCCTCAGTATCCGGGTCTCTTTTTTTTTTTTTTTTTTTTTTTTTTTTCTCATTGACTGTTACGTGACAGAAATTTATTTATGAATTTTCATCAAAAGATCTGAAGCTTCTTTTCTTACCAAAGATTAATTTTTTCTATGTCAAGATCTGGAAACCGAGAGATTCACACCTTTGTTCCACGTCAGATCTGGAACGTAGGAGACTTAATACATACATTAGGCATACTATCATTATTGAAGTAGAGAGCAGAAGAAACTTTCCGAGGACTGAACAAAAATTCGAAAAATGCTACCTATACAAAAATAAAACTCTCCAGAACTGTAGAGAAATTCGAAAAAATCTACGAGATGGAATAATTTCAACTCTCGAGCTATGTATGATACTTAGGATTTTCTATTAGGTATGTTCTACTTTTTGAAAAACTCTTAAGCAAAAACTAGGCTAACTTCACCCTTTATTTTCAAAAAACATTCACGACGTTTCGAACGAGTAACCGTTCTTTATCAAGTGAGAAAACGAACTGAGAAAAAAAAATATATAAATACCAGAGGTAAATAAACACAGATACAGCGAACACAAAACACGAAATTACAGGACAATGAATCACACATATCTTTTGAATAGCGTCGAATAATACAATTTTAAATTACCGCAGTCCGTTTTGAAATTCACAGCTTTATCATGAGTCATAATTTCCACGATTTCACGGATCTTTCTCTTCCTGTTATTGTCTACGTGAGCTAAGATGGACGGATTATCAAAATCAAACTTATGTTTAAATATTCTAGAGTGGCAGGCCAGAGCAGTATGATCGTTTTCATTTTTTTGGTCGTGTCCATGTTGGAGCAGTCTTTTCCCCAAAAGTTGACAAGTCTCTCCCACATAGAGACTGGGGCATTCCGAACAAGGTATATACAATATACAACACCTGAGTTTTTTAGGAGGGGGATCTTGTCTTTGGTCCGAGAGAAAAAATTTTGTTGCAGGGTGTTGTGATTCTCAAAAGCTATAAAAATTTCAGGATCAAGTTTCTTAAGCATGTGACTAACAACCATACTACTCTGACCTACGTAAGGGAGGGATACAAATTTATTCTTACGTCTATTACTGTCATAATTCTTAAATTTAGGTTTACATATAGAGTCAAAAAAGGTGTCGGGGTAGTCATTATTCTTAAGCATAAGTCTATATATGTAAGAACGCTTTACCGTTCTCACGAATTTTCGTGTTGGTAGCGTTGCATCGATACTCGCAGCCAGGTTCGGTAGCTGCATGTTTTATAGGGTAGATAAGAATATTAGATAGTTGTCAATTGATTTCACGTTTTGTACGTGCGTTAAGATATCGGGAAAAGGGAATGCCAGAAAGACTTAGAGCACCGGTAAACGATCAGCCGATATTCGTACATATACCTATACATATATTTTGTTTTTGCGATTGCGTAGGGGTTCTAAAGTCGAGTGAGTACCTATCGTTCGATTTTCTTCGTTTTTGTGATTGTTAATAATCCTTCTTCAACAGATTTATTTGTATTAAGCCAACAACAACTTGCACATGGCCTAACATTATTTATTTATCAATAATGAGATGTTGAGCAACAGACTACATGTCTGAGATTCAATTACTTAGGCTAGAGTAGGTACAAATCCTAACCAGACATAATTATTCTCTTTCTCTCTCTAGGTGTAGGTTGGATACAACTGCCTCAGATGATTCCTTTAAATGTTCCTCCGGGTCTAGAGTACCTAACGACTGTCAGTAATTTACTAGTTAAACAAAAAGTTGAGTTATTGGAAGGTAGGTATGTAAGTTCTGATAAGTCCAGTCTGCAGTTTTGAAAATAAAGCTATTCAAAAATTCTATTTTGTTTTTTTAGCTTTTGTCGGATTTGAAACCAACAACAAATATACCATTCTGAATGATGCAGGCGAGAAAGTGTACTATGCAATTGAAGATAACAATTGTTGCAACAGGAATTGTTGTGGTCCAGGCCGCAGTTTTGACTTGAATATTCTGAATCACGAAAAAAATGAAATCATTCATTTAAGACGGGATTTTGCTTGCGATTCGTGCCTCTTCCCTTGTTGCTTACAAGTAACTACCTTTCCATTAATTAACTTCAATCCATATATAGAAAAGTAATTGCCAATTACTCACTGAAATACGAGTGTCTCACATTTTATTATTACTTTACAGGTTCTAGAAGTCACTTCTCCTTCAGGCCATTCAATAGGTTCTGTAGAACAAACTTGGAGCTTTTGTCAGCCTCAGTTCGATATAAAAAACGAATCTGGTGAATGCGTATTGAAGATAGAAGGTCCTGTTTGTTCATCAAACTGTTGTACAGAGGTTGAATTTAATGTAAGTTCCTTATTTTTGTACTTATATTCATATAATCTTGAACAAGTGATGAATTATCGTCTTTTTTAATCAATTTATCCGCTGTCATTGCGCGTATGCCAACTTACTCGTTTAATAGCGCTCTTAATATAAAGATGTTGACAGATTTAGCTCTAGGCAAGTTTAATAATGAAGAATATTTTTATTACAAATTTCAATCGGTGAATATAATTGTCATTGTACATTGATATTTAATATAAAAGCTTCTTATAATGGTAGGTACCATCATAAAACAACTTTTTCTCATCACAGGTTTTGTCAAAGGATAAAAGCGCCGTAGTGGGTAGAATATCAAAACGTTGGTCCGGTCTTGTTCGTGAGATTTTCACAGACGCTGATACTTTTGGAATTTCATTTCCACAAGATTTAGACGTTAGAGTGAAAGCAGTATTGTTAGGTGCTCTTTTTTTGATAGTAAGTAAAAATGAACCTGTACCGGTACAATATTATTTTTATTTGATTCAGATTTCAAATAAAAGAAAAAAACCTGAAAAGATGAAGAGACTTTTTAAAAAATATTACTTACAGAACTTCACTCTCGCACAAGACCACAATTGTTTCCAGTATCAGCTGAGAATATACATACGTACTCAAATTTGTAACAGGTAAACCAAATTGGCCCTCAAATCATAGTTGCAGCAATTGCAAACAAAGCCCTTTTACAGCTCGTCACTTTGTTCCGCATCTTCTATTTTTCAAACTGACGCAACTCATTCAATGAGGAACAAATTTCTTTCCTAGTACCTTTCAAGTACACTCAAAAGAAGAATTAAGATTGTTTGTTCTGTAAATCATCTAATATTTATTTTCAAAGAAGAAACTACAGTGAGGAAAAATTTATGGTTTCAATATATTTATTGAGCGTGTAATTTTAGACCTCATATTATTCAATTCTGCATTGTTTCTGGGTGTACATGGGATGTACTCTCGTATTAATGAAATATATTATATTTCCACCTAATATTAGAAATTACCAAGGCCATATAATTCCCTAATAACAATTGAACAGCAGATCTGACAGCGTTTCGGCCGTGTGGCGTGAAATTGTCACTTTTTGAAGAAAACGCCGTCATTTGTGCTACTGTTTTGTGGCTGAAGGCGGCTCAATGGCGTAGTGGTAAGACCACGGCCTTGTATTCCGAAGGTCCGCGGTTCGACCCCAGCTACGAGTAAACGTTAACAGTAACAGGTTAATTCACGAACATTCACTTCTACCATCGTGTTATCTGTTAACGTCACTGAGCTGATCAACCCGTATCAACAACGAGTCGGTTAATCTGGGAGTGAAGATTACCGGCAGTATCTAAACGTTCGAACGGGCTTATGCGCGAGACGGGAAAGTTGTGGAACTGGTTCAGCGTCGTGAAGACGCGGTTAACCGGCTAAACCAACATCCCCTATCTCAAGCATACACGCGCACGGAAAATAAAAGTGAAACGAATTTTGTAGTAATAATAGCGCTTGATTTCGTCACCTTCCCAAGCCGGACTTGGTCACCGTGGGAAGTGTAGACCTGTAAAACCGCACCATAATAACGTAATAACGTTGGTTGCGAGGCCTTTGGCCAAATTGGCGTAAGATAGGCTATTATTATTATTATTATTATTATTATTTGTGGCTGAAACAACAGCGTTTTTTTTCAAAATGCAGTAATTTCACGTCACGCGCCCGAAGCGAAAACTCTGTTAGATCCGCTGTTTAATTGTTACTAGGGTTCGTGGAGAAATGTAGAGGGTACATTCTTAGCTTTAGAGAAAAGCCGCTTGGTCATCATTTTCAAGAAGAGCTCGAAGGAAAATTATTTGGGAATATGATATACTCTTTCCGCACATCCTCCTTCAAAATGTACTATCAAATTCGCATTTTGTCTAGATAATAAATATTGTACCGTACACACAATAACTTCCTTCTTAAAAAATTCAATTGAATTATAGACTTGTTTAGAAGAGAAATTTCTCTACAGTAACAGAAATGAGTACCTATTCTACATTTATACATATAATTTTGAACGTTTGTTAGAAAATATTTTAGAAACCAATTGCGTGCGTTGAGTTGGGGATTTTATCCTTCATCATAAACCATTATTTAATTAGCAACGCTTTGCTTAGGCTTCTGTAATGCGGAAGTCTGGAAACTGCTCTGCTTATAAAAAGTAGTGGGTAATAATTCTTGAAATACATAAAAATGAATTACCTAAATTTTCAAATGACATAGCAAATTCTTCTTAAAAGAAAATACTTCAAATCTTTAACATAGATGAATACCTCATAATAGTAAGTAGCTACCTAACAGGTAATACAAAAATTATAATAATATGTAGACAGTGTATGATAATTATGATTAGAATATTACTGTACATATTATCAAGGTACCCATTTTTCGGTCCAATAAAAAAGAGGAGATGAACAATAAAATAAGATGATAAACACAAGCGTTACCTAATAATATCCAGTATTATTTCAAACTTAGAGAACATTTAAATATATCACACATAATAATAATATCAAGTCAGCGGTGAAAAAATGATTAGAACTGTACAAAAGAAGTTCCGCAACAAGATAATAAGTTTGCACATGGGTAATTCTACGTAAAGTCTGACATTTCATGTAACGGCAATTTTTCGAGTAAACAACAGGATTATCCACTACTTCTTATACATGGTTAGATAGAGAATGAAGAGTTCTATCGAGTACAACACAGCACGGTGACTTTCAACTCAAGGGATAGTCCTCAGATTTGAGTAAGTGCTCAAAAATTCCATGGTCATGGATGTAATCGCCTTAGATCTTGAGAATATATATATCATAGAGTCAGTACTAATGAATGGAATCTTATTTGAGCACTGTTCCTGCAAAGAGGACCAATGTCAAACTCAATTTATAAAAGTGAAAAAAAATTTTGAACCCCAAATATATCTCGGAGAGGGGAGCAAATGTGTGTAATGAGATTCTTCGATTGTTTGTTCCATCGTCGTGGGTAGCATTCATAATCCCTATTTAGGATGCACAGTAATATTTTTAGATCCAAAGATGGATAATTTGGTTCATATTAAGTGCATATACAAGTCCACAATGAAGAAAAAAAATCTAGTTTGGGTGTTAAAATCAATTTTGGGAGAAAATATTACATTCGACACTTTATCTGTTCCATCGTCGTGGTAATGATTTACACTAAACAGAAAAATAGAAGCACTGCCAATTTTTGCTCTGTTACAAGGGTAACAATGGTGATGACGCTGCTCAACCTCTTTTACCCAGTGCAGGTACAGTTGCTCACTTATAATCAATTTAATTGTAAAATTTTCCATCGTCATGGATGGTATTTTTTTTCCATGGTCGTGCCCATTTTGACACGACTATGGAAAACCAATGTTAATTATATGTACTTTTCCATCGGCGTGGCTATTTTTTTTTTTGACGTTTCTTATGCATGTTTGGTCCTAGTAATGTCTTCTACAAGCTTTTTCTAGTATTTTGGACCAAAAATTATTGAAAAAAAAACATATACTTTTTTTAAAAAATGAGCGTCAAAATGTCAGACTTTTCGTAGAATTACCCACATTCAAATAATTTTTTCCCAATATCCGTGCGGTTGCGTTCAAAATATAAAAATGAACATTAGAATTCGCCTATAAAAATTGCAGATTCATACCAAACAGTGCGTAAAGTGTCAAGCTCGGAGGTCAAAATTCTTCCAAGTTGCACATTTTGCTGGACGACTCCCGCCGTTTTTCTCCAATTCACCCCCCCCCCCATAAAACAGGTTCCCCGTTAAAAAAAAAATTACTCAGATAATTCCGTCCACTAACTCACACACCCCTCACATTTTTCACCAATTTTCGCTTTCGAGAGACGCTTCCTTTTTCTTTTCGGGCTCGAAGGAATCTGTTTAGCCACCTCTGGTGCAGCAACTGATTTTTGATTTTGACGTATTTGTAAGCCAGAAGGCATGTACACAAACATTCCTCTCGAATGTTGTCAGATACTGTCATGACCCGCATGCTATAGTAACTTTCTTTGAGGTCATTGAAATTCTTCCAGGCTCTCAATTTTTTCTCAAGATTGCATGAGATATTGTTTGTACAGGACAATCTTATTGTTCATAAAAAAAAAATTATCATGAGCGTGATTGCAGTTGAAATTATTGCTCACCCACATCATTCCAATGTTCATTGACTTACAGTTGAATCGTTTATTTTACTGCTCACACAGGGTCTCGTATTGTTCCTTAACTTATTGTGTACCTAAAAATTATATATTTTAATGTGCTGTTTATATATGCCTATATTTCCAATTCTTTGCTCGGAAATATCATTTGAATGTACTTTTTCTAGATTAATTAAAATTTATTTGGAAACACCGCCGAAGAAAAATTCGAGACAACGTTTTGAGCAGATAGCTGCTTATTTTAGATTTGAAAAAGAACAGTTAATTATCTGCTCGAAACGTTATCTCGAATTTTTCTTTGGTGGTGTTTATATTGCCGAATAAATTTTAATAAATCTTTAAAAAAGAACACCGATAAATAAAATAATTAATATTATGTTCTTTTTCTACTTGTCTTGTAGGATTTCATGTATTTTGAAGAAACTACTCATGATAAACCTGAAGATGATATCTTTTTTGGTTTCTGCGCGTGCATAAGGTGCACTGGTGGAGAATGTTGCAATGACGATGACAGGAATGGTTGCTGTTCTGGTTTTGATGATGATTGTTGCTCTTGTGATTGCAATGATTGCTGCAATGGCAATGGTGATGATTGTTGCATTGGTGGTGATGATGATTGCTGCACTGGAGGTGATGGTTGGGACTGTTGCGGTGATTGCGATTGTATTGATTAATAAGATATAATATTGGTTTTCAATTCTGGAGATCATCTGAAGAGCTGGAATTCTGGAGGAAAAAATGACTCGAGAAAAAATATTAAAAGAGTAATGATTTCCACTTTATTTATTGAACTCCTAAAAGAGAGAGAAACGTACAAATTGTATTTAAATAATAATAGGTATGAAATTTTTGCAGAACAAAAACCCGGGTATCTCTATACAAACTTCAAAAATGAGGAAGGTAGATAATTGAAATAGTTGATTATTGCTTCAATCTGAGATAGAATGAGTTATAGACACATCTTTGATATGTAACTTATTTGTTTCTTTTCAAAATGAAAAAATTATGTTAAATGATCTATGAAGCTAGGTTATGTTTTAGAGTGTAACTAGGAATTTTGAGAGAAGGAGGTAAAAGAGAGAGAGTTTTAAAAACAATGTCTATGAAGCTTTCAAAAGGTGAAATACTTGCACTCCTTCAAAAAATTATTTATATTTGACCTGTCTTACAATCATGTACCACTCTCCAAAATATTGACAAATAAGTATAATAACTGATTCCGGTCAAGTTGGTCGAATGCAAGTTGGTCGACCTGCCGGTTGGTCGAGTACCTAGTTGGTCGACCAACGATGCACAGAATATAATCACTGAAAAAATTTTTATTTGCTTTGGAAAATAAGTTTAAAAATTGAAATGAGCTATAATATAAGAATGACTCGGTCACAACATTAAGAAACGAAGTAAAAAAAAAATTTCATGACATGGTTCAAATTTATTTAATACGATATATTGTGGGCAATACCTCGTAGATACTCCAACACATCTTCTGTGTCTTTATACAAAATCACAACTGACTGGAGTCGGCTTTGAGTCGTTACAATGCGCCTCTTCTTTTCAGGCGGTGGGCCACCAGCCACATCGTTCTCCATCGTTACTTCACTGAGGGCTTGCTCCCTGTAGAAATTCTTAATGGTTTCCCATAATGACTCGTGGTAGCGGGTGCATAACGCGTCAAAACCACGATATATCGAAGCTTTTGAAGGCGGAAAATCATGGCTAAAATTTTTTTTGGTACACAACCTTTTTTTTCTCAACCTTAACTTGGGCGACCAACCGGCAGGTCGACCAACTAGGTACTCGACCAACCGGCAGGTCGACCAACTTGCCCGCACCCATAATAACTGTTACAACAGTAAATTTTACAACATTATTTCCATATGAGGATGGTAGTAGATACATTAATTTATGAATGTTTGACTCAATTTTTGAAGAATCCATTTTGCATCAAATTGAAAGTCACAAAATCTTATACGCTAGTCGGCAAAATTCTCATTAAACTTTCTACTTATTTATGATCATCATTCTTTAATCCTCTAACCATTGAAGTTCTTGTTTACCAAGTATATTAAAAATGAAATAATAGCATTCATGAATGAGACAAAAAAAATTGTTTGAACACAATGTCGTTTCTAACTCGTCAAAATTACTTCCAACAACAGGTTTCCAGCATGCTGTTCAGTATACTGTTAATGAATTTGACGAGTTCTGCAACAATTCTTACAGGGAATCTGTTCTAAGTTTCTGTTTTTCCCTTAAATTTGGTGTCCCGTCGATGGCCGTTTGTTATCTACCCTATGCTATCCGGTAAAATCTTACCTACCTTAATTTAATTAGTCAATGGGGGAAAAATTGAGCAGTAAATGATACAAGGCGCCCAGAAAAAATTTTGGATTTTCATGCCACATATGATAGGAAGGACTGGAAAAATTTCAAACATCGAGCTGTATGTAGATGAGGAGGAAGACATTCACTTTTCAATCTCAAAACCACGCATATATATACAGTATCTAGAGAACGTAGACATCAGACTCGCCGTTTTTTCTGTGAACGAGGTCTTATTAAACAGTGGTAACGGTTACTCGGAAGTGGTGCAAAGGACAATACCGTTTGACTCGCATCTTAAGGCAGCTATTTTCTAAATCAATTAAAATTGCTACTTTTCGCCCTTGAATAAGAACGTCACAAAAAGGTCACCAGGATATTCCAGCTTAAAACAGTAAATTTTTGGTTCACTTATTTCAGTTTCGGCGTCTTATGGGAATTTTTTTTCTGCCACCTCTGCTCAAAAAACTATAACACACGTTAGATACCTATAGCAAGTCCGATAAGTAGGTTTTCTAATATATATCCATGATCAAAATCCATCAAATTCCGAAGAATGGGTTTTCGCCTGAATTCTTCGTTCATCTTTGTTAGGCAGAAAGCCGTCGGTTTTTTAGAGGCTCATCACAAAAAATGAGAATGCACAACTAAAAAATAGAAAATATCATAATGATTGCGTTCCATGTACAAAATATTTACAAATAAGCAATTCAGTTTAATAATTATAAGGTAGGCTATAATAATTTTCCAAAACATTTTTATTTATCTTTGTCCTCATTATCATTGAGGTAACATAATTAACTACCGGTACCTACTTATAATTTTTGTACTAATTTAACGTGACGAATATTTTCCATGGGTCTGTATTACCTAAGTCAAGTATGCTGTTTGTATTTTTATTGAATGTACCAAGTAAGTTCATATACTTATACATGTATATCCATACAACGTAAAGTCTATGTTTAATGCAGAAACAAAGTGAATTGGTTTTTAGATGAGTATCTATTATTATTTTTACCTTTTCTTTATATCAACGTATTTCCATTTCCTTGGACAAAAATTTATACTTTTTTATATTTTTCTTATTTATTATAATCAACATAATAATATTAGGTACGTTCAAACAATATGCGTGGACTTCCAAAAAAATGTTTGTGATCTTTTTGTGAAAAATGATTTAATAACATAATGAAATGATATTGTCCGGTCTTATTTTGTATTCATTCCATGAATCAACGACAAAAATTCAGCTCCAAAGTACACCCAACTTAGGTATTTTTTTCTAAAACATTGCTATAATTTAAACCTTATAATTGAACAAATATATTTAAGTTAAAATTGATCATTCTAAGCAATCATTTTCACTTTTGTTCATTGTCTCTTTTAATTATCTAGGACCATGAGCTCATTTTTCAGCTGTTTGTCGCGCTTAGTAAATCTCATTTCATTTTTTTCACGTTTGGATAAAAGACTACAACATATTGAAACCAACCATAGTCAACAATATGTTACAGATCCGGATGATCAGAAAAAAGAGTATTTGTTAGCATCGTACATAATGTTTTATACCGCAGAACATTTTTGCAAAATTATTTCTTTTTGAACCATTAGTTGCATGAAGTTATCAATCAGCAGATCAACCCTGAAACCAAGATGAACTTTCTAAAGAATTCACAAAATTCACACACACAAAGTCACTATGTATAGAGTTGTAATTTGAAATATTTACTCAGCAAGCACTTTCATGTTTTTGCCCGTCGATGGATTTTTATCCGAAAGCGCTGGCTGAATAAATATTTTAAATTACGACTAAAGTATAACTGTGGGTGTGTGAATTTTGTGAATTTATACGTAAACGTTGTAACATGGCACGAAAAATTCTTCATTTATGGGGAAACCTCAATCTCAGATAAGCTATATTCAAGTATTATACATAAACTAGTTTAAATTTGCAAAAACACCGACGCAAAAAAATATATTTTCACTCACAGTGTAATTTATTCGGAGTGAGGCCTTTCAAGAAGTCTAATTTAAACAAAAGAAGAAGAAAAAAAAAAGAATTTACAAAATTAAAAAAAAAGAATAGTCCGTCATTATAAAACCACAAAAACTGATTAATTAAACAATGATAACATTGTGTAGAAAGAATAAAAAGATGAAAAAATCACTGGTACAGTCCAGAAACAGAACTTAGGTCAGTGTAGCAATAGTAAGGAGATGTACCTACACTGAACGTTTTTGTGATGACTGGGGAGCAAAGATGTTTTTCTCCTCAATTTCAATAGTTTGCCATACTAACCGACAACGATGAAAACATTTGACGAAATTCCTTACTATTGCTGTAGTGACCGTTAAAGTTCTGCTTCTGGACTGTACTTGTGATCTTTCTATCTTCGTTTCTTCTTACGTTATTATTGTTTAGTTGATCAGTTTTTGTAGTTTGATAATGAAAGACTTGTCCTAAGGCCTCACTCCGAGGAAATTATATAATATACTATAAGTGAGTGAAAATATATTTTTTCGCGTCAGTGTTCCTTTAATGTACAAGCAGTTTACCAATTTAAACTAGCTCTATATTATGTGTACAATGTCTTGTATAGGGTGCTGGCAAGTTGGTAGAATGCAAGTTGGTCGGACCAAGTTGGTCGAACTGCCGGTTGGTCGCCCAAGTTAAGGTTGAGAAAAAAAAAGGTTGTGTACCAAGAAAAATTTTAGCCATGATTTTCCGCCTTCAAAAGCTTCGATATATCGTGGTTTTGACGCGTTATGCACCCGCTACCACGAGTCATTATGGGAAACCATTAAGAATTTCTACAGGGAGCAAGCCCTCAGTGAAGTAACGATGGAGAACGATGTGGCTGGTGGCCCACCGCCTGAAAAGAAGAGGCGCATTGTAACGATTCAAAGCCGACTCCAGTCAGTTGTGATCTTCTAATATATAAAGCAGAAAGTTTGTCCGTCCGTCCTCCTGTCCGTTTATAACTCGAGAACTACTGGGCCGATCGCTTTCAAACTTTCAGGATATATTGTCCTCATCCCAGAGCAGCACATAGACTCATAAAAATAAAAATTTGACGGGGAGGTGCTGAGTAATTTCAAAAAAGGGCGAACACAATGACTTTTTTCAATATAAAAAAACGTGGTGGTGTAGCTTGCCATCAAACGCGTTACCGTTCAAATGCGTTGAGCGGCGCAGTTATAAAAATTAAGTTATGGTGATAACTCGAGTTTTACTCATTTTTATGAAAAATTGAAGAGAACAAAAATTGTTGCCAGATCATTGTGTTTACAGAGAGAGAGCATTTAAACCGGTTGCTCTGGATGAATCTACAGAGACTATTCGAGTTTTACGTATCCAATTTTCGATTTTGAAAGGAGACGTTTATGTAAAATAATTTCTTGAAAATTTGCTCTTCTTTTGTGACGAGTAACTGTTATACATTAGGTAAATATCGTCGTCAGAGTTTGAAACTACCTAAGAAAAGGTACTGGGTTCGAGAAAGAATTAAGAAAATTACATCCGGTTTCTCATATAGGAAACGACTGAGTTCGTCTCATGCCTCTACACAGACTGATGTAATGCTTCGGGGATATGGCAGGCTTTTTACCTACTGTCCATCTATTTCCTTAATCATTGCGACGGTTCATGAATTAGTCCGTTTTTTGCTGCAATACAGCCCTTACCTGTCAACTCAGCTCTTACCGTTAAAATCGAAATATTTACAAAACACTGATATCTACTCAACACACAGCTGGCGGTCAGGCGCGCCGGAGGCGCGCTGCCAACCGCTAGTTTTGTATAAAGACACCGAAGATGTGTTGGAGTATCTACGAGGTATTGCCCACAATATATCGTATTAAATAAATTTGATCCATGTCATGAAATTTTTTTTTTACTTCGTTTCTTAATGTTGTGACCGAGTCATTCTTATATTATAGCTCATTTCAATTTGTAAACTTATTTTCCAAAGCAAATAAAATTTTTTTCAGTGATTATATTCTGTGCATCGTTGGTCGACCAACTAGGTACTCGACCAACTTGCATTCGACCAACTTGACCGGAATCCTTGTATAAAATAATGGAAACTTAACTTCGAGTCAAGTAGTTACTGTATATACTTGTTTGTACCTCCTATCTTACCTGCCGTCAGAAACAACCGAGACCAATTTTGTGAAGAAGGTAGAAGTTTGACTTGGATTAACTATCCTATTGTGCATCAAAAACATGAAGGAGATAATAAATAGGAACTCGCTGGTTGGAAAGTGTTTCAAATAATTATCATTGCAGTTGAAATACCTCCACAGTACCTAAAACCAAGAAAAACAAATAAGAAATAATTGATCATGACACTGCTTAGGTATTACCTTCGGAAAAAATCGAATTCATTTGTTTAAATGCCAACCTTCCTTCTCAAATACTGTCTTTTAATTACTACCGGTATCTTGGTTTTATATTTTGTGCTCATAACAAATGATCATGAGATGAAGGAAGATAAAATCAATTTTGAGCCCCCGCCCCCTTATCTCCCTTTTCGACAAAAAGTGAGAAATAAACAGAGAACAACCAATCATTCTTTATCAGAAAAACTGACTACACCTTTGAACTAATATAATAATTTATTTCATCTTCAAACTTTTTTCTCCAATAAATTTTTTCAACATAGAATCTTTTTCCTAGTCGATTGGAGAGATCAGATATAAATATTTTGACCTTCTTCAAATTTAAATTTTTTTCTCGTATCAAGTTACCATTCCTTCTTCACAATTTTTAACAATAATTCTCTTTCCAGCCTCCATTGTAGACATTCACCAAAATGGGTGTCTAGTTAGCAATCATTTTTATTTGGTTAGGGTCAGTTTTACAAATTGCAAGTTAGCTCGATTGTTTCGGGTAACAGTTGACTCGTGCTGGCAAAACTGAATCTTGTTGAAGCCTTATATGAATAATTGTCTTTATTCTCCTAAAGATAATTACCATCGCTAGGCCTAGATATCATCGTCAATCATCACCTAGGTACATCACACTTACGTGTATCAAATTTGCAAATAGGGTGATATTTATTGTCACACTTGGACGAAAATAGAATGCAAAGCCAGAAACGAAACCAGCAATCAACGCGTTTGAATTTTCATTTCTTCCATGAAGTCGGCAGAGTGCACAGTTTGTGACCTGTAATATAATGAAAACGTAATATAAAATATCGCCTGTAAAAATAATTACGCTGAATTTAGCGAATTTATGCGGTTTGCAGTTGGAGTATATGTTACGCCAAATTCGGGCAATTACATAATGCGAGCAGTCTTCAGCAATTTTACCAAATGCGCGCAGTCATGAACCACATTGCTGGCACATGCAGTCGGCATTGTAATTGCCAAATATGCGCAAAATACTGACGAGTGCGCGCGATTGGCAATACTCAAGTGTAGATTGCGCGCATTCAGCAAGTTATCAGTTTTAGTGGTACCCTAAATTTGTGCAGACAACAGGTGTGCGCAGTTGAAAGAAATTCGTCCGAATTCATACATAGAAAAATGTATTGGGAATACGTAGGCAAAAAATTTAGAGATGGTAATTAATTTTGAAGTGTGAATCATTCTCATAGACTAGCTCGACCAGACCCTCATCAGGAATACGGTATACCTGTTTACGACGGTGAAATCTTCATTACTCCGGTGACGTATGATTTTGATATTCCAAAGCCATACCTCTAAAGTATGAGTTCTCCCTATTGAGGAGGGTACAAGACCCCTCTTTGACCCTGTGGCCACTTTCAGTAAGGTGATCGGTAAAGGGTGACTCATCCAAGTTACCCTTCTACCAAGCTTTTTTCTGCTCATCAATTCTTATTTGGAGCTGACGACCGGTCATTCCAACACAAACTCTAGGGCAATTGTTGCAGGCTTTGCTGTATATGTTAAGCCTAAATCGCGTAATTGCATATCACGTGAAATAAACAGAAAAAATGAGTAATACGTGACATCAACAATCCATCTGCTGAATACGCGTAACCTGGGTGATTTTGTGCCAATTTCACAAATTCAATAGCTGTTTCCTACTGATTACGCGTAATCCTGAACAGTGGTAACGACGCTTGCTCAAATTGTGTAATTTTAAAGAAATGGATACACTTTATGAGTGAAAAAAATATCTCAAATGAAATTGCGGTACTGGTAAATAGAAAAATTTGAAAGTATCACAATACATAACAGGTATATAAATTATCAATACCTGGGCCCAGAGTGATAGTGAAAAGACCGAGTTGTTTGCTGGTCACTTAGAGTCGACGTTTAAACCTAACAATACAGATTCTGATTTAACACCGTCCGTCAAGCTCGTCAAATTATTCGCGCCTAGAGAAGCGTGTAGAGCAGCAAACCTATCAAAAACTCGCAAGGCACCAGCGCCTGAGGGCATCACCGATCAACTAATTAAAGAGCTATCAAAGAAGGGCATTGTCCCATGACGTATCTTTTCAACGTGGTACTTCGGTTGCAATACATCCCAGAGCAATGGAAACAGTCAAAGTAATAATGCTGAACAAGCCAGGATGCCCACTAGAACACCCACAATATTATCGACCAATATCGTTACTACCCATAATATCAAAATTATTTGAAAAACGTTTCCTCACTCGACTGGCACCCATCATTGAGGAGAAGCAAATTCTACTAAACCACCAATTTGGCTTCCGTGCTGAGCATTCCACGCTAGAGCAAGCACACTGTGTAACAAATGAGGTATGTGACGCCATTGAGAACAAGGAATACTGTCCATCAGTTTTCTTGAATGTACAACAAGCATTTAATAGAGTTTGGATTGAAGGATTACTTCATAACCGTCGCAAATTGTCGGTATAATCCAGTCGTACCTTCACGCACGCAAATTTCGGGTGTAATTTGGAGAAGCTAAATCCACCTTTCGAACAATCTCAGCAGGTAGGGGACACTCTACACTGCCGACATTTCAGAAACAACTTCGACCACAATTGCCACTTTTGCAGACGACACGGCGTTAACATCGGACCATAAAGATTACCACACTGCCCTCCAGATTGCAGTCAAGAAGGTGGCAGAGTAGACTTTTTCGCTTCGACCTCATCCATACACTCATGTCTACTTCGACGCTCTAATCATTCCAGTGGCGGAGGAAGCCAAATACTTTCGAAGGCAACTACTCGGTTCACGTAGTCTGCAGAAAAGAATGCCGGTCAGAACCTGAAAGGTCTGAGCACACGGCCCAACTTCAACAAAAATTTACCCAAGTAAGGAATGATTCTTACGTTTTCTCCTATCTAGGTGTGAATCCCTGGGGAGGGAGATGGTAGAATCAAGGTTTTTTCCGGTAAGCCTCCTGCAACCATTAAGTCAATGTCCACTCTCTCTTGATTCACTCTAGCCAGGTGCTTCATTGTCCCTAGTTCCTTCTGAAAAGCGTTTTGACTCCAGGAAATAATTTGATTAGACAGGAAAAAACTAGATGCAGTAGATTTGTAGACTGTATTAATCACTCATTCATCACATGATAATATATTTACCTTGGATAAACTTGTTCATATCTCCGGGTGACGTTCCATTCAAGTATTACAGGTAGAGTGCTTTGTATTCATATTTCATTGATATGGTAAAGGTTATTGTACAATTATTTGGTTATAAATATCAGTCGTTCAAACGACTGAAAAAATCAGCGAGTTTCAAAATGCGGATATTCCGCCCGCGGTAAAATATTACCGAGTCAATGTCAAAAAAGCTGAACAAGAATGCGCGCATTCCCCATAAAAATATTGCCGAATCAGAGTTAAAATAGTATATTTTGTAATAAGTGGCGAAAACCAACGATATTGGAACAAGCGCAGTGTGGATAAGCGAGTTCCAATATCGTTTGTTTTCGACACGAATTACAAACAGTACTTTTTATAATACATGTAGTGAAAGGAACACTTGGCCCTACAATTTAAATTGGTTATCGTTCAAAAAGAATGTTTACAAATTTTTCAAATGGCACCACTGACTTGATTTTCGCCACGGTTCTGATAACGGCATGTTTCGCTACGAAAAACGAACACAATACGCAGCACTTTCGCTTCATGTATTATAAAAAACTAGCCGCTTGCGGCGGCTAGGCCTGCGGCGCCCGGCAGCCTCGCGCTTCGCGCGAGCTGACTCACGCTACGCGCTCGTAGTGACGGGCTCGCGCTTCGCGCTCGTTATTCTAAACTTACTAGAGATGCAAAGTATCGGCCTTTTTTGTTATCGATAACTTAACGATATGGTCGACTATCGATATTTATCGATAGTATCGATACTTTCTGCATCTCTAAAACTTACAGCGCGCCTGAAAGCCTCGCTCTACGCGCTCGCGGTTTTATAAATTAATAGTGATGGACTGGCGCTTTGCGCTCGCTGATTTGGGACGACAGTGTTAGAAGAGCGTCATACTCGCCGTACCTGCGGCTACACTGATCATGACGTAAGAATAAGAAACTCATCGAAACTCATCGGTGAAGCATGGCACTAACCTACCCTCCGGATCTTTGTGTGCGCTAGTAATATATAATATAACTTAGAAGTAGAAGCTGTATACTCGTTAAAAGTGAATACATCTTTTTCGTTCGAATTTCATGTTATTAATTATTCCAAAGCTATCGAGTCGGTTTTCCAACAGACAGTCTACATAACAGAGTGAATTTTCATTCCCACTTTTCATAGTTTTCACAGTACTAAGGTTGTATACACAACACAATACACACACACAATTCAGAACTAAGCCATCACAGCGCCAGGCGCTGGCATATCATTCTGTCCTCCTACTCCTAAGTCCTATATACATCTGTCTCAGTCCTTAATCTGTCAACAGCAAGACTTGGGTTTCTCCTATTCAATAACAATAATATATTATTCTTTTTCAGAAATTCTCTAAAACCCCACCAAATCTCATTATGGCCATATTTTAATACCAATGAAATTTTCTTCATTAGATATCTACCGGTATCAAATAATTTGATTGATGAATACCTAGAATAGAGCAGATATCATTTCAAGCGGTTCTGTATTCATACCTAATTTAAACCACAATTCTGTCTAACTGCCTATATTTGCCATGGGTGTTCCTTGAAATCTTGAATCCAGTGAAGTCGAGAATTGATATATATGCGCTATTTTATTTTTCATCTATCAGTATTGCATAATTCGAATTGATGAATAAATTAGATCAGATATCATGGCTAGCCAGATATCATTTCATGCGATCGAAGATCACATTCTGTATTTGAGGAGTTATCTGTCAAAAGGGCACCTGTGAGCGATAGTTGATTTTCAAAATATGTCTTTGAAGTTTCATGTTCAGATTACTCATTCCACACTCATTTTATCAAAAAATCTATAATAACAGAAAATATTTTGCGTGTTTTCATCTTTACAGATCACTAATTATTTTTCAAATTGATCGACAAATGAATCTGGGACAATTCCATAAAGATGGGTACCTCGGGTGCCCTTTTTATGGAGATGGGGTTGAGTGACCATAAGCGTACATGTAATTTTTCGTTTTTTCAAAATTTTGTATATTGATAGGAAACGGTTCGTGAATTCAAAAATGTGGATATCCACAAAAAGGGCACCCCTTTGACGGGTGCCCTTTTGACAGATAACTCCTCATTTATAATTCGAACCACAATTCTATTTATGCAATGGATCAAAAACACATCGAACTGCTCGCTATCTCTTTTTAAACTCTTTCTCCGGTTAATGAGTAATGGTCCACTCGCGCTTGTCAGTCTTTTCATACGATCGACTTCACTCACAGAAGAAAACAGAATACCAGGGAAATATTTTGTATTGGTGTTCTCATGAAATCTCGAGTTCAACTTTTGGCTACCTAGGCCTAATTCTACTTCGTTCCAAATTTCATAATTCACGAAAAACCGAAGCTAGATGCCATCAAGCGAATCAATAATACCCAATAAAATATCTAGGTACGTCTTCCGATATTATGGAACAATTTTCAGTTGCGTTTCGTTATTACCTACTTCTGAAATAAATCTCATCGTTTCTTAATTCAGTTCTCTTTCGATTTCAAACATTATCGCACTGAAACAGCAGAGTGATAATACGAAACAGAGGATGATGATATAATAGATCACGTTCTGTATTCATAATTCGAACCACGATTCTATTTATGCAATCGATCAAAAACACACCGAACTACTTTCTATGTCTCCGATCGACTTTCCTCACAAAACGAAACAGAAAACCAGGGCATTTATTTCGTATATATGGGTATTCTCAGGAAATCTTGAGTTGAACTTTTCGCTACCTAGTTCTACTTTGTTCCAAATTTCATGATTCACGAAAAGCCGAAGCTAGATACGATCATGAATAAATAATACGCACTAAAATATCTACGTCGTCCGATATTATCGGACAATTTGGAATTTCGTTTCGTTATTAATTTTTTCTGAAATAAATCTCATCGTTTGGTTTCTCAGTTCAGTCGCGTGTTCTCTCCCAACTCTTAGACCATACAACAGATAGACCGAGCATCGGCCATATAAGCGTGTACAACGCGTTGAACGGAAGACATGATAAGAAAATAAGAGGGACTGGACCTCAATGAAGGCAAGGCGGGTGAACGCGCGGAGCAGTGAAACGCACCGTACACCCGCGCCGCTCATCAAACTTGTAAACAAGGTCCAGTACCCCTTATTTTCTTATGTTGTGTATTCTTATCATGTTCTCCGTTCAAAGATTCATTCCTATGCTCGGTCTATCATGTTGTATGGTCTAAGTCCCAACTACCGATTTCGAACGCCGAGTGATAATAATATAGGATGATGATAATAAAACTTTTCTAGACCAATAAGAATAAAGCATCAATTACGGCGATGGCTGGCTGATAGCACCCCTTATGTTCCCACGTTGAAGATTACTGATTACACCGACCGACCGACCGACGTATTCGCATGAGGACACAACTGTAGGTGCGCTAGAGTCGTGCCCGAAAAGGGGATTTGGCAAAAATTGCCATAAACCTGTATAAAACCAGAGGTATTGACACAACGAAAAATTTCTGTCGCACGAATTGTGTTAATTCATACAGAATTCCGCTACGCTCGCAGCGATCGTTTTAATACCTTCCACACCCCACCTGTGTCGGAACCTTACCGGAGGTACCCTAATATTGACGAAATTTTCGAGGGTTGTAAAAGGTGAAGAAATTCACCTAAGAAAATAATTTTTTTTTTAAATAAGTAGAGCATGGTGAGTTGTTTATTCGTACCAGGTTTCAGATTTTTAGGTTAATACCTGATTCCTCCACGAATTTTTAAAAATTGATGAATTTACATTACCTAGTATTCATGTAGTTTTCATGCTTAGTAATACCTTGCAACGCTCCTAGCGTAGATTATATCAACTGACACAACTCAGGCGACAGTAACAAACACGGCTAATATACGTTCCTGTCAATACCTCTATAATGTACCGTGTATAAAACTAAAACAGGCTGTATCTTTGTCAATATTGAAAAATACAAAAAAGTAGTAGGAGCATTTTTTAATTATTTTCATTCATAGAATAACCTAAAAGAAGAAAAAATTAAGATTTCAACAATTTTCTGTAACATCCCCTTTTCAGGCAGCTTCCAAAAATGGCCACCATAGTTTTCATAGAGGGCGCCTACTTTGTGTCCTCATGCAAATAGGCAATGTTTACAAAGTGTGCTTTTATATAGGATACGTTTTCATCATTCATTGCGCGCAGTCTGCAAACAATTTTTGGGATGCGCGCTGTCAGCAAAGTGGTTAATGACTGCGCGCATTCGGTAAAATTACTGAAGACTGCGCGCATTGTGTTATTGCCCGAATTCGGCGAAACGTAACATATCTATCTATGAAGATATTGAAGAAAATTTTTATTTTTTGTTACCTATCCAAAAGTTGGAAAAAAAAAGGAACAAACTCAGGTACCTATTCGTTATTTTGATAGCCGAGTTCAAAATTTTTCCATGCAGATTACCTTGTGAAGAAAAACGTAAGTTGCGGCGAATACAGCAATTTGTATACTGGATTTTCGGCATAAAAGTCGGAAAATATTTCTGGGATTTTTCAACACTCTACCAAAATTGGTGACCATTACTCGTGCAGATTCTATAGCCGCGCCGCACCAAAAATATTTCGTCGTCTCCTATCGAAAATTAAATTGTACGAAAGATTAAACGAACTTTCGAGTATACCCGATGTTATAAAGTCCTTTTCAGTTGATAACCTTTGTTATACTTTTCATACAAGAATGTATGTGACTGCAAGGTCGTTGTAACCTATTTGACGACGGAAAATTCTCCACAGGCGAATGGTGCGGTGAAAAGAACCTAAAAATATAAGTTATTAGCTAGACAATAGAAAAAGCTAGGGAGGGATACTCCAGAGTATACCTTTGAGTTACAAGTTGCGCGGAAAAAAATAGACAAAATCGCGATCGCTATTGAAGTTGTTCGTGATCGGAATAGCGACGATGTTATACTGTGCGAAACAGGTACATTCCTGATGAAGGGTTTATTGAATTACCTAATTAGCTGTTGACGAGAATGACACATGTTGACGATTCGCAAGTTCAATTCTTATTTTACCAACTTTTCTAACTAGAAAAGTGAGGTATTACACCCGTAGCAAGGTCAACAGGGGGAGGGGGCAATGAACTTTCTCAACGTTTTAGAGGTCCTAGATCACAACTAGCATAAAAAAAAATTCAGGTTTCCTATATATATATTTATATATAAGATTTTTTTGTCCGCGGAACTCCTCCGAAACTACCCGATGGATTTTTTTGTAACTTGGCCATATTATAGTATTATATCTCAAGATGTGCACCTGCAATTTTTTTGAGAATCGGATGAGTAGTTCTCGAGAAATTTCCAATTTATTGAGAAATTTTGCAGTATTTCGAGTATGTTTTTGTCCGCGGAACTCCTCCGAAACTACCCGATGGACTTTTTTGTAACTTGGCCACATTGTAGTATTATATCTGAAGATGTGCACCTGCAATTTTTTTGAGGATTGGATCAGTAGTTATCGAGAAATTGTCAATTTTTTGAGAAATTTCTGAGTATTTTGAGTAGCTTTATACAAATAGCTGCGAGTAGTTGCTTACGTTACGAGAAGGGGATTTTCCTATACTTTTACCACTTTTGTTATCAGTACGTGTATTGTGATGAAGAACCTTTTTATTCATCATTCAACAGGTTCATTCTTGTTTCATTCTTAACTAAGAGTTCATTGAATTTTATTTTCCATCATATTTTATTCAAATTGTATCTCGCTTCCCACAGCCCCTAGAGCCTTGAATTTTGTTTTGTCAAATTTTATTTGTTCTGTTAAATTTGTTTTTGAACGGATAGTGGTAATAGCGAGTTGTTCATTTTTTAACAGGGAACCTGTTTTATCGGGGGGGGGGGGGGGGGTAAACTGAAGGAAAATGACGGTCGCCGGGCGCCGTCCGGCAAGAAAAAGAGACTTGGAAAAATTTTGATGAAGTGATAGGAGGGGGACTTATCCTATACTAGGCGTATACTAGGTCCAAGCCTCCTTTATACTAGGTCTAGGCATCCTTCATACCATAAGCTTACAAGATCTTTATCAATAGCTTATACTAGCAGTTTGTCCTAGCTCTGTACCAGGTCTTAGGCTTCCTTTATACTATAGGTCTAGGAGGTCTGTATTAGTGGTTTTACTAGCTCTGTGACGTCATCAGATAGTGATGGCACGATGATCGTGACGTCACAGATCTCCATCGTGACGTCACCAGATCGTAACGTCATTAGATCATGTGACGTCATCAGAATATGACGTCATCAAATCGTGACGTCATCAGATCTCCGAACTGATAACAGGATAGGCCTACCGGGGGTACTACATAGCAAAAAATGACACTCACATGATTACTCCCATAAAACAGGTTCCCTGATTGCCTCATTTAACAGAGTTAATGAAGGCAATTCCGAGCAGCTAACTGTGTGGGCTGCGAGTTTTTTTTTCATTATTATTAGTCATAGGTGCGCGATAGTGGAAACCTCGAATTTGAATGATTAAGTAATATTTTTTAATCTTCATCAAGTGTGCCGATGCGAGACTACCTTGGTGACTTCATTCTTAATTAATTATTATTGATTTACCTATACGTCATTTTTTGATGTACACATACAGTAATTGATAATGGTTCATAGTTGATTTGAGGTGTCTCGGGAGATGGAAATACCATTTTATTTCATTTAGACTAGCTTTTCTGAGTGAGATTTGAGGTTAGACTAACGAGTGAACCAGGCTCGGGTGCTATATATTTTTACCGACTTTTCTAGATAGAAAAGTGTTTTAGCGGGGAACCCGCTATCTATTTTGTTAGGAGATTACATCCTCAGAAAACGTCCGCGTCCTCAGAAAACGTCCGCGTCCGCAGGTTAGGTTAGGTTACGGGACTTAGGAGAATTTCGAGTCTCGAGCTATATATGATAGGAGGGGGACTTAGAAGAATTTCGAGTCTCGAGCTATATATGAAAGGAGGGGGACTTAGAAGAATCTCGAGTCTCGAGCTATATATGATAGGAGGGGGACTTAGAAGAATTTCGAGTCTCGAGCTATATATGAAAGGAGGGGGACTTAGAAGAATCTCGAGTCTCGAGCTATATATGATAGGAGGGGGACTTAGAAGAATTTCGAGTCTCGAGCTATATATGAAAGGAGGGGGACTTAGAAGAATCTCGAGTCTCGAGCTATATATGATAGGAGGGGGACTTAGAAGAATTTCGAGTCTCGAGCTATACATGAAAGGAGGGGGACTTAGAAGAATTTCGAGTCTCGAGCTATATATGATAGGAGGGGGACTTAGAAGAATTTCGAGTCTCGAGCTATATATGATAGGAGAGGAACTTAGAAGAATTTCACGTCTCGAGCTATATATGATAGGAGGGGGACTTAGAAGAATTTCGAGTCTCGAGCTATATATGAAAGGAGGGGGACTTAGAAGAATCTCGAGTCTCGAGCTATATATGATAGGAGGGGGACTTAGAAGAATTTCGAGTCTCGAGCTATATATGAAAGGAGGGGGACTTAGAAGAATCTCGAGTCTCGAGCTATATATGATAGGAGGGGGACTTAGAAGAATTTCGAGTCTCGAGCTATATATGAAAGGAGGGGGACTTAGAAGAATTTCGAGTCTCGAGCTATATATGATAGGAGGGGGACTTAGAAGAATTTCGAGTCTCGAGCTATATATGATAGGAGAGGAACTTAGAAGAATTTCACGTCTCGAGCTATATATGATAGGAGGGGGACTTAGAAGAATTTCGAGTCTCGAGCTATATATGAAAGGAGGGGGACTTAGAAGAATTTCGAGTCTCGAGCTATATATGAAAGGAGGGGAACTTAGAAGAATTTCAAGTCTTGAGATATATATGATAGGAGGGGGACTTGGAAGAATCTCGAGTCTCGAGCTATATATATGATAGGAGGGGGACTTAGAAGAATTTCGAGTCTCGAGCTATATATGAAAGGAGGGGGACTTAGAAGAATTTCGAGTCTCGAGCTATATATGATAGGAGGGGGACTTGGAAGAATTGTGACTTCCGAGCTATATATGATAGAAGGGGGACTTGGAAGAATTTCGTTTCTCGAGCTATATATGATGGGAGGGAATGTAGAATGATAATTTCGATTTGAATTATATGACAAGATTATCAACTCAGTTCCACACCACCTGAGAGGTCGAGTTAAGGAATTGCGGGTTCCCCGCTGCCATTGCAACGTCTGCAATGGCTTCTAATTTTTTTGTTAATACGTTTGGAAATGTTGGAGCGTGAGGGAAGGAATGAGGGATTGACTGGTGGGTGATTGGTTGCTTGTTTGTCCTCGACATCGATTTTTTCTGTTTTTCAAATCTCCTTGTATAGCTGCATTCCCAGATGAAGAATCTTGGGATGGAGTTTGTATAGAAAATTGTGATATGATAGCGTGAATACAATCTATGAGTGCACGAGAGGAATAGCAGCTGGAGATTCCATGGATTTTTTTTGGTAACTTGGTCATATTGTTGTATTATTATATTTGAAGATGTGCACCTGTAATTTTTTTGAGAATCGGATAAGTAGTTCTCGAGAAATTTTCAATTTTTTGAAAAATTTCTCAGTATTACCGAGTACTTGATGAGAGCATGAATACAATTTATGAGAGGACGAAAAGAAGAGCGGCTGGAGACATCTTCAAGAGATGCCAGGTATTGGAGGAAATTAAGAATTGAGGCACTCAGCTTCGTATTCAGTATACTAGACCAATACTAGGCTAAGAATCAGTTTTATAGGCTACGCTCAATCCTATTGAATTATTATGAATATTCGTAGGAGTATTAGTTTTTTAAATTTGTATTATTATTTATTTGAACAGGAGACTTGTTCTATGGGGGATTTTTCGAAAATTTTGCCGTGCGCAGTTCAACAAAAAACTTGGAAAAATTTCGACTCTCGGGCTATATATGATAGGAGGGGGACTTGGAATAATTTCAACTTTCGAGCTATACATATATGATAGAAGCGGGACGTGAAAAAATGTCGACCTATATAAGATAGGGGGAAGTAATTCCTTTATTATGTTAACTAAAGATTACCTGCTTACCTCATGTTTGTTTTATTTTATTTTCGATGATATTTTATTCAAATTTAGTACCCTTGTATCTCGCTTCCCACAGCCCCTAGAGCCTTGAATTTTGTTTTGTTGAATTTTCGTTTTGTGAATTCGTTTTTGAACGGATAGTGGCAATGGCGGATCGTTCATTTTTTTTCATTATCATTAGTCATACTCGATAGTGAAAACTTTGAGTTTGAATGATTGAGTACAATTTTTTAGTCTTCATCAAGTATGCTGCTAGACTACGTCGGTGACTTTATTCTTAATTAATTATTGATTTATACGTCATTTTTTCATGTGTGTGTACATAATTGATAGTGGTTCGTAGTTGATTTGAGGTATCTCAGGAGATGGACAGATTATTTTCAATTAAACAATTGTTATAGCCTCGTAGCAGTTTGGGCAGGGGGAGGGTGAGTCGTTTTTCTGGAGATGTTATTAAAACAAAATTCAGGTTTCCTCATTGTATTATAGGTATTTTTACTCTGTTATCAGTTGATGTGACGTCATAGTGATAAAATTTATAAACTGAGTTTTATTGTTCATTCTACAAATATTTGGCATGATTGACAGGTCATACTGGATATGAAGCCGAGTGCCTCAACTCTTAATTTTCTCCAATACCTGGCATCACTTGAAGATGTTTCCAGCCGCTCTTCTTTTCGTCCTCTCATAAATTGTATTCATGCTCTCATCAGCTACTTGATAATACTAAGAAATTTTCCAAAAAATTGGAAATTTCTCGAAAACTGTTTATCCGATTCTCAAAAAAATTGTAGGTGTACATATTCAAATATAATAATACTACAATATGACCAAGTTACAAAAAAATAAATACGTGTGAACCAGACTCGAGTGCTATATATTTTTTTACCGACTTTTCTAGCTAGAAATAGAATTATAGGTATTTTTACTCTGTTATCAGTTGATGTGACGTCATAGTGATAGAATTTATAAACTGAGTTTTATTGTTCATTCTATAAATATTTGGTATGATTGACAGATCATTGGTATTTAATTTAAAGAGAGGGAGTGACTCTCTCAATGATTTTTGCATTGTGAGAGGAAAAGTCGTGTACTTACTACTCATGGGACTGCGTGAGTGTTTTTTTTTTTCTGGATGTTCCCATTTTCAGTCGTTGTTGAGTTAGTTGCTTTCTTGCTACATAAAAATTTTTGAACCGAAAGCGCTCGCATTTTATTTAATTTTTTCTGTTGTGTTCGAAACTCAATGTTACTCTTTAGAGTATCCCTCGCCTTCGATATGTTTAACCGTAATTTGGAAAATTGTGTTAATTCAATAAGAAGGGTTTATCTATCACTATGCTCGCGCGAGAAGAGAAAAGCAATTCATGAACTCTTATATCTCACCAAAGTTCTGGAGTGGCTTGATTTTTCTTCTTGTTCGTTTTCCACAGGCGCAAATAATACATAAACAGAGAATTGAGGACCATGAAGACGATTGTCTTTCTAAAAATACTTCTTCTACCCGTAAGACTAGAGGCAGTATCAAGGGCCTGTTGGACAAAGGGAAAAAAAAAAAAAAAAAAAAAGCTGAATAGGCACGTCTCCCAAATTGCATCGAAACAACCCAAATAAATTGGACCGGAGTAGATGATTACGAAACCTCAGAGGCATTTCTACTCTGTAACGATTACATAATATATTCAACATGAGATGTACCTACTCCCATTAATACACGACAGGTTCTTGTATCGTATGTTGTGAAACAGAGCCTCAAAGGTCACGTTACCATCTACTTTGGATCCTGGAGATGATAATAACTTACCGCGCAACACATCGATGTTATAAATATGTATCTCTTTGTCTTGGGTAATAGAAAAATTGACAGACCGCTGAATAATCCAGGAATGCTCATTATTGCATAATAATAGAATTGCCCGAATACCTTGCTACCACGATACCGAAACTTGTTTAAGATGTTTCGAAAATAATCTCATCGAACTAAATATACTTATATTATGTGTATAGCCTGAATTAATCTTTATAGGCTACCTTTGAAAACACACTCCAACACTGAATAATATACCCATGCAAACTCCACAGCAGAATAAACGCAAACCGTAGACTAGAATGCTTTTGAAATGTTCCCGATTTAAATCCTTTCCTTTCGCCAAAATCTGCAACTAAAAATTAAGCGAATATCAAGAAAAACCTTGAGAAGTTATCAAATAAAAATAGTTACCGTATTTAAAAGGGAGTTATTGCAAATTAAATATAAAATATATGGTAGATAATCAAATCTATAAGAAATGGAAAACGTTCAAGAAATTAATTTTTATGGTAGTACCGGTATATGACAAAATTATAAGACGAGCTATAAAAAATTTTGAAGCTATTCTGAATTTTTTTGATGAATTACATCAATTTTAAACTGAACCAGATCTTAAATACAAATAATAAATGAATCAAATACCAACTCAGAAATTGAAGCTGATGAGGGAATAGAAAATGAATAAATATTACCTAGGTATAATTTATTCAACATCAGTTAAAGTGAAGCTGCCACCGAGGATTAAGCTTATCTGCTATGCGGATGACACCTTGGTGGTATGCACTGCCGAAACGACTGAAGCGGTGGAGAGCAGGGTAAACCGGGCCCCAGAGGTAGTGACGCGTTGGATCGAGTCGGCTGGACTCGAACTTACAGCTAGTAAGACGGAGGCCATTTTATTCACGACCCGTCGGAAGTTCAGTCCACCCAACTTTCGCCTGAAAGGTGTGGAAATAGCAACCAAGAAGCGAGAAGTACCTGGGCATCTGGTTTGACTTAACGCTAAGCTTCAGGCACCATATGGCAGCGGAAAAGGCGGGCCGGGTAGTTGGATTCCTAAGCTGCCTAGTGAGGAACCTAGGAGGACCGAGAGAAGCAAGGAGAAAGATCATGATGAGCACCGCCTTGTCGATCCTCCTATATGGTGCGCCAGTATGGGCCGACTCAATGAAGATACCATACCAAAGGAGAGAGATGGTAAAGATCCAACGAAGAGCTGCGCTAAGGTGTGTTAGTGCCCACCGCACTGTCTCGACGGAGGCTCTTTGTGTATTAGCACGTTCACCACCAATCGAGCTCCTTGCTGAGGAGAGAGCGGTGGTGTTCAAAGCAAAGAAGAAGACAACGACCAACCAAGAAGCTTTACGGGTCAAGCAGGAGGCCAGGCGCTCCTTGCTTATAAAGTGGAAAGAAAGAATTGCCCAGAGTGAGCTGGGTACATGGACAACCCGTGTGCCAATGCGCGACCGTGATGACTGGATGAACCGACACCATGGTCAGCTGAACTTTCACCTGACGCAGGTGTTAAGCGGCCATGGCTACTTCAACAAGTACCTTCACGAGAAGTTAAGGAAAGTTGAGCAGGCAACGCATTCGCACTGTAACCAAGGGCGGGATGATGGACCACAACACACCTTATTTGAGTGTGAGGCGTGGAGGCGTGACCGAGACAAGTTTAGTCGGTCTCTTAAAGAGATCGGGGTAGATGAAGCGCTTGACCCGAGTAGCCTAGTATCCACCATGCTAGGTTCCGAAGAAGCATAGAACTAGATTTCTGCATTTACGGCCACCGTCATGAAGAGGAAGATGGACCAAGAATGGAATAGGCAAATGCAGAACTACGCTATGGCCTACTTCACACCTGTATACCATCAACATCCAGATTTGCAGGAAGAAGAGGACTGAGATCATCCCTAAAAATAGATGAAGATGTAGACACTCCAACAGCGATCTACTATATTGTGTAATGTGGTGGTGTTGTTGTTGTGTATGTGTTCTTATGCTTTTTGCTTACCAGGGAGGTGGGAGCACTACAGCTTGGCGGTTACCGAATAGAAGAGGGGGTTCGCCAAGAGAATTCTTCCTTCACCGAAGTTATACGCGAAAGGTTCGATTCCGGTGTTGGAGGGAACGAAATTAAATGCATACGCAACCCACACCCACTCCATCATGGAGGACGGGCGGTGTTTGCAAATGTGACACAAACGCGACCCCCCAGATTAGTATTATAAATACTTGGATATGAATGAATAAATCATATAAAATTGAAATAAAAGTGAAAATCATTAAATATAGAATAGGCCTAACTAACAATAAGATAAAAAGTTGAAAGGAGTTGATTACATATTATGTATTGATATCATGTCTTGTCATATTTGTGATGAATTTGTTAAGCACCAATTTACTTTACAATAAGTTAAACGAATACGTTCCTCAAGGTTACGGCTATCCATAATAAACGCGAAAAACAAATACTCCAAAGGGAGAGAAAACAATGCAAACCGCAGAATTTTTCTGCCGTTTGCATTTTTTACTCTCCCTTCGGAGTATTTGTTTTTCGCGTTTATTACAATAAGTTGGTAAATTTTTGTTTTGATAAAGAAACCATGCGTTACCCAGAATGTGGGCAGTACTGGATAAGGAGCTTCCTGGGAACAATCATCGGTATATCAACTTTTCCATCCACCGAGAAGTTGAGGTCACTGCTCCACCAAAGCTGGTAAGAAAATGGGCAGTTGGGAAGCTGAATAGCGACCGTCTGAAGGCTCTACCTTGCTCTCATATGGAACCAAGGGCAAGAGCAAGAAGGAAATGCGTTAGTGGCAGCAGGAAGGATGATAAAGACTTTCACCAAAGCATGCGATGTACCCATACCCAGGCAAGGTCCACCAAGGAAGAGAAGAGCTGTTCATTGGATGACCAATAATACTGCCAAGTTAAGGAAAAAGTGCAACCGTCAGCACCAGATATACCAGCGTAGTAGAGGCTGCAAAGGGGCGCGGGCGGTTGCACTTGAATACCAGCTGGCTAGTAAGAAGCTGAAGAAAGCCATAAAAGACAGCAAGAGTGCTGCATGGAAAGAGCTGTGCAAAATGGCAGGGGAGGACCCATTTGATAAGCCCTACAAGATAGTGCTGAAGAAGCTCAAATGCCTCTCAGCAATAGGCCGAATGGAACCGGATGTTGTGGAGCAAATCATTATTGGCTTGTTCCCACAGCAGCCACGAACAATGGTAACGCTACCAATAGTAGAAGAGGATGGTAAATCTTTCCTGAGGTGGATGCAGCAGTCAATAGACTGTGGAGTAAGTATTAGAAGGCTCTGGGCCCAGATGAGATTCCAAATCCATCTGAAGCGCCATAAATTCAGTTGACCCAGCACTGTTTGTTGATACATTCAATGCGGTGGTTACTGAGTGACTGTTCCCGTGCGATGCAAGAAAGCCAGGCTATTGTTGATTGATAAGAACAATAAACCATCTGGCCTGTCATCCTCTTATCAACCAGTTTGTAGGATAGACAATGTTGGGAAACTCCTGGAGAGAGTGATAACCAATCAACTAGAGAGCTATTTGAAGGAAAGAGATATCACCTCTAGTAATCCCTATTTTTGAACTGAGCACTACACATTAGACACTAGAATCTGGCTGAAGGGGATAGCCGAGTCGGGTCAATTCTGGTGTTGGAGGAAGCAAAATCAAATATATACACAACCCACTGTGCTTCTTTTATCATTTTTAGAAATGAAATGAAAAAATGAGAGAAGTTGGTCCCTGTACTTCTTTTAAAGATTTTTAAAATTGATTGAAAAAATGAGAGAAATTAGCCCCTGCAAATCAGTGCACTAGAGAAATTAGTCACTGCGCTGCTAGAACAGTAATGAGGAAAGTTGACGTGGCAGTGTTCAAGATTTTTTAAGATTTTTAAAACTGAATGAAAATTAGAAGAAATGGGTCACTGCGCTTCTTTGAGGATTTTTAAAAAGTGAAAAAAAGAGAGAAATTGGTGATTATGCTTCTTTCTAGGATTTTCAAAATTGAATGAAAAATAAATGAAATTGGGCTCTGCGCTTCACTGCGCCAGAACATACAACATCCAACGTCCTATTCGCGGCACTTAATTGCCTCCATATCATAAATCTATCCGTCTTCCCTACTCTCTACTCTTACATCAATTCTCTCTCGCCTGCTCTTACAATTGACTGTCTTTTATTTCAACTCATTATATCACGATTTCTTATTTTTTTTTTTTTAAATCTTAATTTTTTTCTCCTTACTTTGTATTTTTGTTTTCTTTCTCTGTTTAATCCAGGGCGAAATGACTCACCGTCAAAGCCCTTTCCCTTCGCGTTATGAACCGTATTTTTTATACTTTTTTTTTTTTTAATAGACGGTTTGAAAAGAAGAAAGAATTCATCTAAACTTGTTCAAGAATGCCACACTTGCCTCGCACACTTTCATCCCTTTCTTGGTCTGACGTTCAACAGCTCACGTTTCCGCAACTTCAACCATTGCGGGTTATCGTTTCGTTAAATAAATTTGAATGCTGGACAAAAACAAGTGAAATATCATCCTTCGGAATAATCTGAATATACGAGTGCTTTCGTTATTTCTGTGAAAAAACTTATTTTATCGAAAAAACCACTTCATTGGTCATTAGTGCCTAATTATTATCGATACACTAAAATATCTATTCATAGACGAGTTTTAGAAAATAAAATTGGAGCACTGAGTACTGAAGAAGAGCGGCATACACACAAATATAGAAAGCAGTTCATACTTACTAAGGCGAGCGCCACACAAAATTTTGCTGTCCCTTGACTCATTTTGCGCAGCATTTCAATAACCTCCGCACGGCACGTCTTTATCGACGGATGATACAAATCACCACACGTTTTTCCTTCTACAGCTTTATAAAATACCTCTTTGCTAAGAATAGTCATTTCTGAATGGATTTTTTGGCCCGAAAATTAATTGACGCGGTCACTTATTTGGCCAAAATTGGCCGTCACTGAAGAAGAAGATTAAGGAGATTATTGCAATGGATAATAACGTTGATTATCACAATTCTTTCAAATGAGAAAAAAAAATCAGCGTCCAAGTTCCAAGGGCACTGATTTTTATTGTTGCGCTATATTGTCGATCTGTACCGGGTTACTCTCTGTACTTACAAATATACTGAATAATCATCACTCCGATTTTCCACAATTTGAGCTGAAATTGATGTGCGACAATGCAATACACTAAGTGCTACTTAATGACTATAACAAAAGAATGTGAGGCGAACTCGCGAGTGATTAGAAATTCAATATCTTTTAGTGCCAGTAACCTATTCGGTATTCACATCAATTTTTCGTTCTGCGTTGAAAAGAATTGAAGACTTTACGCATGCTAATAAATGATAACATAATACAAATTACTACGACTGTTTAATTCATCGAGGTGTAAACGTCAGCGAGTTCATAGAAGTACTTGAACCGTTCGTCGGTACCTGTAGCCTATATGAACAGAATTACCGGTACTGTCTTCATTAAATCATTTACAGTCACACGTGTTCGATTATTATTTTTCGAATGCGATTTGATTTTTGTCGAGCTTGTTGAATAAAAATATTCCGTTCAGTTTCATTCTGGAATGAATAATATTCACTATATACCTACCTACTTTTTACACAGAAAAAAAGTCAAAATTTCTCTGCTTACGAAGTTCGAAAGTCTTCACATGTACAATCATAGCTTTTCTAAGTCGTACCACCTAGATTCATGCACCCACATGTACATGCTGAAAATTCGATTTTTTAAAAATTTCACGGGATGTAGATAGACGGACTTAAATCCAAGAAATGGATGGGTTTAGAAAAGACATAAACATGCTTAAGTTTTTTAGGGCTACGTATCACATGCCGAATTTGAAAGAGGTAGAAGAAAGATGTATACCGTTCAACTTTTTCAACCGCTATTCAGTGTACGCACAAGTAAATAATACTCATAGTAGGCCTATGAACATTTCTCAATTAGGCTACACGTAGTATTTTTATTTACCTAGAATATGCGGTACAAGGAATTTTACATGTTTTTTTTTCTTTCTTTCTTTTCTAAAAGACCGAAAACGATATGAATATGATTTTAGTACAATACTTAAGTACCTACAATAAATAATTACTCGCTTATCAATGATGGAAAAAGGAGAGAAAAAAAAAAAAGAGGAGTGAACGAATTTGTACCAAAATGAATTTCCAAAGGTTAAGCGGTCCCTGTTAAACAAATTTTAGCGGCGTATATGACATTTTATTGGCAGAAATATTAATTGTATACCTACATTAATTAACGTTCTCAGTACAGTTGACTTAACATTACTTCAGAGGTCTTCTTATTTTATTTTGAAATTGAAGGGGAAAAAAATGATAATAATAAAAATAATAATGATTGTCAGGATAAAGACAAAGCATATAGGCACAAACGGGGCTCAATTTCCTCTTGAACCTTTTCCTTTTTAAAATTGAGAAAAGTACGAAAACTATCAGAATGAAGATTTTCATAGCTATGTATAAATAATAGTTTTCCAATCGCTAGGTATTCTCTTGATGGAGCTCGTGGCGTTAGGTACAACTGTAACGCTGCTTTAATGCATACGCACTTGTAAAAGATGTTGTTCGAGTTCAGACAGTCTCATTCGCGCCTATGATGTAATATAATAAAATTGCAGATAAACTACACGCAATTACCGTAATTCATCAGCTACCTACTGTAAAAACACATCAATCTTACAATGTTTAAAATATAATATGTTTTTTGTAGCAACAATTTTCCTTTTGTATGTATTCGTTCAAGTTATATTTTCATAGAATGTTGTCAAACAACACGAAGAATGGTAGTTGGAGACATAATCCCAAACTCGAGTAGGGAGAATATTTATTGCACAATTATATTCGTTTAATCTACTTCTTCGACCGTTGGTCCTTTGCCTCCAGCCTGATGAAGTTTCGTCATGATAGGTGAGCACTCTTGTTGAATTTCCTTCAGCTTCTCTTCAAATTCCTCCTTTTCGGCTAAATTATTTGTTTCTAACCAAGTCAGTATCGTTTTCGCTTTGTCCAATACGGTTTTTTTGTCACCTTCGCTTAATTTGCTGCCCGCGTCTTCGGCTGCTTGCTTAACGCTGAAAGTATAAGCTTCCAGCTGATTACGAGCTGTTACTCGTTGACGCTGTTTTTCGTCCTCGTTGCGGTATCTAAACAGAAATTTCAAGTATGTACTAAAATGTACTGAATAATTTTACTCGAGTTAATATCTGTAGAATTTTTAATGGACATTAGAGGGCGATCACTCAAAAAACTTGAAATAATGACAAAGGAAATTGAAACATTTTCCCTTCAAAAACATCTTCATTCTCGAATATGAATTCGACTTTTTTTAGTACCTGCGGAAATTATTCCAAGTATGTATTTGGTTGACTTTGTAATCTCTATTTAAGCTACAAAATAATACGGATTAAGAAATCTCACCGTTCGGCGTTCGCCAACATTTTGTCAATTTCTTCTTTAGATAATCTTCCTTTATCATTGGATATTGTGATTTTTTCGGATTTTCCGGTACTCGTATCCTTAGCTGAGACATTTAAAATTCCGTTCGCATCTAGATCGAAGGTTACTTCAATTTTGGGAACTCCTCTAGGGGCAGGTGGAATTCCAGTGAGATTAAATGTACCCAGCAGATTGTTATCTTTTGTCATCGCTCGCTCTCCTTCGAATACCTAGAAGAAAACCAGCAGAATTATATTCCATTAAAATATATGTACTATTTTTTACCGAAAATAATTGATGATTAAAATAAGAAGTAGATCACTAAATTTCTGCTTTCATAACATTCTCAAAAGCATACGTAGGTTCACGAATACGATGAAAAAGTTTCTTTCTATGACATCCTAGCGGTGGGATACGTTTATGTAATTCCCCTTCTTACTTCTAAGATTTTGTACTGAAAAACATGTGTCTATTGTTTATAGTCGATCTGCATACTCAATCGGTCGTCTCTAGTCCCCGTTTGCCATTAGAAATTTCAATCTGGATCACAGCTCTATACCATTTACCTTTTTCTATTAAATGAGTTGTGTGGTTCACGAGCAGCCCAATAGATTATGCCCAATTCATACCTAATTGCAATGCACGTCTAACAATTTGAGCTACTCTATTCCTGAGAAATGAATGGAAATTTTCGTGGGATGAGAAGGGAAGAGTAAAAAGATGTGAGATTAAGATATTGGATATGGAACTGATGATCGAGCAAATAGATTGTGGGTGTGGATCGAAAAAAGGGGGAGGGCATTCAAAAAAAAGACGTAAAAAATATCCAATCTTCTTGAGAATCGCGGTACCTCACAAGGGTGTTGAATGGTGGTCCCCCTTAAGACCTGTCTTTTCTCCTCGTCTATAATTATTAAAAACACAAGGTTCGCGATCCAGAATTCGCTAAAAAATGACAAATACCCAATCCCTTCATCTTCGAATTTTTGCGTCATCAAGCTGTACTTTCAAAACTTTTTCTCCGCACCATTTATTACAAATAATTTTGAGAAGAGAATTGCTCGTCCAATTCTCGGAGCTCCCTTTATTGTCCTACCTCTCAAGTCCTGCGATCCGTTATCTGAACGTACCTGAATTGTTACGGCATTCTGATTGTCGGAGTAAGTTGTGAATTGCTGTGTTTGTTTACATGGAATGCGCGAATTTCTTTCGACAAGTTTAGTCATGACACCACCAGCCGTTTCTATACCCAAAGATAATGGTGCCACATCGACTAAAAGCACGTCTTGAATATTGGCACTCGTATCGCCACTGAGGATAGCCGCTTGCACGGCTGCTCCATACGCAATTGCTTCATCTGGGTTGATAGACAAATTTAAAGTCTTGCCGCAGAAAAAGTCCTAAAAAATATATATTCAATCACTGTTGCGATAATGTTCTGCATATGCTCTTTCAAAATGAAAAAATCTGTTATTTTATCGTATTGAAGAAGAAATTTTTTTTTTCTTTGATTCACTCGAATCAAGTTTTCTTCCCTCGACTTTTTTACCTTGTTTTCTCCAATTTCCCGTACCTGAAGTAATTTCTGTATTTTTGGGATCCTCGTAGATCCACCGACCAATACGACATCGTGGATGCTACCTTTGTCCATTTTGGCGTCGGCGAGAGCACGTTCAACGGGTGCCAACGTCGAACGGAACAAATCCATGCACAATTCTTCGAACCGTGCTCTAGATATTTTAGAATAGAAGTCGATGCCATCATGCAAGGCGTCAATCTCTAAACTGGCTTCTGTGCTCGACGAGAGAGTTCTCTTAGCACGCTCGCAGGCTGTACGTAGACGTCTCATGGCGCGCACGTTATTCTTGATATCTTTCTTAAATTTACGTTGGAATTCGTCGGCAAAGTAGTTCACCAAACGATTATCGAAATCTTCACCTCCAAGATGCGTGTCACCAGCGGTAGATTTTACCTATGCCCAGCAAAGAGAGCAAATACTATATTAACACTATTGCTATGGGTGTAGGACTTTTCGCCGTAAAATTTTCGCCGCAAGAACGATTCGACGCAGATCTTTCAGCCGCAGAAAATTTCGCCACCGACAAAAAGAAAAAAACGTGAAAAAAAGAACATGCATCATCGTATTATTGCTCAAAATGCTGGTATTAAATAATATTAAAAAAAATTAAAAAACGAAAATACGGAAATTTTGCAGCCCCGAAAACATGTTTGCCGCCGATAAAAAAAAATGTAAAAGAAAAAAAGATGATGCGTGGTCGTATTTTTGCACAATAAATATAAATTGAAAAAAAAGAGAAAAAAATCAAACTTCCTTCAACATATTATGAGCGACTGGTCGTAAGTATTCAAGAGTATTTCGTTCAGCACCTTACTCTTCAACCCTCCCCTTGCCCCTTTTGGTAAGAATTTCCATTTTAATCTACTAAAATAATATAATATGAAATGGATTGCAAACTTCGAAAACCTTGTAATACAAACTACGAGTCTTGACTGTCTCTTAGACACAACCAACCTTCTTTGAATGAACAAGTTCTTGCAGATTCGGATTCAGACCCCTGATTCTATGGTAATTCTTTTCATCATTGTAATCAATCGATAGTATGAACGTTCACGCTTCAATTTGTGTTCAAAGTATTGCAGCATACTTCCTTCGTAGGCATTAATGTAGAATTGCAAACTGCACCCATTCCGAATTTTCCTTTTTCACAATTTTTTTTGTCCGCGGTGAAATTTTCTGCGGCTGAAAGATCTGCGTCGAATCGTTCTTGCGGCGAAACGCTGGCATCAAAAACTTGCGGCGAAAATTCCGTCCCAGGATAATTAAATGAAATCATTTTGGAAGAGGATAAGGAGTAACTGAATAAATTATACGGCAAAATGTAGCTTGATTTTTCGAAATATTCGCAAAAAATTAATATTTTCTCAAAAGCTCTCAACTTTCGACGAACTTTCCAAGCTGACAATAATTGGACTTACACAGTAAAGTTGAAATGATTTTTTCTATAACAATGTGTATTCGCAGAAATTGATTTTGAGGGGCTAAAACGTAATTTAGTGGAAAATGTAAAGGGGAAATTCAATATTTTATTCGGGACAATGAAAAATTTAGACAATTTGGTCCATACAACATGAGATATTCGCCCTTTACCACAAAGCCAATTTACTATTTTGAAATTAGCCGCCATTTTGAATAGCTACTCTTCTCCGATGTTTCTTATCGTTTCAAGTATTAACTAATACATCTCGAAGTGGCACTTTGTCCCCCTCCCTCAAATGGTATCGAAAACCTCTTCTTTGTGTGACCCATGGACTCGCTACTAATTTAATATAAAGTAGATTATTACTGAACTTACTTTTAGGCTTGAAATCGAGAAAGAAAAACTGATATGTTTCTCAAGGAAGTGAGGGGTAATATAAGTACAATTTATTAAAAATTTAATACAAACGACGGAATCCATTTTTTACCTCTAATTTCAAAACGACGGCTTCCTTAACGAAGTTAAACGAGGAACGCAGGGAACCTGTTTTATGAGTCATATGGGATTTGGTATTGAGAATTCAAGGAAGCCTAGACCTAGATAAAGCTAGTATAAAGAAGACCTAGACCTACTATAAGCCTAGTATAATATAGTTCAAGATTCTAAATTTTTCTTGACTCTCGAGCTATATATATATGACAAGAGGGGGACATAGAGAAATTTCGATCTCCGACCTATACATATATGATTTCGACTCTCAAGCTATATATGATGGGAGGGAGACTTAGACAAATTTCAACTCTCGAGCTATATACGATATACGGGGGACTTAGAAAAAATACATGACTAGAGAGTCGAAATTTTTCCAAGTTTTTTTCCGGACAGCGTACGGCAAACTTCTCAAAAAAGAACCATAAAACAGGTTCCCTGTTAACAAGCGGGGGCAGGTGATACGGACCTAGCTGCATTATTTCTTTAGAAACTTGTAGGATAAGATGGAGTCCAGAACACTACGAGTCATCATATTATAGGATTTGATTAGAGTACATAGACATGTAACGGAACACGAAATATTATTACAGACTTTCACAAGTTTATTCGCAGTAAAGATTAAAATAAACAGAAGGATTAAGAGAAACGGTAGCAAATAAACCTGTGAAAGTTTGTGATAATATTTCGTATTCCGTTACGTGTCTATGTAAGCTAATCCAAATCGTAAATCCTATAACTTGATAGAAGTTATTCAACGAAATTTTAACAACTCATTAGAGAGTGCTCAAATGGGAATCGACTGAAGATTTTTTAATGAGACAAATTCTAGAATCACTCTATACTATACCTACAACCTAATTTAGATCAAGATCACTCTTCTACATAATATGGCAACTTGGGGAAAAAAGTACAGAAGGTCCTGATCCTACAACTCACTTGAAACAAGGATCCTTCATCAATAGCGAGGATTGAGACATCAAAGGTACCACCGCCGAGGTCGAAAATCAAAACATTTTTATCCTCTTTTAAATTTTTATCCAAACCGTACGCTAAAGCGGCAGCCGTCGGTTCGTTAATAATACGTAATACATTAAGACCAGCGATAGCGCCAGCATCTTTCGTAGCTTGTCGTTGCGAATCGTTGAAGTAAGCTGGAACCGTAACGACCGCCTCCGATACTTTTCCACCTGTACAAAAAAAAGTTCATTCTCTTTAAGAGAGGGAGACGGATTTTTCTTTTTCAAAATTTTTCTAATATCATTTTACCCAAGTAAACTTCGGCGATTTCTTTCATTTTCGTCAGAACCATCGAACTGATTTCCTCCGGAGTGAATCTCTTATTCTCGCCTTTGTATTCGACCTGAATTCTAGGTTTACCATTTTCGTTGACCACCTTGAACGGCCAATGTTTCATATCCTCTTGAATTTTTGAATCATCAAATTTGCGTCCGATCAGACGTTTGGCATCGAAGACGGTGTTCTTTGGATTCATGGCCACCTACACAAAGTAAGAAGAAATTGCGTATAATTTTCGCGTCTTTTCTACGTGCCTTATTCTATTTTAGCCAGTAGCAGGGCCTGTTCTAGTCACGTACAGTACGGGAAGGAAGAAAGAAAAATTGAAAAACGTGTCTTACAATCGAGGAATCTTTGAAAACCCACTCTTTCACGGCCCTGACAGATGGATATCTCATTTTTAAATAGTATTGCCCCATCTGAATCATCGACACCTTCCACGACCCTTTTTTTTTTACACTCGGTCTTTAGCTCTCGAAACAGACGTGAAACGAATAAGTTATACGTGAATTGTCGAAACAGATTGACGTCATCGTAAAAAATTACAATATGACGCCGAAGAAAAAACGAAGAAAATTTTGATATAATGGACTCAAAAGTGTGTAAAACGTCGTTGGTAGGAGTCGGCGGATGATTTTCTCGTAGGTTGTTCGCTCGAGACCGTGGCTACGGTGAGATCCAAATAAGGTACTGGCCTCGTATTCCAGTTCGCTAAGCGAGTAGTCTTCTCGACGATGTGTCATCATCGTACGGTCCACATACCCAAAAATCTAAACGGGAAAGAAAAGAGGCGAAAAGACGTACCTACAACGATTTTTTCAGTTCCGCGTTGGAATTAAATTGAAGGATTTATAAGCCTCTGAAAGTATTTTGTACAATAACTCTTACGATCGTGTAGGGTGAGATTATAAAATTCATCACCTAATTGCACCACAAGTATATTTTTTGAGGAAACAAAAGGAGATCGAGGTTATGAAACTTTTTTCAATGTTGCATTGCCAAAGAAAAATAGTCATCAAGTCTTATTACTTATGATCTCAATGAGACGTAAAAAGTTACCGATTTTCGATCACTCATGAGTAAATTAGGTCATATTATATATTTCGATAAAATTGATTTTGAAAATTTCACTGATGATTGAAGTAAAAACGGCTTTGCTCGCACTATGATTACTCGTACATACAAATAAGATTGTAAAGGAGGTTAACGTTTCGACGCTTCTACGGCGTCTTCATCGGAACCAAATAAAAAATGAATTGAATACAAAATATAAAGAAGAGCAACGCGCTTATCAAAACAAAATCCGAAAGTTTTCTTGTCCTTTCTTCTTTTTGATAAGTGCGTCACTTCTTTATATTTTGTATTCAGTTCATTTTTTAGTTGGTTCCGATGAAGACGCCGTAGAAGCGTCGAAACGTTAACCTCCTTTACAATCTTATTTGTATGTAAGAGTAATTATAGTGCGAGCAAAGCCGTTTTTACTTCAATCTTTGATTTTCTCTGCACGAATAAATTTTCACTGATGATTTAAAAAGTGAATCGGATGGTGGAGATATTAGCACTGGAAACGTAGATTCGTCTCTAAATTTTCTGTGATATTTCCGAACAGTAAATTTCAATTCATCAGAAAACTGAAATTAAAATCAAGATTTTTTTATCAATTGCCATTACTGGGGCTTCATTGTGGTCGCGATAACATTCACCCGACGAACTTATTTCGCGTTACTCACTTAGACTGAATGACCGAGAGAAAAGGGTAGAATCAAGCATTATTTAAATATGGTCGACCAACTCCTCCAGAACCAACGAGTTATTCGAAAAGTTCATACCACATACCACGATCCCTACTCCCAATACCCCGAATCTGAAAGACTAGCTCGCCACTGGCAGAGAACATCGACACTTCGGCATCAGAAAAGCGAATCGCTGGTCCAGGTGTCACAGATATGTAAGACGAGACCACAGGACTTCCCTAGTCGGTCTGAGATCAGACCGGTAAATAGGATGGACTTACCAGAGAGATTGCTCTACTTCGGCAAAGTAATACTTACATGACTTTCGTTGACTGGGTGTGCGACAAGAGTAACAGAGACGCAGTTAAAAAAAACTAAAGAAAATAAGATCCCGAGGGAAGAAGCTAAAACTATTACCGGCGAGATTGAAATTTTAAGTCGTCGCGGACACAAAATACACCGACGCTAGAAGCTAGATGAAAAGTTTGAATAATAAAGAAATTAATGAAAATTTCAAAAATTCGAAAATTTTGTTACTTTACTGCATGAAATATTGAGAAATAAGACTCCGCCAATCTTCCTGTGAAAATGCGCATGAATTTATATGAAGGAAATTTGAGATATTTTTAAACTTTCACAAAATTATAAAATTCAGACTACAAAATGACAAATCTGATACAAAACCTATAGTGAAATGAAATTCAATTTGCATTACAATTTTCGAACCACAAAATTCTCATTATTCAGGGAGTTAACATTTCCACGTTTTCACGCGAGAAAGGGACACGAATGGCGGTGATTCTGAAGTACATTCGATACAAATGAAGTTGAAAGTTGTACCACCGTCACTGACCCACTCCCCCTTCATTTTGAGTGTCTGAAACAACAGACCTGTTAAAATCGTCTTTGATTTATAGGATAACGATTATTCAATAAGTGCATATTCAGTATTGGATAAATTGTTTGCACATGTACCTCAATTTTTTTCGTCGTGAATATGACTAAGTAACCCACGCACGTATTCACGAAAAATATGTCCTAAAATATTCTTTTCTAACGCCCAGGTTAGATACTACGAATCCTTCAAATCTAATGAAGCGAATCTTTTTTTTTGAAATGCCACGAAGAAAGTGGACACCCACAAACTCATACATTGCATTGTTTACGTCATTATAATTCATTACAAATGAAAACAGTCTTTTTCAAAAACTTGGAATACGGTGAACTCGAGGTGACTGGCAAAAAATTCCTACAGCTATATAAATGTTGCTGATATAGAAAAAGTCCGTGGAATACGTACATATGGTCCGGGATATTCCAACGTTAAATTCTAAAGTCTGTGCGTGCCGATTGAATTTCATCTTGTTTTTTTAAATTTTATTAAAATAGCTGATCAATCCGCTTGAGAACTGCCATTCAAAAAAAGGTCCAAATCATTCTACCATAATACGATGATGTACAAATATCTCGTTAATCAGCCATTAGGTGGCAATATGTCGTGTAAAATTGATAATTTATTATTGTATTAGCTAGTTACACTGTTACATGTGCTATTGTAGGCCAATACACGTACAACAAGTTTTAGTTCACACAACAAATAGCAATAGGTATCAATATTTTTCTTTCACGGATGCCTTAAACGGTAAAAAATTCTAGCGACGCGTTCGAATAATCGTATTGACTGAACACTTTTTATACTTGGTGACAGAATACACGTGTTTATTCCCATTCATAAAAATGAAAAGAGATAATAAATGTACCCATCTACATTTATAAACAAAAAAAGCAGAAGGCAGAAAAAAAAAAAAAACGAGACACGGCTGAAGTACATAAACGACGCATCATCCCCCAGCATCGGCATGGCGGCCACACCACTAAGTAGGCTTTATACACGTATTCGTAATCTCCTACGCTAACATGTGAATCTAGTCAAAATGACAGGCGTAAGTGCAACAATTTTTTTTCTTTAAATTTCTCCGCTATTATTTTCAAAAACGAATGAGCAATGGATATATTTAAAATAGAAAATCATAATAGTGAATAAAATGAATATTACAGCAAATTTTTTGGCACTAGTTTAAACAACGAGAATATTTTGGACAAACGAGTATCAAACACAGTTTCTAAAAATAAAACGTATACACCAAGATGATGTCTTTCGATACCGTTCGGCAAAAAATACAAAAGAAGGAAAAAAAATATTCAACTTAGGTGCTTGATATATTATTCAGCGAGTACATACAAATATCGCAATTTGGGAAACGATGTTCGCGAATTCAAAAGGCACGAATTAGATTACACGTCAATTGACATAGCAAGGGAGAAGAGGAGGGTAAGGACGCGGATGAAGGTTGGTAATCGTCATAGAAAGGCGTCCGATGAATTTGAGTCATTGACTAATTTTATGAACACAAATTACGCGCTTTTTTTTTATTTACTTATTTTTATTCTAAAATCAACACGAGACGCCTAACGCGTCGACGCAAAAACGTAAATTTTTCAAAGGAACGGATCGTCAATTAAAATGTACCTAGTAATGCAGTGCGTCATCTTTTGCACAATGAAGAACACGTACGTACCTGACTTTTGGCGGCATCTCCGATTAACCTCTCGGTGTCGGTAAATGCTACATAACTAGGTGTCGTCCGATTTCCCTGATCGTTAGCAATAATCTCCACTTTTCCGTGCTGCCATACTCCGACACAAGAATATGTTGTCCCAAGATCGATACCAACGGCAGGCAATTTACCCATGTTGAAAAATAAAATTAAAGAAAAAAAAAAGAAAAGAATACTCAATTAGGACAATAAAAACTCAGTATCAATAGAAGAAGTACAGAAAAAAGGAAAAACCGGCGAGAATGCTACAAAAATCACTCGATTGAACGCGATACACGGAGCGCAAAGCTTCGATAGACGTGCAACTTTTACGAACGTTGACTGCGGTACTTAGGCATGATTTCAACTCGTCTCGTCTGTGCGTCTACACTCGGATTTTTTTCTTTCACACCCACACGATGACATCGGCAACGATCGTAAATGAAGAAAAAATATAATATAGACGATATGTAGTCAAATGGATTGTTTTCAAGAATGATGTTCCAATACTTACTTTCGCGTTCGTGTGGCATTCGAACAAATTATTTATGTTTTCGATGTTACACTATCTTGAACCTCATTAGGAATTTCTATTTCAAATTCTGAAGACACTTTTGTAGTTTTTGAGAATATTTGAACATGAAGTCTGAAAGAGGATAATTTGAATAATTAATAAGATCCGTGTATTGAAATAAATCACAAGAATTCGATGTAAATAAATTACTGCCCTCTTCAAACCATGAGAACACTTATTCCCAAATCAACCTTATAACAAAGATCTCCAGCGTGACCTCCACTAATGGGTCAGAATATTGCGTTTCGATGTAAATTCCAAATAAAAATGAGTACAAAATTCTCTTATCGGTCAAATCATAATATTAGTAGACCGATATGGCTACCACTCCCTCTATTCTCCTACGTCTTTGCCGGCATCCCAGCCCATTCCACTGACGAAAATCTGCGAGTCCGATTTATCTCCCCTCCCCCTCCTCGTTGATGGACTTGGAATCTTAAACCCTTGACCTGATCCATAAAAAACTGCAACACCGAGTTCAAGTTTCTCAGTCTTAGCATACAGTATATTAGGCTATACTAGCCGCAAACTATAAGCCTAAACTAGCCTTAGGAGGATTTTATTAGTTTTAAACTAGGCTTCCGCACCTCAGCATATAATATACTGGGCCTAAACTAGGTTTATGATGTGTACTAGTATATGAGGCTAATAGGCCCACTATGGTTTAGCATATAGCAGCGACTGACATGTAGTATACTAGGTTTAAACTACATCAGTACCTATTCATATTTATGGGTCGGAAAATAATTCATTCAAACAGAAAATTTTTATCAAAATTAATCTCATTTCTAATGGTTATTTTATGGTTTCAGTTTAGTTTCCCTTTGATCCGATTGAAATATTGACTTTATCAATTATTCATTAATTTCACGATTTCTCCCTTCATCTAATTCAAATGTTGATTTTGTTATTGGGAGAAAAAACAATTAGGTGTTAGAATGAGAACAGAAACAAAAAAACTTGAGTAAAAAAAAAATTGGTTCCTAGGATTAAAAAAGTATTACATCATGAAAAAATAATAATATGAGAAAATGTGAAAAATGTAGAAGAAAAAAAAAAAAAGCTGACGCAGAGGCGTAAGCAACACACGACTTTTCACCTCTACCTACAATCAATATTTTAGCGTAGTATTAGTCTGATAATTCGATTACTCCCAATATGATTAATCGTAACGTACACAGGGGTTAGAATTCAATTTGAAAAACTTTTGACTTCATAAATTTGATAAAGCTTTAAGAGATAAGCATTCAAGCTCAAGGTTTTCACTATCGAGTACGACTACTAATAATAATAATAATAATAATAATAATAATAATAATAATAATAATAATAATAATAATAATAATAATAATAATAATAATAATAATAATAATAATAATAATAATAATAATAATAATAATAATAATAATAATAATAATAATAATAATAATAATAATAATAATAATAATAATAATAATAATAATAATAATAATAATAATAATAATAATAATAATAATAATAATAATAATAATAATAATAATAATAATAATAATAATAATAATAATAATAATAATAATAATAATAATAATAATAATAATAATAATAATAATAATAATAATAATAATAATAATAATTCGCTTATGTATCGCACGTGCAGCACCGCCCGTCATCCATTATGGTGTAGGCGCGGGTTGCGTATGCATTTAATATTGTTTCCTCCAACACCGGAATCGACCCTTTCGGGTATAACTTCAGTGAAGGAGGAATCTCCTAGGCGAACCCCCTCTTCTACTCGGCAACTGCCAAGTTGCTTTGGCAACCGCCAAGCTGCAGTGCCCCCCTGGCACGCACAAAAACATAAGAACACTCACAACAACAAACACCACCACACTACACAATACAGTAGGTCACTGTTGGAGTTTCTTCATCTTCTCTCTTCAGGGAAGGTCTTGGTCCTCTTCTTCCTGCAGCTCTGGATGTTGATGGTATACAGGTGTTGAGTAGGCCATAGCGTGGTTCTGCATTTGCCTATTCCATTCCTGGTCCATCTTCCTCTTCATGATGGTGGCCGCAAATGCAGACACCTGGTTCCATGCTTCTTCGGAACCTAGCATGGTGGGTACCAGGCTACTCGGGTCGAGCGCTTCATCTACACCAATCTCTTGGAGAGACCGACTAAGCTTGTCCCGCTCACGCCTCCACGCCTCACACTCAAATAAGGTGTGTTGTGGTCCATCATCCCGCCCTTGGTTACAGTGCGAATGCGTTGCCTGCTCAACTTTCCTTAACTTCTCGTGAAGGTACTTGTTGAAGCAGCCATGGCCGCTTAACACCTGCGTCAGATGAAAGTTCAGCTGACCATGGTGTCGGTTCATCCACTCATCAAGGTCGCGTATTAGCACACGGGTTGTCCATGTACCCAGCTCACTCTGGGCAATTCTTGCTTTCCACTTTACAAGCAAGGAGCGCCTGGTCTCCTGCTTGACCCGTAAAGCTTCTCGGTTGGTCGTCGTTCTCTTCTTTGCTTCGAGCACCATCCCTCTCTCCTCAGCAAGGAGCTCGATTGGTGGTGAACGTGCTAATACACTCGTGAGAGCTACATTCCAGCACTCCTAAAATACTGTCAAACGGGGGGACTTTGCAGTCAAGGGTGACTTTGCAGTAAATTTTCTTTTACAGCACTCCCAGGGGTTTATAGGGGAACTATGAACTCAAAACATCAAGGTTAAGGCTTCATTGGCTTCAGCGTGAAAAAACAAACACTATCAAAAACAAAAGTAGGTGGATATCTATATTTGTTGCGGAGTTATGTTCTGTGATGTTCTTTGTTGATAGCACCGGAATACTCGTTTTTTTAATCGTATGCCGACCAAAATCTTCATTTATCTTGCCAAAGATTTGGAATTACCTGAGAAGTATTCATATCTGATTAAAGAGAATTTTATCTTCTTCCAAATGCATTTTTCCTTTTGTAAAAAGCTTCTCCTAGTAGAAAGTTATGGCGTACTTTATGTTTGTTTTTTAGCTTTTTTTGTCAATTTTCACGGATTTGCAAAGTCACCCCACGGTCTTGATCATTCTTATACGGCGCATTCAGAACTCTGCAAAGACACCCCAACGCCGGGTGACTTTGCAGTTTTTCGTTGAGTCAGGTTCACGATATGAAATTGATTTTTTTTTGTTAAATTAATGGCACCACTGGATTCTACGTTGAAAGACCTATAATAATTGTTGAAAAATGTACCATTATCATTCGATCATGGTCCTAATTTTCAACTTAGACCTCATATCGAGATCGAAGTATCGAAACGTCACAACAAAGCCGCCAGAACTTCTATACTTACCTATTCAAATTTACTCCTGGCCACTAAATTTAATATTCTAAATCATAGGCCCCTTTTTTGACCACATTTCACTTTACGTCTGAATTTGTACTTTCGTATTTTCCAATTTGTACTTTCGCGTTTCTCGCCTATTTGATTGTATTTATTTCTGTATCATTCGCTTTATTCTGTCAACTTAAACATGTCGAACATATGGATATTGATCTGGAGAATGATGTTAATGCCGATCTGGTTAGTGTTTAGACTGTAGCGCCGTAGCGCCTTACGATCGACCTGTGTGTGTACTCATACCACCTGTATAATATTTCAGTCTAATATACGAGCCTACGATAAGCTCACGTGTTTTATTCCGCACCGCTACATTGGCGACCGTGCACAGTGACCACTTTCGTGCAACTTTCATGTTTTTTCTCGAACCGCTCTTCGGTGTGCACTATTTTTTTCCTTTATGCTTGGACATCGTATACCTATACGGGCGACTACCGTGACTTTGCAATTTTTTCTTTCACACTTTTGACGCGAACTTGCCAAAAATCTACGATTTTTCGAAACCTGCGATTTTTCGTCACTCTCGGTTTTTCGTTTTTTACCTTTACCGAAATGACAACTGCTAGTACCGGAACAACTTCGACTTCACCGATATTTTCTGCATCATCGGGACAAACGTTCACGGCAGCAACAGGAAATAATACTCAAACGATCGTCTCGACAGGAAGTCTCAATTTACAACTTCCCGGAAAATTTCGTTTACCAGAATTTGACGCAACATGCCCAGAAATCTGGTTCGCTGCAGGAGATGTGATTTTTGCCCAAAATGGTGTAACATCCGAACAGGCAAAATTCTCCTCATTGTTGCAGCATCTCGACTCTATACGGCTAAAAAATATCCAGTCCGTCATCTCGAATCCGAACGAACTCGAACCATATACGAAGGCACGTACAATTTTGTTCAATCTCTACGCCCAGTCAGCTGAACAGAAATTTGAACAGCTTATGGACCCGCTGCGTGGCATACAGATAAGTAAGAACATCAGTCCTTCCCTGATGCTCGAAGAAATAAAAAGATTGGGAAACGGCGTAATTGCAGATGACGCTCTCATTAAGAGAATCTGGATGCAAAAATTACCAACGAATGTCCGATCACACATTGCTGCAAATGACCATCTCAATCTAAATCTAAATGAATTAGTTCGAACTGCCGACGTCGTCAACCGTATCCTGAACCCATTACAAAACACAGTAGCAAGTATCGAAGCAGGGACGCCGAACGAAAATACAGTGATCAACACCCTCGTTGCTGCGATATCAACATTGACACAAGAAGTCAGTGCCATAAAATCAGATTCCCAGAGAAACTCGAGATCGAGAGATCGATGTAGCCCTGACCCACCACGATATAGGTCCCGAACTCCCTCGAGATATCGTCACCCGAAAATCATTAATAACCTCTGCTGGTACCACTTCAAGTTCGACAATAACGCAAAAAAATGTGTAAAAGGATGTAAAAACTTCAACAAACACATGGAAAGCACGTCGGGAAACTAGTAATGAAACCCGTCTATGCGGCAACACAGGTTTCACGACACGAATCGCCGCGACTGTTCATCCTGGATATAACACTAAAAATCCTGTTCCTCATCGACTGCGGCTCAGACGTCTCAATAATACCATCCTGGATCATTAAGAAGCCCCAAATAAGAATAAAGTACTCTCTCGTTGCGGTGAATGGAGGAGCAATAAGAACTACTGGAATGCACGAACTTACGATCGACCTTGGATTCTCCATAACATTCAAATGGATGTTCATCGTGGCAGATGTGAAATCACCCATACTGGGCGCCGACTTTTTAAAATTCCACCACCTCCTCCCGGACCTAACAAAACGTGAACTTATTGATGGAAAAACACTGTCTACCGTTCCATGTACAACGAAAACCAGTTCTCAACCCAGCGTGCACCTGATCACAAACGTCGATGAATTCAAACCAGAGGTACGCAAACTTTTCCAAAAATACCCTCTATTATGCAAACCACCACAATACCATGCTGAACCAAAACATGATGTCGTACACCACATTGAAACAACTGGTCCTCCTCACCACGCAAAACCACGACGCTTGCCACCCAAACTACAAGCAGAACTTCAGAGTGAACTCAATGATCAAATAAAAGCAGGTGTTTGTCGCGTCTCGAAATCCAATTGGGCATCACCTGTGATCATTCGCAAGCAGAAAGGAAACAGATTGCGAGTCATCGGCGACTACCGCGTACTGAACGCCCGCACTGTACCAGACAGGTACCCACTTCCAGACCTTCGCGATTCCACTCAGAACCTACATGATTGCACGGTATTTTCAAAAATAGATTTAATCAGAGCTTATTATAATATTCCTATTGCCAAAAACGATGTTCATAAAACAGCCCTTGTCTCACCATGTGGGTTGCACGAATACCTCCGTATGAGTTTTGGTTTACGAAATGCTCCCTCTTCCTTCCAAAGATTCCTCCAATCCGCTCTAGGAGACCTCCCATTTACTTTTATTTATATCGATGATTTGCTAATTTTTTCCAAATCCGAAGAAGAACACCATAAACATTTAGAAATAATTTTTTCACGTCTAGACGCCTACGGGCTTGCTATAAACTTATCAAAATGTTCTTTTTTTGCAGAAGAAGTCGAGTTTCTTGGTCACAAGATCACACGTTATGGTTTCACACCTACAGAAGATCGTTTAGAATTTATTAAAAACCTACCTGTACCTACTAATATAGCCGGGTTGCGGAAAGCACTTGGTATTTTTAATTTTTACAGAAAGTTTAACCGAAATGCCGCTGCACAAATGGCCCCCCTCAACAACCTTCTAAAAGGTCACACGAAGAAAAAGGATCGCACGCCAATCCTGTGGACAGAGGAACTTAAGAAGTCATTTGAAGATAGTCGAAATGATCTCCTCAAATTCACAATACTGTACCACCCGCGAGACGACGCTCAACTCATCCTTACAACAGATGCGTCCAATACCGCTGTAGCTGGAGTACTCGATCAGTGTACAACAGATGGCACCCGCCAACCTCTAGGATTCTTTTCAAGGAAGCTGAGCGACTCGCAGATGCATTGGTGCACGTACGACAAGGAATTATTTGCTATTTACTCTTCGATAGAACATTTTGAACCCATCATTCAAGGTAGGCCTTTAACTGTCTTAACCGATCATGGCGCTCTCACACATATGTTCACAGGGAACAAAAACTCAAAGTTGGAACGACGTTCGAGACAAATCGAATATATCTCACAGTATACAACAGATATTCGACACATTCCTGGAAACAGCAACGTAGTTGCGGATGCACTGAGCAGGTTGGACGTCGACGCGATAGAAGCCACTGTCACACCTCAGATTATAGCAGACGAACAAGGAAAAGATGCTGAAACTCAGGAAATCCGAAAGAACGAACACAGTAAATATGAAATTCGTGACGTAATTCATGATTCCTCTAATTTGAATTCTATCTTATCTTGTATTGTGTACCAAGGAGCCCTCAAACCCATTGTTCCCAAAAACCTTAGATTACGTGTGTTTCAGCAAATTCATGGACTCGCACACCCAGGTATAAAGGCAACACTCTCCTTGATCCGAAGCAGATATTTTTGGCCCAAGATGAGCGGTGATATTCGGAAGTGGACAAAAACGTGTTTACTGTGTCAGAAAAACAAGGTTACGCGTCACACCAAGCCAGAAATTGGAACATTCCCACCCTCACAAAAATTTGAACACGTCCATGTAGACCTTGTCGAATTAACAGAACAGGAGAATGGATTCAAGTATGTTTTTACTATGGTAGACCGTATGTCTCGTTGGATGGAGGCAATCCCCCTGTCTAATATAACCTCTGAAACTATTGCAAAAAATTTTTATGGTCACTGGGTAGCCAGATATGGCGTACCACTTAAACTTACCTCAGACAGAGGACAGCAATTTGTTTCTAAAATGTTACAGAGTCTTCACAAATTACTATGTGCTGAGCACATAAAGACGACTAGCTACCACCCCCAGAGCAACGGTAAGGTCGAACGCCTACACTTACAACTTAAAGCAGCATTGAAATGTCACGGAAAGGAGTGGCTCCTTCACCTACCTACAGTCCTTCTGGGAATACGCGCAGCGCCTTCAGACGAAACAGGACTCTCACGAGCCGAGATAACATTTGGAAAAGCGCTAAGATTGCCCAGGGAATTCTTCGAGTCACCTACCGAAACGCTTCATGGGAAACCTGACTCCTACGTCGAGAAGCTCCGCCAGTCATTAAGAAATATTCGACCTACCCATCGTGAACGAAACCTAAAAAGTAAAATATTTATTCATAAAGATCTTAAAGATGTACCCCATGTTTTTGTGCGTGTTGATAGAGTAAAAAGCCCGCTAGAACCGTCGTACGAAGGCCCTTTCAAAGTCCTTAAGCGAACAAAAAAGTGGTTCATCGTTCAGTGGGGTAACGAAAGAAAAACAATCTCCATAAACAGACTGAAACCAGGGTACGTGTTGGAAGACGATATTATGAAAATTGAACAAACACCAACTGGGAAGAAATCGTGTTTAAAAGTCGAACCGAATAAAGCAGTAAGTACAAAGAAGGTAACTTTTCGAAAAACACCTACAGTATATTCGTACAATTATCGCCCCACGGCAACACTCGGCCACCAAAACATCCCTCTTCCCGAAAATAATATCCTCGAAATAAACCCAGAAATCCTTCACGACAACCCAACTGTTCCTCAAAACCCTACTTCCTCCCAAGGAGCAAATAAAATAAGCTTTCCGACAAGGATCGTCACACGTAGTGGTAGAACTGTGCGACCCAACAAGAAATATTTTTAAATTACCCATATAACTTTACGCTTTCGTAGCAACATGAGTATTTCACCGAATGTAACTCATCATAGAATAAGTATATTTTTCCCCCTGTTACCATAAATGTAATTTATTATGTATTTTGTATAAAATTGACGAACAATTTCTGTAATCCTCATGTAATTAGTGTGTATATAAAAAAAAAAAAAAAATTTTCCCTCGTTTTACAACTTTACGTGAACAATACTCCCACATCAGTAAAATTTACACATTTGAATTACGATAAGCTCATTTTATACTTCACGATAAAATTAAACGATCTCCCCCTAGGCTCACTACGATATTGTAATTAACTTATTTTTTTTAATTGATCTCATTTTTCTCCTAAAATTGTGTTTTATGTGTAAATATGTTACCGTAATAAGCTCCGCTTTCAAGAAGGGGAAAGATGTAGCGCCGTAGCGCCTTACGATCGACCTGTGTGTGTACTCATACCACCTGTATAATATTTCAGTCTAATATACGAGCCTACGATAAGCTCACGTGTTTTATTCCGCACCGCTACAAGACTATATTCAATTCATCAAATTTACGTTTAGAATCCTAATGAGCTCAGATCTCCAATTTTCCTCATAACTTTCTGGCTGGCTTGGTAGGTAGTGATCAAATCGAAGCTTCGTACATACTAAATTGAACTAGAGTTCACGAATTAATTATACTTAGGTATTATTAAATTTATAATTCTAATTCTAAATTACTAACATTCATACGATACTGACGGTAGAACTTTCTCGACGTTACACGTTTCCACATCGAACTCTCAACGCTATCTTTCGAGATTTTCGACGTATAGCGTCGAGAATTTCGACCTTTTCGATGATACTTTACAGTGTTACCAAAATAATAAGCACAATACAGGTTAAGTAATTGTATTATACGAAATACGAACAACAAGGAAATAGATAATTAATACAGGATAATAAATGGATACGAATATTATAGAGGAGAACGTCTCGATCGTCGGAATAATTAGTTATTTATCGGCGGTGGCTGGCTTCGTTGTCTTGAGGTTACCTACCTAACGGCAGAAAGAAAGTTCTACCGTCAGTATCGTATGAATGTTAGTAATTTAGAATTAGAATTATAAATTTAATAATACCTAAGTATAATTAATTCGTGAACTCTAGTTCAATTTAGTATGTACGAAGCTTCGATTTGATCACTACCTACCAAGCCAGCCAGAAAGTTATGAGGAAAATTGGAGATCTGAGCTCATTACGATTCTAAACGTAAATTTGATAAATTGAATAGTCTAAACACTAACCAGATCGGCATTAACACCATTCTCCAGATCAATATCCACGCTGTTCAAGTTGATAGAATAAAGCGAATGATACAGAAATAAATACAATCAAATAGGCGAGAAACGCGAAAGTACAAATCGGAAAATACGAAAGTACAATTCGGACGTAAAGTGAAATGTGGTCAAAAAAAGGGCCTATGATTTAGAATTTTAGTGGCCGGGAGTAAATTTGAATATAGAAGTTCTGGCGGCTTTGTTGTGACGTTTCGATACTGCGATCTCGATATGAGGTCGAAGTCGAAAATTAGGACGGTAGATTTTTCGACACACGCTTCCACATCGAACTCTCAACGTTATCTTTCGAGATTTTCGACAAGTATATATAGCAGAGCATGGTTTAATATCGCTCTTTCCCCTTAGATAGCCCTAGTATTCAGTATTTCAACTTCTCGTTTAATTCTATCTTCGTCGATACGTATCACGTACGTCGCGTCGTTGTCGGAGGCTTCCTCGTGTTATTTTCTTCCTTTCCTATTCTCCTTTCCTGATCTGAGCTCCTAATTATTATTTATTAAATACGATTTTAAAATTTGCACTTACATATTTTTGAATTACGTATGAAATGTCTTTTCATTTTTTCTGCGGTTTGCATGTTTTACTCCACGTCGGAGTATTCCTCTTTCATGTTTATTATGGATAGCCATAACTTGAAGGAACGGATTCGTTTCCTTGGTACCGTATTGCTCAGAACTCCTTTTATGTCGACAATTTTCTCGCCAGCCTAGATACTCCCGCACAGGCTCTCCAACTTTTCGAAGCCGTCACTGAGAAACTTTCTTCGGTCAATTTCAATCTACGAGATTGGACCTCCAATTCGGAAGAATTTAGAAATTCTATCCCACCCAAGAAATTATCCAAAGAAACGTCTCTTTCCGTCCTAGGTCTTCAATGGGATGTCTTACAAGACACATTTTCTTATAAATTCGACAAACATTCGACTGTCCCAGACACCATGAATTCGACTCTAAGTTGCCTACAACAGGTGTTTGATCCTTTAGGTTTTGTGGCTCCCTGTCTTGTAGATCTGAAAACGTTCATGCAAGAATGTTGGAAGCTAAACATAACCTGGAAAGAGAAACTTCCTGGTGACGTGGTAGCAAAACTAAAAAAACTAATGATTGAAAGAGATGAAATCCTAAACATCTCTTATCCTAGGTACCTCTGGCGCACACCCTCTATCAATCACTCTTCATTCGAGCTTCATACGTTTTGTGATGCGTCTATCAAAGCTTATGGTTGCGCCATATACCTAGTCAGAAAATCCAAATCACGATTCAACGAATCCACTTTGCTATATGCAAAGTGCCGAATTGCTCCGTAGAAAAAGAATTCTGAGAAAAGTTCTCATAATTCGAGCACCACAATACCTAGGCTAGAACTCTTAGCAGTCCTCAGCGGCCTAAGAGCTTCTCGATTCTTAATTCCTCATCTCATGATGACTATTGAAAGCTCGACTTTATGGACTGACTCTACAACAGTCCTACAATGGTTGAATTCTTATAAAATTCAACCCCCTTTTGTACAAAACCAAATAACAGAAATTAGGGAAACATCTAACATTACTGTTAGATACGTCCCTACACGCGACAACCCTGCAGACATTATCTCTCGAGGTCAGAAAGCCTCAGCCTTGCAGGAAAATGAGCTTTGGTGGACAGGCCCATCATGGCTAGTCCATGAACGATTGTGGCCGTCACCTCCACCAAATGCTCCGGCCTATACGTCCAACTCCAAAACTAATGTAACACTTGTTACCATTCGCGAAACAAGCGAAAATATCATCACAGATAACTTCGAATATAAATTCTCTACATGGGAATCTTATATAAAATATACCTTCGATTCTCTATTATGGAGTATTCGCCGTTTAACTCCTTCAAAATGGCCATTCTCCCTTACCCAAACTCGCACTGTAGCCGAAATTCTTCTTTTAAGAAAACTACAAAGAAAATATTTTGCGAAAGAACTAAAAGAACTTGAAAATCGGGCTCACCCAAAATCATCTCTAGACCTCTTCTTATCTAAAGATGGATTAATTAGATGCAGAAGTCGTCTCCAATGCACTTCTCTTGAATGGGATACGGTTCATCCCATCCTTATACCTAGAGAGGACCGAGTCACTAAAAAGAAGTGCCACCTAACTCTGGTCTTAATTGACTCTATTCACAGAAAGAGTCACCATTGCGGAGTCTCTAGCTCAAACTCTGTCCACCCTACGCGAAAAATATTAGATCGTAAAAGCTCGACCACTGATAAAAAAAATCATTGCTAACTGCATCGTATGTAGACGTTGGACTGGTGGCGAATATCAACTGCCTCCAACGCCTCCTCTACCAGAAGTCCGCCTTGCGGATGTAGCACCTTTCTTACATACTGGGTCGATTGTTTTGGTCCCATTTATATAAGACAAGATGCTCCACTCTTACCCGTGAAAACCTTTGTTGTCCTTTTCACGTGCCTAGTAACTCGCGGAGTACACCTAGAACTCTTGCGAAACATGCCGGGAGATGAATTTCTCCTCGCCCTAATACGGGTTTCCTGCCGTCGAAGATTACCAAAGTTCATGATTTCAGACAATGGTACCAATTTTACTTTTGTACAACCCCTTGTTGGTAAAAAGGTAAAATTAACCCATCCTAAAATTGACAATTTTTTCTCTTCAAACCAAATAGAGTGGAATTTCATTCCCTCTCTCTCGCCCTGGTATGGGGGGGGGGCTTATGAGAGCATAGTAAAAGTCACCAAAACATCTCTCCGGAAAGCACTAAGTGTATATTCCACCCAAATGATCGATTATGTCACTCTTCAAACAGCCCTATGCCAAATAGAAGAAGTTGTTAATAATCGACCCCTCACTTATATTCCCTCAGATGAACTAGAGTTCCAGGCATTAACGCCTAATCACTTCCTAAAACTTGGAGGCTCAAATGTGAATACCTAACTAGAAATCAATATGAAACGTCTTCCATCATCCACTGAAAAGTTGGTACAAGGTTACAAACGTGTTCTTGGACTTGTATCCGACTTTGTAGTGGCCTTCCAAAGTCATTATTTTTCCTTCTTGAAGGAGAAATCTGCTCGCACAAATAACGCGGCGTTATCGACTGTAACGCGGAAAATAACGCTAGTGTGAACGACGCTTATATGACTTGACAAGGCATCTGTGGGTGGGTAGAATGAAGCCGATAAGTGCCGTAGAGAAGCAGAGGGAATACACTTGCTCAGGGATAATTGTTGAGCAGGTTGCATTCACAACGTAACACAATTCGTCAAGGGGCTATGAGTTTGCCGTCAACGCTGGATGCAATTCTCCTTACTTTTATCCTACGAGTTACCTCCTTTGCCGCACGATACCTGCTTCACTGAACGCGTTCGTTATATCAGTCCATACAAAGTACTATATAGTCAAAGCTAGAACTACATCATCCACAACATCAGTATCAAGGGAGGGTCTTGACTGGCTGGTAGAAGCATGAGTACTCTTGTAATACCGTGGGTGGAATTGAGCCTCGGAAAACACAGAACGAAGGGAGCCAGTGTCGTGTTCCCGCTTCAGCAGGATATGTCGGTATGGTGCGCTTGGTGGTTGCAAGAAAATGTATAGGTGCACTGCGTGGTTCGACAGTCATATGTGCTGGCCTCAGTGTCGTACATCTCGCGAACGCCTCCATCTGCAATACTCATGTACTGCCTGCGTTCTTGCAGGCCCTTCAAGCTTTTGTGAAAGAGCATGTGCATCCACGCTCATTGAGCTTCAGAGACGCTGCGAGAAGTTACTACCTACAAGATAATTCCTGCGTCATACTTCAATACAGAAATACTTGTCACAAGACATGATAATATAGGGCAACAAGATAATTCGTGAGTCATTGTACTATACCTACGAATAACGTTTTAGCCGTAGGTAGTATACCTACGTATAATCACTTCCTTAAAAATAATGTTCCCATCTCCAGAGACACCTCAAAACAACTATAAACTACTATCAATTACGTATACGCGAAAAAATATGTATAACAAAATTCACAAAAATAAAAAAGTTACTAAATGTGTAACAGTTTAAATGTGTTTAGGTGTTCAGGTGTACATATTGGCAGCACTGATAGAACTGATAGAACTTTGTAGGCAGCTCGGTCGAGCCGGGCAGTCAGTTTATCGTACAGTCATGTAAAGTATTAAACGGACGCATTTCCAATCTATAATTGACGTTTTATTATTTTAACGAAGTTACGTCTTTTTATTATTTTAACGAAGTTACAAATGTCCATCAACGGGCAAGCTTGAATTTTGTGATTTATGTGTAGTACTTAACATGGAACAGAGAATTCAAAATGTGTATAAATCAATAATAAATTTCACACTTGATGAAGACCAGAAAATTGTCCTCATTTCATTCAAACTCAAGGTTTTCACTATCGAGTATTACTAATAATAATGAAAATTTAAAAAATTAAGCTGAGTGGCTCAGTATCGTAGGCATACACCTCAAATCAGCAATAAACTACTATTTATTATGTATGCACGAAAAAATGATGTATAAAATAATAATGAGATACTTAAGAATGAAGTCACCAAGATAGTCTCTTGCAGCACACTTGATGAAGACTAAAAATTTGTCCTCAAACATTCGAACTTAAGATTTAACAAAACAAAATTCAAAGCTCTAGGTGTTGCGGGAAGCGAGATAGAAGGGTACTAAATTTCCAGGGTGGAAGAATGAATAACAGTCATATCATTGAAAATAAAATTCAATGAACCCTTGGTCAAGAATGAACCTGTTAAATAAAAGGTTCTTCATCACAATACACGTACTGATAACAAAAAGGATAGGAAAATCCGTTTTTCGTAATGTAAGCAGCTACTCATCATAGTCAGAAATTTTTCAAAAAAATGAAAATTTCTCGAGAACCATTCATCCGATCCTCAAAAAAATTACTGGTGCACATATTCAGATATAATGCTACAATATGGCCAAGTTACAAAAAAAATCCATTGGGCAGTTTCGGAGGACTTCCGTGGACAAAAAAAATCTTATAAATAGATAAATAAATAAATAAATAAATAAATAAATAAATAAATAAATAAATAAATAAATAAATAATAATAGGCCTATAAGGAAACCTGGTAATACCTTACTTTTCCGATAAGAAAAGTCGGTAAAAAAAGTCAACAAGTCTGGGCAGGGCTCAAACCAGAGAACTGGCTCAAACCCTTGACCACTGTAGACATCTAGGTATAATGTATCATACTTTTGTAGAAGAGAAAACGCAACCTCGCCTACAAATTTAATACTACAACGCTCAGAAGAAACGGCCAAAGATCTCTGCCAAAAATAATGTTGGTAGTCACAAAGATAGTGTAGCCCCTGTACCTGCGTACAAAACATGCTACCTTTCAAAAGATATGGAACATGATCTTTTTTTAAACTAGCTTTATACTAGGTCTAGGCTTGCTTGAATTCTTAATACCAAAACAATTTTGACTCATACATAAGGTCTTATACTAGGCATATGTGAACAAGATAGATGCTTGAAATCCCGTAGTTTTACGGATCCTTCAAATTCTTTATGACATACATACTAAGGTATGGAGGCCTAATTCAAAACTACCTAATATCCATTTCAGGGTAGGTAATTTAAATCTAGTTTAAATGTAGTTTACAACTAGTATAGCCTAATCTAATATATAAAGTAGAATGTTTGTCTGTATGTATATCTGTATGTTCGTCCATAACTTTCGAACGCCTTCACCTATCGACCTGGAATTTTTTTTGAAAAATTTCGTTTTTTCTGGGTCAGGTTCTTAAATACATTTCGATGTTTTGACTCCCTGAAGGTGGAGTAGGGGGCGACAAAATTAGGAAAAACGGGCATTATCGAGTACTGAAACTGCTTTGCGCTGTATGTTAGACCTACGCGCGTTTGTGGGGCGCCGTTTCGAAAATTGAATTATTGTGATAACTCGAGTATAACTCATTTTTATGAAAAATTGAAGAGAACAAAAATTGTAGCCCCTGTAATTTCCTTTCGAATGAGCCCGGTTCCAGATTTTTAGGAGGAAATTTTGTGACTACAGTATTCGCTGTACTTCCATACTAAGCAAGTTATTTTATTCACAGTTTTAAAAACACCTACATAAAGGATTTTACATCCGGTATCTCATACAAGAACCAATGTCTAGACACGGTGCGCACTGCGTATGGGCTAGCGGAAATGACCCTTTTTTTTTTACCTGTTGTCGGTGTTATGTGTTTTCTTAGGGACTGGCAAAATGTCAATGGATTTGTCTGTATTCTGCTGCGATACAGGCTTCACTCGTTAAGTCAGCTCTCAAGTGAATTAGTGTGTAAAAAATTTAATTTGGTGATTTTATTTTTGTGCGACTCGGAACTTTGATATTTTATAAGTACAGTCGCAGTTTTTGGTGTCTATTTTCTTATTTTTGAACAGAAAAAAAAAATAATGTGATTCGGTAATTTTAATTTTTGCGCGACTCCGATCCATTCTTAATAATTTATTATCTCTTGGTTATGGGAAACTTTTAACCTCTTTTTCGCGCTTTGCATGCTAACCATTTATAAACATACCAGAATACAGTTTGTGTATGTTGAATTCTGCCAGTTCCAAGTCTGCAAAATGAAAATGTGAGGGAAATGGTTCATCTTACATCTTATGCGCATTTTTCAATTTTTTCAACCTTCTCTTTTTCTTTACTCTATGTATGTTATCATTCTCGGTGAAAATGAAGTAGGCTTAACAGTATTAAATTTTTGAAAAACGTAGCAAAAAATTCATCCGAATTCCGCCAAGATACCTACAAAACATACATACCTACAAGATACAGATACCTATAAAACACAGATATCTACTCAACACACAGCTAGCGGTCGCCGCAAACCGCTAGTATGTATAGTATGATAATCATGATTATTATGTTCTAAGGATGCACATTGTCTCCGTTTCGTCATGATCATCAGATGCGTTTTAACCGTTTCTACGAGGAATACCGTACACTGGAGAAGTAACTATAGCACAAAATACGTAATATTGTGCTATCGAAAAAATAATAAAATTTCTCCAAGAAATTATCATTAATTACACGGTGGATGAAGAATTTATATTTTATTATTTTCATATGAATTAAGTTACACTCGCTCATTATACAAATATTATTCTGACATTAGAATACATAGGTACAAAGTATTCCAAGTGTCTCTCATTAATTCGTATTATTCACTGTTGAAATTGGCATTATCTACGAGAATCACCTCACATCTGAATTCAAGATCTTTGTAATTACTACATGAATAGGTACCTAAACTGAGGAAAATTTCAATGTTTCGCGTATACGCTTGTGTATTTTTGAAAATAGGTATTAGAATTCAGGTACCTACCTATTTGTATAGCCTATAGCCTATACCTATTTGAGATGAATGTATGTGAAGCAAAACCATCATCGATATTTACTGAAAAATGGGATTTTTTTCCAAAAACCGTATTCTTCGAGGAAATAATCTTTCTCCATACCACCTTTATTTTTTATTCGAAGAAATTCAATACGTGGCGAGGAAACAGCATCCCAAGCTCCAAATACATTGATATTTATCGGGTGCGGGATATTTGGATTTCTAAAAAATAGATATTTTTAAATAAATGTTGATTCAAAAAGAATGGAACATTTAACAAGAAATAATTTTGATTTCGGTCATTATAAATCACTTATTTTGATTCCAGTAAAGAAATATGAGAAATTTATGGGCTACAAATTCTTGCTTCACATCAAAATTGCAAGGATTGTAATTACATCGTTTGTCCTGTAAAATAATATAGTTGGAGTGCTAGACTGAAATGGTATCTGTCAGAAAGGCGTACTCGTACTTTTAGATCTTTCAAATCATCTAAAACAAATGAAAAACTGAGCTCACTTATAACTATGCAGAAGAAAAAGCGCCTTGCCGAAAAGGCCTCTAAAACCCGCTTTTCACGTTCCTGCTGTGTTTGTTTTTTCTTTACAGAAAAATCATTCGCAAATAGTTATTTTATAATGCTGGAAGGGCAAGGGAGATCGAATGAAAATATGCGAAATCAAAATTAGTTCTTTCAGAATGGTTTTCAACAGCTAGTTGCAGTTATTGTATCTCACCCACTGTACGCAAAATTAATCCATCTAGTAATCATTTCGTCTCCAAAATTCACGTCCTCTTCGGTAATTCCCGTTTTATTGGGCTCCAAAAAAATGATGGCTAACTCGTCAGCGTGACCAACTCCTGATACGAAAATAAGAATCTCTTCATAAATTTGATAATCTTGAAATATTAAACATCTGTCGCTACCATGCCTTAATTTACGGAGAGAAAAATAATAGTCATATTGACTAAAAAAATTGTCAAAATCAATTAGTTTACTATTTTTGGTCACTTTGCCCCCGTTTTAGGTCAGTTTTGACTGACTTTTTGAGTAGTTTGACTTGTAAGATGAAAAGTTTTTTACAGAAACGTAACTTTTTATCTTATCTGATTATGACTCGTGAAAACATGTCCTCTCTCATTAGTTTGACTAGATTTTACAGTTAAATTAACAGGAGGCAATCAAACTACAACTGAAGGAGCGAATCAAACCGACCAAAAGAAAGTGAAGTGGTTAATTTCGACTATTTTTTTTCCCACAGTATTGCACGACATGATTTTTAACAGAAGTCGGAAAGCTTGTTTTAAGAGAGAGTACTCGTATTTGGTGAAAATTTCGACCATTCCACCGCCCGAAAGACGCTCGTTTGTGATGTCATCAGGAGCGGAGGCTTTGTTCAACTTTAGGTGTTCAGAAAAATTTTGACGTTTTAATCGAGGTAGGTGTATGTGAGGAGGCCGGGAAAAATTTCGATTCTCAAGCTACTTACATAATGATTATACGAGACGAGAAACTTCTTAGTTTTGCCTATAAGATACTTCTGCTATATAACACCTCTCTACCTTCCTCTGTTGTCAATTGAAGAAAAAAAAAACGGATTATCTGATTACCGAAACGCGAGAATTGTTGCGGGCATTTTTCAAATGAATGTAGAAGACTAAAAATTGATAATCGAGTGAGTTTCTATATTAATCGATATTTTTTCTGAGAGAAGTTGCCAATCATCATAATTTACCTTTCAACTTTAAAATATGTAAAAATTAGGTACCTATATTAAAAAAACAAATACCTAAAAATCGTCCATCTCGTCCACCTCGAGAATTCGTGAAGCCTCCAATATAATGATAGTCAAACAAGTAAACATATTTAACAGCTTCGTACTTCTGAAGAACTTCTAGGAGACCGGAACCGTGCATGATTCCATTCAACATCTGCGAACGAGGGTACAGAAAAATTATTCCTTAATAGCTAGGAAATTTTAAAAATCGCAGAATAATCGGTATTTTTTTCTTCTACTTTTACAAGTGCTGTATCGGTAATTTCAGTGTCGTTGCGAACTTTTTCTTCTCCAAAAAAGTAAGTTTTTAACGTTTGCACGATGTAATTAACGTGGTTTGGTTTTGCTGTCCATTTGAAACAACCAATGATTGGAAATATTAAGTTCGTATTTATTATGTTGAGTACACTTGAATCAGGGTGGAAGTAAGCTAAAGAAGAACAACGAAAAACAGTATTTCAAGTACGACTGATCATGACATTTGGATTTTATTTCCTGCTAAGTCGAGTACCTAGTTAGCTAGGTATACAGTATACAATTATGAAATCACTCCGAATATAAAATGATTTGTAGCTTATTATATAGATAATTCGATAATACTTATTCCCATATCAAAACAATATTGGTTTAATACTCGTAACATCATGATCTCAATAAGTCTCGAGTTCCACTTCAAAGGTCCGAAATCAAAAGTCCAAATCATCAGAGGCTATACAAATCGCATCGCCTACACTTAGATGAAAGAATCCTTGAGAATGAAATTCCTTCCAGACCGGAGTCCCAATTCTTATTTCTTATCTGAAGCCCACAAAAATCACGGGACGACAGATTGCGAAGAGTAGATATTTTTACCTAATTGCCCTCTCATGAGAAAGGTTCCTCGTTAAAATTGTATTCGCGCATCCATCTAACCAAAGAGCCCATGAAATCACTTTATGCATCAGGGTATGAAAGATTGGGACTTACTACCAACATATACCGCTGCTTCATCACTGGTGATGCCGATTAGCCAAGGCTTTCTTTTAGACATGTAAGGAGCGTGGAGGGGGTTTTCGTTCAAAAAAGCATTTTCAACGTTTTCATGTTCGATCACAGGCCTAAATACTGCCGATGGTTCTATGTACCAAATCTGCAAAAAAAAAAAAAAAAAAAAAAAAAAAGTAATAAAGTGTAAGAACAATTCCAGACAATTTTTTCCTCGCATTCTTCTTTCTCGCTTTCATTTCGGGAAGAATCTTTAACCTACGCGTAATTTTTCAGCGGCCAACACCAATTCTTCAGCCGTTTTGTTTTGTAAACATTCTTTCAACAATATTGAAGGTTCCATAGGACAATTCACGCGCGCTGCGAACGCGCGCGCAATTCCTTGAGCAGTATCTCGATCGCTGAATGACTGAGGATTTATACCGAGTCCACTCTGTAGGATTACTTGGTCGAAGTAGTCTGAAAGTTAAGATAATGGATACAATTGTTTCAAAACGACAAAAAATTGTTATATTTGTATTTGATTAATGGTACTACTTGCTTTCACTCAGAGGTGATAACGTATGCAAATGAACGCAAGCAGCACCTGAACTGTGACCATGAAGAGTGATTTTGCGAGGATTGCCACCGAAATCACGAATATTTTCCTTTGTCCACTTCATGGCCATGGTTTGATCTTTGAGCGCCATGTTTCCCGGAATCACAGTATCTCCGGTACTCAATAAACCGAGCACGCCGAGTCTGTAGCTCACCATCACGTATATAATATCTCTACTCATCACAAAATCTGGTCCTTCGTGTAACGGATCTCCGTACCTGAATATACCTCCAAAAATATAAACTATGACGGGTACGTTACTGTTTGGATTTACATTCTGTTGAGAGGGGGAAAAAAACAAAAAATGAGATTTTAATGGATGAACACGTATTTATAGGCCTACCTATTTTGAAAATATCATTTTTTTTTTTTGCTGTAAAGGTATATTAGACGAGAGAAAATTTAACAATAATAAGTATTTTCATATAATTAAGCTACCTACGGCTTCAAGATTCTCAATAATCTCAACATTTTATGCTAACAAATGTATTTCATGGACATACAAATAAATCAAACCTCGGGTGTGTACACATGTACAAACAGGCATTCTTCTTGTCCTTTATAATTGTCTTCATTTTCGGGCAATTGGGAACACGGTAGAGGCTGTTCTGTTGCGTTAAAAACACCTATCCATGGATCTACTTCCACAGGAGGCTATATTGGCGATGAAATACAAACTTGTGGTATGAATTGATGCGGCGAACAATACGATTAAGTTTCGAAGTTTAGCTGTAAGTAATTCAAGTTTTTCTTCTTACCTCAAACCGTAATTTTCCGACTGGGGGTTTCGCATAGGGTACACCGTAGTAAGCATAAAAACGTCTTCCATTTCTTGCTTCTTTCGTAACTCCTTCAAGCAGTCCTAATTTAGTTTTTATAATATGTGCACTAAATAGATGATCTGTAGAAAACGAGAAATGGAATTTTCTGGATCAATAGGGAGCGTAAGAAAATAAAAATATTTCTATACAAACTTCTTCCTAGATAGGTACCTGATAATATGAATAGTAGTAATAATAATAATAGATAACCTAACTTTACTTCACATTTCGACATTATAAAAATTATAAGTATATCTAGATATCAAAAATTTCACTCTTTTGTTTTCTTCAACAATACCAATCAACTTTTTTCTTGATTGGTTGTGACTACGCGATACAAAAACATGTTCGAGTAACGATTAGAAGTTAAATCTGAGTTTATACTCATTGCGATTCAACGCGTACATAAAGTAACGGTCATACGTCTACGAGTATAAGCTCTTATCTCTTGCGCAAGATGAGCTAGGTAGTAAATAAGGTAGATTAAATACCAATATTCCTACCGGCATATTCATATCATGAAGATAATCATTCACGCGCTTGTATGCATAGGCTTCTTATACTACATGACACAAAATGAATCAAGAGCGATGACGTTCAATGAAAATTTGCGAGTTATAAGTAAGTGAGGTCCACTACGTGTTGGCCTAGTAGGCCTAAAACAAGTGTATTCTGACTTCTAGAATAGAAAACACCTCAGGGAGTCAGTCACTCTACTTATGTTGGTTCAGGAGAAGAGTAAAAAAGAGCTTTCAAATATTCTATTATTTATGTACAAGCAATAAAAGTTCAGTTACTTAGGTAGAAATTAAAAATGATAGTTACATATACTTATCATCGCACGTCCAACACAATACTTATCAGTTTCTTCGTAACATAACTGATTAAACTATTTTGGCTTGGCGACGTCAATAATCTATACGTGTCAACATTATCATGGGCTATCATTAATATTATGATTATTTATTTTTATTTTCTTCCTTTCCTCGGTACCTAATTGACTTTACACTTTTAAACATTCAGCTGTAAGAATAAAAAACAATCTTTCTCTGCATAACAATAATTGAAAAACAAACATTAGTTGTGCCTGTACCGTAAGTCTTACAAATTGTACTCCTTCCGTTTCTAAAATATAACCGAAAATATTGTGGTAGGTACTTATTTGTTTTGATAAACGCTAGATAAAAGCTGCCAGTGGTGTGGTGACCCCTTTTAGTCTCTGAGGAAACTTCCCTAAAAATCACATTCTAGCCCCCCCCCCCAAAAAAAAAAAAAGAGGAAAAAACGGCCCTCCCTAAAATTGAGTTGACGATTTGTTCTCAAGAAATCCTTCTCACCGCACCACTAATCGCCACGAATTCGTAGTCCCATCAGTTTTGCGTTTGACCAGATTGAACACCAATGGAGTCATTTGAGGAGTTATCTGTCAAAAGGGCACCCGTCAAAGGTGTGCCTTTTTTGCGGATATCCACATTTTTGAATTCTCTGAACCATTTCCTATCAATATACAAAATTTTGAAAAAACGAAAAATTACATGTACGCTTATGGTCACTCAACCTCATCTCCATAAAAAGGGTACCCGAGGTATACATCTTTATGGAATTGTCCCAGATTCATTTGTCGATCAATTTGAAAAATAATTAGTGATCTGTAAAGATGAAAACACGCAAAATATTTTTTGTAATTGTAGATTTTATGATGAAATGAATGTGGAATGAGTAATCTGAACATGAAACTCCAAAGACGTATCTTGAAAATCAACTATTGCTCACGGGTGCCCTTTTGACAGACAACTCCTCATTTGTTTCATCAGAGACAAAAAAAAACAATAGCCGACAAGTATTCCTGAAGAATTGGTGTTCATATCATAACAAACAGGGTGTCGTAGTACTTCAGATTATGAATATACAATCACATTTTCCAGACAATTATTGTCAAAGAGAATATGTAGTTTAGTTTGAGTAAATTGAACAGTGAGGTTCGGTTACATTGTTTCAAGTTATTCTACAATACACAAGTTATTTTTGTACAGAAACTTTCAGACGTATTTTTCTGTATTTCTCTTCTTTGCGTACTCTGACAGGATTCACCCTATTTCTTTATTCCACTTCACACTCTCATGATTAATGTTAATTGTTTTGAGGTTGTCTCGCAAAGAGTAAAATTTTAGTACATGTTTTGTATTAGCCCTCTTTCATTCATACATTCATATTTACAATAGGTACTGAGCTAAACTCTGCTTAATTAGATCCTATTCACTATTTATAAGAATGGCTCTTCAACACTTTAGCTAGGTACAGTAGGAACTTCTGAAAAAACTTTACCATAATTTTCATAAACGTTTATAACCATAGAAAACTACTTCGCTGATATACTAGAATTTGCATTAATTAAGATGAAAATGACGGAGGAAAGAAAAACTGAGGCGAGACAAAGAGTGGCCACCTTCCTCACTAAACTTAAAAAGTCAGAAGGCCAGCATCGAAGAGGAAGAAGACTCTTCAACAACGAGGAGTTACATCTCACAAAAACCTTCTTAAGGGAACATGAAAAGCTCGTCATCCTGAGAGCTGACAAAGGAATACCTTTGATACAGGAGATTACGATGAAAAAATTCACGGTCTTTTGGATGACACCACTATCAAGAGGAAGATGGACTCGGATCCTACATCCTCCGTTGAATACCAGAGCAACAAGCTGGTCAAAGAATTGAACAAAAAGCATCTCATCGAACTTGAGTTACAATCGTTCTTACTACAGACGTTAGCGTCGCTCCTTGCTTCTATGGTCTTCCAAAAATCCATGAAACTAATTCCCCCCACCGTCCTGTTGTGTCATTCATCAACCCTCTTATACGTACAAACTATCCAAATTCCTTTCTAAAATCCTGTCCTGCATCACCATCAACGATTCTCTCACCAGCCACCTCATCTCAGAGCTGAAGGATGTTGTCTTGAAAGAAGACGACGTGTTAGTTTCATTTGATGCAGTAGCACTATTCACTTGAGTTCCTGTCTCACTTGCTCTACATGTACCATAAAAGAAAGATGGAACAACATACAGCCTTTAAACCTCAATAGATATGAAGTATCCTTCTTCAAGGTATTGAAATTTTGCCTCAGTCAAGGCTACTGTTGCTACAAAGGAGAATTCTAATTGCAAATAGAAGGAATGGCCATAAGGAGCCCCCTCTCTCTCCAGTCGTTGCAGAACTGGTGTTGGACAAACTTTTCGTTTCATGAAAAAACACCTTTGAGCTCAAACACTTTTGCAAATACGTTGACTAAGCCCGTGTACAGTGAATTAGAATCTCGTTGATGACATTATCATTGCTATGAATTCGTATCATATGAACGTTGGACATTCACCTGCGAAAAAGAAGAGGATGGTTCTATTAATTGTTTGGACATTTCTATTATAAAACGTGATGCTGGACTTATTTTTAAACATTATTGTAAGCCAACTCATTCTGGACGGATTATCAGTTTTAACTCCAATCACCCCTTTCAAATAAAGTTCAACACTGCCAGATCACTTTTGACTTATCGCCTTCATATTTCTGACAATGTTTTTCATAAAGATATTAAGAATGAATTTTGTAAACTTCTCAAGAATCTGACTTTATTAAATCTATTTTTAAGTAAGTAACTATATTATTTCTATAATAGTAATAAGCAGTACCTACGGCCAGTTTGATGTTTAAAAAGTACCCCTGTAAGGTCGATCTGCTCGTTCGTATCTATTGCAGTAATTCCAATATCAACAATAAATTTTTTTCTAAAGTAAAAGACTCCCTTCAGATGAATGTTCAAGATTAATTTCTAAAATTCAGTGTTCCAACTGTGATGGCCAGTACCTACACCGGAGAATCCAGTCAGTTACTCAAAAAGAGAATTTACCAACGTGAGTATAATGACATCAAGAATAAAACGAAGAAAACGGCGCTTTGTATCCACTCAGCGGAGGAAGGGCACTCATTTGATTTCAAAAATACATCTATTCTCAGCTTTGAAAATAACATCGTTAAAAGGAAGATTAAATAGGCCATCGAGATAGTGAAAGCAAAGAAGAGTGTCAGTTTCAAAACCGACGAGGATAAGCTAAATGACACATACATTAGGTACTCGTCGAATCGATTCTGTGCGCGTAGATTACATCATTGTTGATTATTTCATATCACTTCTTGTTGGTTTTGATGCTGTACCTAACTTTTCAAATTCACTCTCAGTAGTACCCTCACCCTCGTCAAAGAAATAAGTATATTCCGAAACGTCGGGCTACTATTTTTTTCGTTAATTCATTTAAATAAATTATAATGGCGGCAGTGCCTTAAAATTGTTCTTATATAAAAGTTGATATTTTAACCAATGTAAGATACTCAGTACGTATAAGTAGAACAGACCTAAAAAGTTGTGAAATTTACTTTCCCAAAATCATCTTCTAAATCTGCATTTGATATATTGGAGACTTTATTTGAAAGCTTAGCAATCAATAATTAAGCACTTGTGTCTCAAGTATTTACTGTATTTAGCTTCTCTACAATATAGTTTCCTGTAAGTGAAGTGGACAAAAAGCGCAACACGCGAAAAGTAGTACAATCAACGTGTAATTAAACAGAATACCTAAGACAGTTACGGTTCTGTGCGTCAACAATTGTGATGTAATGAATTTTACTAAAGAATATGATCGTAAAGAGGAAAAAGTATACGTGGGAATTCTTGTATTACTCGTAGATAGAGAAAAATGCAGTACCTAGCGCGAAATGTAAAAATGGATATAAGACAGAGTGTACAGTTAGAGCTCCCAGAGTTGGGTAATATCGTGATCACTATATAACCACACCACAAGTGCACAGATGTAAATAAAATCACGAGACTGTTTTTACGAACTTCTACTAGGTATGTGCATTCTTTGAACCTTGAAACACTTTCGCGAACGATAGAAAAGAGCAGACAAGGCTGATAACAAGATGAACAAGTTATCAATTTTCATTATTTTTATTCGGTAGATGAATACGAACGATTTTTAAAATTCATTTGGTTATTGTTGTAACAGGTGCTCGTCACATCAATTGATTGTCATACTATCGTTTTATAAAATTTTAAGTACCGGTAGGTACAATATGAAATTGTGAATTTTGTATTTTTAAATCCGCCTTTGAAGTACTTACCTATTTTCATTCCGGAATGAAATTCAAAATTCTTCCCTTTACGAAATCTTCAGAGTAGTCAGATATTCTTTCCGGTAAAACGACATTTAGAAAAAAAACTCACGCAGCAGCGTAAGCACCACCGACTTTTTCAATAACTTTATATATGACACCCCACGCATATTTCTCTCATTCAATTCATTTCTAGTTTTTTGACTATTTCTTAATAAGTTCCTTTTTTTTTTATTATGCATTTGTCAGCACATCAAAAAAGAGGCCATTACACAGCAAAAAAATAAGTTGAGCATCAATGAAAAAAAAGCACCAAATCACGCGATAAGCAATAAAATTGACCATTTGTTGACGTAATTTGAGATGATATACTCGGCTGATTATTCAATCTATCGCTCACGCGCAACATCTTTTCAACATACCCAATAAATGTTGATTTTATTCAATCATACGGTTGGTAATAAGAAGTTTTTACAGCCAATATATGATGCATTACCTTTCAGGCAAAAGAACTCAAATTGAACAAGCCCCGACGGCTTTATACGCATATTTTGAGAATTACTCAAAAACCACTCATCCAATCTATACCAAAATTTCATGGCAATAATTTTGAATACACTTCAACGTAATGTAATGATATTAAAATAATACGATTGATGCTTTTTGAGAAACAACACTAAGAAATTTGAGGAAAATTGAGAGTTACTCAACTACTCGAGAAATCTAAGAAAAAAATTCACATTCCCAACTTCAGATAATCCACTACAACTTGGCCAAATTTCATGAGAATCCAACCAGTAGTTTTTGAGGAGTTGCGTGGACAAAAAAAATCTTATATATATAATTATAAGGAAACCTGAAATTTTCTTATTAGGGTAGAAGTGATCTAGGACCTCCAAAACGTCGAGAAAGTTTATTGCCCCCTCCCCCTGAATACTTTGCGTCGGGTGTAATACCTCACTTTTTACAAGTAAAAAGTCGGTAAAAGAGTTTTAAGAGCCGATGTAAAAATTATCATGAGATACCTGTTTGGTTAAAATGTGAGAAATAATAAAAAGCTCACGCAGTTGCGTAAGCATCACCGACTTTTCAATAATTTGCTATAAAATCATTTACACATGCTCCCCATACCTAAACTTCATTATTTCTCAGTTATAAGCTGATTGTGATAATAATGATTTAAGGTATTCCACTTTCTCTTCTATTGTTCAATTCATTTATTTATTTTATTTTATTTTAAATTTGTTTATATTTAAGTGGTGCCGCCAACAGTACATAGACCAATTAAAGGCGACACCACTCACAAAAATTACACTTTTTAATGGGTTCTATTAAAATTAAAATATAAAACTTAGGTGATTTAGAAGAATCTTAAAGTATTAACCTGACTGTCCATTTCCAAAAATAGGTACAGTAAGATATTAGGTATAAAGTCGATAATGACAAAAATCAAAACATAGATGAGGAAAATTGAAATGGGCAATGAAACTTCCACTTTGTCTTTACCTGAATTTCAACATTACTCCCCAGTGTTCAGGCTACGAGCCTATTGCGATAATGTAGAAGAAAAAAAAAAAAAAAAAAAAAATGATATGTATACCTGCATAACGCAGTAATTATAAAATACACGGCCAATATTCAATCCATCGCTTACGTGCAACGTTTGTTTAACGTATCCAATAAACGTCGAATTTTTTCAATCATATATGACTGGTAATGAGAAGTTTTTGCAGCCAATAGGATTATGATGCTTTAATCACGTGGCAAACGAACTCAAATAAATTGAATAAGCGAGATTTAGCTCTTACGGCTCTATACGTGGACCACGTATATTTTGAGATTTACTCAAGAACCACTAGTCCAACCGATACAAAAATTACAGAGCAATAAGATTGAATAAACTATGACGTAATCTGGTGATATGAAGATAATAAGATTGATATTTTTTGAGAAACAACACTAAGAAATTCGAGGAAAATTGAGAGTTACTCAACTACTCGAGAAATCTAAGAAAAAAATTCACATTCCCAACTTCAGATAATCCACTACAACTTGGCCAAATTTCATGAGAATCCAACCAGTAGTTTTTGAGGAGTTGCGTGGACAAAAAAAATCTTATATATATAATTATAAGGAAACCTGAAATTTTCTTATTAGGGTAGAAGTGATCTAGGACCTCCAAAACGTCGAGAAAGTTTATTGCCCCCTCCCCCTGAGTACTTTGCGTCGGGTGTAATACCTCACTTTTTACAAGTAAAAAGTTGGTAAAAGCCTTCTATAGCAAACTTTAAATTGTACGAGTAAATAAGAGCCCTCTCCAACCTCTTTTTTCTTTAAGCTCACTGATACCGTTGACCGTATACGATATTGACAAAGAATTATGATAATATAATAATATGAGTAGTGTTTGTTTTTGAACTTGAAAAGGTGTTCTCATACAATATGAAGACCATTTGCTGTCTTTCCCGGAAATTTTGATTTCGAGAGGGGCAAAAGGTTATTCTTATGAAAAGCTTCCGATCATCGAGCTACATACATCAGATCTTTGATCGTATGATATACAAATGGACCCGCGGAAAAACGAAAAATGTGAAGCGAACATATCAGAGGAAAAATGCGCCAACAAGATACGTCACAAAAAAAATAGTTAAAATGCATTTGCATTAGTGATCACAGAAGAACCTACACAACTTCACTAAATTCATTTTACCGACTTTTCGAACGAAAAGTCACTTATTATGGGACGAATTTGCTAACTTTATATTTTACAATTTGATGGCCGAAACTGTTTCACGTCCTCTTCCTGTGATACATAGCTCGTGAACAGGAAAGGTGGAATAATTTTTTGAGCCTTCATTCATATCAAAAATATTTCTGGAAAAACTTTGGTGTAGGAGGTTTTGTGTTCAAATTTCGCTCTTCGGATTAGATCTATGAAAAAGACGTGAAAAGATTTTGACGACAGAGCTATACCGGGTGGACCGGAAATATGTTACCAGTTGAATGGGAGTTTGTACCAAATCTGTTTCAGCGTAAAAAGGCGAAACGTTAGACATATACTTCAAATCTACAAAAGTATCTGAATTTTATCTCCAATTTTTCGCCCCTACTCATTTTTCTACGACTTTTTTGATGTGAGTTATGAACCAAAATGTGCAAAAATTGACTAATTTGCCAAAATTTCTGAAATACGAAATTGAAAATTCTACCACTTCTCAGCTTAACAGGGTCATTCAGGTATTTTTTTCGAAATCAGCATTAAATTTTATTTTCAAATCAAGTAAAATATGGAAGTTTAAAACGATTTTTAATTTTTGATAATTATTGCAAATTGGTCAATTTCTGGCACATTTTGGACCATAAAATGGCTCGAAAAAATCACATAAAGTTGAGTATAGGGGCGCAAAATTAAGATAAAATTGAGATACAAATTTCATAGATTTAAAGTATAGGCCTACAACTAACGTTTCACATTTTTGCGCTGGAGTTAATTTAGCGCAAACTCCCACTTAATTGGTAACAGCTTTCTGATTCACCCGATATATAAATATATTGGAAATCCGTCATTTAATAAAACGCGGTAACTAGGCATGTAATTAAATGTCCGAAAGAATAAATAGTCTTCTGGGATTTAATTAAATTATTTTGACATTTGATTAAATAAATGCCGAAGTCGAGTTAGACATATTCTGTAATACTCGTCAAGTAAACGATAGGTACCATAGGTAGATTAAGAATGAAGAGGAGGCACTGCAAAAAAAAAAACTCTTCTAGCTCGAACGGGAGTAGAGTCCGCGACCTTTTGTTCTCATGACAAGTGTGATAACCGCAAAATAGGACGTCATCAATAACTTGGATCTATTTATTAGGGACTTCGAAATATTATATAGGTCGAGAGTCGACATTTTTTCAAGCACCCTTCCTATCATAAGCTCGGAGGTCGGAATTTCTCCAAGTCCCCCTCCTATCTTATATGGCTCGAGAGTCGAAATTTTAACAGGACTCATGTTCTCTGTTGTTGTTATTTTTTTCTTTTTTTTGAGAAATTTGCCGTGCACCGTCCGACAAAAAACTTGAAAAAATTTCAACTGTCGAGCCATTCGACTCACGAGCTATATATAATAGGAGAGGGACTTAGAAACATGTACCAATTTGATTCATAGAACAGGTTCCCTGCATTCCTCGTTTAACTTCGTTAAGGGAGCCGTCGTTTTTCTATGCCCTTCACCTATACTGTATATAATATATATATATATATATATATATGTGGCTCGTGAGTTCAAATTTTTCCAAGTTTTTTGTCGGTTGGCGCACGCAAATTTCTCAAAAAAAAAAACCCATCCGTGATACATAAAAATTTTTTCTTTTCTCTCAAATTATTTTGTTGTCATGGCTCTTACCACGCAATTCAAAAATTAGGAAAAAAAAGACTCACGTACAATGAGGCTTTGAGAACAACTATTGTTCGACCACATTGAAAAGGCAATCTCTTAATTTTATGATTGCGTTCTTAGAGATGAATTTGTTGTAAGTCTTACTCGGTTTTTGTTAGATAATCTCACTTTGCTTATCTTCCAGAGGCCGACTCATCCGAGTCCAAGACGTTCTAGGAGGAGCCTCAAAACCCAAACTTACGTTGCTTCCTATTCTGAAATTCGCAAGTCTCCTTTCTAATGACCGCAGCACGATATAGCTTATTACGGCAGTTTCAAAACTTTATTTTATTATTTTTCCTTTTTAATCGTTTGTTTTCAAATATTAATCTCACGATCAATTATTTTTACCGAATTACTAGGTACAGTGCAGTGCCTAAATCAGCCATTTAAACACGATTGAGGATATGGCCCGCTATGTCAAGTCGTTACGTCATCGTTCATTCTTACTATTTCCTATTTAGGTGAGGAATTGGTACAATTAGTATAGAGTTATTTCATACCTCTCAGTACCTAGTGCTGAGTGTTGTATTTTGCTTATTATCGTGATGAACTGTCGTATCAGTCATTAATAGGGAATTCTGAAGATAAATAATCACGTAACGACTAAATAGGTATGTCGGGCCATACCCTTACTCATATTTATAGGGCTCTACTGTAACTACTATACCATAGCGAAAAACGTATACTACAAATTCCAAGTACCGATCGATCAAAGATGTAGATTCTTTTGGGGGAAACACTCGAGACGGTTCTCATCCGAATTCCTCAACCCAGGAACTTTCCGGAATTTTCCCAGACTGATTTTGCGTTATAAAAACGAGCTAATCGACGATGTTCACTTTTGCAAGACTTAATCCGCAGCCCTATCATCAAGTACTCGGTACTCGGCGTTGTGGGTATTTTTCAAAATGAAGATTGCAGTAGATACGTAAGAGTTATCAACAATAATAGGTAGTACGGTGTTCTATACAATAGTGTAAGAAAGTTGGGACATCGACGTCGTCATCAGTCAAATTTAGTTGGTCGCTGACTTAATATTGCTGGATAAGTGTACGTATGTGCGTCTCTGCTGGACTATATACGATGCCTATGAGAACTGTTTTATTGTCTTGATATGTAATTCTCACACGTACAAGGACTCCGGTTGTATTGTTTTAATGCACAAAAAACTATATAGGAATCTAAATGTACCAAATTATGGGTCAGTTGTGCGATACTCGAATACGACCGCAAAAATGTTGAGAACGAACATTTTACTTTTTGTTGACGAGCAGTGACTTCTAATCCAACTTCTGTGCTTGTGTGAAAGAAATGCTAGGATAGAATTCGGAGAGAAAAAAATTGTTGTACATAAATTCTGTCCTGCATTTCACGTGTGTTCTATTTTTTCCATTGTTTTCAAAGTTTTGTGATCGATAAAAAACGGAAAAAGTTGGTGATCATAAATTATCGTGTCTATACCTTACGTACGAATGTATGCAGTCCGTGTTATGGCTCCCACACAGGTAATTTGAAAGATTATTTAAATATTTTTATAATATATTTCGAAAGGTTAATACAAAATAAAGCACAATCATAAGTATCGCACTATATTTCCTCCATTTAAGAAGATATTGTTCTGAAATTACGTTCTCTTAATTCTGAATCACATTCACGCAAAATTTGGCCAAACTGCTGTTTTTGCCAGGGTCAGTGCTCGCCTCTTTCCTTCAAGTTTCAGTAGGAAATGTTTTCCCATTTTAAATCTGGAGCTAGAGAATGATTGTATTACGAGTGTACGGGTATGCGCTGTATTATGTCAAATAGACTCGATTTTGTCTATCTTCTGTTTTCAGCACCTATAGAATCAATAACGTGGATCATAGAAGAAGGATGGAGATTGTAATACTCCAAATTATGCAAGTTATTTTTTTTTCTTGCGGCAGAAAAATCGGAAAAAAAAATATTATTAAAGAATAAAACTAAATGACTTTATACTGATAATTTTTCAAAAAATTCTAGTACTCATTTTACCTACAATAGATGTCTTCCTGCATTGTAAGTTAGTTTGAAATCACAATGAAAGTAATTAGAAGTATCTTTTCTTTCCTTCGAAACCAAAATTCCCTTTAGTCACATTTAAACGCATGTACATGTGTACCTACGTACAGTTTCCATAGTGTAGAAAATCGCTTCCCTGCAAAATAAATAAATAAATAGGATAAGTTGCATGACTGAATGAAAATCATGTAGGCCTAGTGAGAAAAATTTTGGTGGTAGGTACTTTAAACTACTAAAATATCTTGAAGCCGGTTTTGCCGGAAAATATAATCATAATGATTTAAAAATATACAGTAGAAATCACTTACAACGAGCGTCAAGGGACCGGGAGATTTGCTCGTTCTAACCGATGCTCGCACTATCCGAATTCAGTTACAACGAGGGCTCGCTCTATCAAGTTTTTTTTTCAGGTACAACGAGAACTCATACAAAGCAATTCAGTCAACAAAAAATTCAACTTTTTTTTCTTATAAATAATTTACAGTAGGTACATACATGTACTTACAAGCATGCATAACATGTTCATCATCATCTAAGTTCTAGGTAAATTCATAATACTGTGTGCATATGCTGAACGTAAGTACTGTATCATTATCGGTATCCTATGTACAAATCTCATTTGATTAAAAAATTATCCATAAGAGTTTGCTTGGTAGCTTGCATACGAAAATAAGAATCGAGAGCGGAATCTAGCACTTTAATAGCCTGTTGTTCAGAATCATCAGTGAGATCCTTAGTCGTGAAAAACGTTTGTAAGAGATGCATAGCAGCGTGTGCCTCCGAAGTAGTTGGCGGAATACCAAAATCTGAATCGGTTTCTTCAGAGGGGGGGTCATTTTCTTCTTCGAGCACAGAATGCACCAAATCTTCGTCAGAAACTATTTCAGCTACTACTACAGTGTTGTCTATGTCAACAAAATCAGTAGCATTTATGTCGCAATTCACAACAGGTAAAAGCTCTTGTAATTCAGCAACTTCATCAGATTGTTCTTGTAGGGGGGTATCTGAAAAACCAGCATGGCTGAAGCAATTTGCGATTGTAGTTGACTTGACATTGTTCCATGCTTTCGACAACAGAAGAATTGCATCGAGGATTGTGATTTTGGTTTCGACGTTGCGATCAAAATTTTCGATAATTTTAAGCACCAAAAACTTTCTGTAAAGTGCTTTAAGCGATCTAATAACACCCTGGTCCATGGGCTGGAGTACTGCCGTAGTGTTAGGAGGTAAAAAAATTAGTTGAATAAATTTCAATTTCACTTTACAGTGTGCTGGACAGTTATCGACTAGCAATAATATTTTTCTTTTTTTCTTGCGCAGTTCATTATCCCATGAAACCAAAATTTTTTCGAAAAGGTATGATGTCATTCATGCTTTTGTGTTATTATCGTAGGTGACAGGTAGTGATGACACATTTTTAAAACAACGCGGTTTTTTCGATTTTCCTATAACCCACAACTTTTTCTTCTCTGTCCCTGACATATTGGCTGCTACAAGGACGGTTATTCTTTCTTTAGAGAGTTTTCCTCCTGCACACGACTCACCTCGGAAATGTAGAGTTCTGTCCGGCAGCAGTCTGAAAAAAACTCCAGCCTCGTCAGCATTAAAAATATCATCGTCGCTGTAACCTCTTCGAATATTGGGCCAAACATCACGTAGCCAGTTTTTGCAGACATCAACATCCACAGCAGCAGACTCACCAGAAACTTTTCCAAATGTAATGTCATGTCGTTTTTTAAAACGTTGAATCCAGGATGCTGAGCAGCTGAAATCTGGTCCTAAATTCAATAATGATCCGAGATGACTTGCTTTCCCTTGCAGTAAGACACTATTTATGGGAATGTTTAATGCACGTTGCTGTTTGAACCACAAAAGAAGTGCACTGTCGAGTTCTGGATAGCTAGCTGATCGAAAACGTTTACTCGATGATATTGTGTTACTTGATTCCGCTTTGATTTTTTCTCGGCTCTTCCATATCGTTGAAATTGTTGAGGACCCTGTTTGAAATTCTTTTGCAATCGAAACATTACTTTCACCGTTTTCTAAACGACACACAATCGCCAGTTTTTCTTCAATAGAAAATTGATGTCTTTTTTTTTGACATTTTGAAATAAATTCAGCGATAGGCTCGCACATCCACATCAACTAACAAGAATAGTCTGACTAATTCTTTTCACTCTTCCATGTATCAATAAACATGTTCAGACAAGCTCATGAATCTAGAAAAATTCTAGTCATCCTCGCTGTAAATGATTATTTGTCATCCGTATGCACTGAAATTGGGTTGTTCTAACCGATATCTCGTTCTAAATGAACTCGTTGTAAGCAGTGAATTTTAACATTGTTTATATGGCGTTTACGCCGGGACCGCGCAATTTGCAGGCCGTTCTAGCCGGTTGTTCGTTCTATGCGGACTCGTTCTAAGTGATTTCTACTGTAGTTACATTTAGGTATGCCGTACGACAAAAAGTAGTGCAGGTAAATAAAACTAAATTATACAACAGTAAAAATTACTGAAAATACTTGGTAATTTTGACCAAAAACTCGCGACGGGATCGACTTTACTATTTGTATATTCTTAGTCAAATTTACAATAGTTTTTTCTCTACCATAACAAAACATAAAAGAAATGAATGAAATGATAATGTATTGATGATAAGCGGGCAGACCCAATAAGTGTATGGCATTACACGCTCATGCAAAGTGGCCTATCAGACCTCTGCAGCTGGGACAAACTTTTCTAAATATTGATGCAGTTGTAAGAGAAATTTTTTGAGGTGTGCGTTTTGTTGATCCCTTTTTAACAAGAAAAACTTCTTCTATAGGATAGGGGCTTATTTTCAGAAATTTGTCGTGTGGCGTTCGGCGCGAAAACTGATCTAGGTACTCTAATGAAGTAGTTGGACTCCATATATGATAGGAAATTCGTTACTCACTCGAAAATTTTAACCAACATTAGAAATAAAAGAGAAATTCTTTTCCAAATAATACTGTGCGCAGAACTGGATTCAGAAATAGATAAGTCAGTCAAACTAGAGTGCCTAGGTGGCGACTTTCTAAGGCGGTATTCGCTAGAGACCCTGTTGGAATAATAGAAAGGAATAAGATTCATGGACACTCTCCGAAAAGCTTAAACTTGTATTTTCAGGAATCTGTTGTCAAAGGAGAATTCAAACATCAAGGTGCATTCCTAAGATTTTTTTTCTCTTTTTTCAGGAATCTGTTATACGCTTTTCCCTTTGGACTGGAGCTGCCCTTCTTTTTCGAAGTTGAAATATTGCAAAGTCGATTTTCGTATTGATAATCCCTCCCAAAGTCCTATAAACAACAAGTTGAGCAACTTCATGCAGTACATGTTCATGCCGCAAAACTTAAGCGCTAGCGTTCCATTGTGATATTTACGCAGTCTTTCATAGAAAATACATATATTACATAATCGAGTTGTGAATACCTTCATCCGAAAGGAAATTTAAAACGCTCAAAAACTTTTGTCTCATACATAATTTGCAGATAAATCAACAGTATTCCACTAAATTGAAAACAACGTGTTAGCGTTCACAAGAGTGTACATAAAATTCCATCACAATAAAACACTTTTCTGTGACATCTGTCTTGCGTTTTTTTGGTCCTCGACCATTAGGACACAGTCGCTCAACTTGCCGTATAAGTATAATTATTACTTTGATCCCTCCATTTCCGTCTTTTTCTCGTTTGATGACCAAGTTTTTTGTACATCTTTGAATTAAAAGCAAAAATTCCATTTTTTATTTTATTTTTAAAATGTTGATCTGTCTTTGTTGCAGATGCCACCAATAATCCTAATACTGACTCTTTCATGCTTAAGGATAGCCTTTTCGCAAGACGACGTTTCTGAAGAGAAATCTGACGTTCCCATCATCAGACAAATTAACAAAGTGAACGATGATGGTACCTACACGTACGGTTACGAAGCAGCCGATGGGAGTTTCAAAATTGAAACGCGGGACGTGCTCGGTAACATCAAAGGAATGTTTGGCTTTATAGATGATTCCGGTGATTTGAAACGTGTCTCGTACACTGCAAACAACGCCACAGGCTACCGTAATTCAGTTATCCATCCATCCGTACCCACTACCGTTCGTTCATCGGAACTCGGTCGACGACCTGTCTTGATATTGAAAAATACTGCCATTTCGAGCGTACCTACTAAAGGCCCAGTTATCCAACACATACCAAAAAAATCTACAAAGGAGGAGGACGAAACAACCTCTCGAGAATTTCCAAATGAAAGACCGTACTCAGCAGTCAGAAATGATTCATCTGAAGAGCATACTGGTACTAGAGAACCAATTAAACCTCCAGTACTGAATCCTCTGAGAAAAGTTCTGGTTTCAAAACGCCCTATTGAAGACAAAGAAAACAGAGGTAAAGGTGGGAACAGCTTACGTAGGCAGCTAAGTCGAGGTTTGGATTTGAGAGGGGAGATGAGTCACATTTATTCCGGCGGCGAGGGCCGATTCGCAACAGGTATACCACCTCATTTGAGCGTACTTATGTCCGAACTACGACCTATACAAGTAGTGAGGGCTTCGCCTACTGAGGCGGTTGGCTATCAAACTGTAGATGCGGAGAGTGCTTCGCAAGAAATTAACGAGGTTCCGACTACGACAACTGAGCTTCCGTACGGAACAAGGAGACCGTACAATTCAGCTGGTTATATCAGCTCGAGATACCGAAGACCGGTACCAATACCCGAAGATACGCAGTATCTCCAGGAAATAACTCCGCAATACCGACAGCAGAACGCTTTACCATTTGTCCCTCGTAATTTCCAAGGAACAATGCAAGGGATTCAACCTTTAATGCCTGTAAACTCACATTTACCGTTGCCACCGCCAAGTGCTGAGTATCAGACCCACCCACATTATTACGATCAAGGTGCTGTAATGATTCCACCTACCCTACGAGACGAATTAATGGCGATTATCTACAACTACCTTCAAGTAAGACTAAATTCGCTAACGCCACAGAACCCCTACCGTTATTCCTATTCGTCCCCTTACCTTAGTCCTAATTTATTTATACCAGCATCGCCCGCGTATCCTTATTCTCATGCTGGGTATTCGCAATCATACGGCCATCCATATTTACCATTAAATGGTTACTATCCACCGTACGCTAATCCTCACACGGTTTATCCGGTATCGACCCAGACGCCCTATTCTGGCCCAAATGTTCAGTTTGCTCGACCCGAACAACAAAGACGAATGGTCCCGATAGCTCGAGTGCAAAATATTCACGCTACGACCCACGCCGATGATGCTGATCTCCTACAAATGCTACTAACGTCACCAACAAGAATCCCTGTAATCAGTCAACTAAAGTTCACACCAACAACTGAGCGATTGGTCAGCACCAAGACCGGACAGCCGATCAGAAATTTGCAAATCCTCACGGAGACAACCGAGTCCAGTAGACCTGGTACCACCGAGGCTACAGAAAGGAAGTAATAGGTTCTTGAATTGTTGAAGAAATAATTTTCCTTCTTCTTCTTCTTCTTCTTCTTCTTCTTCTTCTTCTTCTTCTTTTTTTTTTCAAGTATGTATCTGTAAATAACGAATTTTGTACAAATATTATTGTGACATAAATGTGTAGATGAAAAGTGTATTAGTTCAAAGAATGCGTTATATTCGATTCGATTCGAATGAGTTAGTTGGTAGGTACGAGTAAAGATCTTTTCAAGCTAGTGTCAATAAAAGAGAGGAATCATGACGAGAGTGCTTTTACTTGTGCAGCATCATTTCCAGAAAGGAAGGCACATATCTTCACGGTAAGTTGTCCATCGAGTAATTTCCTTTTCACGTAGTACAATTGTGAAAACAAATTCTCTACCTCTCCAGTTTTAATAAAATTAGCTATTATCGTATAATAATCCATTCTATATTTCTAATTCAAATGATCAACATAAAATGGTCGAATTTTGCAATTCACATCAAAAATTTTTTTTCGAGTTTATAAATTAAATTGGAGTCTCTCCTTTTTAGAAATCCTATTGTTACCTTTGAAAATATCTCCAGCTCCTCAAACTAGGCGTGGGGCCGCACCCCTTTCCAAACCATAATTTCCCGAATTGGCGACGGTCAATTTCTCAAATAAGTAGGTAACTTTCATACCATCCACATAACTCAACAAAGTAGAAGAGATAGAATCGTCGTATTCTTGTTTTGAAAAGATTTACTTTGGTTTTGAATAGATAGAAACGCTCGAGAGAAGAAATCTCACGTTGTAGTTTTAACAACATCATTTATATAGTAGGTAAACGTGTCTGCCTATACCTCCACAGTTACTTACAATAAAAATTAAAGTATTCGAAATCAGCGCAAATATACGAGGGGCGTCCAAAAGTAATTTTCCTTTGTTCGATCGTGATGAAAACAGCACGGTATTCAATTCCACAGCTTGTGGCAACACTGTGAAAGGATTTGCGTTTCAACTTCCTGGCGTAGGAGCGGGTAGGAAATATTCGACCAAGTTCGTCAACAGAGAAGAGATGGCTAACTTCAATGCAAAAATTAAGGACAAAAAACGCATATATTTGCCACGTGAGCGTTGTGATCGCTTTGTTATTATTGGTTAATAAGTGTGCTGCAGCGGCAGTGATTGCAGCATTCCAAATATATTTTAGTGTAGTAGTAAATAATATCCGTTCATGACGTAGTAGTAGTGGTGATATACAACGGCGATTGCAGCGCTAACGTGGCAAATATATGCGTTTTTTGTCTTAAAAATTAACCAAGAGTTAAATATCACTCTTCTCTGTTCGTCAAGTGTTCGGAGAAGGTTGTACGACTGTACAGCAGCTTCGGAATTATCTTTGTGATTCTTTTAATCGCCGTACAGCTGACTGATAAACCTCGTAGCGGCAGATCGAGTGACAGCGTAACGTCCGGAAAAGTAATGGCAGTCGTTTTTAGGGTCGGCTCGCGTCGCGGAAGCCGACCATATTGTAATCACTTTTTTATTTTTCTTCTTCTTCATCTTCGGCTCAGTTAGGACACTGACGTCATGGTCGAGTGAGCCGTATGCTGTGTAGTTTCGTGTCTTTAGTTGTTCTTTGTACCGTGTACCTACACCTAGCCTAACGTGTTTTTGTGTTGTTTCTCCTATCTTGGATTGCGTGTTTGCATTCATCAGCGTATTAATAAATTTGATTCAAATTATAAATTTATTTTCGTTCTCATCTGGGAACAGTTAGTTTATTTATGATTATTATTGATTAATTCGCTAGCCGCTGCTGAGTAATTCGTTGTGATGACGAGAAGGAATGAAACAATAAAAATAGTAGCGTCTTGTCTTTATTATCGAACGTTCTCCAATTGAAAAGATCGACTACGAATGGAACCAAACATCCTAATTGCGATGGAAAAGAATATATAGAGTAATCAAATGTGAATTCTTGTAATTATTCATTGAAGACTCGAATCTGTATTTATAATGTTGAAACGAGCACAAACGTTTTTCATGAACCTATCATTGGTTAAGCATTAAGGGTATGCTTCACACAGAAGAAACACGCATAAATATACAAGAATGTAGGTTGATTCCGAGGCGACTAATTATGATCCGCAAAATGAACCAATTGTTCTGAATTCTTTCGAAGTGTTAGGTGATAGTTTAATACAGATTTACATTGAATCAGAACTCGTAATATTATTCAGAACTGTCGTTATTAACAATTGAAACTTTCCAGCTTTTTTGTGCGTTGATAACGAGAGTTGTAAATAATGTTAGGAGTTCTGAATTAATGTTAGGCTCTCATCTGGGAACAGTTAGTTTATTTATGATTATTATTGATTAATTAGCCGCTGCTGATTAATTCGTTAGGATGACGAGAAGGAATGAAACAATAAAAATAGTAGCGTCTTGTCTTTATTATCCAACGTTCGCAAGCAAATTGAAAAGATTGACTACGAATGGAACCAAACGTCTTAATTGCGATGGAAAAGAATATAGATAGAGTAATCAAATGTGAATTCCCTGAAATTGGTCCAAACAATGTGAATGGTGCAGCGGACGTACTTAGACCAAAATCTAAAGTGAATGATTGTTGAGTATCCTGATCATAAAATCGGTATCTAATTACAATGATTCTAGTCTCCAATCTGAGTTTGTAGTTCTATTTGATAGAACGTGAGTACCTGAGTGGAAAGTATATGAGGTATGATGAACAGTTTGGATGAATAATTATTGAAATTTTATTATTTCAACTTGCAAGGTACATTTAGTTTCTAGTGCCGGTTCTTACGCCTGGTGTTAGAAGCCAAATATCATCTTAAATCAATATTTTGCAATGTATACAAATATGTATTGGAATCCAAAAATTTTGTTTTGATGGAATGCCTAGTTCAAAGTCATATATATTACTAACGTAACAAGTTGTGCATCTTCCTATATACGCAATGAATACAAAAAAATGTAACGAAATTTATCACTATACGCGCGCAGCGTCGCATAGCTTATGCTCTTATGGGAGAAATACACGTAAAAAGTATGTTTAGAAACTGCGTGTTATCTCCAAAAATCGATCGACACCTACCTATTTTTTCTTTTGAATATTAAAGACGAGGCTTCCAGCTTTTTTTTAAGCCATACATGAATATAAACGGTTCAATAGAATTTTAGAAATTAAAATTTGAAAAATACGTTTTCTCCATTGTCAGCCAGCTATTTCCAAAAAAACTCGTGAGCAATGCTACGCCAGCGCTCAACATTCATGTTCCGTGGCAACAACATGAAACTGCGCGAGTTACTCAACTTGGTGTTCTATACGACTTTGGCCTAGTTGTTGGGCCTTTGTTTCTGTTTCTTTCTTTCTTTCTTTCTTTCTTTCTTTCTTTCTTTCTTTCTTTCTTTCTTGGGGTAAGTTCAGACGCTCGCGTCACGGCCTGTCCACGATGCAGTAAGGTGTGGTTATTTTTATGCGTTATTGCGTTTTGATTGTCTCATTCTGTCGTTTCATCCGCAAGTTTATGTAACCGAGATGGGGTAACCCGTCGGTTTACTGCCATACTCGGAGTAAGAGGCGAGTAAGAATGATGGCGAGGGACTTTTTGTACTTCTTGGACTTGAAAATATTTTAAACTGTCGGACTTGGAATTATTCTCCAATTGTTGGACTTTGAAATATTTTCATACTTCTCGGACTTGTAATAAAGTTTTTCATTTTTAATTCTTGGACTTGGAAATATTTTCAACTGTTGGACTTTGAAATATTTTCAAATTGTGGAACTTCAAAATATTAACAACTAGATTTTTCGAGGATAAGAAGTTATTAAGATATCTGAGATGGAAATTAACTGAAAAGCGAAAAGTTTGAAGCGAAAAGCGGTGACATTTTTTGGAAGTGAAAAGCAAAGCAAATGTTGGAAAAGCAAAAAGTATAAACTATATAGCAGAAGTATTTCAATTTTGCGCTTTTTAGTGAAACAAACGACGATCAGAAAAATTTATTGGATTTTTGACGAGTCTCTCTTGACTGAAATAAAGAAAAATTAATATTATAATCCGATTCAGGCCGACCCTGATACTATGTCGCCCGCGACATAGCTTGTTTGGGATAATAAGATCATTCTTCTCACAAAACATACTCCGAAAAAAATACGATCGTCATGTTGACTACTACGTTAGTGTCTTGGATGACGTGGACACTGCAATTTGACGGAAACGTACAAATTTGAAAGCTCACGGTGTGATTTTCCTGCACGACAACGCAAACTCGTATACGGCCGATTTTCTGGATTGTCTAGGCTGGAAAATTTTGGCTCATCCCCTAGGTTCACCCGACTTGGCACCCGGATATTTTTGGTTGTCCCCCAAAGTAAATAAATCCCTGGGTAACAAGAATTTCTCGTGTGACGCAGAATTTTCTTGTGACTGCTCAAATGAGTTTTTCGCCGCAGGCATCGAAAGCCTCGTCATACGTTACAATAAATGTTTCGATAACTCCAAAAATTGGGTAGAAAAATAAAAAAACTCAAGAAGAATCTGTATTTTAATTTTCATCACGATCGGTTCAGCGAAGGAAAATTATTTTTGGAACACCCCTCGTAGTTGAGGATCGCATCGTGTACGCACATACATAATTGTGATTGTATTTGTACATTACGTTCGTTATTATAATCATTTTTTTTACTTTTACCAGGTATTTTAAAAATTGATATGAGTAAGTATGAATGTGAATGAAATAATAATGTACGAGCTAATAATCAGCAGAGCAAGAGATTTCTATGATTCAAAACAAACATCGTTCTTCATAACTAGACGAGTGAAGAATAGAACTTACCGTCCTATTTTTTTACAGAATCATTTGCATGAATAATAATAATATTTGAATGTGATGACTATTATCAACAAAAATAAAAGGAAAATAGGTTTATTGAAAAAAAATAAGGTTATAGAGTATGATAGTGCAAGTGTACAAAAAGGTATCTAAAATAATGTCATTATATCTTACATATTGCGATGCTAAATTGTAGGCCTATCATTGATTTTAAATAGACGAAAGAGTAGGCTGATTTTCATGTTGAAAATAAAACGTCTTAAAGGAAAACTTGGCTTTTCTATCCCTTCATACGTATTCATAAAAAGAGTGCACACGTCTCCTTCATTTATTAGGAATATTTTGGTATCCGAACATAAAGTAACTAGCAACAATCGTAATTTGACACACATTTTCACTGTATTTTTGAAATTAGTGTGTACTTCGTCCTGAAGATGATACTTAGGCAACAAAACGTTGGCGCCCAATTTATGTAATATAATGTGATAGATGAGCCAAGTTTCCCTTCAATTTTAATCTTACCGTACTTTTACGCATAAATTTTTTCTAAAATGAAACATCTTATTCAAAGAAATGATCTATAAACGTTTTCATCGTGTTTTTTAAAGGATTCGTCTTATTGAAAAATATTTATCGAGATGGAGAAAAGTTGATTCTTCCCTTGAAGAAATATTCTAGAGAAGGATTAAGTACAGATCCTGTCTTCTATTGTTTTTTTAAATGATTATTATCATCATTATTATTAATTATTATCATTTTTTTTCGGTAAGCCCTCAAATTTTTTCAAAAAATAATTTATTATTGTACAAAATATTTTATACTTAATTATAACATTATCAATTTTTCATAATTTTGTTTTTCTTAAAAAGATCTCAATTCATATTAAATTTATGATTAACAAAAGCTATAATTGCTCCTTCATCTATTTTTTCTTTAATTCATTCATCAGCTTTAGTAACAGTGGAAGTTGTATTTTATTTTTCGTTATTTAAATTTTCTAGATTAGTGCCCATTAGAAATGATTCATGTTGGAAAGCATGTCTTCACGTAAAGTACAGCCGACGTAATAAGATAAATTGTACCCAAATAAAATACAGCACCGCGAGATAATGGATGATCGACTGATAACTTTGCGCAATTAAAGTATACAAAAGTTGTTCCACCTTACCGCTTTTCACAATAGAGCTCGTCTCGGTACTGTATTAATAATTTTTTTGAAGTACGTCTATTGTTTAGGTTGTAGATGAGAGATAGGGTATCATCTTGTAGTAAGCAGTGTTAATTTTGTGATTCTATCACATGCTTCAAGACCATGCTCCCCCATCTTGAATGTTTTGCATACAATATTGATCTATTTTACCCTAACATCAATTACTGTAGTACTTTTTTAAGCTCTTACCACCTTTTTGAGGCGGAGTTCTGATTAAGGGGAGTAACTAAGTTGCCTTCTTCCCTCGTCCCTCTATTCCACCCCCCCTCCCATATCTGTTGTTCAACTTTATTCTTACAGTTTCCAAAATTTAATATCTTTCTTACATGTGTGTTCGTGTTTGGTTCGGAAAATGTTCACCATTTTCTCGCCTGGACAAATACCAATATTTAAACAGAGGAATGATAAACTTTATAAAAAATTATATTTCTGCTGTATATTCAAGCAGGGAGATAGAGAAATTTAGACAGTGCGCAGTGCACAGTGGATCTATACATGAAAATAGGGGAATATGAGAGAATATTGATCGTCCAGTTGTATATGAGGGAAGAAGAAAAGTAAGAATGTTATTTATATGAGCTAGGATAAAAGGGACATGAACTACACTTCAGAAAAATGTTTATCCTAAGATTGGGATACCTGATTGAAATCCGAGAATGTATGAGATAATAAGTTTCTTCACGTGATTTTAGTGTTGCATTTCTCGACTACCGTGTTTTGTTTTGGAATGGCAAGAATGGATATTAGAACCTTAACCCTACCATTATTTTTCTCTTTCGATAAACCTAATGCGATGCCACTGCTGCACTGCACAGCTACGTAGAATGTAGATGACCATGAATGAAAATGAACCTTCCTCCGTACGTTGAAGTGTACAGCTTACGCACGACAGCGGAATCGTAAACACGTTTGTACCGCTTTGTCGAATACCTTAATACCTATTTAATTCATTCGTGAGAATTTCGCCTCATGTTTTTGTAACATTCCCATGAGAGAATGCTAAGCATAGACTACCTATGTAACGATTTATAATTCTTATATACGCGCACTCGAACGTGCATCAATTTTTGAAAATCATTTCACCATTTGAACATCTCGACGAGTCTTTCGGTGGAATATGTTGTGGTGGCGAAAGAAAACTGTGAAAACTCTACCCTATCCAGAGGGTAAGTACCTACCACTTCCATACAAAATTTTTTGCTTCGGCCGTCATCGCACCATCGATGACCCTACAGTAGTTTCATATTTTGCGGTACCTAGATATATACTGAAAATTTTTTTCTGTTATTCTTTGTATGATATTGATATGATGTCAATCAGCCTACGCGGTGATACCAGTTTATATAAATTGTGTCCAGTGAGATGGAAAAAAAATCACTCCTATTGCTTAGAAACTCTTATATCAAACATTACTTAAATTATGATGGGGGGACGGACTAAAATTTAGCTAGTCTAGCTTAGGTTGTAGAATGTTTCCCTTCAAAAATTTGTCCATGCATATACTTACGTACGAGTATAAATTTATGAACTTTTCTCGATGAAAATCATCTATCATCACAAAAAAACTCGTGCAGGCCGGTACTTTGAGTGTTAGCAGAACCGGTTTCTGCGGATGTATATCGTGATTTTAAATACTTTACGTGCCAGTTGATGGCTTTTAGATACGTAGTGTTACGTATTTTGCCTAGATACTTCATTTTCTTGCAGTCGATGTCGTATTATTAAACATTTACGAATTCTATTTATTTTCATACAAACTCAAAAACGCTGCTTCATTTTTGAGCTCTCATATTTAAACCGTGTGAAATATTCCTTTTATCAGTGCGAAATCCTTGATAAATATCGAGATTATATACAGGTCAAGTTTTTAAGAAGTTGCTCCGTTAATTTGCCGCAAATAAATGAGAAAGAAATAGCACGATGATCTTCTCGTACTCTCTCTAAATAATCCATGAGACTTTTCGTGCAGCATGAAAATATTTCCTGTCTTGAGAATTTTCTTCTGAAGATACGTTCCGCTCACCGAAACGTCTAGCGTATTTGAGATACCATTCGAAGAACTAGTCTCTGTATACCTAAGTAGTTGTCTCGTTCAAAAATCATTTAGGCCTACATATTCCTCAGATATATCATATTGATATATGTATAAGTTTCCTTAGTTTCTTCTAAATTAGAAAAAAATAAATTGGATCTCAATTTTTAAGTCTTGAGATTTCTTTGAGGATAAAATTTTTGTCTCACATACTCATCGTTTATAATGTTTGATTCGGGGTACAGCAAGATTATTTTTTTTTTCTAAAGAGTATTAATTAGGTAAAGCGCCAAAAGAGTAAGAATTCGGCGATACTTTGAATTTTGACTCAGAATATAAATACTTACAGGTACAATGATTGCTATTTTCCATCACTGGCGAGAGGTCTATTTCAAATATTTCTCGTAATTATATAGTTATTTTCCATTGCTGGGGGGAGGGAAGAAAAGTTGATTTTAAATACTTATTTCACTTGATACGTCGATCAAATATGAATGTACCTCATTGGTAGGTACTGATGGTTTTTACGAGCAAGTATCGGGAGATAATTACGTATTTTCGAAAGTTTTAAATGAAAAATATCATTTCTTCAATGACTGTACCTATTCTGATTTTGTAATTGAGAATAGATCGATGTTTTTTTTTTTTTTTTTTTCCTGAATATTCTGAGAATGAAGCGTTCTCATTGTAACACGATCAAATTTTTACCTTTTCAAATAAATTCTTTCAAAACGTTTGGTTCGATAATAATCCAATAAGGTGTAGTGTGGATGAAAAGCATTGGTCCGATAGCTCCAGTGCAGAACGCGTACCAAAAATTACGAAAGACGGGTATCTATAAAGAAATTTTATGACGACTTGTAGAATAAACCTGTTCAAGTGAGGCGTATACGTATTGTTTGAATTAAATGTACGAAAATACCTGAATCGATTCTGCTAATGTAAGGTACAAAATCACTGGTAAATTCAGAAATTGCTCTTAGAATAGATGGAATACTTAGATAAGACGTTACTCTTATAGATCCGAATAGTAAATCAGCGCATTGACTTCGTATTAGAATTTCAAATATCGTTGACGTTTTAGGTACCTAACTTTTCTGTATTACTTTGGTATTGAAACACTCTGGCTGATGACCCTGACTAGTGGTTTTATCGAGAAATAATAAATCCCATAAAAAAATTAATGTGTACAAGGAAAGGAAGTGATCAAAAATAACGGATGGAAAAATACTACCTACTGCACAGTATATTAAAAAAGAAAATGGACGTAAATGATTCAAGAAAATTTTTGATTTCTTCGGTAAAATTTTTTAGCGTGACGAGAACGAAACTAGAACGAAAATTTTTAAGGAGTGACAAAGATGATGATTCTGAATCAAGCAAATGAAGTTAGATGATTCATTCGGTTATCGTACTTCGCCATTCGGGTACTACGAGTACACTCTCACTAATATACACGTACTTACTGTATGTATGAGTGCATCCTGCTGTACGTGCGGCCTTGTTACCTCAAAAGCTAATCAAGCAGACTAGCACATTTTGGGGGTGTTCATCCGACTATAAAAATGGTCGATGTTCTCTCCAATGCGTCGGGTGTTCCGTTAGGTCGCAAGTAAAAGCGCATACAGGTATGCATAAAACTACATAAACTAGTCTTATAATTCAGACGCAGTCAGACAAATCCAATCTTAAGTTGAAAGATTTTTTTTTGAGGTTATTAGAAAAATTTGTAGAAGAAATCGAAAGCTTTTGAACAAAAAAAAAAAAAATTAAAACTCTAGGACGAAAATTCGCTTTTATACAACGATGTGAAGATGGACACAATCCTCCTCTGCAAAATTTGAATTGGCGAGAAAAACGCACCAGTCAGTCTCACAATATGCAACATTCAACTTTCGAAGGAACGTTTTTACGCTTCGAGAGTAAGCTCATTGGAAAGCTCGTTAAAAATACTATTAGAATTTGCTAATAAATAAATTAAAAAAATCAGATTCTTTTCGTATTTTGCTCGTATCAACGCAAAAATCTATTTATCGACTTAAGGTTGGATTCGTCTAACTGCGACTCTCATGGCATACTATGACGTAAATTTTTACACTTTTGTTTGCTTTAAAAATAATTTGTTTAATTCAACATTGCTTGGACTGGGATTTTATTCTACTCCTGTACAGCTTTTATTTTTACGTTCAATTCTTTAATATTGTGTCCAAACTGTATCATCTGTTTTTTCTATTATGCTGATAAATAGAACCAATTTTTTTCCTCTTCTTCCCCCCTATTATTAATTTCGTATAGATTGCGCCTTTCGATTCAAAATAAAATCAAGATTATTCATATGTAAGTCGAAACTTACGAACGTTTGATTCCCTGTAATTGGTCAAACTTGCTACTCAGTAGTGTAGACCTAATTTTTTTTTTTTCTCTTCTAGCGAATGAACGCTGACGAGAGGCAGTATGGATAATGATAATGATACATCATACGGTGTGAAGGTCATTACAAGATTGTAAAAATTACGAGTGTTTAATGCTTGAGACAGATGATTTGAATTTTTGAACACGTTCGCCCATGTTTGGTGACTTACTCAGTATATTACGTAGCTACCGTACATTCAGAAAAAAAAAAAAGAAAAGAATCAAATACAAATACAGATAATTGTCAGATCGTTATTCGTGTATGTATCGTTATACCGCTATCCTTATTATTTAGCGATATTTTTATAATACGTATTAAGCTTGCCTCATTATTAATTTATCAGCAGGAAAGCGAATCACGTTTGTCAGATAGTGATAAATGTTTTCTTGTGGGTCACCAATTTTTTCGTTAATTCTTACTGCGTTAATTAATTACCTTTGTATTTAAACATGAAAGATCCTATTCTCATAATGACCGCACTATGCAAAATTCGCAACGTACGTCTGACACTTTTCTTCTCTTCTATTTTGAAGGACCTTATGTGACTGGAAGCATTGATTACATGAGCGCGCTCTCCAAAGACTCCCTCTTTATAAGACTATCGTACCCTACAGATGTTGACCAGTCTGAATTAAAGGTAAGTAGGTAACTGTAGCAATCCTGCTAAAATTTAAACAGTCTATGAAGCACTCCGATTGCGATTACATCTATCGATGATGAATAGTTTCTATTTTGGTATATATATCAGATAATGAGTCCGTCGGATGTAATGAACGTCCCTCAAGGTTTCACCAAGTGAGAAGTCACCGTGGTTAATAGTATACCGCAAAGCTATTATTTTTTCCTTAGGAACGTTCGAAGCGATTTGTGTCATGGTTACCGAATGAAAAATATCTTGATGCTTTCGCTAAACTACTAAATTTATGGGTTATAGTACTGAAGATTGTTCTGTGGTTTTTAGGAAGAGGTGAGTGTAGTTTGCAGATCTTTTTCCTAAAAAAACTGAAATTGTTGTTTATAGACAGTGGTAAAAATCTTATTTGCGTAAAAGTTGAGTCTATATTATGATGTATTGTTACAAGAGGCGTACATACCGACCCTATGGGAAGAACCTGTATCAACAAAGATTAAGAAATATCCAGTTGTTGTATTTTCACACGGTTACGGAGCTACCAGATTCCTCTGCTCAACCATATGTAACGAGCTTGCTTCTAGAGGATACATTGTCGCTGCTCTCGAGCATAAGTAAGTCACTTATACTCATAATACTATTTTGTACACTAGCCAATGAAATTCGTCACTGATGGAATGCGGATTTTTGGTCTAAAATTAACACAATCAGCATTTGTTCTGTGTTCGAGTTGAATCGTACCCCCTTATTTGGAAATCTCCTAGAGTGTCCCCAAGAGTTTTACATGCCCAAATTTTGCGATTAAATGCCAAACAATAAGAAAAAACTTGAAAAAATGCACAAAAAGGACCAACAGTACAACAAAATTTCTCGGCTAGTATTCACACTACCCTATAATGTGATAGCTAGTCGTCATCAGTAAGATTCCCTCTTTCGAAAACACGTGTTGTCTTTTTACAGTGCTGCCACCTTAGACAACCTCAAAAGTCCCTGACCCCACTAGACGGATACTTGAAGCAGTTGTATGATGCCGGCCTACCCTAAAAATATTTTTTGTTTTTATTTATTTTACGAGCATTATAAACTGCATGAGGGTTATTTGCTCGGCGTTACAATCTTATTTTAGAACTTAAATTATGTTAGATTAGGTACGTATTGGTGGAATTGAGTGGCGATCGAACGGAATTTGTTGGTGAATTATATGAAGTTGTAGAATTGAGTCGTGCGTAAATAAGTTAGGGTTGAGTCGATGGTTTCGGAGTTGTTGTTTAGTGCTGCATTGATATTGGAAGATATATTTAGGGAGAAAGACACAATATTTACGTGCGGGGGTAATATTAAAGGAAGGGGGTTGTTGCCTTTGACTATATAGTACTTCGTATGGACTGATACAACGAACGCGTTCAGTGAAGCAGGTATCGTGCGGCAAGGGAGGTAACTCGTAGGATAAAAGTAAGGAGGATTGTATCCAGCGTTGACGGCAAACCCATAACCCCTTGACGATTTGTGTTACGTTGTGAATGCAACCTACTCAACAATTATCCCTGAGCAAGTATATTCCCTCTGCTTCCCTACCGCACATATCGGCTTCAATCTACCCACCCGCAGATGCCTTGTCAAGTCAGTCCATCCGAAGTACTGTATAGTCAAAGGTTGTTGGTAAATGAAAAACTCAAGCGAAAAATTTGATCACCTCGTCGGGATCCGAACCCAAGACCTTTCGCTTGCCGGGCGACTGCTCTAACCGCTGAGCTACGAGGGCGATCAAATCTTCCACGAATTTTTCCAATTACCAACGACGAGAACTAGTACGTCACTACCCGCAACGACGACGAACACTCACCGAGTGTATATTAGAGGGAGCAAGCACAGCTTGCATCAGACCTCAACAGAACTACCTGATCAAGGAACACAACGAAAGACACAATACTTACGAGCTGTACTTGCTCCCTCTAATATACACTCGGTGAGTGTTCGTCGTCGTTGCGGGTAGTGACGTACTAGTTCTCGTCGTTGGTAATTGGAAAAATTCGTGGAAGATTTGATCGCCCTTGTAACTCAGCGGTTAGAGCAGTCGCCCGGCAAGCGAAAGGTCTCGGGTTCGGATCCCGACGAGGTGATCAAATTTTTCGCTTGAGTTTTTCATTTACCAACAACCCCCCTCCTTTGATATTTAGAAAGGTTCGAGTGGGTTGTAGGACGGGGCATAAGAAAAAATGATCAACTGATAAATTTTCTTGGAGACAGTGAGGGCATGATGGAGGAGCGAGATTAGTGAGAAGATAAGTATGAGTAAGACGAGTGTGGCCTATTCGCAGCCGAGCTAAATTGACTCCTCTTGCCTTGAATTTAGTTGGGATGAAGACCAAAATGTGGGTTCACGTTTTATTTTTCTTAATTTGTTATTCGACTGATTTTCCCAAGATGAGTGCCAAATTTTTCGTGATAATGAAGTGTGATATATCTTTAAGTCTTTTGCAGGTGATAGAATTGGATCAGTAATTTTTGGTAGCGAAGTAGCCTTTTTAGCTGCTTCATCTACATCATCATGTAATGGAAAATTGACGTGGCCTGGAATCCAAGCCAGTGTGAGGTGAGAGTTTATTGAATGAATGGTATGAAGTGTAATGAAAATACGTTGGATCAAAGGATTATTTGAGAAGGGATCAGTCATAGCTTGAAGAGAGGAGAGGGAATCCGTTAGTAAAAGATATTTTTGTCCGGGCTGAAGCTGATAGATTTGAGATAAACAGGCTAGAATTCCGTTTAATTCAGCTGTACATATAGACTGACGCGGTATTTCGTAAACGACATATTGATATTTTCTCGTTTATGGAGAACGCGTACCCTACTTTATGTTTGTGTTTAGAGCCATCTGTGAGACAAATGGTATGGTTGGGGAATTCGTCAATTAGTTTTAGAATATGTTGCCTGACGATTGACTTGTCAATTTTAGGAACTTCTGTAAGGTCTAGTCGAATGTTGGGAATGGTGAAAAGCCACGGAGGGACGGCTGAAATTATGGAGGGAGAGCTTGAATTTTGAATCTATGAGAAAGTGAGGATTGTAAGTGAGTGAGAATATATTTGTGTGGTTGACGTGCGGAGACTGGATTAGTATGTGATAAAATGGATTTGTGAATCGGAAGATGGGGGAATTGAGATATAGAAATAAGAAGATTTGAGGAGAGTATTGTTCTACGCACAGAGAGAGGCGGTTCAGCCGCTTCCGCGCACAAGCTCAGTTTCGGACTCGTTTTGAATGCTCCCAGTACGAGTCTGAGCGATGAGGTTTGGATTGTATCTAGTAGCGATAGAGTAGTCGCACTAGCTAGATTATAGATAGGGGATCCGTAATCCAACCGAGATCGAACAAGGCTTTTGTATAAATTTAGTAGTAATTTTCGGTTGCATCCTGTACGGTGATGGGAGAGGTGTTTCAGAACATTTATTGCACGTAGGCATTTGGCTTTTAGTAATTTAATATGAGTAAGCCATGGTAGTTTTTGATCAAGTAAAAGTCCTAGAAATTTTGCTGAATTTGCGATTTTGATTTCGAAGTTTTGGAGAAAAAGGGGTGGAATAGATGGAATAAGTTTCTTTTTGTGGAAGATAACGAGGAATGTTTTTTTGGAGGAAAATTGGAATCCACGTTCTGAAGACCATGTTGAAATATTGTCTAGTGTTTTTTGTAAAAGTCTATGAGCCCTTTCAGAATTGGGAGAACGGAGTGAGAGGCTATAGTCGTCCGCGAACAGTCTCTGTGAGATTGGGTAATCTGCGTTGAGTGGGAGATCATTTATGGCTACCAGGAAGAGGAGGACGCTGAGGACCGCTCCTTGTGGGACACCATTTTCGACTCCGTAGGATGAGGACAATTTATCCTGTGGTCTAACTGATATAGATCTATCCTGTAAAAAACTTTGTAAAATTGTTGCTATATTGCCTATAAGACCGAAATGGTATAGTTTTTGGCATATACAATGTCTCCAAACTCGGGGGTATGCTTCTTGAAGATCGAAGAATATGGTGTATAGAGGGGATTTTGAATAGAAGGCTTCTTCGACTTGGTTTTGAAGGTCTGAAAGAGCTTGTATTGTGTTTCGACCCCTTCTGAAGCCATATTGTATTGGTGATAATAAGTTATTTTGTTCCAGAAACCACCAGTGTCTTTTATTAATTATTTTTTGGAATAGTTTGCCCAAAACACTAGTAAGTGCGATGGGTCGGTAAGATGCCGGAAGTGAGGGGTCTGTGTTAGGTTTCAAAAGAGGGAGGATGAAGGCTAGTTTCCAATCTGAGGGGTAAATACCTTGTGAAAAAATGTTTGTTGATCGCTCAACAACTTACAGAAATATTTCACCATTTAAGGAAGTTTTTACGTACACACACGTTATATTTTGTTACCATACTGACAAAATTGTTTTTCGCTCACTAGGTCGGTTTTCTCGTCCATGGTCTCATTTTACTGTGCGTCTATAATATTGAATTTCCTTTAAATTACGATAGACCCTCCTTTCCAGGGACGAGTCGGCCAGTATTACGTACTATTACGAATCCGAGAAAAAGAGAGATGAAGACGAGCCAACGTACCTGATGGCCAAGCCCTTCAATGCGATTATCTCGAGTGACCATTACACGCTTAGAAATAAACAGGTACTGGTAGTCTATTCGTGTTTTGTAAATATTTAGAAACATACGCTACCAATTTGTAGATCTAAAATTCGTACAAGTATTCGGTGGATAAAATTAATTCAACGTATGTGCCAGAGTAAAAAAATACGAAAAATGAATGTTAGAAAAATGCACCAATTATTTTCTCTGTACCGGAGAAGCAAGTTAAATCACGGAGGAGATACTTGCAATGAAATAAAATTGATATTAATGAGTTTAAGATTGGCAGTTCTAACAATTAAAAATATACAAACGCGACTCATTCATTCTAAATACAATCCACTGTCCCTTTCTACTTCTCCACGGCTTGAAAACAATTTTTCAGCCTCATCTACATTGTTCGACTCACTTTTGACCTCTTATATCAAGTCACAAATAGATTCGAATGCTGAAATTTTTCTAATAGGAATCTCGTATACCTTACCCTGACATTAGATGAAGCGCAAAGTGCCTCTATCAACGTACGTGGTACTCAATATATAGGCAGTCGGTAAATGTTTTCCAAATTTAAAAGATATAATCCACATTTCAGTATTATTTCCAGCCAGTCTTCTAACCCTGACTATTGACGTCCTTCCGTTCATTGTCCAATCTCGTCTACTCAGTTTCAATCTACCTGCCTATATAAGTATATTCCTTTTGTTTTCAGTGGATTTCCTTTGCTTTTTTCGAATTTCGTTTCCAATTGATAAATCATTTACTCATTGTTACACTTTTCATTCCTTCATGGGTATCCAACCTCAGCCCCCGAAATTTCGCTCGATCTTTCGAATAAATGATCTAAAAGCCAATAAGCGTTAATGCACACCGCGGTGACTTTCTGAAAATTGTTGTCACTCTAGAATTTCTCAGCCACCAACTATGCCTCTACAAACGTCTCTAAGCAATGTAGAGTTACATATTCCATACACGGTGGCATTCCTTATACTCCATATTCACCATCGTAATTTATTGCTATGCTCTTGATCTAAATTACAAAGTGTTAACCGATTCGCTCTCATCTCGTCACTGGTTACCTATCAACCAACCAATCAGGACCTTATTGATCTCTCGGAATACGCAACCCAAAAATTTATCAAAAATTTCCTTTCCAGTCGTCTTCTCTCGCGATAGCCTTTTGACCCATTCATTATGGGGAATATATACCATGCACCAGCCATTTCTCCCAGTTCATGGTGCGCGACTCACGGCAAACATTTGATGTACCGTATCTACTTCTTTTGATCTTTGGAATTTGGAACATACGATCTCAAAATCGTCAAAAAAAAAAAAAAAAAAAAAAAAACACTAAATCAGCTACAAGAACAGTCATCATCCAACAAGCACACGTAAAATAACTGGATAGGTCATTTGTGAGTCTAATGCAATTCTAGTCGAAAAAATTACGTAATTTACTCGTAGTTGTACCTAGTTGGTCGTTAAAAGGTCGTATGGTGGCATATCTGATACTTAATTTCAACATCGTTATCGCTAATTAAAATGTATAATTTATTGTGGTATGTGAGCATCCAAAACGTTTTTCGTCTATGGTCTCATATTAAAACATGCAGAAGAGCTGATCGACACGTAATTCTAGTACCTACGAGTTCTTGGTAGATAATATGATAATATTCTATTATAGGTAGGTTTGTCTGACTGTGAGCACTCCATTTTACCTGCAACTTGGTGTAAATATTTTCGAGAATTCTAACTAACGCAATAATTATAATCTTTGATGTCTAGCTAAAATTTCGTAGCATGGAGTGTAGTAATACGTTGGATTTACTGATGTCAATAAACGCTGGAAGAGCGAAAAATTTGATCAAAAGCAAGTTCGATCTTGAGTCATTGAAAGTGAGTGCTTCAATTAGTATAGCGAATAGTTGTACGGATATCTACAATAATTCAGTATAGATGATCTTTCGAGAAATACCACCTGTGCTTGTTAGGTACCGGTCCTTCTCATCTAAATAGACTGTATAAACAACATTTTTGCAGGAAAAACACGACAAATACAAGTTAATAACGAAAGATGACTAATTATTCGGAAATAAACGGTCATGGGATATAATATGAGTAAATACGAACGACAACCATAAAATATTTCTTATTGGCGTACCTATCAATCTTTTTAGCGTCTCAGTATTTAACTTTTCGGAATAATTTTGGAATAATTTTTCACACACCTTCATTATAATATTATACTATACTTTGTCAGCGTGGGAAATTCCTCTCAACACATGGTGGTAAAGAGCGATTTTACCACAGTTAGTGATCTTTACCATCATCTTTTGGAAAATAGTATATTACTATACATTGAAGACAAAGTGAGCGTTTATTCAACGAGGTAAAAATTTTGATCCGGGCTTCCTTCTTAAAATTTTGACTTTCAAACCATAATATATTAAAGGAGGTAAACTTGAAATCTTGACTTTTAGGCTATATAATATGCTGGGAGAGAGGCTCAGAAAAATTGGGACCTCTGAGCAATATGATGAAAGAGGACTTGAAAAGATTTGCCATGCGCCGTCCAACCAACAACTTGAAAAATTGTTGACTCTCGAGCTATATATGATAAGAGGGGGACTTGTGGTGTTTGCAGCATTGCATATCTCGTTCAATGAAGAGGCTAAGCTAATTGGTGTATGAAAAATTGCATGTCTTGTTACTTGAAGGGGCTATCCTAATGCGGGTCATGTCATGTACACATTTTCAACCCATAGAACAGGTTCTTTGCGTTCCTCGTTTAACATTGTTAAGAAAACTGTCGTCTTTCTAAGTGCCTCTCCTATCATATATAGCTCGAGAGTCAAAATTTGTTTCAGTTTTTTTCTTGATTGGATGGCGCGCGGCAAATTTTTCGAAAAAAAAAAAAACAAAGAACAGGTTTTCTGTTAAACAGGTATCTGAGTACCACCATCAAATTTTTCATCCAGAGGATTAGGCGGAAACTATTCGCGTCCGGCCCCAAAAGAGTCGCCCTCTACATTTACTATAGCGGCCATTTGTGGAAACTGGACGAAAAGGTGATGTTTCAGATAATTGGTGAAATTTTTATTTTTATGTGTTCCATACTATTCTACTAGTCAAGAGAGTCAAAAAAGGTGGTACTTTTTTTTCAGTATTAACAGAGATATACCTAGTTGAAATAACGTACGCTCTTATGTAAATTTTCATGTGATCACCTTTTCGTCCACGACGCGACACTAGCGCGTCTACAGTAGGCTAGTTGCCTGATGCGAATAATAGATATGAAAACACTCACCAATTTCCATAACAATTTTCGTTTCATTACGACTCATTTTGAGAGGGCCGGATTGCAATTTCGCATAGTAGTCAAACATTATTTGCACTGCGAGAGACACGAAATATGATCTTCATTTTTTGCTCGTAGAAAATCTTGATGTGAATTTAGTATTTTTATATAAGACTGAATAGCCCATGAAAATTGGAAAAACGAACATTCCCCATTTTATTTTTGTGTCAAGTCGCGGTTGTACGAGTATGGAAAATATTCGCTTTATTTCATTTCATCATAAATACACTTATACTCTTTTTTTCTTGTAAGTATTCACAAGTCATATGATGTGAAAGAAAATACCTACATTTCTGGATAACATGAAATCACCGATCAGTTTTCCTGGAGAGGAATATTCCATCATAGTTGCGAGTATGTTGAGCTGATCGAAGCAATTTTAAATATAATGAAGAATTCATCTATAGTCGTTTACGAAAGTTGTTGAAATATAAACGACTTTTATTTAGGGCTACATAAATGTTTCAGGGAAAAATTGATCTTACTACTCCGGTTATCATCGGTCATTCTTTTGGAGGAGCCACTACCATGTATACTTTGTCAAACGATAAACGATTCAAGTGAGTGTCATGTACCATTATTTGAGACTTCATAACTCGTCCTTTGGCCTTATAAAAATGCGATACCGTGTGGGGGACATAGCGTCACTTAGGGATACACTAGTAGAAATGTTACTTAATAGGCTACTTACAACGATGATAGACATCTGCGCAAGACGAGCAGCTATTCAAAATGGCGCCAATTTCAAAATAGAGGTTTGGCTTTATGGTAAAAAACGAATATGTCTCATGTTTGATGGGTCGAATTTTCTGAATTTTGTTTTTCCAATGATAGGAAATAGGCTAGTGTCTCGAATAACATATTGGACTTCCTACCCCAGATCTTGCGCTATATTTTTATTGCACGTCCTAGGTCCCTAAAATCAATATTCTGCAAATATCCCGAAAAATTGGGCTCTAATCTAAAAAAATTTCGGGCAAAAAATATTCCTCACGAGAAAACCATTTCAACTTTATTATGAGTCCAATTATCAGCTTGAAAAGTTCGTCGAAAGTTGAGAACTTTTCAAGGCAAGTTGAGTTTCTAAAAGTCAATATTTGGCCATATATCAGTCATACTGAAAAATTTGGTAGTACTTACGCCTCTGCGTGAGCTATTTTTTAGTTAGTGTCACCCCAACTAATATATCCTGAGGTGACGCTTTCACCCTCCTAAATAGTACCAAAAACCATTAGTTTTTTTTATGTCCCATAACTAAACATTCAATGTTCCATCAAGTTCTCATTGAGGCTCATCAGAAACAGTGGACTAAGAACTTACCGGTATTCGAAAACAAATTTTTGGACCCTGAATGATATCAATGTGCTCGAAGATTTGTAATACTTCGCGATATTTTATTTTATTTGCAGATATGGAATCATTCTAGACGGATGGATGTTTCCCGTAAAATCGGAAAATTTGCAGATCTCACAACCTATGCTATTTATAAATACGCATACATTCCACCTAGAAGCGAACATTAGAATTATGAAAAAATTCACTGAATCACCAACTTGCGAGTTGTATACACTGAGGTAATTTTTGATTTTAATCAAATGAAAAAAATAGAAATCGCCTTACGCTTTATGCTTATACGTACGGTATAATGGTAAGCAATTGAAAACTATTAATCCTATAACAATGAAGGGATTATTCTGTCCAATACAGAGCTCTTTTATACAAGAAATATTAATACTTGAGAAGATAATTGAGTTACATGTCTATGTGGTTTTTCAGCTCGGAAGGACATTGCCAACGCTCTTATTGAGTGGGTAGATCTTTTTGTGAATGTGTTCTCATTAAAAAGCAAAGTTTGAAAGTCATGTCTACGCATTCTGCTGCTATTTTTCGTTTTTTTTTTTTAATACAATTTCGTAACAATATTATTATAATACCCGGAAGAGCCATGACTCATTTATTAAATTTCAAAATGACTTTAGGATCCTTTTTCTTTTTATTCTCATTTCTTGAATACCTATTTGAAACTTTATTAATACATGAAAACTCGCGTCAAATTTTTCATCCTTCATAAATATGAGTAATATTTAGCATTGTTTTTATAAAAAGAAAAGAAAAATAGTTTCCACTCCTCAGACATTTCTGGGAATTTGATTCATTTTGAATGAGTTTGAGCATGTTACAAAGTATAGGCAGAGAGAGAAGAGCACTAAACAAGTTCGTACTGATTAGATATTACAATTTTTCTATACTTTGTACCAATTTTTAGGAATACAACTCATGAAAGCAACACAGATACGCCAATCATCTACGGTTATTGGTTGAATTTCTTCATGAAAAAATTACCTTCAAGAGTAGCTTTAAAAATTCAAAATCATCTTATACTAGAATTTCTACGCAAACATACGGGTAAGTAGTTTTTAGTATGTTTCCGTTATTTTTGTCCTGAGTGGCTAATGTTGAAAGAAAGTGATACATTCATAACTCATCTTCGTCAATTCAGGAAAACAGCCAAATGGTCGATGTACAGATTCTGGTAAAAGTATTAGACGATACGTAAAATTATTGAGATGTTACAATAATTATTAGAGGAAAAGGAACATTGTAAGCTGGCACAAACAGAAGGGTTAATAACATAAATAACTTCAATCACGAGAAATTTAGTCCTGATAAAAGATGATCTAAACGATTTTGGTTGTACAAGATTGTGAGAACTGCCTTAAACACAAAATTTTTAAGGGAAATTAGTGTCTACAATACACTCATAATGTGAGCAGTAGAGCCGCTTCTAGGACTAAATTAAGACGATGCGAGGATTATGAAACAACAAAAAAAAAAAACATCAACTATTGCTCCATTTTGGACCTAGGACTTCTTGGGAACGAAGTGGTTGCCAAAATTATTGAGTAAGGATTGGCAAATAATGCTTTCTAAAATCTACAATTTTCTCCTCGGTGGAATAATTTTTACCACCACCTTCCTTGTTCGCGAGAGTCCCGGATTCAAATACCATTAAAATAATATAATATGAATAAGAATCCGCGCGTATTTTTCGTTGTTTCGTAATTCTCTCTTGCTTTTAAACTTGATTTCTAGGACTAAAATTAAAAGAGCTGTTTATCGACCATCATAATATAAACCAGCGAGCGCAAAGCGCGAGTCTATCATGACAAAACTACCTAATAAACAAAACAGCGAGCGCGAAGCGCGAGCCTGTCTGCGGCGCCGCAGGCCTATCCGCCAGGCGCGCCGCAAGCGGCTAGTCATAATATAAACGAAGAAAACGTAGGTACACCCGTAATGTTCTTTTTGAAAAAAATTATCTGAATATTCTTTTAATTCCAAGAATTAAAAAACTAAATCTAATTTAAATGAAAAATTAGCATATGTGACACTTCTGAAAGTTATCTTATCAGAAGCGCTACAGCTTTGAGTAAAGGCTCGTATAAATATTTTTAATTTAAGTGAACGGAAAATAAGTGATTCCCGCAAACTTTTAGGTTAGGAAAACGTTTAATTCCCGATCACCTGTGGAGTGGTGGAAAAATTTATCGCATGTTTGGAAAGTACTTTCCGCTCAAGTTTTTCTCTCTTCTCTTTTGAATTCTCATTTGCTTCCTCTTTCTCCTCTCGATTCTTGTGTTTCACAGTCTTGTCTTCGCCGTTCTTCTTACATCTGACTTGATCGTTACCGGAATTTGGATCGGGTCTTTCGAGTGGGAAGCCGTGACCTTGACCACTCAAATGCTGCAGCCTTGCAACATGGTGGATATTATTTGAATATTGGTAGTTGTTATTTGAACATAGACGCGAAAACGTGCGAATATATTAATTTACTTTAGTTGAAAATTAAATGAAAATTATATTTCCAAATTTAATGTTCACTTTAAATTAAAACAGCATACGCGACAGGCTCTGTAAGTAAGAGCGCCAGTCGTGTAATCTACTAATAACCAACTGATTTTTTCTTTCTTTTATCTTATTACAGGTCTGGTAATAGAAATGGATCTAGTCAAGCAGTATTTAGAACAACAGAGTTCTATCGTGGTAAACGATTTTGTACTGTTTCCCTCAAGGCCTATGAAAAAATTCTCAGTTTTTTAAAAAATTATCAACATAATAATTTTTCCATGCTCATCTAATTGTACATTCTTCTATTTTTTTTTTTCTCTTTCTCCGCGTATGAGTTTATTTACCATTTTCATTAATGTATGTGGATGATCTTCCAATATGAACTCATAACTTTTTATGATTAAGTAAACCTAAGTGTTGACACGAATTTGAAGATTTTAGAGACGTAATTTCAGGCACACATGAAACAGACGCTTTCAAAAATGAAAGTGTAGCGACGACGAAAAACAAAAAATAAAATTTTCATTTTCTCATGTTTAATTACCTACACAGTTATTATAATTATTTACGTGCTGATATGCTTGGTTTTCGGAAACGACCAGTCAAAAGTTTACAGGTGATTTGACAAAAATAAAATAAAGTGCAAAAAATTAAATCAAAAAAATATTTGTAGAACCCAGTCGAAATTTCTACCAACTCGTATATTATAGTGGATAGTACTGCAGATGGGGAAAGTCAAACTACGTTCCAGCGGTGGATTTAATGATTGCGCGCGTACAACCCACTCATGAATTTGCACCCTCAGACTGACCAAAAAGGGAACAAAACATTAGATGCCATTGCAGTCCAGCGGGGAACCCGCTGTCCCGAGTCCCCTAGAGCCTAATATTTTCCAAGTCCTAAAATCATGACGTGACAACTTGAACGCGGTGCAATTTCAAGGAAGCCGTCGTCTCTCAAAGGCCCCCTCCTGTCATATATAGCTCGGAGGTCGGGATTTTCTAAGTCCCCCTCCTGTCATATATAGCTCGGAGGTAGGAATTTTTCAAGTCCCCTTCCTGTCATATATGGCTAGAGGGTCAAAATTTTAACAGGGAACCTGTTTTATGGGGGGCTTTCTGAGAAATTTGCCATCCGCCGTCCGCCGTCAAAAATTTCGACTCTCCCATATATGATAGGAGGGGGACTCGAAAAAATTTCGACTCTCGAGCTATATATGATATGAAAGGGAGTTGGAAAAGTTTCAACTCCCTAGCTATTATACATAGCTGGAGATTCGAGAAAAATTTAGATTCTCAAACTATATTATACTAGACTTATAGTAGGTCTAAGCCTTCTTTATTATACTAGCTTTATCTAGGTCTAGGCTTCCTTGAATTTTCAGTATACCAAATCCCATTTGACTCATAAAACAGGTTCCCTGCGTTCCTCGTTTAACTTCGTTAAGGAAGCCGTCGTTTTTCTAAGTCCCCCTCCCCTCTCCGTGACGTTATCAACCTCGCGCTTGGGTTCGTGGACGAAAAATTCCTGAAAGTACCCCCAACAAAAGGAATAGCGGGTTCCCCGCTAAAAAAATTTTATTTCGTTCTGAATTATGTTTCATTACAAAATGAATTTTTACATAGTATATATTTGAAAATTTGGCACCCCAATCCATGGATTGTTTGTATTGTACGTAAACCCAATACTGCTACGTTCAACGAAATTATTAAATTAATACGAGCTGGTATTTCGCAATTTTGTTGCTCACTCCAAGTATTGTTAAGTGTATACTCGGAAATTCATCTCTGTAATGAAAAAGAATTTTAAAACAAAATAGTTCCAGTAATACAAAATTTGCCTCTCCGTATTCCTTTTATTTCAATTCTGGTGAGTGGATAATTTTTAGGTGTTACCATCCTAAAGTTCCTAAATTTCTGCCCTCATTTTTTCCTTTTCTGACCTAATATTTCACCCGTATTCACTCAAGTCGGGTAAAATGAACCAATTAACACCTTCTTATTTTCTTGCCCCCTTCGCCTAGACTGTCCAGAATGCAACATTTAAAACCGCTTATCTATTCTCATGACTGATTTTCAATATTGATGAAATATCCTGATCTATCAAAAGCCCTCATTAATAGCCAAAATTTTACTTTCGCTGCGTAGTTAAACATGATTATGAAGGTAGGGTAAGAACCAGTAAAATTTTTGTTTTCATCTAAAAATAATTTTTTCTTACTACAAAAACACGTAATCCTAAGTCTCCTTCCACGATTTCTGTGTTTACCCCGCAATAAAAAAAAGGAAAAAAAAATGGGAACGGGAAAGTATGCATAGTGTTCAAAGCTAATTCATGATATTAAGGTAAATGTATCAATCTCCATTAATTGAAAAACTCGCGGGTTCTTTAACGGAGTTATACGAGCGGTGGTAGGGAACCTGTTTTATGGGGCACGTGGGGTATGAAAAATGTAAATTGTGACGTCACAAGGCCGACGTATGACGTCATCAAATTTTTACGTCACAGGCTCCGCCTCGAAGCAAACAGAAGACCCTCCACCTCTAACAACAATAAAACAGTAATGTGCTACGCCAAGGCAAACTTTGAAAAAATATATGACTCGATAAAATCTCAGAGTTGGGCGACTTTGTACAATATGAGGGATCCCAATGAGGCGGCAACTTATTTCCAAGATACAATGAGCAAAATAATTTTCCCTTGGGTCCCGACACGATCTTATAACGACGCTAGGAAACACAAATATCCGCCGTGGTTCACAAGAGAGGTCATTAAAACAATTCAGGCTAAGGAACGCGAACGGCGTAAGCTTCTTCGAAAAAAGGGAACGCAAGGTGACGACAGCACATACAGGTCTCTTAGGGCAGAATCTAAGAAACAGATTAAGGCGGCTTATGACGCATACCTGCATATGACTGAGGAGAACCTGGTAACTAACCCAAACGCTTTCTGGAAGTTTGTTGATCAAAGAAAAGCAACGAGAAACACTATAGACACCAAAACCTTTGATGGTCAAACTGTCACTGAGCAACAAGAAATAGCGAAGAAATTTGCAGAACACTTCTCGACCGTTTACGTGAGTGACAATGTTGATAATAATCCTCTTCCGAGTAGTCCTTCAACCAGTTACGCCCCTCTTAGAACTGAAAGTGTAATCAGCATATCGAAAATACATAAACACGTAGTATTTAAAGCTCTCAAAAACTTGAAACCGAAGAGGGCGTTGGGGCCGGACAACATACCGGCATACATATATAAAGGGTGCAGGAATTACTTGGTGGAACCTCTCACCTACGTATATAATCAATGTATTAAGTCGAACGTATTTCCTGATATCTGGAAGGCAAGTAAAATCACCCCTGTCCCAAAGGGGGCTGACAGTAGTGACATTCGAAATCACAGGCCGGTGTCGTTGCTGCCAATGCCCGCGAAAATCATGGAATCCACAATACATATAATAATCTGTAATCAGGTCCAACAAAGAATGTCCCCCTCCCAACATGGTTTCCTTAAATCACGGAGTGTCATCACTAATCTAATACATTTCAAACAGGACATACTAACCACTTTTGCTAGGGGGCAGCAAATTGACGCAATCTACACAGACTTCCAGAAGGCGTTTGACAAAATTAATCACAGAATATTACTGAGAAAAATGATACAACTGGGTTTCTCGGAGGGGCTCGTATGTTTCTTTACCTCGTACTTGGAAAAAAGATCACAATACGTGGCGTATAAGGGTTGTCAATCGGAGCTATTTAGTTGCCCGTCGGGTGTCCCGCAGGGGTCGAATCTTGGCCCTTTACTATTCCTGATCTTTATAGACGACATTACTAGGGTTTTGTCTTCTTCGAAAATACTTCTATTTGCAGATGATATAAAATTGTATAAACCGATATCAACAAGCTCGGACGCACAAGCCTTGCAGGATGATTTGGATGCGATGGTCTCTTGGAGCAGGGTTAATTGCTTACCATTTAATGTCAAAAAATGCGAGACAATAACTTTTACGCGTAAAACTAATAATTTAATAACGCATGATTATAGAATGACTGAAACAATTCTCTGTCGTAATGATTATGTACGTGACCTAGGTATCATAATGGACAAACGTCTTTACTTTGATATACATACTAATCAATTAATCAGTAAAAGTAAAAGAGCAATGGGTTTTGTAATGAGGAATGTTAACGGCTTCAAAGATATTCGTACCATCCTAACCCTGTATTATGCTTTCGTAAGGTCGAATATGGAATTTGGAGCGCTGATATGGGATCCTATATATGACAAATACTCGAAAGCTCTAGAAAACATACAGCGTCGTTTTTTGAAATTTACGTACATGAAAATATTTCAGTATTACCCGCACGAAATTGAGTACGTCGATCTGTTAGCAGGATTCGAAATCTATTCACTACAGGAAAGACGTAAACTGACAATGCTCGACTATCTGCACGATGTCTTGCAGGGGCAAAAGGATCCTGCCTTGCTTCAGGAGATCACCTTACGGGTTCCGCGGTTAAATGCAAGGCTTAGGGAAACATTTTACATAAGTCATACAAACAAAGGACCCCTGAAACACTCATTTGTGAACAGAGCATGTGCCCTTTATAATGACCTGGAAAAGAAACCTGGGGGGGATACTCTTGACATATTGTCGCAGTCGAAAAAACAGTTCAGATCTGCATGTCTGGATGTTCTGATATAATAAGATCTTCAGCCTACCTTTAAAAGTAGAATTAGTGCATTTGTTGAGTGCCCTAATAAGGAGGAACCGGTTACTTGTGTGTGTGTGTTGGTGGGGGTGTGTGTGTATAATGTCTGCTCATGATTAATATTATTATTATTATCATTTAACTATTATTATTATTACTATTATTATTATTATTATTATTATTATTATTATTATTATTAGTATTATTATCATTATTATTATCATTAAATGCATTTGTAATTTTGTGAGTGGTGTCGCCTTTAATTGGTCTATGTACTGTTGGCGGCACCACTTAAATATAAACAAATTTAAAATAAAATAAAAAAAAAAATAAAAATGATAGGAGGGGGACTTGGAAAAATTTCGACCTCTAGTCATATATGATAGGAAGGCCGGGGACTTGGAAAATTGCCGAGTTCCAATTTTTGCCGGCCGGCGGTCGTTTTTCCAAAATACCCCCTCCCCCTGATAAAACAGGTTCCCTGTTAATATGTACTTATGAGATACCATGACTCGTATTATCATGATGACAGCGGCGTTGTTGAAAGCTTTGTAGCAACGTTGCAACACTACTCGTACATTAATTGACACTTCGCGCATATGTAAGGCTTTACGAATATTATTTTTGACAATCGCTTCCGGCCGACGGTTGAGTTTCCTTATCCGTTACAACTTCCTCTCTTGGGACGTTGCCAAAAATTTAATCATAGAGCAAATCTAATAATCAATGTACCTAATAGCAAGGAATAAAACCTTACCAGTTTTTGGCAGACTTGCCCGCTTCGAAAAACAGGTTTTTACTACGGTAGTGTTCTATGATTGTGAATTCGTTCATCATAATCCAATTTTGAATTTCTTAGTTAAAATTCAAGAGAATAAAACGACCTATAGGCCTACCTTTATCTATAGAAGATTGATTTTAAATCTCTTCACCAAGTACCTACAAAGAAACATTTAAGGCAGGCGGAAATATTCACGTAACGATTTTTATAAGGTACAAACAGATATACTGGTAAATGAACAATCATACGAGGAAGCTACACTACGACCGTGATCAGTTTCGAACGGAACGTTGCTGAAGAACATTAGACATAGATCAGCAAATTTAAAGTGTAGGTAACTTAAATAGGTCTAGTACCGGTATTCTTATAATTGAACGAGAGTAGCCATTATATGCACTAATGACCATAATTATCGCGCATAGCATTAATAATAGTTTGAAGGGATTAATAATGACAAATAACTGATAAAGATGACATAGGTTATAGTCCTGTTTTTTTTTCACTCGTATTATGTAGGTTGATCAAATACATAAGATTCGCATCTGTTCACCGGTATAAGATGTTTCAAGACTGAAACCATCAGATTTATGAAAAATCGTCTTCAACGTATTGTGTCAAGCAGAAATAATACCTCTTGAGTGAATCATACTTAGAATGATCAATAATAAGCGCTATAATTTACTTCTATTTTTATTCAATTTGCTTATAACCTCGCTTTCCGCCCTCAGTACAAATGAAAAAATCAATATGTGGAAATTTCAGAAGAAATTTGCTTCATCAATTTCTCTGGCACGAGGTAAGTTATGCTGTTCATTTGCAGAGAATTACATTTAGGCCCATTTCAATTTGATGTTAGTTTAGTACATCGTACCTACACAAAACCCATGCGTTAGGAAAATAAGGAAATGGTCCATTCAGGCACATTAGAATAGGACGCGACGGTTGGTAAGAATCATTTCAAACTCGTTTGTGTGAAAATACTCGTATAGGTAGATAGGTACTGGCGAGAAATTTTATTCAGGCTGCAAGTAACAGAAATCTTTTGAATTTTCTATTCAATTGGTGTAGCAACTGACGACGACTTATCCTCAAATCAGCTAACCAATTTTACTTTGGAAGAACGTCGTTCTCTATGCACTTCCGCGCAAAAATACGCTAATCTATCGCCCTCAAAGGAAAATCATTACGTTTTCAAAGCTCAGTAGTACGAGATTTCCTATTCAGATACGTCGTCATCATCAGATACAGACGTTATAGTCGCTCTGATTTGCCGCTCTCATCCTTCAATATACTTAGGCGCATGCACCGCTTACTGGGACGCTCATGGATTGACAACAGCTGGCACTGGTCTAAAGAAATAACGATCATCTTCGTAGAAAATACTCGTCAATATCGATTCGTAGAAGAAATCGTAGCTAAACAAGTACGTTTCTCTACTCACAAATTATTTAGGTATAAGTAAAGTATATGTTGAACTCCTATAGGCCTACTCAATTTTTTCTTTCTAGGAGATAACAATTGGCTTTCTCCCGTTTTGGACGGAATTCAACAACTGTATTTGCACCACTTGTATTAATTGGAAGGCGAAGACCGTTGGAATCTTTGCTGGGGTGCACGAAATAGCATTCGACCACAAATTAAATTAACGTCATCGTCGTCAGGAGACGAAGATAGTCTCATTCCTCCGGTGTTTCTCGTTAATTCGAAAAAATTGTACGTCGCTGTAAAGTTTCCCACCGCGCCAGTAATGTATTTACGATGTAAAGACTCAAATCCTTCAGTGGAAGTAAATAGCGATACTTCAATGGATTATAGGAAAACTGTAAAAATGATGCTCGTCGAGTCCGATTTGAGGAACCTTGGAATTTATTAATTAGTTCTGTAGGTACAAGGTGATTATAATGATTATCATGAGATGATAGCATTAAAATTGCTTTGACGAAATAAATCATTCAAGCATCGCAATATTATTTTATAGTTGATAAAATAACTATGTCTCAAAATTTTATTCTAGGTAATATTATACCTACGTACTTAACAATATAGAATAATTGATAAAAACGGACATCTAATATATATACTAGACATACATATAGACCTATACAGTATACTTATATATAATATTATAAATACCTTTTTTTTTTTTTTTTTTTTTTTTTTCTTTTTTTTTTTTCTTTTTTTTTTTTCTTTTTTTTTTTTCTTTTTCCGTTACGATTAAAATACAATTGATGTGAAGCAACATAGAACACACGTTCATCTTATTCGACTCATCCATAATTATGTTTCCAGCGATCACTCTATTTGTTGTAAATAAATACGAGTACCTATCATTCTTAAAAAAAAACGGATTTTCTGTGTTTTCATTAGGTATTCGATGTTTCATATAAATGTCAAATATCTATGGATTTGTACTTCATATAGATAAAGGCGAAAATTCATTAGAGAAATTTGGCGATAGCTAGAGGTTTTAGAATATCGTCGAAGAAATTCTGTGATTGGTTTAAGTCTATTTAAATTATCCGCATTCGGCCAAACACGTTTAGACAAAAAAGAATTTACGAATTATCTTCTCTTCCCGCTGAATCTGTAGATAGACGCTCACTTTAATCCACGCTGGTGGTAAGGCCAGATCGCGTCAGAGCAATTTTTCAAAAGTGGGGAGCCGGAGGAAGCCAAAAGAGCCAAGGTCAAGGCCAAGGCTAAGGCCCAGAGCAGGAGCCGGCCAAAGAAGCTGGAAAGTCAGAGACGAGAAGCTCCACAAGCGGAGGCATGAGCTCCGGTCGGCTCCGGTAAAATTTGCAATCAAATGAGCTTTTTTTTTTTCTTCTTTTTTTCGCTTCTCTTCGACAAATCTTGCATTTTTATTTCCCAATTCTCTTCCTAAGCCTAAAAAAGTAAGGATGTGATGTAACAAGAGGGAGAGGAGTAGAGCCTCGTCCTGCTACCCACATAAACTATACTTAATTCATGTAACGTAACCTACCGAGACAGCAAGCTAAATCAAATGATCTTGCTTATTCCGGTGAAGCTTTCACGTAGTATAGCCATCAGACTACCCACGACCACTCCAAAGAATACTCAAGACTCTGATCCTAGCCTATCCGTCCGGATAGGACCCAGAGCCAGCTCAGTCGGAAAGCGTGAGTACTCATCAGAGGGAGGGGATACCCCGAGGCTAGACCACAAGTCCAGTTCGGCGTCACTTTTAGAGATCACTCAGGCTATGAGAAACGCTAGTTCTAGAGGAGGGTATCGTCGTCGCTGGTTGAAAGCTCTACTTTTTTCCAAACTTACGAAAAATAGTTTGTCGTTATCATTAATCATCCTTTCTACGAATAAAAAATTAAAAGCTTTGACTACGTGTGTACGAAACACACAAGAATAAAAAAAAACAAAACGAAGATTGGAAATCCAATCAATCGGGCCTAGAGAAGAAGACTATGGGACTACTTAAGAAATTTAGAAAAAACAAAGGTCGAAAGGGGGGAGACGTACAACTTATTCGTCAGACTGCTTGAACGACATTCGAATCACGTATTGAGACGCTAATCAGCGTCTAGCTAGACCTACGATCGAAAAATCTGCTAATCGAAATAAAGGAGCCGATACCTGACGAGAGACATTTTATAAACACAATTTATTATCCAAAACTAAACTAACATTTCGGCTAGAATAGATAACGATTCGTCTATTCAGTCGGATTGTAGTTAACCAGTCGATAAGAATAATAATAAGTGCAAGATAGCAAACTTGAAATTTCGTTGATGGTACAGCTATCGTTCGCAGTCGGATACTCGTCACGTGCAACTTCATTCGATACAGATGGAAAAGCAGGTGGAACGTGCTCGCTACTCAGAAGAAATTTCGAATAAATTCACTCGTTGACCCACGTTGTTCTGAGAGCGGCTGGCTCGAAATGTGATTCTCTCGATACCGGATTAAAAAAATTATACTGTATCCCAAGCACGAAATTGCGATGCAGTCTGAAACGCGAAATTGGGAAGGCTAAATCGGTAGCAGTCCAGAAAACGATCACCGTTTTCAAATTGTCCGAAAATTTAGGGCCCAGACCCGAATTTAATGCACGCCGATTCCGATAAAATAAACATTCGAAAATAAATATTTTATGTGCTATTCGAATCAAATTTAAAATTTCCGGCGAGTACGTTCAATTCACCCGGGCCTCGGCGGCCACGTTTTTCAGATCCGGAATATTATCATCGAAACGCCCGTCGTCCGTCGAAGGGAAAAACGCACTCTCGTCTCAACGACAAGCAAAACCCATCGTTGAAGCGAACGAAAACCATTTTTCTCCCTCTAATCGGCCAAGTTTATCGCACAGCCGAGATAGCAGGAGAAGGGTAGGTAAGATAGGAGAAAATTGACGGAAGGAAAAGGAATGAGGCGCGGAGAGGTAGGATAGTAGAAACTGGATTGAAATACACGCAGAAAAGAAAGCGAGAGTGGAAGTCTCTATCTCGATACAACGATAAACGTAGGCCGCTCATGACTTCGAACGGGTGAACGAAGATAAACACGCTCGCTTCACTGTTCGGTAAAAAGCCGTTATTTCTCAAGGAGCCAGAGCTGAAGAGCCCCAAAAATAGTCTGGCTCCAACGTTCATCCTGAACCAACAAATTACTGTAGAGTGTAGATAATAAGTTCAGGTATATTACAGGAAATTTACTAAAATGTGAATTATGTTCAATAGGGCTTTTCCATGTCGGCGCATTGCATACGTATTCTCCTACGTGTTATCGAAATGGTAGTATTTCTAACATTGCTCTTATGGCAAACTATTCCACAATGAAAATGAGTATGCAATCCAGCAACACCCATAAGAGCATTGTTAGAAATGACGGTAGATTATATAGAGGTATTGACACAACGAAAAATTTCTGTCGCACGAATTGTGTTAATTCATACGGAATTCCGCTACGCTCGCAGCGATCGTTTGAATACCTTCCACACCCCACCTGTGTCGGAACCTTACCGGAGGTACCCTAATATTGACGAAATTTTCGAGGGTTGTAAAAGGCGAAGAAATTCACCTAAGAATATAATTTTTTTTTTAAATATGTAGAGCATGGTGAGTTGTCTATTCGTACCCGGTTTCAGGTTTTTAGGTTAATACCTGATTCCTCTACCAAATTTTAAAAATTGATGAATTTACATTACCTAGTATTCATGTAGTTTTCATGCTTGGTAATACCTTGCAACGCTCCTAGCGTAGATTATATCAACTGACACAACTCAGGCGACAGTAACAAACACGGCTAATATCAAAGCCTCCTATAGTTAGAAGCCATGAACGTAAAATTGGCAACTGCACAACCGTGGGCCGACTTTTACATTGCTCTTATGGGGAGAAACTCTTTGAGCGTCTGTTTCTTAAGAAAATATTAAGTTTTTGAAAAAATCGAAAAGAACAAAAGTTGTAGCTTGTGAAATTTCCTTTAAATAAGGGTCAACTCGATTTTTTCATGAGAGAGGTGTTTTACATGTAAATGCGTGGGCCGAATGCGGTGTTGCCTTTCTACGTTCATGGCTTCTAACTATAGGAGGCTCTGCTAATATACGTCTTAGACCATACAAGAGATAGACCGAGCATCGGCCATATAAGCGTGTACAACGCGTTGAACGGATGACATGATAAGAAAATAAGGGGGATTGGACCTCAATGAAGGCAACGCGGGTGAACGCGCGGAGCAGTGAAACGCACCTTACACCCGCGCCGCTCATCAAATTTGTAAACAAGGTCCAGTCCCCCTTATTTTCTTATGTGTATTCTTATCATGTTCTCCGTTCAAAGATTCATTACTATGCTCGGTCTATCTGTTGTATGGTCTAAGATATACGTTCGTGTCAATACCTCTATATATAATGTACCGTGTTAGAAATACTACCATTTTGATAACACGTAGGAGAATACGTATGCAATGCGCCGACATGGAAAAGCCCTATACCTTGTTGAGTAACCGTGATGCGTATCTTATCTGCGAGTAGTAAAGGTGTAGAAACATGGATCGCTACAGATGCTTCTACTTGGGCGTAAAACCTGCAAAAACGTGACTACGAGGTCTTTCAAACAAAGAAGAAATAATAGGGCTGTTACAAGCATCGAAGATGAATCAGGAAAAAAGGTTGCTATGATACTCGTATACGATTTTCATCGAGACATAGGTATACCTAGTTTGCAAGATGGACTATGTTTCGCATGAGAAAGAATTACATAGAGATGAATTCCCGCGGGGTAAGTGAGAGAACATCATGCATGGTCCTGCAAACCGATAAGAATTGTAAAAGTCCTATACTCTCTCAATTCTTTTGAATAGAATAAGGCAGCTATAGTTTATCATTATCTAGGAATTAAACGCGAATACAATTAGACAGTAGTTTTAAGTGAAGCAAAATTTTTTAGAATCGCTTTTCAAATATTACTTAATTAATCTTGAAATAAGTCAAGAGCGAGTCATTAAACAGAAAAATTGAAGAAACGGAATTTGTAGAGAGCACCTTCGACGACTATTTTAATGGTAGACAAAAAGATTCGATAAACGGGTACGTATTATTTTACAAAGATTTTATTCGTAGGTACCTACCTATACTATATCGACACCTAAAAGATTATTTGTACCTATATATACTTAGAGGTATGATTATAATTATATAATTCTTTTTTTACATTGAACTGGAAATTTTTGATCACAATGAGAAGTAGAACACATACACGTGTTTACGTTTCCGCAGAAATAAAGTAAGGGAATCACAAAATTAGTAAGAACACTGCGTGCAATCAGTATGAAATATCACCAACCTATTCCTCAGCTAATGTTAGCAAATTCTGCGTAGGTAGTTTATACATCTACTTCGACGAATCTAAATCAAAGGACTTGGTTTATTTGAACAACCGTAAGACTTAATCTTGAGAAAGCATTGTGCACGATACGAGACAACGAAGAGAAGATTGAGATGTTTATCTAACTGTCCAATTAAGTCAATCGTCCTTTTATCACTTACCTACTTGAAGTAGAAAAAATGTACTAACAATAATTGCATATATTTGTATTTTGACTAAGTTGGTGATTCCCTCTTCTTCTCGGTAGAAACGTACCTATCTGTGCTTAACTTCTCATCAAGATTAGAAATTTTGAGTCCAATGTACTTACTAAAAATAAAATTTTTTATCCACCGTACCCACGAATAATATTTTACCTGGCGGTACGGTACCTACAAATAACGTTTTAGCCGTCCGCAAAGTACCTACAAATATAATGCTGATCATAATTATTCTATTTTATGAAAAAATATCATGTTCTAGTTAATATAAGGTTTAACACTGAGTACATCCGTTGGAGAAAAATCGCGCAAATTCGTAATTCCACCTTCATGACAAATGCAGTCACTTCTAGAGGTTTCATCTGCAGCAACGTCAAAAATATGTGAATCAGTTTTTGGAACTCCGCGGAATGATTATACCAAGGTGAGCCGTAAATCATTTCTGCGATGTTTACAGTCTGCAGAATAACAGACGAAGAAATTATAAGCAATGAATTTAAAGGACGGGAGAATGACCAATGGAAAATGTTCGACAATTTGAAGAGGTGGAGGACGTACATTTGAATGATACCGGACACCGGTACAGTTTCTCAACTTTGTACAGGCTTGATGTTCACGAACAAAATGATTTGCAAGAATTTTTTGGGGTACAAATTAATAAGCGAAAACGTATGATGGTGCCCTCAGCTTTCATACAGATGCCTAGTAGCGAAAACGGAAAAAAGATAAGACTAGCCCCGGCCAAAAAGTCTTCATCGATGATTTATGTTGTAAAAGTTTTTTTTATTACTCCTAGATACAATTATAACTAGGTAAGTACCGGGCATCTGTGTAATTTCGCGTGATATCGGATCTTCTCATTTTCTCGTTTCGTAAAACAATCGTCGCGTTCAATTCGACTTTTTCCGTGAGGTTACTTTTCTTTTACTGTGAACTTTTTATTTCGCTTTAATTTCAATAAAAAGTTGAGATTTTCCTTTTTTCACTTGCCGATATATCATGTAACTCTACAAAATATATCTCGATGATCGAAATTTTTCCAAGTCCCTACTTTTGCAATATTTAAGTTGTGAGTCGAAATTTTTTCAGTTTCTCCTTCACCTATATAGGTACCTATTGCTCGAAAGTCTAAATTCTTCGAATCCCTTTCTATGACCCATATTTCAATTTTGAGAAAAGCCGATAAGCGACTCCGTGCAATGAAAAAATGTACCCACAAAATACATGGCTAGACGTCAGCACGTCTCTAACGGCTAGTTATGACATAAAAACTTACCAGATTCTTCAATTTTTCACCTCCATAACAAGAAAATGCGAAATAGAGAAGAAAAATCGTTACGTGAAAAGCATATTCAAGATGAAATACCCAATTTTCTTCTTTCTGTGAAATTTAAATGAAAAAGGAAAATATTTGAATAATCCTACGAATGGATAAAAATATAATCACTGGTGATAAAGAACTTCCTTAACGAAGTTAAACGAGGAACGCAGGGAACCTGTTTTATGAGTCAAATGGGATTTGATATTGAAACTTCAAGGAAGCCTAGACCTAGATATAGTTAGTCCCTCTCCTATCATAATTATATAGCTCGAAAGTCGACATTTTTCTAAATCCTTCTCCTATCATATATGGCTCGAGAGTCGAAATTTTTTTCAAGTCCCCCTCCTATCATATCTAGCTCGAAAGTTGAAATTTTTTCAAGTTTTTTGCTGGACGGCGCACGACAAATTTCTCAAAAAGCCCCCCATAAAACAAGTTCCCTGTTAAAAACAGCAACAGTTGATCTCGGGTCACTTACAAAAGATGAAATTAGAATGACGGTCAATATAACAGTGACCATGTACGCAAATATGGCAAGGTTGCAAACTGCAATGAAGCTAAGAAAAGGAGAAACGTACTTCAGAATTCTGAAACGAAAATATCATCTTCATGATAAAGCGGTTCACAATAATAAATAATGATCGAAATCGAATAATCGATCAATCCAGAGTCGATTTTCTTGAGCAAATTGAGAGTATTTTCTTCGTCATCACAATTCATTATCATAGTGTGTTTTCCAAGAGAGGATCTCAGAAGGTAAGGAATTCAAATGATGGAGTAGAAAGATATCAGATAGTTGGGGTATGTCCATGGAAATGAAAATTTTTCTTGAGTTGATAAAGTGCGCGGAAAATCAGAACTATTCTGAAGGCGGAGGAATCCTGCATAGCAATTTCGTACACCTCCCCTATAAGAGATTCTCTTTCTTATAATAGCCTCTCATTAAACAGATTGTAATGGAAAGGCTAGGAACTTTTGAACGTCACGAAAACGCAAGCAAGAATTGGTACGCGCGATGAGAAAGCAGTTATTTACGTTGGTGCACACGAAGACAACAACAGCGGCGGCATACGAGAGATAGGCCTAGGTAATGGCGAACTGAACTGGCGTCATAGATAAAGCGAACAATACCTGCAATGTTGCCACCGCTACAAGATCTTCTGTTAAAACTTTTGCAGCTCGAGGATTTGGAGCTACTTGTAGCACGAAGCTGATATTTTGCCAAGTCCTCAGAATAAATCACAATATCCACAACAGTTTTCCTGAGGGACGGTGGACATTTTTCCAAGAACGAACAGCCAGAATAAGTACCCACTTACCCACGCATTTTGTCATAGTAATGAATCATTCCAATAAGATGACCAAAAGCCGCTGCATCTTTTTTTTCATTCAAAGAGGTCTCATCTATTGCGCAACTTCGAGATACGTCTGAAAACACTTTAATTCTCTGCTCGAAGACATTTAGACAAGCATTCAAGTAATTTATGATGAAAAAGTAAAATAGTAAAGTAGTTCCGTAGGGTAGAAGAAGAGTCAAGTAAACCGAAGTTACGAAAAAATTGACAATCAAATATTTCCCAAAGGTATCAATATTCAAGCATAAGGAAGAAATCCAAGAAGTGACCCAGTGCTCACGACTTATTGACTGAATCGCGCATTCGTACAAGCGTGGCACAAGGTACGAGTTTTTGTCTTTGAAACCGCCAATAAACATAGCAGACATAAACGTACTGGCGACAAAATTAAAATGAAATGACCAATAAATCAAAGTTAACAATATAGACCATTTCTTAAAGCCCTTCTCCGTAAGATTAATGATCTGAGAATCTAAAAAAATGGCTTCGCTGAGAACACTTCTCAGTGTTTGTTCGTTCAGCCGAACGCCCCAATGAAATACTAAACCCATCGTGAAACCAAACATATGTATAAAAATGACGATTTTTAAATGAAAGTTCGATTCGTTCAAGATTCCAACGACGTCGCCCAGAAGTATAAAGACGACGGCTACAGTAAAAGAGCAGGAGCAAAATATTCCAAATCGCCGGTACTTCGTCGATGGAAAAACTCCACCCGATACGAGAACGATTTTCAAAAAAAATACACAGAAAACATTCTTCGGATACATTCTTCTTTCTGGTTGAGAAAGTACAAAACAATGAAGGAAGTTTGAAACTATCACATGAGCCTAAATGAAATTCAAGAATATAAGAATAGGTAAACAAAACGTCAGAAGTTAAGCCGTTATTCCTCCTTAACCTGTAATTAAGAATACATAGTATTTTATATCTACTACAAATAGGTGTACGAGGAAAGTGCGATTATTTGACGAATTAGAAAAGAAAAAAAAATGTTAGTATATTTTGACATATTGTCACGTGTTTTATTAAATATGAAGTGCGATTAAAGAAGTACCGGTAACAAACAATCCGTGACAAGATCGATATATACCTAAGAATTCAGAAATTATTCAGGTCTATATATTTACATCCACTATGACAGCGGAGTTGTGGAAGAAGGAAAAAAATTAAAGGGTGAGTTTATTTTTCATGAACTGCGAAAGTTTAATACTTGCAAGAAGTGGATATTAACGATTAACATGGAAAATGAAAGTTTGGCATTTAACCACTAATACCAGAATTCCAACTTATTCTATATAAATCGTTCTCTCAATATAACTCCCACATCCTTACCGTCTCTCTTCCCTCTAATTCATTTTTGATCATTTCCGATTCCCTAGCATTATCCAATGTTATCTCCAGCTGCTCTTCTCTTCATGTACTTATAAGTTGTATATTCACGCTCTCATCGCTATCTTCTATGTCAACTCCATTTTCTTCTTCATCTAGGTACTTCGTAACAAGAGCATACCAAGGAATGAAATAATCGACAAAGAGCCAAACAGGCAACCAATCACCCATCAACGAGCTCTCCAAACCCATTAACAATTACATCATACTCGTACATGCCTAGTTCACTCATTGATCTAACTTCAAATCGCATTCAAACAAGCTAGTCCAAATTAAAAAAATAATCCCATCTTTTAAGACTCCTCAAATTAACTCATTTGCAGAGAAGAAATCATCATCACTAGCCTCAGAATCAGTCAACTAGACTCTCACACCCACCTACACACACACACACACACACACACACACACACACACACACACACACACTCATTTCATCACTCATCTTATGTCTCTTACTTCATGCTTTCAGCGCGATTCTGATGCCCCCCGTAATCATTCAACATATCTTTTCTTGCCGCAAACTAGTTTCACTTTGCAACTCCTCACTCATGCCTCACAATTGCATGAAGCACTATCGGACGACTCTTCATCTGTTCCTCAACATACAAATGTTTTAATTCCTCCAACGATCAAATTCCTTCTCCCGCATCTAAACTCAATAACATCGCCAAGCTTTAGCCCTGACAACAGGCTCTTATTTGCTCATTAATTTTAAGAAAATTCAATAAAAATAGATGAAGAAATTTAGATGCCATTGCAAATTTTGTGACGGCAGCGGGGAACTCGCGAGTTCCGAACCCCGCAGCAAAAGAGATACCTGAAATAAGAAGTTGGACGCGAACGTTTTTACGTTTGCATACGCGGAACTCATTTTCAAAGTCGAAATTTTTCCAAGCCCCCCTCCTATCATACATAATCCGGAAGTCGAAATTTGTCCAAGTTCCTTTCCTACCATACATAGCTCGGAAGTTGAAATTTTTTCAAGTCCTGTAACCTTAAATTGATGACGTCATCAGCCTCGGACGCGGAAATTTCCTGAAGATACCCTCCAACAAAAGGGATAGCAGGTTCCCCACTAAAAAAGATTATATACTTACAAAGGATTGTTGCACTACTACTTCACTTACACACAATATTCATTCATGACAAACACACTGATTAGAAAACAAAAACGACAGAGAACAAAAACACAACTTCTTGTTGACTTCTCACGCAAACGCTGCTCTTCTTAAAAGGGATGGTAAACCCATGGCCGTCTCTTACAAAGAGCGCGAACCTACTAAAGTGATCACAATAATTATATGATCGATCACCGGCTAACGCTTGCGCCGACCCTAAAAAAAACAGCACGTCTGCGTTCATCGTGTGTACGCTCGTTTCTACGTTTACCGCGCACGCGCTCGAATACCTCAAAAACTCGACAGAGACAAGCGAATTTTGTCGCATCCTGTACTTAAATTAGTTGGTATCTAAATATATTTTCCTCGTTTGTAGGGTTTTCAATTATAATTAAAAATGTTCGCGCATCTTTTTAATCCATTTCATTTCCATTTTCATTACATCCTTCGAATCTATCTTCGACCTATAATCTTCCAACCTCCTCTTTTCGCTTTCCTCAAATAAGTTCCCCGTTCCCTCAGATACCACGAGAGTCAGGTGGACTTGCCTTCGGTTCAGCTTTCTAATTTTCTCGAAAAAAAAAAAATCTTGATACTGGGCAGATTCCTACATTTGAAGCTCTGCGAGTGAATAAGCTGTTTCCTCAGTGCCCCCCCCCCCCTCTTCTAGAAGAAAACTGAACCACAGAAAGGAATTTTATGCATGAATACGAATTGACATATTCTCTGACTGGATGTAGACCGTTTGCGCACATTGACTGAAAAAAGGGTGAAAAGGTGTAGCTGTTTTGCGCACATGAACATGCCCTCTTTGCGCAAATGAAAATAGCTCGTTTGCGCACATACGTTTTCATAGTTCAGTCAGCACCCGTATCCGACTTTAGGCTCGACGGGCGCCGTAAGAGGTGGGAATAGGCATTTCTATCGCCTTGAAAAGAATCTAGTTCTAACAAGTTGCAGTCTAGGAAGATGATCGGATTGAATGAGTATGTAAATGACTAATATTCTAGGACATGAATGAAATTGATAAAAAATGAATGATAGTTCACGAACTCCATACCAGTATATCATTGTCTTTCGTTTTGTAAACATGGCATCTGGTGTTTCGAGAGAAATTTTTGAAACTAAAAGGGGGAAAAGATGTGTGTCGCTCAATAACTATATATTTCGCGAATTTTGTACTCTAGCAAGTGGTGATATATTCTGCCGTTGTATGAAGAAGACGTGTAATGCTAATTTGTACATGAACTCGACTTTCACAACCGTCATCGAAGAAAGTGGTACACATAATCATGAAGCTTACAACAAACGTGAAGTGGTACAGGCTGTGGTGCCGTTTCAAGTGGGAAGGAAAATTTACGCTAACATTGTGCGCAAACTGGCTATACCCATGTGCGCAAGACAGTCCTCTTTTCCAGAATGTGCGCAAACGTCCATCGCCCCTCTGACTACACGTACATTTAAGTGCTACTGTATTTTATGGAAGAAAGAAATGAGTGTATTTACTTCCATTTGTGATGCACGTACGAAGCGCGAAGGTGCTGCTCGTTTTTCCAGCCATATTAACGGTGCTCTCTGAGCCGAAGAAAGCTCACTGTTACGAAATGAATAAGTACAAAAAACGCAATAATATACTAATTCAGTCACTTCACTGAGCTGGTTAGACGGCGTCAAGAAGATGAAGACTGGAAGAATGAAAGCTTCTCTTTTAAATAATCTTCAAGCGAGAACAAAACAAAGTAAATTTTAGATAGGAATTACATTGCGTTGATAATTAGGTAGTTAATGACTGATAATTTTCTAAGCGTAGATACTTATTACCTTCAAGTACCTATCGTATACGTTGATTTTCGTGCCACCACACATAGGCTACCAATAACATTGAACATCTGCCAGAGAACAGTCGCAATCAACAGGTCATTTTCCACTGAAGGAATTTCAAATGAGTAGCCTATGTTCAAACTTTTTGATAAATTTCATCAGCTATAGGCCTAACTAATGAAGCAGAATACATTCAACTTATCGCGCAATTCGCCGACGAAGTTCAATGAATCAACGAACGAACTTGTTATTCGTTTTTTATTATAGTTCTGCGATCTAAATTCCTGAAGAAGTATCCTGAGAATAAACCGAAAAATTATAACTTATCTACCTATTACACGTAAACTGAAATTTTAATTGTAGAATTGGAAAAAAATGAGCTACATTCACACATATCCATCGTATCCTGCATTAGAAACAAGTTTCTTCAATACCAGCCAATTTTTGAAGATGTTTCCACTGTTTTTTTTTCGTTGGCACTGAGACGAGCGGATCTCCGGCCTAAACAAATCTTAGAAAATTGACGAGCTGGGTGTTTATCATGTCTCATTTGTCACCCTGTTTATCTGCGCGTAAGTACCTATGTAACGTGATATTGTGGTCTACTAGAAGAGAGAAAAGGTAAAGTCTCAGTATCATCCTAAAGAAAAATATTGAAGTAGATTGATAGAAATACCTACGACTGAGATTTGAGACGAGGGGTGGCGGCTGAAGATTAGATTCCTGTAATATGGTGGTTGGTGTCTTTCAATTGCATTACCGTTCTCTGACTAGTCGTTTCAAATTGACAGAGTTTGAAACGACTAGTCAGAGGAAAGGAAGGGCAGATGAAGATAAGAATTTCTTCTTGTCGAGATTTCCTATATTGGGATAGCTTCATTGAATACAGTAGGTGCATCATTCATTATTCCGCGTTGTTTGTTGAATTGTTCACTCTGGTGACTGTACAAGGATGCGAGAAAGAATGTTACGTAGGTATGAGATTTTTGAATTTTTAATCGGATCATTTGCAACGTGATCGAGATGGTCAGTATTGTTAGCTACTTATTATAAAAATGTTGAGAGAGTTGTTTGCGAAGTGGGGTGAAATTCGAGTATGTGGATAAGTTGAGAAAGTCGGTTAGATGAGTACGGATGGAGAGTGACGAAGCGCGTGCATTTCTGAGATTCCTCAGAATAGTAAAATGTAGATTTCAGTTATGGTAGTGAAGGAAGTTAAATGTGAGCTAGGAAGAAATACGAGGCCTTAAATATTGTGTAGTTCCCTCAGAAGTGCGAACCATTTTCGGAAATAAAAAGAGTGAATAATAAATTCGCAAAGTAGCCTACCTATTCTATTGAATATATGCTGCATGGAACAACGTAGTATACATTAGGTATCTGACTAAAAGAAAACGTCGAATGAGTACATAGGTATGAATTCACAATACAACATAAAAGAAATCAGTCAAAATATTATGAAAAAAATAAAAATCAATTATGCTCAATTGAAGAGATCGTAGACTTTATGAACGAGTAGGTATATGAAAAAAGGGATGTTCTTGTTTACTACGATGAGAGTTATCAATATTGGCTTTAAGGATTCGTATAGTTTCGTATCTAGTTTCTAGTGAACGGCGTCTCCTCTCGCAGTAATCTCTCTACGTAGTTACCATTCTTATCAAAATTGTGACCTGTTTCCAGGAGATGAGAAGCGAAATCAGACTTTTCTGGCGTATATTGTTCTAGTCGTGTTCTGAGACTCTGGCATTCACTTTACGACCTTTTTCGCCAATGAGAATGGTGTGGCAATGGCTGCACTGAAAACACCACTCTGGGTTTCTGAAGGAAGTATCGGATCTTTGAGACTCGAAAGAAGACGTTTAGCGGTGTCTACAGCAGAAAAAGCGGAATGATAATAATGGAAAGTCTTGAATAAATGAGATATTTTATGAGAAATACTGCCTAGATAGAGGCTGATGATTAAGGAGCGATAGAACTGAGAGTACGGGAGGAGGATTTTTTTTGTGGAGTAACTTATGAACGCCTACTCTCACGTTGTTGGTCTTCGATGAATGATGGTGTCTAGTTCTTTTTGAAAGGCCATTGAGATGAGAGGGATAAACACCAATTGATTGATTATTGAATGAAAGGTATACCTGATGCTTATGAGAGAAGGGGTAGAAAAGAGAGCCATTAATCGTAGAATCAGAGTGAGTGGGCTCCCTAAACATGCTCAATTCATGTTAACGTCTTTAATGGTGATGGAGAGATTTAAGAAATTGATATACTGGACCCGCCGATCTCGAGCTTGAATAAATGAAGGGGTGGAAAAAGAAGGAATTCCTGGAGTTGGGGCCGGATCCCACCTTCCCGTAGATACAGAACATCATCTACATGTTGGTCAATCGAGAGTGATTGATTTTTAATTTTAGTTTTTTCAAACTTTGACTGATTTCTTTATTATAATGTATTGTGAGTCCATGTATTCATATATATTCTTTTAGTTTGATAGTGATCAAGGTCTTGAAGTTGATTTTATTGTTTTTCGTTTGAGGTAATGGTGCATTCTGTTCTAACCTACTATGAATCTAATTACATATTTCATATCAATGAACCGTACAGTTTCTTGTAGCGTGGATACCAAAACGATATGTTTTCGCTATCATGGCCATGTTTGGAATCATGACATCCTTTATGATGCGTGGATGCTTGTGCATTGCCATCACTCAGATGGTCAATTCAAATTCTGGAAAAGTAAGTCCTTCAATGTGCATGTTCTTTTCTCTTTTTGTTTAAAGATCCGTACGCTCATATTTTGCAAATAGGGGAAAGTATTCAATTGGGACGAAAAAACGCAAGGTATTATTTTCTCTTCTTTTTATTGGGGTTATATCATCACTCACATTCCTGGCGGAATGCTGGCGGAAAAGTTTGGAGGAAAAAATGTGTTCGGATTGAGTTTGCTGTTTTCATCCACTCTAACTTTGATTACACCGTGGACTGCGTATCAAGGAGCATATCCACTCTCCTTGTTAAGATTCCTGAAAGGATTTGCTGAAGTAAGTTAGTAGTTTATGATCCACCGATGAAATAAAAAATACGTGCGCGAATAATTGCACTTTTGCGATTGAATAGTGAAACAAGTCCCTTATCTCGCGCGTAATTTATCCATTGTGCTCCAATTGAAGAACACCTAGGCACAGAGAATAGGTTTCATTATACATTTAGGTATGCACACGCACTTTTACCAGAAAGTTTTTAATTTCTGCCCTCAATGATTACTTTTTCGACTATTCCATCATGATTATACGTGAAATTTCATTTTTCGGTTCACATATGAATAAAAACGCGTTCCTTCGGTGCTTCGTTGTAAGACGCGAAGACGCGTTTTTTTACTTTAGGGCTCGAAGAGTTAGGTTGCGCGCATGCGCGCATTTTGCATGCGTGTTCTTGGTCTATCTGATCTTTTAATAATTTTAAATATAACACTCGAATTTTTCCTTGTGTTCATTAATTGTAAGAAAATTACAATTTCGTTATTCTGTGTGTGTTTCCATCAACAATGTTATGATGATCTAATAAAAAAGTGAAAATTTTAGTTATAGATCATCTCGCATTTGCGTTTTTATTCGTGTGAACCGAAAAATGGCGTACGCCACACGTGAACGGAGGAAAGCGATATACTCGCGCTGCATGGCGGCCCTCGCCGCGGCTCGGGTCGCCAAAGCGCTCGTATAGAAATCGCTCTCCTCCGTCCCTTATAGCGTAATATACTATCTTCCAACGGGTTTTTCAGAGCTCTTCCTTTGTTAGCTGTTCTTCATAATTTTTTCATCGGAGTTACGTTTTCACAGCCTCGTTAGGTACCTACTGTAAATTATAATACTCGAAGACCCATTTTCTTTGCGGCAGCGCTAGCATAACCACAAGATAAATTTTTCATTTGTTGACTCATCATAACCATCTCATCTCCAAGCTACCTAAATACCTACAGGTATTCTCATCACGTTAACCGTGTACGATTCGACGTGTGAATCGTGAAGTGGTTCACAAGACCACGGTAAGGTAGTAATGTTCAACTGACAATTGACATAGGTATTAAAGCCACTTTTCCATAAATTGGCAGCATTTCGCACCCAGTGTTACACATACACACACACATGCGGTGAAAATATCTTTAGCTCTACAAGTTTCCTTTCGCTTCTCCCTTATCCTTAAATTTTCCATTGAGCTAATAATCCTCCAATGATTGCGTAAATAAGACGAGGAAGGTGATAACTTAAAAGGTTTCTCTTTTTTGTTTTTCTTCACAGGGAGTTATATTTCCATCACTGTATAACATGTTAGCCCAGTGGGCCCCACCATGTGAAAGAAGTTCTATAACAACAACTACGCTCATGGGTAAGAAATCGTACCCAATTGAATGTATTATTTTTTTCGAATGAAGGAAAGAGAGAGAGAGAGAGAGAGAGAGAGAGAGAGAGAGAGAGAGAGAGAGAGAGATTCCGGACTCTCATCAAAAAACGCATCAATTTCTACTTATTATTAAGAGTTTCCATGTAAATGGTCGCATATTCAGACCTGACTAAAAAAGAGCAAAAATTGGTGCATTGGATAAATTTGGCAATTCTATGTCTGATTTATTATATAGGCGGTCAAATTGGTGCTTTACTCGCGAATGTGTTGGGAGGCATCATACTGAATTACGATTGCGATAGATGGGAAAATATTTTCTATTTTTTCGGAGGAGGAGGTGTTCTTTGCACGTTATTTTGGTATCTTCTCGTATTCAATGATGCCGAAAGTCACCCAACAATCACGGTTGAAGAAAAATTTTATCTAAGAAAGACGATTGGTTGCATTCAACGAAGAAAAGTAATACGTCAGAATTCGCTCGTTGAAAATACTCTCTTAATTTTCCGTGACATCATCCATTATTGCCAATTCGGTGTTTACAGAATCTTGGATCAGCCCCTTGGAGATCTATTTTAACGTCGGGGCCCGTGTGGGCGCTCATTATAGCTGATTTAGGTCATCATTGGGGTCTTGTGACTGTGATAACGTATTTACCCAAATATATGCACGATGTAATGAAGATCAATTCTTTACAGGTACCGGTATTGCTGGGAATCTGGTTTAAAGCGCATTATTGTACTCGATGTATCGATGTATGCAAGGACATGATTAGGAATTGTAACTGTGTCCGATTTCCACATCAACAGCTCCAATATATCTTCATCCTACAATAAATATGGGTCAAAAAGTGGGGGAGGGGGATTCATTGTCATATCATTCTCCACTACGTTACGCCTCTGTAAGGAGGAGTATTCCTTAATATCATAAAATGTTGGAAGTGTTTCTCTGTGTGTTATTTTGGATAGAGTCTCTGATGTCTCCCGCCACTGGAACTGATTATACCCATTTTGAAATATCGAAGCCCACCAAGAAGCCAGAATATTACAAACAGTACTTTTTATAATACATGTAGTGAAAGGAACACTTAGGCCTACAATTTAAATTGGTTATCGTTCAAAAAGAATATTTACAAATTTTTCGAATGGCACCACTGACTTGATTTTCGCCACGGGTAAAACATTTTCGCCACTGGTAAAACATTTTCGCCACGGTTCTGATAACGGCATGTTTCGCTACGAAAAACAAACACGATACGCAGCACTTTCGCTTCATGTATCATAAAAAGAAATATTCCCTTTTTTGGGACGACCCTATCAAATACAGCTCAATATTCGAATTTTTCTCCAAGTCCCGTTTCTATCATTTGTAGCTTCGAGGTCGAAATTTTTCTAAGTCAATTTACCTCCCATAAAGTAGGTGCCCTGTCAAAAATATAAATCTCGTAGGTATGTAATACATAATACCTAACAATATTTCCAAGTAGTTTCCTTGTCTTGAATTTAATTTGTAAGATTTTGTAGAAGAAAACGACGAACGGGTTGTGTGTAGGTAACGATTACGCACTTCCATATCATATCACTGTATCACTACAGCACCGTTTCACCATGTCATTCTATGTCAAATGGACCCTATTTAGCCAAACCCAACCAAGCGACATGATAACAATCTAGAGAAATGTTCCTATACTATAAGCGGAGATTCTCCTTGTCGCCAGATCGTTATCGTTGGGTTTAGCTAAAAAGGGTCCAAATATCATTGTCACCATATCACCATGTTATCACAGCCATGGCCGGGTCACGGCTCATTACCTCAAATTCTCAGGATGGTGACGAAACAAATTCGGTGACTTCGTGATATGGTGATAAAACGATGAGGAAATGCTATTGTGATATAGTGATGTGATTCGGAGGTGCGTAATAATTGAACCGGATTTGGGGGCCGGTGAAAAATATTTCGCAGGGCAGGGGAATAGGGGCGTACACGTCTAAGAGCGTACAGCTGTACAACTACTTATGTGACCAAACATTTTAAAACTACAAGCTCTTGCTAACCATTTTCTTTAATACTCTTTCAGAATGGTATATATTCCGGACTTCCGTTTTTGACAATATGCGTTGTATCGTGGATTTCGAGTGGAGTATCCGATTATTTGTTGAAAAGAAATCTTGCAATTCTAGCAATTGTAAGAAAGTCTTACGCCACTATAAGTAAGGATAGAATGAAGATTTTGCTTATGAAGTATTTTGGTTCCGACTGAGCGGTATCAATTAATCTTTCTTTTATTTATCCTTTTGTCGCACGCAGGCTCGGTAGGTCCCGCTATAGGTCTCATATGCGCGTCATACAGTGGTGATGATATCGGTAATTCGGTTGGTTATATAATTTTTGGAATGGGTTGCATGGCCTTCTCCTATTCCAGTCTGAAGGTGAACACATTAGAATTAAGTCCAAATTATTCGGGTACGCTAACTGGCCTGGCAAATGGAGCCGGCAGCATTCCAGGAATGATTATACCTTACTTCGTAGGTTTGCTAACCGCGCACGTAAGCACTTCAAAATAACAGTACCTACCTAGTAACTCATATCTCTCAGAGGGAACGGAAGTTTCTCCGCTGGCTCTGAATTTTTGTTTCTGAAAATCCGCGTCCGAATAACCTTGCCTGATGTAGGAATTTGAAGAAGTTTTCGGCTTAAATCTGCGTAGGTAAAAAGCTTTGAAAAATTATAATCTCGGATCGTAAACCTAGCTGGTAGGTAACAATTAAACAGCGGACGTTTCGGCCGCATATAACGACAGTGTTTTCTTCAAAAAGTGGCAATTTCACGCTACGCGGCTGAAACGCTGTTAGATTTGCTGTTCAATTGTTAGTAGGGGATGTCATTAAGGGACCTCAAAGAATTTCTGATCAAATTGCGATGAGGGACTGGGATTAAAGTCGAGTTTTTTACTATATAGAGGAAGGAAAGGGGCGGGCGCAAGGTCAAAGGATGACTTAGAAGCATTTTTTGCTCCATAAATAATATGTTTCTAAGAAAAGAATTTATATTTTAGAGATCTTTGGAAGAATGGCGAACAGTATTTTTCATTACAGCTGTCGCCTTGATCACAACCAATTTCATATTTATATTGTTTGGTTCGTGCAAAAGGCAGAAATGGAACGAACCAGTGTTGCAAAGTACCGGAAATTTGGTTGATAGTGACGCATCTATGATAAAAATACCGTAGTCATATAGAATTACCTTGAAATACAGAGAACATTGGTACTCAGATGAAATTTTGTTCTCCTCTTTTTGTATTTTGACGTAACATTTTTTTGAAGGGCAAATATACATGAAATATACTTTTTACAGAGTAGGCGAGTAGGGGATAGACCAGTTTTGTGTGACGCCGACGGTACAATATTGAAAATATGGCAATAGATATCGCAAAATGCTGCTAGCTGTTGACGTTTATTCTTTGTTTACTTTACTTTACATCTAATTTCTCACGAGAAAAAGTCGTGTCCTTAAAACTTGAAATATTTTGCAACTAGAACTTCAGTTAAATACGAGAGCTCTTGATTTATCATCTACAAGCTTTACAATAATCAAAAAATTATTCGCCATTTCTGACTCATGTTCTGTTCCTAGAATATTTGTCAGTTTTGTAATGATTCTCCAATTCCCATATATAAAATCATTCATTTTTCAATCATAGTACAACAATATAGGAGATCAATTTGAGACTTCACCTCAATACCAGTCCATTGGGAGTAGGACGGACAGATTGATATCAATGTCTGCTCAACAAACAGAAATACAGTGATTACTAATTGAAAATAGACACAGTGTGTTGGTGTTGCTATCATGTTACATACAAAATTACTAGGACAAAAAAATATTCCAAGTCAGTTTTACACAGCCTTTAAACGATTTTATTACTTTTTCATTATAAAATAAATACAATAAATATCTACTACGTACATCCAGGTTTTACATTGGTACATGAAAATATTCATGAATACATTGAGGGAAAAGACTTGAAACTGAGGTTAATTTGAATTACTGTAAAATAACAATAATATCCTTAATAAAACGAATAAAAAATAATATAGATGACAATCATTGTACAACATTTACACCTATAATCATAAGTTTATTTCATTATATGAAACAATATTTAAAAAGACAAGTACAAAAAAGTACATTAGGTGTATATTACAAATAAAAAAAATTATAAATTTGAAAAAAGAAAAAACTGTACTCACAGGTAACAATAAATATTTGAATAATATTAGAAGAAAAAAAGAGAAAATTAAAGAGGTGATTTGTTATTGTCCACTATTTCAGTATTTTCGATTGAAATACAATAAGAATGAGACAATTCATCTTTTATATCATTATAAATTCATAACCTCGTCAGCCTAAATTGAATAACATAACATTAATTAATTGAACTATATTTTAATAAAATAAATCACAGTTAAACTTGAATTGGTTAAACCATAGATACTAATATTATCTAAAAGTGAAACAAACATTGAATTTACATAATATTATTATATCTTGACGGTATATTACACATAGATGGTCTATAATATGAAATGAGAAAAAAAGTCAAATCAATATGAATAGAATGTGACATTATACTGCAGAAACAAGTAGGTTATTTTTTATACTTTATTGATTTGTAAAATGTAAGTTCTAATCATTTGATATGCGAGAAAAAAAAATGAGGATTAAAATTTGGTTGTTTGATGAAAACATTAATTTTGCCTAATATGCTTGAAAATTATCCGACTCAATTGAAATTTGAAACTACAAATTTGTCAAAAATACATTAATATAGGGGGCTTGACAAAATATCAGAAAGTTCCAGGTTTTTATGAGCTTTCATACCCACAATTACTTCTGTGAGATAAAATTTGAGGGCATCCAGGTTTTGCACATCCATCATTCTATCCAAACAGTACTGTCTTATAAAGTAAAGAAAAAGTATAAATCTCGAGTTATACTAGTGAGCAAACCATTTTTCAATAATACACCAAAATAGCAAATTTGATATGTATCTGTTTTCTCTCTCTTCTCATATATGCATTCAAATTCTGCCTCACACATTCTTCAAATAAGTAACTTCAACAAGGAAAAAAACTAAAAATATAAGGGTATTGCGATACAATTAAAACACTTTGTATTTTCGCAATTGCCAAACTAAAATAGAATAATATATTAAAAACTATTAAAGAAAAAAAAAAATCTCAATAACAAACTAAAACAAATCTTTTATGACTAGAAAAAAAGAAAAAAAGGAGAGAGACAGAGACAGAGAAAGAAAGGAAATATTTTTCAACTGAGAATAGAGAAGACTCAGCTGTGTTCTCTGTATTATGATTGTGTGAATTGCTGATATAGGGAAGAAAAAAACTTAAAAAAACTGAACACATTTTGAAAGCTCATTAGACAAGACTTTCACCATCTTGAATACTTGTTTCACAAGCTTGTCTACTTCAAAATATGATTGAAAGAGACTACCGAGTGGTATTACATAGGATCAAATTATATCATCAGGACAAGCAATGAAGTAAATTCTAAAATCCACTGGAAAATCTGAGAAAAACATTGATAAATATCTAACAAAATATAGAGAGCTTTAATTCATACATCATTGAGTAGAAAATTATTCTGACAAAACACAAGTAGAATATCAATGGCTTTTAGATAGATAAGGAAAACCCCACTAACAATTTGAACACACACATAATTAACTTAGTACATGTTTTTTTCTTCTTTCTGATAAATATAGATATTCATTCATTTCTTTATGGTAAAAAAAAAAAAAATCAGCAAGAAATATTAGATTAGTTGCTACCTAACACATTAATGTAGAAAATTGTAATTGGAAATCAAAGAGTCTAAGTCTACTTAGTTGAGAAACACAAGCACAGTACGCGGAAAATTAAATTGGTGGTCCATTAAAATATCAACATTTGTTTTAAATGAGATGAATGGAAAAATAGTTCATATTCTCAGAACCTGATATCTGTCTTCTGAAAAGAAAGATATTTAAAAAAAAAATTCTGCCCCGTTTTCAGATTTAAAGAATATAATTCAAAGTATGAATCAACTTTTGAAGATGACTTTGCAAGGAAATTTCTTTTTCATAATAAATATCCGTTCATGGACGCTAGGTTAAGATGCAACCAAAATATTTCATATTTTTCGAAGTATTTCATTATTTTTGCACGTCTATATCTATTTTTCTTTGAAATGACAAATGAAAGGTCGCTGTAACTTCAAGCAAAATGAACTTATAAATGTCATTGTTTAAACTATTTAAAAAGTAAATGTACCATAAGTCAAGTTTAAATAACCTTCATTTGCTCTAGACTCAAGGGATGAGAGGCCGCAATGCACGTAAAAAATTGTAATATGGGGATATTTTTCCAGGCAATAATAGTTGTGAAAATAACATCGCCATTAGAACACAGAGTAAACATTTAGGATTAGTATTTTATTAGAGATTGGAAAATATTAATCATTCCAGACGGTATCAAGTATGAGAGCATTCTATCTACAGAATAAGTAAAAATTATGAATAATTTCTAACAAAGAATACTGGTAAATGAATGAATGAACCAGAGCCGAGAAATCTCAATCTCTCTTAAAGACAAAGAATCAATACAATCAAATCAGGATTTTATTCACAAGTTTAAATTTAAACGCGGATACGTTAAAGTATGTAAAAATTGAAAAATCGACACTAGAATCCACAAATTAGGTTTTATTCTCACTAATTCCTCACCTGATGATGTCTGCTATGTGGACGAAACGTCGTGAGAACAAAACCTAATTTGTGGATTCTAGTGTCAATTTTTCAATTTTTACAGGATTTATTCTTCTCCACAGTTAAATTTTGCAAAATAGACTCAGACTCATTTGGATTCAATATGACGATTTGAATGTTGTGGTGCTAAATTTAACCAAACATTTTTTATATTAAAAAACTCATATATTCAAATTAACAAAAATTACTCGGAAGTTTTTTTTATCAAAATGCAATCTTGTAACTTGATCAACGAAAATAAGACAAAGGAAAACAAAATATTTATCGTTTTACTAAAAAGAAGACCACGGAGTTACATTGAATGATACTGGAACTTCAATTTCAGCAAAATACACTATTTCTTACGTGCAGGGATAATAAAAGTAACGGGGGGTTGTTTCATTTACCAACAACCTCCTTCTTCAATTTCAGCTTTCATGTCCGAGAGATGTGTTCTCTCACTTCTAATACGAATCTTTTTTTTATTCACCTTTTCGATTCAATACACCAATAACCTATTATTCGTCGAAACAAATAAAATAAGTTTCAAAAAATAGCTCAGGAAACCGACAAAACCTAAACGAGAAGAAACTCCCATTGTGATATATATAAATTCTACAGTTTTTTTTCTTCTTTCTCATAATTACCGACACCGATCAACCACGTGCATCAGCTTCCAATTACGCAGTTTCCCGTTCCAGAGGAAACTCACGCGAGTACGAGGTGCGCGACGAATTTTTGTCACCATTGCGATATTTGCACTCGTGCCACAAAAATAAGAACCTATCTCTAAATGAAAATTTGGCTCACAGATCACACGTACACAGCGCCTTGGTTATCGTTCTCGTCCAAATTGATACGCGTGGGAAATGGCACACCACCGCCGTCATCGAAGAAGCGTCGAAACGTGAATTCGAAGAAGCCATGAAATGGTTTATTCATATCGCTAAAGTCGTCTGATTTATCTGTATCAGAGTTTGCCGTTGAATTACGAAGCTTATCCGGATCAATTGGATCAAAATTCGACGTATCTGTAGAGTAATGTATTTTCGGCGTATAAGGTGGGGATTGTCGACGGACACCCTCCTTAAAATCGATACCGGCGAAAAATCGGTGCTCTTTCACCTCGTTCGCGTTTTTACCGAGACGTCGATCGGCGCCGGTGCAGAGTTTCAATATTAGATCAATCCCTTCGTTTGACACTTTAGCTTGAGATGGTATTTTCAACGAGCTTTCCCAGTTGATAACCTGAAAAACATGAACAAATTTCGAATATTGGAACACAAAAGACGAAATCTTAAGAAAGATAATACAGTGAGGTACGGAAAACCCGGACATACTCGGAAATATGTTTAAGAGCAGAATTGGTGCGTTTTTCGTCGTTTTGTAATTCTATACTTCACTTATTTAGCATTTCTGCGAACGCCCGCACTCTTTTTCAATTTGAATCAACCTTCGAAAATTATTTCAAGTCCTTGAACAAGGAACCAGCGTAGTCTCTCTCTTTTATTTTGATAACTCTAGTCAGATCCTAAATTTTCTTAAGCCTCCAAAACTAGGTCTACGCCACCCTCTCGGAATCAAAATTTGTCCGGCGGACGGCGAACGAACGTTTTCCAATGAAAAACCGCCAGATAACAAATTCCCTATAAGAAATGTTTCTGGAATACATAAATAGTTTTTTCACTTAAATATACTTGAGATTCACTGAAATTAGATCAAATTTTTCTCCTAAATTTCTTTCCTTCTTTGTTTTTTCTCTTTTTAATCGATTACATTGCAGACAGATGTTTGACATGATCAAATTGAATGATAACATGTTCACGCGAAAACGCTTCACATTTTACATTGATATCGCGAATAACCTTCATGACTTATAATTGAATTAGCTCACTTGATCTTTCGATAACGTTTGAGTCAATTCTATCACGTATTAATGGACAAGAAGAACGACAAAAAAAAAAAAAAACAAGGATGACATTCACGATAAGGTACTGTACTGATTTTGAAACTTCCAACGAACTATCCAAAAATACTTACTTTATATTGCGTTTCGGCAGGTGTACTAGCCAAGAAGGGTGGCGAACCGACGAGCATTTCATACAGAATTACTCCGACACTCCACCAATCGCATAGTTGCGTATATCCCGTTCGGAGTAGCACCTCAGGCGCGATATAATTTGGTGTGCCAACTAAAGAGTGAGCGAGGCAACGTTGATGCTGTTCTCGTTTTCGTCGCCGTTCTAGTGGTTTTAATTGGTAACATTTGCATTCCGCTCCGTTATTCCAGTCTTCGGTCGGATCGAGCGAATCTTGACGATTGTGTTCGCCTATAGGGATTCAATATACCACAGGTTAAAAACAACGTATTTAGATAAATATGCATGCGCGTAAACAAAACGATATCCCATGACTTGTAACTAGTGGCGACTTGACAGAATAGAAGAAGAAGAAAAAAAAAGAAGACTAGGATGGTTAACTCTTTAGAAATTTACGAAGTGGAAGAAACATGAAGAAAATAAAATAGTGAAACCTCTTGAGCGTGGGCATCACTCTAGGAACACAACAGCGCTGCTAGCAGAAATACTCCGCGAACAGCATTTTTTCAATGTTATCGAACTGTAACTAACTTATACCTGCAGATTCATCGCGAACTTCATTCACAAAAGTGGTTACTCAGTTTTTGCGCTTTGGTGAATATGTAATTTGAGATTTTGTCGATAACCTAAAGGTGTTCAACGATTTCACTTCATGCTGATTTTTCAACCCTTTTCAAATTCGGTAAAACTCATTCTGACAAGCCTCCACTCCCTAAAATAGTATCGATTATTTCCCCTCAATTATGAGAAAGATATTTTTCATCGAGATCTGAAATACGAGGTGAAACAGTGCATATATTGAAAAATCGTGAGTTTTTGAATATAATGGTATTCGTCAGAATAAAGAAATGAAAAAATTCAATTTTACACTCGACATTGGTATTCTAGACTTGTTTAGATAAGTCGCGCCAGATTTTTTCAACTAATAAGAAAAACGAACGTGTGAAGTAAACAAACGAATGAAAGGTCGGTTCCAGAAGATCAACCTGTGAAGCTTTAACCGTTCTGATTCTCCAACTGTCAAAGACAAATTAGGAGGACTTCATGAATACCAACGCCTACGAGCAGTAGAATTGTGGGCGTTGATTCCATACTTGGGCGTAGCATTTCAACGATGTCTAATTCAAAGAGCAAACGTCGTTCAAGATCGATCTAGATATTCATACTATTTTCGGAAAAGAGGAATCTATTGCAATTATTCAGCGAGTGCAGGAAACAGAGAGCTCTTCTTTATAAAGGATTACACTTCCCTCGGAAGTCCGGAGCTGAGTAATAAAGAAAAAGTACCTAACTTCAAATATACTCGTAAGTTTGTGAACTTCTACAGTTGAACCATCTAGTTCTAGTATGACAGGGCGGCTTGAGAAAACGGGGAGGGTGAGCAAGAAGAATAATAGATTATTCCAAACCTGCCAGTCCAAAAGTTAGACCAAACATAAATTAAAAAGTAAACCTAGAAGTCTATTCACAATCTGTACCCAGGTTTCTCCTGAACAAGTTGAAACTGGAACGTGTAACTCATCTGGAAATCCATATTTTGAATTTTTAACGAAATACCCCGAATAGTTACCCAGAACCTAGAAAATTCGAGCACTCGCCTAACGAAGATCATCTGCAGTTATTTATCTTCGTGCAATACGTTAGTGTAGACACAACTGACAAACGTAAAAGATATTATGTATTAAACAATCTCTTCCGAAAACACAGAGAGAGGGAAGAACGGAGATGTGCTCGATTGATCATATCATACCCAAAACGATTGAGCACGTATATGACAAGGTTGGTAAAATGATTTATCATAGATCACAAGATCGGTAAAAACATTCACAGAAATATTCAGTGCCGTTGATTCAGGTGTACGGCTATCAACTTCTAACAGGTAAATTTGAAAAAGAATCGACAACTTCAAGTTGATTTTAATACTATTTAAATCAAGTCTCCGCGTCAGGAATAAGAATCAAAGCTACCTATTATTTTCTTCTTTACATTTACATAATTCGATAATTTTAGCCTGCTAGTTCCGTTAAAAAATTTTTTTCCTTCTATGTTTTATTATATCAACACAAATGCTTCTTCAAACTCGATAGTTATGATTGTTTTAAATACGAGAATCAAATTGAAGTTAAGAGGAGCCGGCTAATACGGCTAATTTTTCTGAGTCTACTTTTCAATTTTTTTCCCATTTACTTAGTAATTGTTTAGATAGCTAGGGAATACACTGAATCATTCATCGAAAAAGTTTTATCAGACAAAATTTTTTCTATTTCCCCTGATCAAAGAAAATCGTGTTTACTTATTCTTGATTTCCACATTTTCAAGAGCAGTGGCCATTCTGAGTCGATAATATTTCATGAATACTTTCACGACGAGACGTCTTTTCAAATTTATTACACAGATTGTCGACTAATACAACGGCCCAATCGAGAGAGGTAAATAATATACAAATTTTAGAATAATGAGTCGAGTACGAGCAATATTTTTCATTATCATTAACTTGTTTTTATCCATACGTACCATTGCTTTGGTAATATTTCGAATTATGCGTCCATCTGAAGCCTGTACACAGGCCGAAATCGGTCAACTTGATATGACCATCTCGATCAATCAGTATATTATCGGGTTTTATATCTCGATGAATGAAACCCATTTTGTGAACGCTCTCCACCGCGCAAGTTAATTCTGCTAAATAGAACCTAGAGGAAGATAAATAGAATGATCAAATAAATAAATAAATAATAATAATAATAATAATAATAATAATAATATGTACAATAATTCAAAATCTTCAATCACGAATAAGTTACGCTTAACAATACGTCATCATGTATTATAGAATTACCTTGCTAGATCTTCCTCAAATATACCTAATTTGATGAGCAACGACATGAGATCTCCTCCCGGAATATAATCCATTACAAAGTACAGATTATCCTTATCCTGCGGAAAAAATCACACTATAAAATATCAAAGTATCGATTCATAAAAAACAATGAAACTTTAGGGTTAGTATGATATTTTATTCTAACGATGGAAAAGTTACACTAGAATCACAAAGTTTGAACTTCAATTTTCAAAAAATCCCATTTGACGATGAAGTTGATAGAAAACTTTGCGGACAAAAAAATAGCTGTAGTCTCTTTTTTCAAGTTTTATAGTTTTAGACTGAGTTGAATCCTTCGTTTGTCCGGGCACGCGTAATGTTCGTATGCTTTCATCATGGAATTTGAGAAAATTCTCACAAACTTAGGCTAGGTTCCCCCTCCGGGGGGGCGCACTGGCGGTGACACATCGTGTCTTGGAACTGGTGCGTCACCAAGTCTTACCACTGCCTTGATAAGGCGGGGGGGCTTACGACGAGATAGCTATTGCTATTGACAGCACGCGGTGGAAGCTGAAAAGTGGAAAGGCAAATACTCGCTGTCACTCTCCAATACAGTCAACTAAAAGTGGTACAGGCGAACTTCCCCCTCGAAGGGTGCTAATCAGGGTTCTCCCCGCTGCTATGTGGGAAGTAAGGAGTAACTGACGTATCCTCAAGTCCAGCTGCTACCGTACTTGTATGACGAGGGGAGTCACGCCCTCGGGAATGACAAAGCAGCGGGCTCGCACAGACTTCTCCCTGTGTATGTCACCATCATATTTTGACATCACTAATCACCACTCTATCCTATTACTCTTCTCTTTTCGATTAGGTTAAAGCACACCTTTCCTATCTCTCTCCCTCTTCTATCTTCATGGCTGTCGACTTAAGACAGGGTAGCTGTACCTACAGCAGGGGGTACTGCATCGGGACTCCTACCGATCTCTTTGACCCATCTTCTCTGTTTTCATCCATGCTCTCTTGTATGCGCAAACCACCCCTCGCAGTACAGCTAGCAACTAGGGTTACATACTGCCCGTGCCTCATGTCCATTGAAGGTTACCGCAGGCCTTCACGTCCAACGGGTTGGGATGGGTTACGTACTGCCCTGCCTTGCACTTCCTGATATGGATATGTGGTGCAGCCTTCACGTCCTGGTTCGCAAATTGCACACACACGCGAGTCTCTTCTGAACCTAGCCTAACATACACATTTAATACACATCTGACTAACGTCAGAACTTCTAACCCCCCCCCCTCCACTACAACTGTCCGAGGACAAGTAGAGGCGTCTCCGGACACCGGTCCAACTAACCACACCTCTTCTTTGAAGATGAACGCCAAAATGTGATAGGGAAAACCCTGTACAGGTAATCTCAGATCATGGAAGCAACTCCTCTCTACTACCCATCAGCGGAAGCAGAGAGGCCTCCGGAATACCATACCTATTCCCACTAAATCACACCTTTCACTCAGCTATTCAGCTGAATAAAGATCCCAATAACCACATCTGTCCTTTCAAGACAGATGCAGAAATGCAATTGAGTAAATGGACTGGGAACACCATTCCCAACCTAGTAATAATAGTAGCATTATCATTATTGTTATTATTATTATTATTATTATTATTATTATTATTATTATTTTATTTTTAGGCCTCTTACCCTTATCCTCTTAGTTTATCTTCACACTCGCCAGCGAATCAGCTGACAATCTCCAAACTACATTTTCTTCACCCTGAAGAAGACAATGAAATGCGTCGGGATCTGCCCCGATCACGGAAGCATCCCCCTCTCTACTCCCATTTCAAGGGACTTAGTCAAGTAGAGAGCCTTGGAACACTGTTTCCCACTAAACTACACCCCCTTAACAGGGAATGCCAAAGTGCGATGGGGGAAACCCGTCCGGTGCATAAGTCCACGGACGGTTTCTGTGGGCGACCCCCTGACCACGGAAGCAACATCCACATAAGCCACACAAGACACTCATCGTCTTACAGACCAGGTCACGTCCAGCCGCGTTCTGCCTCCGATACGGTTATCTGCAATGCAGGCCTTCACGTCCAATTTTGTGGTGAAATTGGGTTAAGTATTGCCCTGCTTGTCACGGCAACACGTGCTGCTTACGGAACGACAAAGCACTGCACTTTTCGCCATTGCACCACCTTCTTATTTATTGACAACTTAGGCTCTCTGATTGGGTTACGTACCATCCCATCAGTTGTCCCTTACTATTAACATTAGCAGGCGTTCACGTCCAATCAGGTATTCTCAGCTCTGCCTGTTTGGGTTACGTATCGACCCGCCTCTGCCCCCCCCCCCCAAAAAAAAGCTTAGGCTAGGGTTGGAGATAGAATTGACCTGTAGAACTTTTTGGGGCACCTGAAAATCCACGATATGCGTGTGGGCTACATTAGTTCGACATATGTAAACGGGATAGTTAAAAGAATAGCCCAACATACATAGACTAGGCTGATAACCTTGCTTAAGTTTAGTCTCTCTCACTCTGAAGGATAAGAAGAATATTATTTGGCCAAATAATATATTAATGGACGTTGAAAATACATTGAAAAAAATCTCTACAGTTGAAATGACTATAAATATAGTCCTGACGCTCTGCTCGCGAAAAATGGTCAATTTTACTACCTTTAAAAAATAGTAAATATAACTAATTTTTATCAATTTTTACTACTTTTTATGGTAAGTTCAACTACGCAGTTATTTTTTTTTTTTCATTAAATTATAAAATTTTAACAGGGAACCTGTTTTATGGGGGGCTTTTTGAGAAATTTGCCGTGCGCCGTCCAGCAGAAAACTTGGAAAAATTTCGACTCTCGAGCTATTAGACATAGCTCGAAATTCGAGAAAAATTTAGACTCTCGAACTATATTATACTAGGCTTATACTAGGTCTAAGCATCCTTTATACTAGCTTTATCTAGGTCTAGGCTTCCTAGAATTTTCAATACTAAATCCCATAAGACTCATAAAACAAGTTCCCTGCGTTCCTCGTTTAACTTCGTTAAGGAAGCCGTCGTTTTTTTACAGAGCGGAGCGCCGAGACTATAATCAGTAGTCATTTGAACTATCCTTTTTTCTCAGGGTACCGGTACTACTCTTTTAAAACGAGTGAACATACATTACACATAGATTAGGCAGACAAAAACATACATTTGGACTTGTTTTTCTTTTCTTTCTACCTAGATTTTTTATTTCAGATTTTCGAATCCACCTTTTCCTCTTTTAGGAAAGATTGTTTCATTATCGCTTCCCTCTTCGGCCTACCGGAAATATATTGCTGGTTACAGACCTCGTAAGAACGTGAGTCATCCCGATTCTTTTAGGATTACAGGATTTCGTATAGTAAAATGATGAACTTTTAATTCTAATCGAAAATCATTCTCACCTGAAAGGAATAATACAACTTTACAACCCATTCATTATCTGCCTCAGCTAGAATATCTCGTTCTGCTTTCACGTGAGCCACCTGATTACGTTTCAATACATCCGCTTTTCGTAATGTCTTCATCGCGTACAAATGATTCGTATCGATTTTACGCACTAAGGTTACCTCACCGAAAGCACCCACGCCTATGGGTTTAATTTTTGTGAACATCGATTTATCCATTTTGGCACGCTTCAACCGAATGTAGTTTGACTCTTTTTGACTAAGCATTTTACGCATCTGACATTGAGCTTCGGCGCTTAGTCCGATTTTCGCCATCTCGGTTTCTAGTTGTACACGCCGAAACATTCGCTGCTTGTGCGATTTCAGGACGTTTTCAATGTGCTGCTCCATGAAGAATTTGAAGGCTTGCGGCGAGTAATTACGCACCTTACAATCGCGTCGTTCCTCCTCCTTCTCTTTGCTTATGAGTTTGCGCTCAGGTATAGGCGATACCTGATGATCGATTTTGAACGGCTTCTTATCCACACCGTTCGGCAAGTTCGAACCACCAACCATGCCAGAGGATACACTGGACGGTGGTAACGGTGGCGTACGCGATTCGGCAGACGACGCAGATGCCGGACTTTCTGAACGTGAGTCTGAAGGTGAAAACTTACGCTGCAGAATTGGATGCGAAGAGGGAGGAGGTACTCGTGGTGGAGGAGCGACTGCCAAGTGTTGGTTATCCATAGGCGAGGAAAGCTGTGAACTATTGTTTGAATTTGAATCGTCGTTAGAGTAAGGTGACAGATTCATAACGCGTTGTACTGCCAAAGCCTGCATCGTGCTTGCGTAGCTTGGCGGCTCCGTCGTTGGCACCGGCGTATTCGAGTTGCTGTTGGTGGTGCCACAACTAGACAACGACGCTTGCTGCGGCGACGGACAAACTTGTGAGCAGATTGCTTTCTGACACTGCGGCGAATGTTGTTTTTGCTGTTGTATAGAAGAGGCGTATGAAGGCGGAGGCGGCGGTGGGTTTGATGATGTTGTCGAAACTGAAGGTGCGGTAGGCGCAATCGCCGTCTGCAGCACTGGTTTTTGTACCTGCGTACTCTTTACTGACTGCATGATGATCGGCGGTTGCGTTTTCGTTTGTCTAGCACTCCAGCTAGGGAGGGGCGCAGGCCTGGTAACTGAAGCGTTATTGCAATTAGGTGACGGGCCAAAGGACACGTTCGAAGTAGGACTAGGAGAACCAGCAGATGCTGAACCGGAGTAAATACCGGAACTAGGTGATTTCCGGTAATCAGGTTGTGACTGCGTCGGGCTTTGTCGATTTTGAATGGACACAGCGTAAGAAGGAGGCGGGGGCGACGTGATTGCCCCTTGAGGAACGATCGGGTAAGGAGGCGGTGGTTCCACACTAGTTCCGCAATTTTGATAGCCCAAGTTAAGCGCTTGCATCTGCTGCGACAATTGTTGTTGCGCCTGAGGTCCGTTCTGTACAATAAGTGGTTGTTGTCGTCCTCCACCGCCGCCGCTCGCAGAGACAGGGCTGGTACCCCGTTGATGACTTTGCGCATTACTGCCGCTGTTGGAGGACCCAGTAGGCGTCGGTGCTGGTGGCCGAGACGGCACAATCGGTGCGGGTGACATACGTTTGAGCATTTGCTGCATATTTGACGGCACATTTGGGTAGGCGTGCGGTGGAGGGGGAGGTGGTGGTGTAGAGCTATTACGAGGTGGAGGTAACGGTGGCGGTTCAGAAAAATTGCTAGGAGAATACTGGCGAGAAAGGTGCGGATGGACGAGAATATCGCTCAATTGTCTAGGACTATCCGATCGGCTACTTCCGGCGCCACTATCCAACGTTGCCGCTGGACTGCCTCGATGTACATTTAGTTCACGTTCTAAACTAGGCTTTCTCATAAGTTTTGAGCCAAGAGGGCAGATTCCTGCAAAAATTAGAAAATGAAAGACGTTATTAAGGGTGAAAATTTTTTCCAAAAAAAAATTAGGTATAATATGAAGTTGGTTTGAATTGTCCACCAAAAATAACTCTACTTTTGAGATTGAGAAGTGATCGGACACCAATTGATGACCTCATATAATAAGATCAACTCATACGTTTCTGAAACTTATTTTTCATTCAATTAAGTGCGTCATGGCCTAGGTTGAGAATTTTCGTTTATTGCAAATTTTTTTTGAATGCATTTTATGGAAGGGTTTAGGGGGTATATTATCCTTGAAGTCTCTAGTCTTGTTTTGAGAGAAACGTTTATTCTACCTACTGTCTGCGTGAGATAGCTATCATTCACCCTCACGATCAAATCATTTTCCAGCGATATTCGAGTTTAAAATTAATATTCAAAATACCTACTTGGTCTATCCGTAAACAATAATCCTGATTACATCATTATGAGAATAATGAACGCAGATTCCTCAACTTATTTTCGAAAATCTGTTCCCTATTTGACTAGATTGGCAGCATCACAAAATCTAGTTCTCGACTATAATGATCTTTAGGAAAAATGGACTTTCTTTCTTTCTGATATGTATTTTTCCTCTCGTCTTTGATCAAATAATTTCCAAAATAGCTTTTTTAGGGACTGAACGACCCTTAAAAATGGATCTTCAGAGGGACGAGGAGAAATGAATTATTTTTGTTTATTCTCTTTACCATTATTCATTTCATAGCGTTTTTTTTCCAAATGTTCTCCTATAAAATGAAAAAAAAAAAAAAAATCTCCAATTTGAAAGTATGACAAAGAGTTGAGGAAATTTAGTTTCCAACAAAAATATTGATCCTAATCCATCGAGAGTAAGGATCTATTTATGTTCCATATTAAAATAAATCAGATAATTTGTTCACCATCAATTCTTAAAGAAAGAATTGATTTTCAATCACAAACGATTCCCTGAATGAATTTGTCGACAGCAAAATTATACGACCCTCTTTTTTACCAGTTTCTCGCGAATCAAAAATTAAATAATTTGCTAAAATTTCACAGGCGTAATTATGAGTGAGATATTTGAATTGTGAATATAATTTCAAGTGGAACATTAGAATTCTAAGCAAATTTGTAAGAGGAACATTAAAATTGTGATCACGACTATGATTACAATACTCTGACTTGAGACAGAATAGGGGGTGAAAAATTCAAATGGGTGTGATTTATCGGCCCAGTAAAAGAAGGTGTGACAGCGCAGTAAATGTTGAGGCAGAAGCAGTAAAATATTAGGAGTAGCTGTATTTAATGGTGTGAACAGTAAAAAAAAAATTACAGTGGTAAAAAGCTCTGATGGAAGTGCTTTTTTCGACTTCGACGGTCTCCCCGTTTTCTTTTCTGTCCAATAGGAAGAGAGGAAACCTCTGGAGGAGCATGAACTAACATTAAAAGTAGTAGCATTCCTAAGGCATGCTTACACTCTCCTTCCTTCTCAAAGCAGGGACATGTGCACTATGTATGTAATAAGTCTGTGGGGTGTATGGTAATAACCCATACACTGTAGTTAAGTTTTCTGAAGAGATCGAATGAGCGCCACTTTCCATCTTGATTCTGAATCGTTCGAAAAGAAGTGATGGTGATTGGGGAGGCTGTCGTACTGGAAGAAACGTAATACTCTATAGATCCCTCAGTATCATTGGGCCGTTGTAACACCTCATTTCTTACTGCCCACTGAAACGCCCGAGTCCACTGTGGGACGCGTACTGATACAATTTTTGCGAACAGGATAAAGTTTTTCAAGGCCGGATTTTTTCACTGTGACCATGTGGCAGCTATACCGAGGAAAACGGTCAAAAATTGACCCAAAGGCAAACGCTCGCGGAAGGTGTGCTCTTTCTTATATTCGCGTTCGTACTTTCTATCGCATTATTAGCGGATGGGTAACCTGGGCCAGAACCCTCATACCACGATGAATTTTTGACGATCTCGAAGATACGAGTAGGATTTACTATTTTTTATTTTACTGAAAAAAAAATCCAATTTTTACTGTCTGTAAATTTTATTTTTATTGTTCCTACAGCTATATTTACTGTTTGCATAGTTACTGTGCATGTTTTTGAAAAATACTGCTCTGACAACCTTATTTATCTATCGTTTGAATACTGTTACCTTTTTTTTTTTTTTTTTACTGGGCAATTAATTACTCCCCAATTCAAATCCTGAATAGAATTATGAATGGTTGAAATTTCGGATCAAATATGGACAGGAAATTGAGAAAAGAATGAAGATTGAGGTATTAATTGGAGAAAAGTTCAGAACAGACACACGTTTCTTCCATCAACGATATCCAGACGTAGACCCACTAGACAGTGCAAGATTTTTAAAATGATCATTATACAGTTAGAAATCGCGAATAACGATAAGGCTTTGGGTTGGATTTATCGGCACATTAAAAAATATGATTTGCGCAGTAACAAAGGAAACATTAGAAGACAGCGTCAGAGCAGTAAAAAATGAATAAATTGAACAGTAAACTGGCTACAGCAATTTCGCATAAATGAGCAGTAAAATGATTACTTAGGCACAATAATACAATGATTCACACAATGAATGATGTACTGTATATTGTATCACAGTATTTTGACATATTTGCTTATCATTCGGTTGTATCTTCTGAACACCCACGTATTCTAATATCTTATTCCTGCTCTCGTACAATTTTCTAAATAATTATCCTGCGAATTGTATTATAAATTGTTGAATTTTTGACTATGCTTCGAGGAAGTTTCATTTGCGATTTTAGTGATAGTGAATCAGACGGGGAAGAAGTTCACAAATTTCTATTGAAGAGAAGGAGAGGCTGCAATCGAACGTGGATAAAAGTCGCGGAGTTTCAGACAACATCGGAGGCTGAGAATGCTGTGAATGTACAAAGTGTACGGAAAAGTGTTGCACCAATGTCTGTAGTGGTGGGCAGAATGTTGAATACAGGTGTGGGGCAGTACGGTACGAATGAGTACCCTGTTCGTTTATATTATTTGCTCTATCACAGCGGCAGTGGAACAGTTTCCTTGTTTGAAACTGACTGTGAGCACGCCAACCACGCCAGTATTCCGCTGCGCAGTCCAACGCCTGATACAAAGAACTTTGTCCAAGAAGCGTTTAATGAAGAAAGGAAAAAATTGTTGAACCTTCAAAATCAAAATTAAAATCATTTTTTTAATGTAAAGCTCAATTTTAAAAATGTTTTACCGCTTGTTTTTCAAAATTTAATGTTCTTTGTTACCGCTGGTAAAGTTTTTTTTACAGCTCAATATTTTTTTTTAGTGTCATATGCGCTATTTACTGTTCAATACATCCGAATGCTGTTAATTCTTCTTTTTAATGCTCATTCACCATTTTACTGTAGAATCATCTATTTTACAGTGATAACACTCTTTTTAAATGTGCCAATATATTTACCCCTAAGGCTTTTAGCGATTTACCGTTTACAACGATCAAATTAGCGAGTCCCGGCTGTTATAGAAAAAACATAATTCCTATCTCTTCTAACGATAAATTGAATTAAACGATTGAAATTTTGATCCCTTTGGATTTTGTTACATCTAATTTCTACTGTAATGCAGTTTCTTTTTTCCTTTTGATAATCTCATGTCGGTACTGCGAACAGTTTCTTCATTTATATGGTACTATTTTAGGGAGTGAGTGTGAGAAAAAAAAAAGAAAGGATGATTTCATGATTTACATCACTGCCTTGAATTTTGAACGGATTTTTCAACTTATAAGACGTTGTGGATACCCTGAAAGAAATAAGAGTATCAGACAGGTTTGACGACAAGGAAGGACAGAATTATCTCTTGTGACTCGGAATTTACTTACAGTTTGACGATAATCAATATCGTCTTCCTCTAATATGACAACAATTAATACCGATAAATAAATTAACAGGTAATATAAGTATAGACGAATGTTCAAAGCACAACGTAAGAAAACACAACACATATCAATCTGCATGTATCGTCATTTCGCACGTATTGCGTACTGTTTATGGTCAGATTGTGAGCAAGTGCCTAGTCACTGCTACTCTCAAGATAAAGGATGACTAGTGATGATATCGAGATATGAGTCAATGTGCGTCGTCGGTGCAAGCAACAAAGTTCAAAGTATTTTGACACCTGGTATCAGATTTTGAATCTGTAGATGAGAAAGTTTACACAAATTCGAAAAATTTCTTAGAAAAAGTGTCCCTTTTAGTAATATGTATTTCGTAATTTGTGTTATTGCTCGAGATGTATATAAAAAAAATACTAAGATCACTATGTATTCAAGAAAGCTAAATTACATTCAATATTTTTGTTTTTCGGTCGATGTTGGGATTCTGTACCTACATAGCAAGATAAATTTATTCAAAGGTGGAAAGGCAGAAGGTAAAGTTACCCACATGGTCAATTTTCTATCGGAGAGGGGAAAGGGGTCTTATTTTCCAATCAAACGTAGGAAGCCTTCAATCCCGATCCCACGTCATTTTCAAACAAATCTACCTATTACGAGTCACACACAGACTTTCCACTATTTTACACACTTTTCACTTCTACTATACATAGAAAAATATCTAATTATCGTTTTCGTGGATCGAATTTTTTGTAGTTGTACAAATTTTTTTTTTTTTTTTTTTTCTTTGTATAGTTTCTTGTTTTCTGTTTCTGAAGACTACAATACAATTCTGAAGGGAGGAAAGTGATCTTTTCGCTGTTACGTTGCTTTCATTATTGACGCGTTTCACACACGATATGCGAGTGTTTATAAATAATAATTACTTGGAACACGATCGTGGTCGGATACGAGCGAATTACGATTACAACGGGTAATACTGGGTAAGGCCAAAACATGCTACTATTAAGAGGAACGTTGCATTAAATTTGTTCTCGCGCAAAAACGCAAAACGTTAGGTATTATATAAATACTAACACATATTATCTCCAATCTGCGCCGAAAACGAAGTTTTTACGTTTTTTTCCAAGCCGAGTAATGATACAAAATATGAACAAAATTGGTACATTAACTGTCAAAGTTGTCAAAACACATTTTATTCAGTTCCTCGGCTTTGAAAAAACACACAATTTTCATGCTGCACTGATCTCAAATTATGGATGAAATCTAAATAGAAACATTGTGCACTTAAACACCGCCTGAATTGTTCATTTTTAAACAAAATAAAATTTAAATAGGTTTCATTTTACTGGTAACATCATTTTGGCTCACCCTGTAAACAATACATATTCAAAGACCAAAACTTACCAGCACTCGATGATTTTCCAAAACCATTACACATTTCTATTTGAGATGGTTGTTGTTTCAAGAAATCAATAGCTCCTTCGTATCTGCCGTTCGATAGTTTCAATGCTTTTAAAGCTGACTCCTGCGAACACATGAAAAAGTGCGTCAATCTAACAACTTGTCAATCATATTTTTGCACAGATGTTGATGAAATCCATCTATATAAAATACACAGATGAACTTTGTTTTTGCATAAAAATGAATCGTGTTGTCTCGTACAATCTCTTATTAACAAGACTGAATAACTCTACGTCTCAGTATCCACAGTATACGAACAAATCTCTTGGTTGTTTTCCTCCTTGATTGTAAGACATTAGAAATTCAACTTTCCGTTACATATTTTTCTTCTTCGTTTTTCGCGGATGCGTACGGGCTCTTGGCTTGCCGAGGAAAGAACCCCGAAAAATGGAAAAGGGATACGCGAGCTCAATGAATCAGGTGATGATCGTTTCAAACATAAGTATCATAATTATACGTCGTCATCTTGGCCTATCCCCGTTCAAACGACACAATATCTTCGTACTTTTCTCTTCTCTTCTTTCAAAGAAACGTGTACGTCAATATATACAGCTGGCCATAACGAATACCTACGTCGCATACCATGATATTCGTCAGCGATGATGTACACACTCGGTTTACTCATATATTCACACACACACACACACACGGATACCGTTCTATTGTAAAATAGGTTTCGCATAGGACGGAAAGGAAAAGAATAGGAATCGCAAAGAAATATTACATTATATTTATACGTATAACTAAAAGCGTAAAAAATTTTCAATAACGAAAAAATTCATCCGTCAAAAAAATATCAATTAGGTTGTTGAAGTGAGAGAGAAAACTAAACAAAACAAATAAACAATTCGACGATAATTTTAATCGAAAAAAAAAAAGAAAAAATGTGTTACAAGGTCATTCTTTCTTGAACGACAGCAAAGCGTAACCAGCATAATCCGACATTTAAATGCATAATGAAGTAACTAATGTTTTAAACGAAGAGAAACATTATGCAAGTGATCGCTGAAATATCATGTATACGCATTCAATAGTGCACAGTCTGTCGCAAAAGAAAATATTAGAAGGAAGAAAGTAGTAGCGACAGTAGCTGTAAAATAAATCCGAATGAAATTCTTATTGAACGGAATGAAAGAACAATCGATCATGGTGCAGCGCATAATAAGCGAATTTATGACACTTAATTTCTCCAAATTGCAGGGAATGAAATTCTTTTGAAGTCGAATCTTCTTTTTAGAGGTTTTTCAAAGTTTTGTTGACCAAAAAAACTTTTACCAAAACTGCATTAGGCTTACTAGGAGATTAGAAGGCTCTATGCATGATCATTTCGATCGTACATATACAAGTAACTTCGTCTGGGACGTGGACCGGAACAAACAGAAATTTGACTCCCCTCCCCCACAGAAATAGCGCTTTCATTCACCTTTCCACTCTCTCGTGTGTAATACAAAACAATATCGAAAAGCGATATTCATACAAGCTAGGGACGAATGATAACACTACTTTTCGACTTTTTCCACCTCCCTCAAACTTACACATCTTTCTCCTCCACTCATAAAGCAGCTCTAACCGACCGAAAATTTTCATTAATTGAAGACACTCTCTGCAAACTGAGATAAGTCACATCACGTTTTTCTGCCTTCCTGCTCTCGTTTAGGCAAAATTTTTACCATCACTGTTTTTATGAGCAACCAACAAGTGAGCGGAGGGATGTATCTTAACCACATTGTAGTTCACAAAAACCAAGTTGGTAGAAATTTTGCCTAAACGAGAGCAAGAAGGCAGAAAAACGTGATGTGACTTATCTCAGTTTGCAGAGAGTGTCTTCAATTTCATCATCGAATAAGGTGCAGGCTACGCGCAAAATCTTGATGACTTCGTCGATTCAATTCAAGTGGGTTTGAATTAACTTTTTGAAGTTGTTGGTCAATTTTCTATGCAGAATTTGTGTAAATTTGATTTGAAAGAAAAATTGATGAAGAAAATTGAGTTCAAATATTTGGTCCAATAGAAAAGAACAATTAAATAATACGTTGCTGATGGAGTATTTTTCTAAAAAATAGCGCATTCTAAATATTACACGCTAAATTAGAAATGTTGATACAACAATATTATTGTAATCGTACTAGTTAAGAAAAAATTGTAATAATGGACTTGGAAGGCACGTCTTCATTTCTTTCGTTAATCTTCTTTGACCATGCATTAAAGGGCATACAAACACAAATTAGGTATGAAAACTCGTCTGAAGGCAAAACTCATCTCTCTAGGCTAGCGGTTCTCGTCCTGTGGTACGCAAAGGATATACGAAGCGTACGTACGTGGAGAGGAGGAGAAATTACAACGCCGGATCGAGATACGTAATTACCATAATTTATATAGAAGATGCCTAACAGAAGTTTGGCCGGGGATATGTGACCATTTTCGCGTACACGTGTGGTACGCAAACTGAAAAAGGTTGAAAACCGCTGCTCTAGGTCAAAAAATGAAACGCAGTAGACCACAAGAAGCTAAAGAGGATGTTGGTTATTCAAGAATCCTTCATTCTATCATAAATCTTGACAATTTAATACACCACGTGAGGTAAACTTTTCGTAATATCAGGTATTTCTCGTGCAGAAAATTTCTTTCTTTTCACTACGGTTTTTTTTAGCTTCTTCATATTTATCGTGAAAAGTTTGAGTCAGTTATTTCGCACCCAAGAGAATTGATATGCATTTTGGTCGCCCATAGAGCAGCTTCCAAGTTTCACTGTGTTTTCTTAAGGGAGTTAAAGAGTGCGTTTGGCCAAATCAACAGGGTTATCGCTAACATAACTTGCTGACTAATGCTCACTGACGTCGCAAAACGAAAGTTTATTGCAGATTGGACGCTTAGTCCACCAGCTTCCATACTGTAACTCAAAGTTCCAAGGTCGAAGTAAAGAAAACGTCGATTGATGTATCACGCTATGCTTATTAATGATGAAAAATCTAAACGACAATTTTGAGGTAAAATCAGGCGTACAATATTAATTAGAACAGCTAATTTTCCTCATTGCGACGCCTTCAAACACTATTCAAAAGTAGAAACAAACGATATTTCCATTTCGTTCACGATTATTGTGTGGTTAGTTTCGTACCACGATAATAATACAGTAAACCTGAAGATCTCGAATACCGAGTATAAATAGGACTATCTTTGATAAGAATGGCGGAATTTTCCATGGGCGCTCGACTATTTGTGATCGTTCTTTTTCATATTATCAGAAAATAGAATGTATTTCATCATTCTCATTCGTACATTCGGACGATTTGTAATTACGCATCGTAGTAGCCTATTAGCATTTTTGAAATGAATTCGTCGAAAGAGCTTGTTGATGTTTTTTTTTTCCCTCTCGTCGCTTTCGAGAATATGAAAATTTAAAAAAAGTTGGAAATGTAAATTTTTTTCAATCATTCGAATCAAGAGATGATTTTTCCTAAATTGAAAAGCAAACCTACCTGCGGATATCGTATTTAAACCAGTTTGAGAACGAAAGACGAAAAAGAAAAGAAGAAAAAAAGAAGGAAAGAATTTCCAGCTGTTTAGTTTTGAAGGTATGATACGTTGTTCTACCAGATCTTATTATAATATACAAGACTATCATTGTAGAAGTTGGCGAACGTATGTATCAGTTCAAATTCTTTTCAAGTCTCACACGCGACGAGTTCACAGACTTCAATCCCATCCGTACGAATGGAAGCCACTTATATATAAATCATGATGCAACTTTTCAAATACTATACTTTATCGAAAAAGAATAAAACTTTTCAATTTTCTTCTTTCCTCTCTTCTTCTTCTTTTTCGAACCAAATAATACGCGTATGCATATTATTAATTATGTTGATGATTTTGATAGAAATAATTAATTTAATTTCTTATTCTTTAGTCATTTCCAAGAGTTATAAATAAAAGTGTCATTCATTACTATACATAGACAGGCACTGAATTCTCATAATAAAATCTATATATTATGTGGTCTGAACGAGATTTTCCAACTGCAAGTTAAACTATTCGCATACTACTCGCGCGGTTTCCACAACTTTGTAGACCTCGTTCTGTCACCGTTATATATCTTCAGCCCATCATACGAATGTACGATTCTTCGACTAGTATCTTCTTTCCAAACTAGGGTACAAGAAAACATTCAAGATTTAAAACGCCAAAAATCAACAGCAAAATGCAGGATCTACGAGTATTACGTCTTTCTGCTAATCAAAACGTCAGTTACAACCTACAACATAGATGACGTTCAACGAATCTTATTCTTTCTAACGTTTATAATTATCTTCTATCGTTTAAGACGTGTGAATATACGAATAATTTATTCAATACAGTATTCATCCACTACACATTCTTCGACACTCGTAATTTTTATAGCTTGTTACTTCTCAAGGAAATACCATCATCACTGCTCGTATGATATAATAAACACTTCCTAATATTTACATTTTGGAGAAGATGCCGAATATATAAGAACTTTGACCTACGACGTGGTCTCGCCACACAAAACCTCAATGATTTCTCGCAAACAAAATGTATGATTTCTATAAATTAAGTCATTTATAATCGTGATTCTGGAGTTATTTTTGTTTACTAAAGTGCAACTGACTTTATTTTTTTTTGTATCTCTACAGAGTAAAGACTGAATACTGAAAACAAGAAAAATGGCGAGTAATTAGTTGTATCATTATCGCACAGCAACAATTTTCCGGACTTCTGCTTACTTTATTGAAATGATATCAAATTGATAAAATGAAGTTACAGTAGAAAGGTTGTACTCGTACTTCTTCAAAAAACTTGGAACTGATTTATATCAATTTAAATCGCTATAGAATACTAATCGATACAAAAATCTAAATGATACAATAGATAAGCTTGGCACATATACTGCATTGGCCTTTGGTCACAATCCTTGAACTCATTCTGTTCAAATAAATACAAAGAATTTTAAATGAAGTAAGAGCTACTAATTTTTCTAATTCCTGGCGTAACCAGTGCTCTTATCACTTCAATAAAAAGTAATCAGGGTAAAACTTGAATAAACTGTTCAAGAGCAAAGATTACACTATTCAAGAAAAACAAAAAGTACTGAAACGCATAATATTATGACTCCTAAAGTATTTTCAACACTGCACTGCACTGAATAGTGAATACGATGTCCTTTATGGTTTTTCAGAAATTGGTGGAACGATCACTGCAACTTCTCGCGGTTTATGGTAACGCTCAGAGTATTTTCTAGCGCTCACGACAATTCTCTAGCTTGACAAAGTACGTCACACGTCTTAACGAATCGCGAAAAGTTGATGCGATCATTGCACGAAAACTAGAGCCGATTTCAAGAAACCGAAGGTAGTATTGCGGTAAACTCTCATCGCGGTACATAAACCTACATGAAATTCCAACTATAAACGGTTGAAGAGAAAGAATTCGTTTTGAAAGCAAATATCAATTCGTTTTAGCCATTTCATAAAACCACGAATTTGCCGATAACAGTTTTAACACCTCATTGAAATTCAACAAAACAAATCAAATTACAAATACGTATCTTTGGATGTCATTCACGAGGAATGATTTCACTCGAATAATCCAAAAAAGTAGTTTAATTGTTCTGACTTTGACTCTTTTAAAAAGTGAACAATTCAACTTCAAATTTTCTAATACCAAATGAAAGCGTAATTTGGAAAACAACAAATCAGAGCAGAAAATTTTGAATTGAATCATTTGAAAGAAAACGTCTTCTGTTTTTTCCACCATTACTTGAAACGGTCACAGAACCCAGCTTCTCCCAAATAAAATAGTTTATAAAGTTCCAATAAATGATGAGAAATACCGCACCTTGTGCTGGAATAAAAGATACCAAATTTTTGGATATGTGACTTGGTACAATAAACTACCGCTACAATTTGCATGTATGTGAGAGTCTATTGCTAACCTTGCGACATTTACTCACACACTAATTATAAAATCGACTGCAATTTTGTTGCATCAGATCAGACATGTACGTACAAGAAAAAAAAACGACGGCTTCCTTAACGAAGTTAAACGAGGAACGCAGGGAAACTGTTTTATGAGTCGAATGGGATTTGGTATTGAAAATTCAAGGAAGCCTAGACCTAGATAAAGATAGTATAAAGAAGGCCTAGACCTACTATAAGCCTATCATAATATAGTTTGAGAATCTAAATTTTTCTCGCTCGAGAGTCGAAATTTTTCCAAGTCCCCCTCCTATCATATATAGCTCGGGAGTGGAAATTTCTCTAAGTTCCTCTCCTATCATATATGGCTCGAGGGTCGAAATTTTTCTAAGTTTTTCGCTGGACGGCGCACGCCAGATTTCTCAAATAGCCCCCCATAAAACAGGTTCCCTGTTAACAATGAAAGGTCCCCGGTTCAGAACAATCCTAAGAAGAGTGACTCGTGTCGTTAATTGCAAACGGCCTATGGAATCAGTTTTGACCATTTTGGCCATTTCCAACTTTCAAGTTTAGTAGAACTAATGAAAGACAAGTTCAATTTTGTCATTTATTTTGACTTCTGGTGCTTTGCGATTCACGCTATCCTAATAGCGATATCGAAACCTCAATTTTTGTACAACATTAGTTTATTAGAAATTGGTTGAGTTACAAAACAGAAAATGAAAGAAGAGATGAGACAAAAATCTTTCAACAGATGATCTACTTCAAGTTCCTTTGGTCAAAATGAATGCCAAGATTTTAGTCGGGTTTTTCCGGTATAGTTACTGAAGATGGGTCAAGTTTACTACATTTGCGAGAACCCACGAAAATCAAGGTTAATCCTAGATTCTTCGATCTCTTATAAATGAGAACGAAACAGCGACTCGCAAGATTTTCCAACAATCAAATTGGGCGCCACATTCCAGTATTAAAGTCGTAGACCTCGTACCACGATTTTGCGGTGCATTTGAATAATTCTAAATTCCATCGATCGAGTCTTCAACTCGATCCCATTAATTTCAAATTTATCACCACAAGGTCATCTGATAAATCACACTTAGCGACTTCGAACCAAATCACGGAAGATTTTCAGAGCACGTACACGAGTACAGCATTCTTCTTTTTTTTTTCTTTCTTTCTTTAAAAAAAAAAAAAAAAAAAAAAAAAGAATTTCCGCATCGTGGAATTCCACACATTCCATTGAATAATAAAGAAGTATGCTCAACAACGATGGTGCACACGACGACGACCGACGCCGCACCGACGACGCGACGACGTTCCTTTCACACAACTTCTAAGTGACGAGGAGTATCCTATATACAAGGCATGCTCGTAGACTTTCTCATACATACATAGGGTATACCGATAAAACCGAATTTTAGAGACCGCCGAGTTATTCACGAACCCATTAACTTTAAAATTCCAATCGTTTTCGTCTTATTAGACGCCTTCTTTTTCTTCAGCTACACACTGATACAGCTTGCCTTGGAATAATCTATACTCGAGCGTTATTGGGCGCATCATCTTAAAGTCGTGAACTGCGCAACTTTGCAGTGCAGTGTACGAAAGACCTTATTCGATTATTGTGATAATAAACGTTATGAAGATCGAACTCGATAAATTTTCATTTCTTTGTTCAGCGCTCGTCGTTCTACCTCACTCACTCACTCACTCACTCACTCACTCACTCTCGCATCTCTTTTCTCGTCATTAGACGAACTTACATAAATATAAAATGATATATTATAGAGGAATGGAAGATGGCTCGTCAACTTGAAAATTCTACGTTTCGTGTAGGTAAGTTGAGTGGTAGTTGATCGTCATCGAATGATTGTCTGATTCGATACAACGCATCGACGCACGCACATATACATAAGAATTCCTTCAGTATGAGCAACATTTAACCGTTATTTTGAGCTTTGATTCATTGAATTGCCAATCCCATACGAATTATGCGAGCAAAAGACAGTAAAATAGAAAAGAAAAAAAATGAAGGGAAAGAAGAAGGTAAACATGATGCGCTTGGATTAATTTAACCAGCCAAAAATATAACTCATTCATACGTCGAGTGTAATTATTGGTAACCCAGCGTCAATCATCATCAGATAGAATAACATGTTAATAGCGAGTCAATATCACGACAAAACATTACTGCTTCATTTTCGATGGGCATGAGCGTAGGAAATTTAAAATAAAAGGTTCAGCATCAGCTACTCGTACTTTTTCGTTCGTTTCTACACTACAAAGAATTCACACATCGATACGAAATCGTACTGAAGATTATCAGAAACATATAAGATTCTTAAATATCATATAGTAAATTTACTGGAATATACGTATGAACGGGTTATAGTAGCGAAGTATCGTATACGACTCGGCGGTTCTCAAACTATGGATCGCGATCCACAAATGGGTCGCGAAAAATTTCAAAACTATTCGAATAAAATTTAAAAAGTGGAAAGAATACGTCAATGAAATGAAATAATAAAATATACTCCTGAATAGCAAGCATACTGTTGCATCGAGTGATTCCTTATCTTTGTTGTACGTGCATGATCAAATCTATCTCACTACATGGCATTGACATCAGTTTATGAGTAATGCTGTAGGTGTACGCAAAGCGCAGTTATCACCTTTTTATCACAGCTTCGAGTTGTACAAGAGTGTTCTAATTTTAATTTCTTACGTATCTTCTATTACCGTTGATAATTTGTTTGTATACGCTACAATGGACAAGTGGTTAACAAGCAATACTGTGGAAGCTAGGATATCAAAAGCTGAAAAAGGACGACAGAGAAAAACGACTGTACGGAGGTATGATGCTGCATTCTTACAATTACGTTTCACGTGGAATGAATCAGTTGATGAGCCTCGTCCCAAGTCCGTAAGGAGAAAAGAGGGTCGTCAAAAATAAGCCAATTTTAAAATTGGGTCGTCATCCACAAAAGTTTGAGAACCGCTGGTATACGTCATTTTTCTCATAGCTCATCTGTAAAATCGTCGTCCAAAAATTGTTTAGAAAATAAGAACACCAAATTCTTATTACTGTAATTGACATCTAACAGCGCTCGAGCACATTTCAGTAAACTCGTCTACACCCTGATTACACATAATATTTCCTTGCTCTCGTCCACAGTATCGGTTGATGGATTTAAACAAGTTACAAGTCGTACGATATATAAAAAGGAGAGGGAAAAATCTCGACATACGGGTAGAGAGGGTAGTTGATATAAATCAACGGTCCGGTCAATGGAAGCACATCTTCAGAAACGTTCGAGTCTTACCTAATTAAGGATTCCAGAAAAATTTGACTCAATAGCAAAAACCGAAGTGTGGTCGACCTATTTACGGAATTCAAAAAGAAGGAAAAAATCAAGTTTTAATGGTACAAAAGAGAAGAGCTGGAAAAGATTCAAATCACGAGCAATAAAGAACAAATGAATTTGTAAAAATTTTTGATTCACTAGCTACGCGTACAGCACTAGGTAGAGGATAGGATTCAGAAAAATTTCAAATCATGAGTAACACAGATGAGGGAGGGGACTTGGAATAACCTCGGCTGACCTAATCGAGGAACTTGCAAAAATTCGAGAGGTACTTAAAAAGAAAGAGCTTAGTCAACTTTATAGCTATCTATGAGCCATAGAATTTCAAAATTTGTCGACAAAGTTGACATTGTGGCTCTCCTACTCTTACTGCTTTTGATGCGATTGAGCATAATTCTTTCTTTGTACTTCGTAATGGCAGCGAGAAACGGTGAACCCGCAAGCTTTGTAGTTCCATAGAAAACAGCTTGTCTTATTACCGACTTCAAGAGGTATTTTATTCTTTAGAATGGTTGAATTTGTGGTAATTTATTTTAAAATCAGATTGGTAGTTTTTGAGATTTTTCAATTTCAATTTAGAAATCTGGAGCGCGCTAAGTCAAACATCAGTTCGTTACCATCCCGCGACGAAAGGAATAAAAATATTGCTATATGTAAAATGAAGAGTTTTTTTTTTTTTCATTGAGTGAAAATGAAGAGTGTTTTTTTTTTTTCATTAAGTGTGACTAACAGTTCTTTCATGTTCGATTATTGAAAATTTGATTCGTCCGTGTTCGAGATTACCTCTACTCTTTCACTTTGCGAACGGATATTCCATTTATTGAAACGGGAGGCGGAGAGGGTTATTATTCGGGTGTGTATTACTGTGCTAATTGGTTACGGTAAAGAAACCTACAACCTTCAGATCCCGTAATTTATTTTTTCAAAATAATCTGCGGGAAAAGACGATTCCAAAAATATATACCTGTACATCGACGTGAGTAAGTAAACGATTTTTTTGCCGAGAAATGGTCGAAAGACGTTGCCCGAAATCGTCAATATTTAGGAGATACGCTGAGCATTGCACACAACGAAGCGACAAAAACCTACGATAAAATATCGCATCGCGTCGTGGCCATTGAACTAATTAACATTAATTTTTTCATTTCAATCATTTTTCGTTTTCGAACAAAGCAAGCCGGCGTGGGCGCCCCCACCTTTGGTCGTTCAAACTTCTTGACATACAATTGATAATAGAGTAAAAAAATTGATGACGAAAATTTCAATTGTTTTGGGAGGAAGAAGTTAGTTAGCAAAAGTATAGTAGACTAACGTTTTTTTTTACCTGAATGTTGAAGTGTTTTGTTTTGTATAACTATAGGTCTAAAATCAAAAATACCTTCAAAGAAAGAGAGGCGTGGCCCCCCTCATGCTGCTATTTTTTTGAATAATAGGGATGGACAAGAAAAAGAATCTTGAGTCGTGGAATGGCGCATCTTGTAACACGTCAAATTTCTTCGTAACCCCGCGTCAATTTCATTATAGACGCACCTATGCTACTCTTCGCCCCTCCCCCCCCCCCCCGTAACACGGCTATAATTGTCGTGCCTTGTTTTGTTCGCGATTTCGCGCTTCTTCTTTTGATGATTTCTCATTGCCTGTGTTATATTTTTACCATTTTTTTTTTTTTTTAACCAAGAAAATGAGTTTTTACTTCGAAAAAGAAAGTTGCTATAAGAGAGGTTTTAGTCGCGTGAGAACAAATATTAAAATATGGTTATCAATTTGTATAATCTGTAGTACATTTAAAGGCTTTCTTTGAACTTCATCTAGCCTGGACAAATTCTTCTAACTCGAATTGATGACGTCACAAGTTGATGACGTTATCTCCAAAAGAAAATATTTCAAGTCTTTGGACATTAATTTTCCGAAAATGATGACGTAACAAAATTCGGATAACTCGAAAATTGAAATTTTTCAAGTTTCCTTGGTCCAAAGTCGGATGCGGAGGGGTTCACGCTCGTCCCATCATCGTATTACATGTATAGCTCAAGAGTCAACATTTTTCCAAGTTCCTTAATCTGACCTAACTTCGGTTGATGATGTCATCAAAGTCGGACGCACTCGCGGAAATTTCCTCAGAATGTACCTCAGCAAAAGAGATAGCGGGTTCCCCACTAAATAAAAATACACGAAACGTATTTGTTTCTTCTTCAATTTATTTGAACACATTTTTTTGGCTCGTTAAAAGAAGATGAACTGGATACATACGAATGAAAGTTTATAATAGAGCATGAATACGATGGAGTTACCTGTCGTATAAATTGTTATGTAGCAGAAGATGGAAAAGAACAAGAAGAAGAAGAAGAAGAAGAAGAAGAAGGGATGGTGCGTGTTCTCGTTTTTGTTTCTTTCTCTCTTTCCAACAAGAAGAGCTACCGGAATTTTGAATCTCGCGTAACACGGTAGCTAAGTAGCAGTCATTTTTCTTTTTTTTTTTTTCTTCTATCGTATACATTATCATCAAATAAGTCTAGTTTATTGGATTATACTAGGAGTCGTCTAGCGGACGACGGTCTCAGGAGGGTTTAAAGGCAGCATCAGCGCGGGGTAATGGGAGCCCTATGCACGCACGCAACTCCGACGATCCAGCAAGTGAATCGCTCGCCGAAAGAGAGAAAGAAAGGAAACTAGTTTCTCTTTCTCCTTCGCTCTTCTTCTATTCTTTTACTCTTCAAATACAACGAGCACCCGGAGAATGAGTAAAAGACAGCACGTCGCGAGTTGTTATACAGTATCATATCAAAGTACACTCGTACCAAACGAAAAGAAAAACCGTGGAAAAGAGCATTAATATACTACCACAATTACTCTCGCTGTTGCTTCTGTAACAGCAGCAATAAAGATGGATCGAAAGAATAACAAATGAAGAAACAAAACGAACTCCAGACAAAATATCTGAGCATTCATACTGGATGTGCATGTGTACATGATACAGTGGTCGGTCGTAATGGAATTCGTATTGCGCGACTATAACTTTTTTATCCTCCGGGTATTTGGCGGTGAGGGTCAATCATCGCAGTGGTGACTAAATTCAGGGCAAACATAATTTGCAATTCTTCTCTCAACAGAATACAAACAATATTCAATACGATGAAAGTCGAGTAAGGTATCGATAGTTCGTATTTGGAAACACTGACTCGAAATGATATTAGAATAAAGTGCGAGAAAATAATGTAAAAGAACCTCACATCAATCAAAGCAAAGCCCGAAAAAATAATTACTTACTTTGCAAGGAGAATCATTTTTTAATTTGCCCCGCGAGAAATTTTTTCCTACCAACTTCAATATTTATTTATCATTTCTTTTCCTCATTTTTTCAAATTCACGGAGGAATTGTATAGCTCGTAGAGACATAGACATGATTGTACAGCATAACGAAGGTTAACGATGTACAAAGAGTCGAGATAAATGTTGAACGCGTACCAAATTGATGACGCTAAATACGACTGGAAGAAAATCTGATGGAAAAATGAAAAAAAAAAATGGGGAAAAAGCACAACCAACCACCGTTATAACTTCAATAATTTTAAATTATGTACTACTGAAAATGAACGTCGTTTAAATTCTAAATATTGATAGCACTGTGCTTGTGCCACAACAATCAATTAGTTTCTTTTATTCACGTAATCATTAAGGTTGAAAGGGTAAATGTCGGGAGGTGATGAAAGGAAACAAAAGACAAGAATTATCAACTAACTGAGAAATATTGCAGTTTGTGAGAAAGTGAGTCACATTGAACCTCAAACCGAATCCATGATTACCGAGGGGAAGAAGAGAAGAAAAAGAAGAGACCAAGATAGGAGAAGGAAAATATTCTGATAGAACCAAGGAAATAAAAATAACGTTCCAAATCTTTCAATCGTTGGCCTCTGTCTTTTTCTCCACCCAGTACACTGTATGTTGGGCCAGTCTTCAGTTTATTCGGAATAACTAGCTAACTGGCTCACTCGTTTCAATCGTTCGCCTCTTTCCTCAAATCATGTATGAGAAGAATTGGCTTGACCATCCACTCAAAAAATTTCTAACAAAATATGATAGTGTAGCGCCGGAAACATATGGGCTACCTAAAATACACAAGGAGAATATACCTCTTCGTCCTATTGTGTCGTCGATCACCCCCACGTACAGACTCTCGAAATTTTTAGCCAATATACTCAATGGCATCAGAGATGAGAAGTTTAATGTTCGTTCGTCGGCGAAATTACCCGAACTGGTGTCCGGAATCGCTTCGGATGGAAAGGATGTGCTGGTCTCGTTTGATGTCGTCGCTCTTTTTCCCTTTCTAGCTCATGATCTGGTAATAAGCACATCTCGAAGTTGGAGGACAAAATCAAACAACATACTCCACTGGAGGAAAATTTCTTTCTAGAAGCTATCAATTTTCTGTTTGAAATGGGGGTACTGTCAATACGATGATGAAGTGTATTCGCAGATCAACGGTGTAGCTATGGGGAGTCCACTCTTCCCCATTGTATCGGAGTTAATTTTAGATAAATTGTTTTATTTGGTTTTTGAGAGATATCAAAACAATATTAAATTTATAACTAAATACGTAGACGAAAGCCTCCTCGTTGTAGCTGAGGATTATTTTGACACAGTTTTAATTGTAACCTAAATTCACCTCAATTTTCTTGATACCTCCTTCATTCGCAATAAAGATTGACTTATATGTCGTCACTACGAAAAACCGACTCACACGGGTCGCATTATTAATTTCAATTCGAACCAAACGTATCATTTTAAACTTAATAACGCTAGAAATTTAAGAGAAAAGTGAATGAAACTATCGAATCCGGTTTTTCATGAGGAATTAGATTGTAAATTTAAACTTATGCTTAAGAATAATGACTACTCCGACACCTTTATTGACTTTATATGTAAACCTAAATGTGGACGTAAGAATAAATTTGTATCCCTTCCTAACGTAGGTCAGAGTAGTATGGTTGTTAGTCACATGCTCGAGAAACTTTATCCTGAAATTTTTATAGTTTTCGAGAATCACAACACTCTGCAACAAAATTTGTTCTCTCGGACCAAAGACAAGATCCACCTCCTGAAAAACTCGGGTGTTGTATTTCTATGTCGTATACCTTGTTCGGAATGCCCCAGTGTCTATGTACGAGAGACTTGTCAACTTTTGGAGAAAAAACTTCTCCAACATGGATACGACTAAAAAAATGAAAACGATCATACTGCTGCGGCCTGCCACTCTAGAATATTTAAACATAAATTTGACTTCGATAATTCCTCCATTTCAACTCATGTAGATAATAACAAGAAAAGAAAGATCCGAGAAATTGTAGACATTATGACTCATGATAAGGCTGTGAACTTTAAAATGGACTGCGGTAATTTGAAAATGTCTCATTCGACGCTGTTTAAAGATATGTGTGATTCATTGTCCTGTATTTTCGTGTTTGTGTTCGTTGTATCCGTTTTTGTATTTACCTCTGGTATCTCTTTCAGTTGTTTTTTCACTCGATATAGAACAGTGACTTGTTCGAAACGTCGTATAAAATAAAGAAATAAATGACGAATTTAGCCTAGGTTTTATTCGAAACATCAGTATTTCTTTAACCTAGTTCAGCCGAGTATATAGCCCTAAACTTTGGTACATACATACAGCAAACAGTATGCTAGGCTTATAGCTCGATGATCAAAAGTCTCAAGATCACGCGGACGCGTAACGCAGTTTCAAGCTCAGACCCTGCACAAACACAAGAAACACGCGAATATTTAAAATTATCTAGAAAATTCAAGAACAAGGAGAGAAAAAAGGGAAGCCAGAAATTTTGACTGGAGCAAGATGAACGATGCAGTTCAGGTAGGATTACAGGGGAAAAAGACACAACTGTTGCCAGTCGAATTCGAAACCTTCTTGGGAAAAAATTATTCCCCTAAGTTTCCATAACTGGACCAATTTTTCTATATAAAAACAACGACCGAGCTACTTTAATGTTCTTACACGTTGTCAGCAGACATTGATGTTCGCAGGCGGACGAATTCGAAAGAAGTCTTTTTTCTATGATCGGATACCGCACTGACACTCTCCACACAGTATTAGCGTACACATCACAGCGGTATTGCCGATGAACAATTTAGGGACTCTTGTTTTATAAAAATTTACAACGCGACTTAGCAATCAGAGAGAAGTATTGACAAGAAACAAATATTTCACATCTTGTAAAATATTATTCTATTCTCGTCAGACGTTTGAATATTTGGGAACGTAAGAAAAATATCAAAATTGTGTAGGACAAAATGGTAAACCGGAAAATACCCGTCCGAATATTTTGGATAGATGAATTTGTATTAAGGGAGTTGAAATTCGACTAACGATCAGAATAACCACAAATGATGCGAACATTTCAGTCACACAGCTAGTTGATTAATACGCCAATCTCCAAACAAAGAATTATTATAGATATCCTTGAAAAAAAAAAAAAAAATCCAACACTAAGAGAAGAGGCGGCTGCAAGAGACGACATAGTTTTAATCATGATGTGGATGATTAATAATAATAACCTTTGAAGTTATAAAAAATATCATCTACGATTTTATAACCGCACGTTACATAGAAAATTGATCAATAATTTTAGAATGGTAATATTATTTTGAAAATGAATTTTTCTTTCCACTATCCATAAGAAACCCACTTCAGGACGTTGAGGTCGCAGTTTAAAATTTCATTGAAATGAGCAAAAAGTTCATCTTTATAATATTGAAAGTATTTCTCAATGCTATTTGTTTTCATAAGTCCTCGTGTTGACGTGAATCGTAGCCTGGATCAGACGTCGAACGTTAGTATGAGAACGATCACTGAAACACATCACATGAGGGAGGATTATAAAAGAATGTTACGTTCCTAAAATATTCGTTATTCGTGTTTTTTAATTACCAAATACGAATTTGAAACGATCATCCAGTCTGCTAGGTACCCAGCCAAGGTCTTTGAGGTACTCGAAGCTATTCGAACTGGGCATCCACCATGGTCGCTAACAACGCGCGTGATTTGTTCAACAGTAATGGTACTTCTGCCAAAATCGTAACAGGTATCAAAACTATGGCCGTATATGAGAGAAAAATGAAAAATTTGGGATAACTCTTCAATGAAGCGGAATTGAAGGTTTTGTCATCCTATCTAATCTGTAGAGCGTGCGTTTGTGTACAACTTTTGTCGGATGTCAAGAAGCTAAATCTGCTTCAGTCTAGTGTTATTTCAATTTCTTCATTCTTCCCCCATATACGGCCATAGTTTTGATACCTCTTACAATCCTTTTCCCTCTGCAGCGCAACGCTAGCACGCTAGCGCTGCCCGGTTTGTTCTTGGTAGCGCTAATGTGTACAACAAAGTTTTACTCTGTCTTCGTTGTTTGTAATCATTTTCATTTCATCACTTTTTATATGTTAAAGCTTGTTAATCCATCTGTACCATTCAGCTTATTCCTTTAACCTTTCATTCAATGCACTGGAGACATTCTCTCCTATCTTGGCACTTGAATTATCTTACTTAGTTGGCATTATTGGATAATAAATATCTACCAATTACCGACTAATAATTTGTAGAGAGCAAGTACTACACCCGTCAAAATAGTAACAGAGGGAGGGGGCAATGAATTTTCTGGATGTTCTAGAGGTCATCGATCATCACTATGTCATCAAAAATTTCAAGTTTCTTTACATATCTACGAGTACGTATGATATGGATCAGAAGTTTTCCGCGCTTCTTCTCCGGGACTCATGGATGGGTTTTTTTCTTAGACCATTATAGTACATAGACCGCCGATAGCCTATGTAAATGACGTTATCAGTTGTCGTAAAATAGGAGGTTGGCTGTAAGTCGGAATGGTTTGGTATGGATGGTTCGGTGCATGCAATGTAAGGGGATGTGAGCGATGCCACACCCACTCGCACTAACGCCGTGAGACACGGGCGTCCTTACCGACTTACAGAGTCTCCTACACTCATAGAAATTTTGTTTCGGATATAGTACTGATTCCTAAAATTTTAGTACTCACAACGTTTGTTTTGAGTAACATCATACAAATTTTCCCATTGTAGTAATGATAAATCGAAAGATAATTAATATTGACTAAAAATATAGTGATGAGAAGTAAAAATTATAGTAATGATTCACAAAATATATCTATACTGTCCTCGGTTTACTCTTATTTTAGGAATGAGTACTAAAATATTTCTATGAGTGTATGTTTCGACAAACTTCTTATCATTATTAGCGGTCTATGTACTATATGGTCTAAGGTTTTTTTGAAACTTGGCAAAGGTTATAATACTACATACATCTGTCGTACACTTGCAATTTTTTGACGATCGGATGAGAAGTTCTCACATTGTAGTATCTCGTCGATCCTGAAGAAGAACTTTTATACGTTCAAAACGTCGATCAACCTTACGTAGAATGAATAAGAGGAAAGGGCATTGAATTTTATTAATTTTTTTCTCAAGATGAACTCGATTTGAGAAAATTTTTCTCACTCTTGTAACTCAGATCGGGTTCTTTGTATGTTGTATTTTTTCAAATGTTGGTAATATATTGTGATCACTTATCCAAAGATTTAAATGTGAAAATTCGGTGCTGATACAATAAGTGCTTCGTGAGAAATCTCAAATTGAAGTGTGAACTGATTTGAGGAAATTTGCACATACTTAAGCTATCTATATTGTAGATGGCTATTATCGTGGTTATTATCATCATGATTTACGAAGTAATATAATAGTCAATGTCATTATGTTTTGATGTTACAACGAGAAAAGTAGTTTTCGCATCAGAACGTAAACGAGTTGGTGGTCGTTTTTGCTTTTTTGAATTGCGATGATTATAAGCGGGTATCGAGTAATGTTTGGATATCGATTTGCAATTTATTTGCGACGTAGAAACCGAAGTATTATTTATCAACTTTTCGAAAATAATATTTATTAATCATTATGATTGAGATGATAACGCATAATAATTAATATTTCGTACCCAACTACCTACAAATGTTCCAAGAGTAGTTCGAATCGATTTGGATATACGTCAATCCAAATCGACGATCGGGAAGAAGTTCCATTTTCTCAACATAAGATTAATACGGCTAATTGAAATGCAAATATGTGTTACTAAGAAGATTTTTCGATGGGAAATCCAATTATCATACTAGTTTACCGACACCAGCATTCCTTCTTCCAATATTTTGACGTATATCCAACGTTCATTTCAACACAATTCAGAGTAGAGTGTTCATACTTTGTGAAAGAAAGCTCCAATTTACTAGATCTGAATTCTTCCCTGTTATTCCATGGATGAAGTAATAGTAGTGTATTATCACGATTCACACACTCGCACCAATCATCCAAAAGATACAGTTTGCCTGATCGTTGATTTCAATGTACATCAATTTAACTTTGTACGGCAGACCAGCAGAAATTGACAATATTGGAGCTCGAACCTCTGCCAGCCAAATGGGTGCTTGTTTTATTTCTCTTAGATCGATTGTTTCCAATGCATCAGTACCTTTAATATGAGGAAGGTTTTTTGGATGAAAAAAATTGGCCCAATATACCTATTTCTAGGAATAAGGACACTTATCTTCTCCGTCACAGAAATATTCCTGCAGTCTCAATTCTTGCCTTACAAAAAGATTTGATAGAGTGCATTTCTTTTCATCAAGTTCAGATACCGGATTTCTTATGAAATCAAAATTGATCAGTGATTCGTTTATTTTATTTAATTTATGGCCAGTATAATGAATATCTGTCCTGACTAAAGATGAGATACGTACAGAGTAGCGAGAAAGGCAGTAGAGAACGTCGAAAATTCTTGAATCGCTACTTCAATTTGTCTTCTACGAAGTTCCAAAAAGGAATTTTGGCCAGACAGAGCTAGCGTCGCGCTGAAAATCTACCAAGCGGAGAAGGATTGAAAAAGGAAACTCAACTATGACAATAATATGGGAGAAAAATGAAAAAATCGAAATAACACTTAAATGAAGCACATTTGGCTACCTGATATCCCATGAGAGATGTTTAAAATTAAAAGTTCTACAGGTAAGATGAGATGACCAAACCTTCTATTCTGCATGATACAAAAAAATGTACTCTTGAAGGAGTAACGAATTATACAAAACAGCCGCTGAGTACTTTCGGTTCAACAACTATCCTCCAAAAATGAATGAAAGCAACTAATCCAACATCAACGAAGACAGAGAAACCAACTCAAGGATCAAGATCGAAGCAGCGAGTCATCGAAGTGTGAATCATTCTCATAGACTAGTTAAACCAGACCCTAATATACCTGTTTAAAACGGTGAAGTCAAGAGTTATCCCAGGTTTCTTCCAATTACCGCCATAGTTTAGCTCCTGCTTTCAAATGCGGTAAAAATATTATTTTTTGTGAACGAACCGCGCGCCTAGATAGCGATCTTTGCGAATGGCCGGTCCGAATACGATATCCGTAATTGTATTGTTTTTTCTTTTTCGTTCTTTCTTTCCTTATCGACAACCTTCACTTTCATCGGAAAATTTTATTGATACTTTGATGTAAAATTTTTAAAAGATTCGCCGACAAATATAGGAAAATATGAACGAATAATGATCGACCGCAGACTATGCGTGGCGCGACACGAACCCATTGCTTTCGAGGATGATGGCGCCATCGTCGGGCACTTAACAAACAGGAATTCGATCGACATTATTCACCGACTGATTGACTGCGGACTGCGAAGGCAGCAGCACAAGAAGAATCGTACACATTTGTTTCGCGAGAAGTCCCATCGATAATTTCACAAATTAATAAGAAATCACTGGGTATAAGAGATACGTTTCGTTTGACTGACTCGATCACAGCTCGAGTCTGTTTCGAAGAAAGATACGATGAATTAGACTGCCCTACTTACACCTCAAGCCACGGAACGTAGGTACATTGTTCGACTTCAAAACAATCCTTATTTTTTCAACCTTCCTACCAGCAGCAGAAAATCCACGCGATGATAGATAGGATGGTAGTGTGTTGTGTAGTGGATGCTGTACGACATTATCGGAATGCTGAACGAAATTCTTGTGATCTCGAATTCGGTCTACTAGCCAGCCAGATCAACGCGTGGAATACCAACCGTCAATTCCTTTTCGAAAATGTAAGCAGCTGTCGTATGTACATATTTTTACACACACATTCACGATGCACACACGTACATACGAAGTAGAAATTTTTACAGGCACCCGGTCACATGTGCAGCATCGTGCAGTACCATCATCATCATTTATACTACGTTAAATTAAATAGGACAGCGAAGGCGGTGTTCGGAGTATTTATTGGCGGAGAACGTATTATTGCTATTATGTACATTTTTACACTACGTGTATACACTACATAGTACATAACGCGCACGCGAACCAAAATGTTGAAAAAAAAAAGAAAAAAAGAAAGAAAGAGAGAAAGAAAGGAAGGAAAGAGTGACGGGAAACGGTCAGTAAAAAAAAAACAAAAGGACTTATATGAGAAAAAAAGAAAAGGAAAGAAAAGAATAATGAAAAGACAGAAAAAAATTCCAATGCTTTTAAATGTTCGCGCGCGACAGGGGTTTTCGTTCAAAAGGTCTCTCACACGAGACCACATCTGGACTAAGGAATGCGGTACAATTGAATATCGAAGAACACCAGCAAAACTCATCAAATAACGACAAGTATACATACAGTATAAAAATACATATAATATAATAATGTATACGCCGATTTACACGTATGAAGATGATCTGGCCTCTTATACAGGATGTAAAATAATAATAATACAAAAGAACAACGCATTCCAAGGGAACGAAGAAGATGAAAATCAAGGATATGGAAATGAGTGAAATATTATGGGTGCCTTGGCAACGAGCAAAATAGAAAAGAATATAGAACACGGGAAAATGAAGACAGAACTGAAGAGAATTTCTACAGGAGCATCAAACGCACTTTCTAAACAGGACAATAACCAGGGCAATAAATACAATACAAATGCGCTACCAATCTTGAAATATTCTTTGGGAATACTTAGAGAAGCTGATATACGGTGGCGGAGTACGACAGGGTTGCCTCGCTTCGTGTGTTCTCTTCAATATATACATCGATGAGATACCGCGAGAGTGGTATCAAACTAACCCAAAAGGGATTGCCTTAGATCGGGAAAATCGCATCGAAAAGGTTTTATTTGCGGACGACCAAGTAATAATTGCGGAAAACGAGGACGACTTGCAGCGCGCTGTGCATAACCTAGGATTACAGGCAAACAAGTATGACATGAAAATCTCAACGGCAAAAACAAAAGTCATGGCCTCTAAGGGCAAAGATATATAGTTCGATCGAAAATTGTAATTGCCGGAAGAACAATCGAGGAAGTAAATACATTCAAATACCTAGGAACAGAAGACCTGGGAGAAGCGGACGTAGACAGGAAGGTGGTAAAGTTTCTGAAGGTGGCCGGAATAATAAACCAAATTCTGCCAGCAAACACAATCAGACGAAAAACCAGGCTAAAGTACATAACACGTTCGTGATACTAATGCTGACGAACGGGTGTGAGGTTTGGGCCTTACGAAAAAAAGACAAACAAAGAATCTCAGCTGCCGAAACGAGATTTCTACGAAAAAACGGCCGGATACCTGCTGATGGACCGTAAAAGAAACGAACACATACAAGAACAACTAAGAATCACACCAATCGTCAGAAGGGTTAAAGAATATCGGAAGAGATGGCGCAGCCACGTGGAACGTATGAACGAGGATAGGTCACCAAAAATGATGCTCAACTAGTGCCCGGCTAGGAAAAGGTCAAGAGGAAGACCAAGGAGAAAACTAATCGACACGTCCGAATCATTCGAGACTACACCACAGACGGGCCACGCGGCTTATTCGCGTATTCGCAACGACGACGACGACGACGACGACGACGACGAAAAGAATTCTACGTCTCAAACCAGCAATTTGCTCCCATTACCCTGGCTCAGAAAACACCGCACAATCATGAACTTGAAATGACCACAGAAATGAAAAACATCTAACATAAGACGATTTTTCCAGAAAATTATAACAAAAAAACGACTCTACGCAAAGATAAAAACATAACAACACTATATAGCTAAGAAGAAGAGTAAATCATAAGGAAATTGGAAGAAAAGGGAAAAAATTGAAAACGCAATTGAAAACAAAAAAACTTATTACTTGTATATACAAGGACAAGCCAAGTAAGTAAGAGGTGGGTTCAGATACATCGCTCGTTTGACTAAAAGATGTGTTCTATATCTGGAAACAGAAGAGTTCTCATGGAGGTTTAGAACGGAATGATAAGAGCTCGAAACTGCTAGAAGTATATATTTAATAAGGGTAGAAAATAGCGAATGAAGGATATGGGGCGAATCTAGGAAGACTATGACTGGTGCGCCTGCGAGAAGAGATGGCTCCTCTCATAAACTAAAGTTAAACGAGGAATCCGGGGGATTTGCTCGTTCTTTGGGGCAAATTTGGTTTTGATATTGAGAATTTAAATTGAAATTGGACTTCCCAAGAGAAGAAATTTTGTAGTATCCCTTGTATACCTTCGTATTCGAAATTGTTTCGTCCGACTTCTTTGATGGTTTGTTCTCTCACTCGTATCACATATAGTTCGCTAGTATGAAAACGGAACAGGAAAAAAGGAGAAAAAGTGGAAATAGGGAACAATTTTCTCCATGCACCTAATTAGATGAAGGTGGGACAGTTGTCAGATAGCCGATTTTAAATAAGAAAGAACAACAACAACAACATGTAACAGGTTTCAGCTGTTGAGGAATAGTACCTGAAGAATACAAGAAGCGATATAACATGACAGTACTTATTTGAAGTGCCATCGCTAAAAAATGGAAGCCTCTTAGAGGCTGAAACACAATAATATAGAAAATAGGAGCTGACAAGAAGTATCCAGAATAAATCAAGTGAAGCAACGGATTGGACATTACTATAAAAAATAAAGTGGAGAAAACGGCATATTTGATGTAAAAAAAATTATAGTATACCATTTGCAATTGTAGGAAATTTAAAATGCAGTTCTAGCTGCGATTATGGGATGAGAAGTCACAAATCTGTCATATAAGTAACTTTGTAATAGCTTGGGTAGGTTGGCATCTAAGCCTACCTGATCAAATAATTAATATACGCAGATAATGCTGTCAGCTAGGGGGAAACGTTTATCGGAAAAAATATGAAAAAAGATACTGTGATGTTTAGAGTCCGAGACACAAGGTTAAAATAACTCTTACGAAAATGCAGACCACGAATGAATGATTTCCGTAGAAATACACAAATCGTAATTTTTTGGAAAACTAGTATCACGTCTCGAAGGCCTTCATTACATTGATATAATACGTATATTAAAGCTGAATTGTTCTTCTAACACATCAACGTTGGCTCGTCATCACTGGGGAATGAGCGAATTTTACCGACTTTTCGAACGAAAAGTCAGGTATTACTCCCGACACGATTGTGACGGCGAGGCCCGGGAAAGAATTTTCTCGACGTTTTAGAGGTCCTAGATCAGCCTGAGACTAATAAAAAAATTTCAGGTATCCTTATATATATATATATATTTTTATAAGGTTTTTTTTTGTCCACGCAACTCCTCAAAAACTACCGGCTATATTCTCGTAAAGTTTGGTCAAGTTGTAGTGGATTATCTGAAGTTAGGCATGAGCATTTTTTTCTGAGATTGGATGAGTAGTTAAGTAATCCTCAATTTTCCTCGAATTTCTTAGTGTTGTTTCTCAAAGAATATCAATCTTATTATCTTCATATCATTGCATTACGTCATAGTGGGTTCAATTTTATTGCTCTGTAATTTTTGTATCGATTGAACAAGTGGTTCTTGAGTAAATCTCAAAATATAAGTAGTTCACGTCTAGCCGTAAGAGCTGAATTTCGCTTGTTTATTTTATTTGAGTCCTTTCGCCTGATGGTACCTCTGATGCATCGTACACCTATTGGCTGTAAAAATTTCTCATTACCCGTCGTACATGATTGAAAAAATTCGACGTTTATTGGGGACGTTAAACAAACGTTGCGCTTAACCGATGGATTGAATAATTGGCCGTGTATTTTATAATTACTGATTTATGCAGGTATGCATAGCATTTTTTTTTCTACGTTATCGCAATGGCTCGTAGCCTGAACGCTGGGGAGTAATGAAATTATTTAGGTAAAGACAAAGAAGTGGAAGTTTCATTGGCCATTTCAATTTTCCTCATCTATGTTTTGATTTTCGTAAATATCGAGTTCATATATCTCACTGTGTTTTTGGAAATTGACAGTCTGGTTAGTACTTTGAGATTCTTCTATAAATCACCGAAGTTTTATACTTCAATTTTAATAGAGCCATGTTCCGTTCCCGTTCTTCTATTTAGAGTTTAATTTACGTATGGGGAGAGAAAGCTATCAATCGACTCCTTTTTAAGTCATTTCCCATGAATACCTGTACTTGAAGATTATAAAAGTACCTATTAAAAAGATTAGAAATGAATTGAACAATAGAAGAGTAAGTGGAATACCTTACATTATTATTATCACAACCAGCTAATAACTAAGAAACAATGAAGTTTAGATATGGGGGGCAGGTGTAAATTATTTTATAGCAAATTATTGAAAAGTCGGTGATCTTTTTTTTATAATTACACTAAGCAACATTAAAAATTTTTTGAGAATTGCTGAAGTGAGATAGGTTGTATCTAGAAATATTTTTTGCGCTGATTCCAGAACCGTTTTTCGTTTTTTGATAGGAGGTCGCGTTTTCTTGTTATCACTTTGTTTAGTTGCCACGCATCGTCGCGAGACGTAGCTCCTTATCGAGCGTTGATACTGCTATCGTTGATCGAAGCTCGATAAAGAACGCTTCGTCTCGCGACGATGAGCGCCAACTAAACAAAGTGATAACAAGAAAACGCGACCTCCCATCAAAAAACGAAAAACGGTTCTGGAATCAGCGCAAAAATATTTCTAGATACGACCTATCTCACTTCAGCAATTTTCAAAAAATTTTTAATTGTTGCCTAGTGTTATTTGCAACGAAAACATCTATGCTCTACTAACATGAGAATCTTCACAATCTCCAAAAATATGAGGGCAACACTTTTTGCGTTTCTATATTGTTTTGACGGTCATAATAATCAGTTAGGACGTCCCATTGAAAACAAGAAACGATTCACAGTAGTTCACACTTTTTTCGCAAAAAATACGCTTATCTTTATCCACTAATTGTTATCGTCTATGGTGAACGTTACCTTCTCTTTTCTTTTTCCTTTTACAGACTCTTGAATTCACAGCAAGCAACATGACCACATACAGTTTCTCACTAAACGACCCACAACTATTCTTACATCCAAGCTGTTGAGTAGTTGAAAAAGATAGAGAAATAGGAGCCAAATTAAGTACGGAAAAAAAAAAAAAAAAACATGATAAGAAAAAGGTACAACACACATAAACTGAGTCCTCCATTACTATTAGTTTTCCATGATTCTGTTTCTCTCTAAAGTAAGAAACAGTATCAGAGAAAAAAAAAACAAAGATATATTTTCAATACTTTTTTCAAAAATATAAGTACACGCTAGACATGTTTGAGGTCTCTCACGTACATGAGTCTCATCTTGAATCATTGGAAACTTTCAAAATTGAATTCAATTGAAAAGTACAAACGTTTCCCTGGTGCCAAACAATGAGCCTTTGTGTTACGGTTTCCAACACGATTCGCAAGTACGAATAATGTACACGCATGAAGAACGAAGAACAATAAGGAATATCTTTTTGCAGATCATATTATAGAATATACCCGGTAAATCTGCAATCACGAGACTCACGTAAAATTTCTGTATAATATGGAATAGTTCTAGAAAAACTGAACAGATAAGACCAGGTTTCTGGAGAATATTCATCAAAATATTACCTTTGCATATCGTTAAATTTTACAGAATAATACACTTGTAAAGAGATATATACTTGCTTACTCGTAGAGAGCAGTAGACTACATATTAATTATGAAACGACTTATAAATAATTTTCGCTTTTTATTTCATGGTAGAAAACGATAATGTGTTATAACGAAACAATAATCATATAGGTACTTTCTTGAAAATGAGGCAAGATCAATTAGTATGGACGAATTTCTAGAAATTGGATATTCTTGATCGTAAAAACCTCTTTACATCAAGAGGAACAAACAAAAATTTTTGAATAATGAGTTCAAAGTATTATCGTGGTCCAGGAATAACAGCGAATAAGTACACAAAATTTCCAGATGAAATTTGATATGCATGTCAAAGGTTGTAGCCTAGTACTGTTTCTCATAAAAACCGTACCCTCTATTTTTATATGAAAAAAAAAAATTTGTACGTTGGCGACGCGGCCTCAGATTCTCAAGAACTAGCCGTAGTTTCACAGAGTTGAAGACCGATCGTTGTTCTATATGCGTATAATGCATATTTTTTTTCTCAATACTTTTGGCCTCATATAAATTCGAATTCATCTACACTTGAAGAATTGGGACTTTTCGTCATTTTTGTCAAGAGGTTATGCTCTCCAACTTCAACAAATTGTACCTTCATTTAAAATTCAATAATATAGAGATGCAAGCAAAAATAGTTCTCTGGTGGGCTTCTTTAAGGACATAGAGAAACAGGTTTGAACGTTTACTAACGAGCAGTCTCCCACAAGCGTACCGTTTCAGCTTTGCAGATATTCCTTCTTTTAAAATGATTTATACGCCTGATATTCCTGGACTGTTACCATAATTTTTGAAAAAAACAATAACGGGTATGAAAAACTTACTTCCGTATAGCCCATATTTATGATTTGTGATAGCGTTTGCCAAGCATGTAAATCTTTATCGAGACCGTTGGAATTGCTACTCAATCCAGAAGCAGAACTTACGCCAGACGTGGTCGATACAGTTGATATGGTACTGGCGGCACTCGAATAATTGTCGTTGCTACTTGTACCTCCGTTCTCGAATGGTCGCAGTGAGTTGCGTATCTCAGCTAATGCTTTCTGATGATATCCCGAAGCACGGGTATTTGGTTTCCCAGAACTGGCAGGGTTCATATTTGCATCGATGGGCTCTTGGCCCATTACTAGCGAAGCGAGCCGTCTCTGGCCCACATCGAATTCAACACCCGCGCCACAATACTAATAACATATGCGTATCATCACCGAAAACGACTTTACATAAAAAACCCGAGTAATATGACAGGGCAAGGCAAGATACAGAAAAAAAAAAAAAATGAAAATAATAATGAACAACGGAACTTTAACACGGTTGTACTTTCTGGTAACTTCACCTACACCTCTTTCGAGGAAACATAATTATCGAACGGAGACTAACGGCAAACGTGTAAATCACCGATCGACGAACTGACTGCAAACATCATTTCTTAGAGAAACTTTTCGTTGTGATCACATCGTTTCTAATCAACAACACCACTTTGAACGCACTAAACGTATTAAGCACTGAACCACAAATTTCTGATGAATTTAGATCTCGGATATCACACCACTCACTGACTGAATCTGCAAATCAAAAGAGAATTGTCTCATTAGCGTCATCATACGCCACAAGTCTTGATTCTCTACGAGCAACACGAGGTAATGCGAGTACAGACTTCTACACATTTATGTACAGTTCTTGCAATAACAACTGATCGCATGAATACAAATTCTGATATCAAGTTGAATCATCAATTCAGTCCGAAAAGATAACGCTAATGGTACGTGATATTCGCATTCATTATTCCCAGTACAGGGTACGAAATATACGTCAAACGTGTATCGTTCTCTTGTTATCACTAGGAAAGGAATGCGAATTTTCTACAAAGAACTGCGGAGGAAAGGGATAATATCGGTTAAGTGCTGGGAGAATTATTTCAATTGAATAATCTCAACACTATCTAACCCTGATTTCGCGATCCGTAATACCTAGTGGCAGTGTAGAAGATTCGTCGACGTATACGAGCGATTTCATTCCGTAGAAAGAATAATGAAAAAATGATTTCTCCGATATATTCTTATATCAACTCGATAGGAACTGAAACAATTTTCCGATATTCTACAACTGAGAATGAATGAGGAATTTGTAAATATTTTACCTCATTACGTGTAGCTTGACGAAACTCTCGGAAATGCATCGATCTACGCGAACAAACACGAATCGTCGGCCGATTCATCATCTAAAATTCATATTCAATGATTAAATAGGTACAAGCAATTTTGGTGTGATTTAATAATCAAGAATAAAAACGATACTAAATCTAAAATCTAAATTCTACACGATCATTTAGCAGTACTAGTTTACTATAAGTGATCAACATTCACAAGGCAGCCATCTTGCTACTTTTGGGTTTGTGAACTACATTGGAATGTTAGGAATTTATCAATAGAGGACACAACCACACGTAAGAAGGGGAGGGGGGTAATGAAAGACTTGTGAGTTGTGATCTTGAGAATCTGTGATAACGCTAGTCGCTTGTTGTTGTTGTCATTAGACAGTCAGCGGGAGGGATCGAGGTAGTGAAAGGAAAAATTCACAATTTCTTATGGATCGAAATCTTCTTAACAATAAATTTCCTAATGATTCTCCATTTCAATCACCGTGTACCGTGATTTTTCGATTTGATTACTATCGAAATAAAAACGACCGCGTTTGGATGATTTTCTGATGAAATGGTAAATACATGATGTCTTTGTTATACTTACCCCAAGATTTATTCTGCGAATCTGCGCCTACAACTATTTTTAATGTTATCGTTGAACTGAACTCGAATTGTATACTTAGTAATTCTTCAGCTGAAAAAGTTCAGATATTACTCTCAAATGGTCGTAAACTATACACCGGTGTAAACACCTGTTGATGTGCTTTTTCCTCATTGCAGACAATTTCGGTCTACGATAAATCCGTGGGCAATGGCATTTAACATGCGTGACGTCATGACAAGCGCTGAAACTTTCAGTCTTCGCTAATACTAATCATTCTATGAATGTGATACGAGTTTATTTTAATCTCGTTGAAAAAATACTGGCACAAGCTATTTTCCGAACTTAATCTACGACAATCGTTCGAACTTGTCAATAGTAACATGTTGATTCGATCCCGCGTCGTTTTTTATTTGACTAATATTTATACTCATCTCGTTGATAGATTAAAAGCCGCTATGACGTTTTTGAACCGGGAGACCAGAGGTATAATTGAGGAGTTATCTGTCAATGTCAAGGGCTCCCGATCAATCCGTTTTGAGAAAAATATGATTATTATCATTACAATAATAATGATAATAATAATAATATTAGAAACTTGTCTTGAATCAATGAAATTAATCCTTCTTACCTAACAGCTCGCTGCAAACAAAAAAAAAGAGAAAAAAATCACTAATGAGTTGATTTTTACTATGCGCCAATCTCATTTTTGAACTCTTGATAAAGATAAAATACTGAGAATAATAAACAATAAAAAATTAAAATATGCTTTTGTCGCCACACCATTTCATTACACGAAAGTGTTTAAAGAATACTCTCGTGTAATAAAATACTAAAATAGTATGGCAATACAAATTTCAATTCTTTACTATTATTATTATTGCTAGTCACGGAAAAGAAGACTTTTATTTACATAAAATCCCAAGTTTCTCTGAAGTTACACTCGAAATATTTCGTCGTTTTTAAAGCAAAATATGAATCATATCACCCTATTTTTTTCTTCACTGTTAGTTTGAAAATTTTCGATTTTATATACCAATTTCCTATCGTTCAATTTTTTTCGGATATACGTCGTAACAAGGATACACTGGTATCATCGTGTTTTCTCAAAGAAATTCCCGCATTGAATAAAATTTTCAAATTTTTGATATATCATGTATCAATTTCAGTGCATATTGAGAGGAGTCATATTTTATTTACCTATCCAAATTAATAAAAATTAAAAGGATCCTAATTTTGTAAGCATTCATGTCAATTTTAATACAAAATGAAAGGAACAAAAATTTCTGAACTTTTGTATTCCATTTGTTTCAATTTTATACAAACATAAAGAGGTCAACATTTTTTTTTAAATATAATAAGGCTCAATATTTATCCATCCACTATTAGTTTTACCTTCCAAATCTTTAACATTTCTATCTGGTTTATTCATTATCTCTGTATCAGATTCATTTCCAGTTTAATACCCAAGGTCGTGTTCACAACATTCATGACAACCTAAACCAGCTTTGAGATTACTTTTTCTATGTACACCTCTAAATTTTTGAACGTTTTCCATTTTCTATGGAGATGATAATTAATTTTTATATTTAAATTGCGATTCTTCATTGAGGTGGGTTTTTCACGTGTTAAACAGATTTGTCTCTTGGTACTGTACTGTACTGTACTGTAATAATTCCATCGACTAAAATACCTTTTTTCATCGAATGAATTTAATTTTTTTGTTTATTCTACTCGTTGGTGTAAGTTTCATATTTTTTACTCCCCAGCATTGTTTTTCCCCTTCTTTAATTTGCGCTTTTTCTCTTCTTACTGCAATCATTTAAATTGAAAGAAAATTTAAGAATTTCATCCATTGTTTTGTTTTGTTGAACAAGGCACCCTTCTGCTACGATTATACACTCGGAAATGTAACTGTAATAAGTATCGGTATCAGCAGTTTTTTATAGTTCATTTGGTATATCAAAAGTATTGCATTCTTGATTCGACTCTATGAAATACCACAAAGGAACACTTCATTCAGGTTTATCCAAACACGTCTCAAGTTTTCGCGAAATCTGCGGAAAATAGATTCGAAATACTTGAAGCCAAACGAGGCATGAACGAAATTTTAGATCGTGAGCTGGATCCAAATGAATAATGATCACGAGAAAAAGTCGAACCATAATGAACAGAAATAAATTTTGATGAATTCTCCTGTAATGAGTAACATGTATTCACCCTACAAAAGAAAAAATTATTAATTCAGTATATTCGATTCAAATTTCTTATATTTAAAAAGTAATATGTACTAAAATAACTTTGCTCGTACACTTCTTGCTTATTTTAATTAGGTTCAACAAATGCATTAAACTTGAAGTCACAGATTTTCCCCGACTTCGAAAGAACAACGTGAAATAGCCGAGTCTAACAATTTCTGACGAAGGTGAAAGATCCTGTCAATCGTCTTCGTATTTGTATTTCTTTCGTAACCTCTGTATTTCCTCTAATTCAGTGTCGAATTTCTGTACAGAAAGACCATTACGAAGAGCATCATTTTTCTCTCTCAGAACGAATTGTTCTTTAATCTGCAGAACGCGTTTTCCTAGAGGCATCTCCAGTTCATCATCTATATCAGTTCTATGCCTAGCATAGATCATATACGTGACCGAGATCATGAGAGTTCCAAACAAGATGACGGGTTTGTACCAAGGTGAATCACCGAAGGGATCGGGTTCCAATCGAATGTTTCTGATATTGAAATGCGCCGCAGGACTAGTCGAAAACTTGAGAGGCTTTTCCGTATCACAGGATTCTGTTTCCTCATGAAGTGCTACATTTTTCGAGGGCTTGAAAAACGAATAACATCTGCAACCATGAGACAACCGGATAATTCATTAGACGAGGGTGACGACCGGAGTTTGAAACATCCTCCTTCGTTTGATTCATTTCTAATGCATAACAATAACTGCTGACCTCCATAAATTTCTTGAAATATATCCCTATTATATTGCTTTCATCAGAATACATGCCTACCTTCGCACGATACGATCGCGCTTACTAAGAATATTCAAGTTGAAAACTTGTTTAACCAGCATTTTCACAAATTTCGGTCCAGTGTACGCAGATATAAACTGTTCATGTATATATTCGAGATTCTTAAAAAATGTTACGTGTATGCATGAATGATTGGTTTTTTACTATTTAACCATCAAGAAGGTTGATTATTTTATGATTATTTATATTAGTATATTATCATGAAACCAAACAACTGAATAGACTAAATCGCCGTGACGTCATTCATAAACATTTACTGATAACAGGAATCGAGAGAATGCGATAGTATACTGTATCAGTTCAAAGTAGGATATCGATTCCCATAAGAATACACAGGGATCATTTCGATCATACGCTCAAATTAAAAAATTGGAAATAAGTAAGCAATTACGTGTTTATATTTAGAATCAGGAAGTTCTCATGTCTTTGAAAATGTACCTGCGGTTCTTAACTTATTTCTTGTTTTCAAATCTGAACGTAAGATCGAAACGTTCCCGTGTATTTCTTATGGAGCATTTTTTTTGTTTTGAACTTACGCGTAAGTTGGGGTAAGTCATTGCGGAGCAAACATCGCCTTGTTATCAGTGAATGTCCGTGAATGACGTCACGGCGATTTAGTCTATTTCGGACCGGGCATATGGATATTGTAGGATCGCTAGCGTCGCCCATGTAAAATACTCAGAAAGTACTCATATAAGCAAACAGTGATGGTGGTGATGGTCAAGGTGTTTGAAAAGAGGTGTGCTCAGCTCAATGTAAACAACAAGGGCTACATCAGCTGATCTTCATTTAAAACAATGTAAAAACGGAACCGGGTGACGTCACTCGGTTCCGCGTCCCATGTATTTTTAAATGTGCATGCGGGTTGCGTTTTGTTTACAATCAAACTGAGCACACCTCTTTTCAAACACCTTGGGTGATGGTAACAGTTGAAACTGAAGGTGATTTTTTAGTTTTTCTTAAATTTCTCCAAAAATGATGAATTTAGGCGTGTACACATAAGGAACAAAATTGAAGAGCAGAAAATTTTCTTTCAGATAAAAATATTTTTGAGAGATCTTGAAAAATTCAAAAATTTTGCGCGATGCTAGCGCTGCCCGGGCCGAATGAGCGCGATTAACTTTTCATTCATGTACTGTAGCCAAAATAAGACGCCTTATGATGTGGGTATAATGGACCGCCATCTTGATTGCAGAAATTCGTAATTTTCAATGAACGATAACTCCAGATCGGCTGGATAGATTTTTTTGATATTACCCTCGTTGGAAAGGAAATTTTATGAACAACAAATTATCTTTTTTTTTATTTTTCTCTAGAAGCATTTTTTTCGGAATTATTGATTAATAATTGAAACACGTTTTTTCAACCCTGCTGATGTACAAAGTGAGATTGACGTATATTGGAAATACAAATCTAGAAAAATGGATCTTCTGGCGGATTTACCTACGACCATCTGTGAAATCATTCGAAAGTGGATATACGTCACGGTATAAGATGAAGAGGTAGTGACACGAACGTATTCTGACTGTGGTAAACGCTGTCCGTGATTTTGAAGTAGTTCTGAACATCCCGAGCGCAGCGCTCGTGATGAAAGTGATGGGTAATGTACAGAGTCTTATGGGAACGCCGCTACTTTCAAAAAATTATTGCAGGATCAGGAATCAGCCGATGCATTTCATATTTGGCATAAGAATACCATTTAATCTACTCTATAAAATTTTGAAAGAATCACCCTTCTAAGTAAATTCTTGGATTTTTTATAATCCTTGGAAATTTCATCAATACTAGGGTACCAACGGTAACGTCTCGGCGCAGGTGGGGTGTAGAAGGAACAGGGAAACAGCCCGAGTGTTCGCTGCAAACCTAGCGGAAGTTTGTACGTACAACTTCAAAACTGCGGACACGATTTTAGCGTTGTGTCATTACCTCTTCATCTTATTCGCATGAGGACACAAAGTAGGCGCCCGCTATGAAAACTGTGGTGGCCATTTTTGGAAGCTGCCTGAAAAGGGGATGTTACAGAAAATTGTTGAAATCTTAATTTTTTCTTCTTTTAGGTTATTCTATGAATGAAAATAATAAAAAAATGCTCTTACTACTTTTTTGTATTTTTCAATATTGACAAAGATACAGCCCGTTTTAGTTTTATACAGGTTTATGGCAATTTTTTCCGAATCCCCTTTTCGGGCACGACTCTAGCGCACCTACAGTTGTGTCCTCATGCGAATACCGTGATATACGTCCTATTCCTTTGGGCTTTGTCGGCAAATGGGACGTATGTGAATATTGGTAAATATCTCTGAAACTAATGCCGTTAACAAAAATTTAAAACGACCATCGGATTCTTAGATAAAAATATTCGAAATCGTGAAATTTGCAGGATTGTAGAATAATTTTTTTGTTCTTTTTGAAAGCAATATACCATTCTCCAAATTGTTGTTTTGGATGTACGTCCATCTCACTTTGTACGGCAGAGCCGTTCTGGGTAATGAGTGGTAGTCATAGGGGCTACTTATAACTACACTTGTTACACAGAGTGCGTTTACGTATATAGGCTATTCATTTCGCTGCTGGGGAGTTTTTTTTTGTTTTCATTTCGCACCTAGGGTAGGTATAGAGACCGATTCCCAGGTGACGTCAATGAATCGAATTTGCGCGAATGAGTTGCGAACTAAGCAGGTTAAATGCTGCAGCTGCTTCTCCGCAAAGATGTAAACAAACTTTTTGTATGTTAATTCCCATAAGAATCACATAGCCTTTGAAAAACGATTTGTTAGGGACAAGCGGTCTTGTTTCATGAAATACAAATCTTTCACTTCCTTTATTGATATCGCTCATCATTAACATATCATTTATTTTTAAAATACTCGGGTTTTAGTGAACATTACGTGATCCTTATGGGAATTAACACGCAAAAAGTTTGTTTACATCTTTGCGGAGAAGCAGCTGCAGCAGTCAGGTCTAGTTTTAGTACAAATTGAACGAAAACACTGTCGTTCGCTCGCAAGTATGTCGTCACTGGGAATCGGTCTATTGACAAGCTATTGACAAGCTATCATCTATCTTGTGACCTCCAAAAAATGCACTCGTCTAATTGTCTTCTATCTTCTGATTGTAAATGAAGAGAAATCTCATACGCAACACAATTATTAGAAACAGCTACTATTCATTTGTATGACACTATCAACGCTCGCTTTGCTCGGGTCGCTAACATTAAGCTTATTGAGAAATAACTCATTTGTAACCCTTGTAGCACAAATAACTATTTCCCGTTTCCTCTCTTCGGTTTTTAAATATTTATTTAAGGGTATGCTCTACCTAGTCACTCACACAGAAAATACACGTGTATTACACAAAATGGTGTGTTGCCACTTATAACATATCGAATAATGTACAAAATGATTCGGAACGTGGTGTAATTTATTCTTGAAGTTGAGGAAAATACGGCTAATTAGTTGATAGATCGCAAAATATTCTGATTGATCTCCAGGAAATGTTTAAACTTATGTCAGAAGGGGCCATCTTTGAATCGTTGAATTCCAATTAATGAACTAAATTAGTTCGTGTGAACCAATTAGCCAAGCTGAAGATCTGCCGTACGAAGTAGAACGGACGTATATGCGAAAACAACGATCACGGAAAAGTATCAAAAAGAATTCAAAAATGTATTCAAAAGATATTAAGATCGCATAAATTGATCACTCATAGTAATTTTCAACGTAGAATTCGATAATTCTAATAATTTTCTTCAATAAGTGCTCAATCTTCAGATACAGTACATTTTTTCACCTCGCGATGCATATACGTCCAAAAAAGGACGTATATGCATTGATATGCAATCGACTGTGATAGTAGTGGTATGTGAATACGAAGCTTCGTTACCATCACACATACAGCCCATTGATCCGAACGCCTCGTCTCGGTGATGGTTGTTTTCGCATATACGTCCGTTCTACTTTGTACGGCAGTGATGGTCTCATTTGTAGCGCGCGATCGCAACCACCACCCCAAATAGCATATTAACCAGGGTTGGATAAATGACGGTCATGTATTTGATCGTGACCGGTCACGATAGGTCACGGTCACGCACGCTTTTGACTGAGAAAATATATTCCTCATGCCCATGTTCCTATTGGGTCACGATGATGTAAACACTGTTATTACGTTCCCCGCCAAATTCAAACATTGAGAACTTATAGTCATAAATGGACATTTTAGAACATTTATTGTGCTCTTTGTCGACCGGGTCACAATTGGTCAAGAAAGGTCACTTATATCTAAATCTTATTGCTCTTTGAGATTATGTACAAGATAACAAGATTACAAGAACCAGACCAGGGGCTTTGCGCCTTTGCATCAAATTACTTTCATATTATCCAGGTCCAGGAGTATTCATCATAATGTCGTTCGAAGTGTCCGAAGATATGGAAGCTTTGTTACCTAGTCAGGCAACGAGAAATTCCTTTCAATGGTTATATCCACTTGCGAAAGAATATAAACATGAATCGGACAAGTTTTAGAGGCGAGCCATACAATATCGTGATCAGCGGGATAACTGCGGGTTAGATTGCGGAAACTTTGTCGTTCACTGCAAGAAGGACGTCGTTCATTACAAGAAGGAAACATTCAACTTCCAAAAAAAATCACCAATATAGAGAAAATTTCTCAAACATTCTTCAGAGTTCAAAATGATAATGTACCAGAACACGACAAGCAAGCGAACAATAATGGTAAAATGTCAGGATTACCATCGCCCAAGAAGAGGAAGTTTGATTCTTGGTGACATGTGGTCATGTATAATACGTGACTGTTCAACTATCAAAATATTCAAAAATGAAATCTAGAATGCACGCAGAAATTTTAAAGCTTGAAGAACAAATAAATTTAATTTTCTCAACATAACTGTGAATTTCATGTATCCTAATAAATGTTATTTATGTGACTTAAAAGGTATTAAACATTTTAACAGCATGAATTTTCATTAGAATGTGAAAATAAATGTAATTGGAATGCCTATATTGGAACAAATTTAACAATTTTTATTTCTTACAAGTATACTATCTTACATTAACATTTACTCGTACATTTAGATCTGATTATTTAACTATTGTAGTCTATCTTCCGCATTTGTTGCTAGACTGGATTTGAGTGACTATAGTCGGTGCGTAGTTCTCTAACCGACGTCAACTGCATGTTTCCTCCGTAGTCTTCGAACAGCCAGGATCAGTCTATGAAAGATTAAATTGCAATTTCAACGTTTGAAATTGTTTTTATCATGAAAAATGCAGCGAACAAAACTTGTTGAAAAATTGGAAATAATAAGCAATAACGTGTTTATTTTCAGAATTAGAAAGTTCTCAAGTCCTTGAAAATGTATGTGAAAATATATACTTGCAAATATACTACTTGACCATACAAATCAGTGAAGTGAAGTGGAACATATTCAACAGACACTCAAATAGGTACCATGAAGAATGAAGCGCGCTGATCTATATACTCTCGACTCCAGAATGCCCGTCTTCCGGACTCAGTTATGTAGCAGTCAGTCCGTGAGCAGGGACTGTCCGGTGTCCGTGAGTCGGTACAGTGAAATTTGTCTGTAAGGGCTCTGCTAGGACCACCACATTCTACGCAACACTTGAAAGTGATGGTGTGTAATAGTCCTATATAAAAAACACAGGAATGATTTTTAAAAGTTACTCACTACTCAATTGATCAATCAATTTTAAAAATTGGATGTACAAAAGTTGAAGCCGAGTCTACTCTAACGATTGAGGACGTATCTGGCAAAAGGGCGTCCGCCCTTCTGCCAGAACCCTCCTCAATTTCAAAACTCTTTTAGTTTTAGCTGGCTTTCCATTTGAATTTCACAAGAAAAAATAGCAAAAAGAAAATACGGAGAGTCTCAAAATACGTTGTGTAATCATTATCACTCATCATCACCTTTGAGTGCAAACTTTGGAGAAATTCCGCATAGCAGCGCACACTCCACCTTTTTTGGCAAATAGTATTGAAACATGAAAACTTCTCGCAAATATCTGTATACTCTGTTCACGTTGAGAAAGGATAGAAAGTAGTAACTCGAGAACGGAACGGTAGATTGAAATTACCTGGAGCGCTTCGTTCTCAAGGTACTACTTTCCATCCTTTCTTAACGTGAACAAAGTATAGTTGTCTTCGACCATACATATTTCATGGACTGAGTGTACCCGGATAGAAGGAGATGCGTGGAGTGAGTCCAAACATTGCACCCAGGAAATATTTAAAAACTTATCTTCATTTCCCTTCATTTACTCAGTAAGTATTTGCGTTTTTCAACTTTTTTCAAAAGCTGCATGTAGTCCCCAAAGACCACAAAACCAAATGCAAAGACGTTTACCAAGATTATCAACTTCATATTTGTTATTGAGAGAATGGAAAAACAAAGGTATGTTTTTCAAACATTTTTTGTATCTGACTATGCTCGGTCCATGAAATATGTATGGTCGAAGAAAATGTTCTACTAATGGTCAAAGTAGGTCAATGGAAGTTGTAGGAGTTCAATATGGACATATGTACAACATAACGATTAGAAGATTTTGATATTCAATTATAATATTTTTTTATAATGAAAACAAAATTATCAAACTGTGTTGAAAAAATTTTTCCAGAAACAAAGCTCGCTTCCCCCTCTGGGGGAGTATCATAAACTATCACGTTTTGTGCGATAGTGATGGCTGTTATCGGTTATTAACCGATTATTTGGTTTATTCTTGTGTAAAATTGACCAAAAAACTGTTTCATTTGTAATTAACGGTTAACCTGAAAACCCGGTTAATAAGAGCGCACCAACCAATTGACCGCCAAAATTTGAAATTTTTCAACAATTCCGAATTCCAGTTGATAATTTGACAAATTTGAAGCACCAAGCGGAGAAAGCGTCAAGCGTAATTAAAGAATTTTGTTTCATTCACATTTCACTCAGTAGTTGAATTAAGATATTTCTCAATCATTAACACATAAGAGATCTTCCTTCTCTTTTTTTTTTAATTTTTGCGACTTTAAGAGCAAAAAGGTGGAAGACCTTGGCACTCCCAACAGAATTTTTTGAAAACTAAAAGCGATCGGAAATAATTGCCAATTAACCTGTTTATTTGGGAGTTTCTAAGTGATTAACCAGTTACAATGATCTCTAATAAACCATTTAACCGGTATATTGAGATAACCCGATAACCGCCCATCACTATTGTGGGACATTTTGTACAGTGAAGATAGGCGTGTGGCAACACCTCTATATTGTACCGTGCGCTGGGAAAGATATTCAGTCTCTTTCGGGGCCGCTTGTACTAACTTCTTAATCTGAAGATTAAGTTGACTCCAGCTATGTTCAGTTGTACTTGTACCAACCCTTTTAATCCTAGTTTAACCACGCTTATTACAAGATAAACTAGGTTTAACTTGAACTGCACTATTTTGACCAGTTATATAACTTAGACCCGTAGTTAGCTTTTTATACTTCATTTAATTTTTGGTACAAGCGGCCCTTAAGCGTTTCTGCCCTACGCCGTACAAAGTTGGATTGACATATACCCAAATCGACGATTGGGAAGGTCCATTTTCTTAAAATAAAATTAATACGGCTAATTGAGATGTAAATAATTATGTGTTACTGAGATGATTTTTTGATGAAAAATCCAATTATCATACTAGTTTTCCGATACAAGCATCCGTCCTTCCAATACTGGTTCATTCATTTCAACACAATTCAGAGTAGAGTGTTCATCCTTTGTGAAAGAAAGCTCCAATTTACTAGATCTGAATTTTTCCCTGTTATCCCATTGATGAAGTAATTGTAGTGTATTACCACAATTCACACACTCATACCAATTGTCCAGAAGAAACAGTTTGCCTGATCGTTGATTTGGATGTAGCCAATTCCCGTGATGATCGATATATTTGACAACAAAAGTCTCCTGGAATGGATCGTATTATTCGTGCTGGCACGTTTGGATCGGCCCCACTTTAAGCAAACGTACCTGTATTGGGATGTTAACCTATGTTTGGTAGCGCTAGAATTGCCTTCCTCTCTCGCCGCACTCGCTTGAATTTCTGGCTGACAATTTTACGTTCAATGTATTCGGCCATAAGAAACGAGATTTTCAATTAGTTGTAGATGACTCAATACTTCACTATTAGAATTACTTCTTTTAGTTATCGATTCTCTTGAAGTGTTTAAACAATTTATAGGATATAATTTTTTGATATTACAAATTGTAATAATTTAAATCGTATTTGAAAATTGCAAATTCCCCATCATGAAGTATGGTACGTTAAAATTATCCCCCACATGTTCGAGCACGGCTACCAACTTACGCAACATGGGTTAACATCCCAATGAAACTTGCGATATTTTACCTTATTTATTCAAACGTACTATCAATTCCCATAAGAAATACATAGGAACGTTTTGATCATAAATCATTATTTGAATGTAAAGAAGAAATAAGAAATTTGAAGTTTATATTCAGAATCTGGAAGTTATAAAGAATTTGCAAATGTTCCTCTGGTTTCATCCAGCTTCCAAAAACTTCGGTATAGCAGCGACTCTTTTGATCACTTAGGCAAATTCTGCTGTACAAAGTTGAATTGTGCCGTTGAATTGACGTTATGCAAATAACAAACGGACGTATCTACATATCCACGATCTGCGAAGAAGAGGTTCTTAAACCCCACCAAAAATACCTCTTTCGCTCATGGTTGATTTGCAGATACGTCGATTCTATTATTTTTGTACGGCAGAATTAAATAAAAGTTGATGTGGGATTTCAACAAAAACAAAACGGCAACACTGATCGTTGGTAGATGAGAAACCACAAAGGAAACCACCGACACTCGACCACAGAGTAAGGGACTTATTAGACAGAGTTAACCAGGAATTTGTTGTTTGCAAATTGTGAGCACTTGTTTTTTTCACGTGCAAAAATAATTAATATGGACAAGTCACGCAAGTGACTTTTGCGCCACCCAGTATAACAATCTTTGTGAACCACGCGCGACAGGTTTCGAATTTAATAACACAATTTTCTGCTTGTCGTTTTCCCCACATATAATACGTACTCGTATATTAAGTTGACAATACTTATAGTTAACTGAAAACTTGATGATATCATCACGATAATCATCATTACTTCTAGTAATTTAATGTTCGTTTTCAAAAATGAAGTTTCAGAGTCCGATATCATGCTTCACGTTGATGTTCTTGAAGAATTCATTACCAATGTAGCCGGGCACATAGCTCAATGTAATTTCGATAAAGCAAAAGATTTATGCGTACGTTCAAACATATTCCTCCGATAGATTGGAGAAATAAGTTCTCGTATTTTCATTGTTCAATTTCAATTTCTTGTTCTTAGAAACGTGAAAAAACTATACCGAATAATTCATTTGGAGAAGCCCTGAATGTATTGACTAATCTGATAAGTTTGGAAAAAAGTTATACCGATTTAGCATTTCTGCTACCGAAGAGTAAAGTTCTTGTAAAAAAAGACGTAAGTTCATCTATGATTTGATCTCTCCCGTCGCTATCAAAGTTCAGTTTTATTGACTTCAATTTATGTACATGCATTAAGAATGTTCTCAAGTCAGCGTTCACAGATTTAAAATTACAATGCGAAAAACTTGGAGGAACAGAGACGACAGAATACAATCGAATGGTACTAGAAATCCTGCATTATTGTGGAATTAGGTGCAAGATGATTGATTTGTATCCTTCGTATAAATGGTCTAGTGAAATTGACCAGTTTCCACCTAAATAATGTTCTCTTTCTTTCTCTTATTTTTTCTTTCTGCACTTAAGAAAGTAAAGATAAGCTAATATTCTATGAAATGTTGATCCATTGACACATCTATCAGATATGATCATATGTATTCATGCGCTATGTGCAACAAACATTTGAAAATACAAGATTTACTTTCGAAATTGGAAATTATTATGGAGAACGAAGTTGCATCATACGTGCCGAAGACGCTCAATAGTATGAAAACTGGTTTAGAGTGAGTATCGATTTCGAAATGTTCATTTGATATGAGTTTTCATTCCTCTTTTATCCATTGCAATCGCAAGTATTTTATTTTGCCATTATTGGTCTTTTTTCTATTTTTTAGGACAGAAATTTTATGCTTATTTGATCTCTTAAAAGCTCAATATTATTTGGAGAATTGGAATCTAGTTTCGTGTGTATCGCATATTAGCTCGTTGAAAACACGTTTGCAAGCTTGGGAAAAAACTATTCACAATAAAGAAGTAAGAATGTAAACCCGAAACCGATTAAATTAATGATCGTTGTTCGTTTTCATGAAAAATCATGTTTGATATCGCTGCGTCGCGTGGGAATGATATTCTGTAAGGATGTTCTCTTCAGGGAGCATGTATTCTCTCATAAGAAATATTCCTAGAACTCCTTTCGTCTTCAAAAACGAGAAATTTGTGCATTCAAAACGTAAGTGTCATGATGTTGTCGATTTCTGTTCTGTGGAAGTGTTTTCGGCCAAAACGTCCGTTATCGGGCGTATTTCGATCTTAATATGATCTTGAAACTTTCGACTTCGGAGCTATAGATCTGCAAGGCTCCGAGAGAAAGGGGAAGAAATTCACCTTTTCTTCGGGCTCGGGATTTTCAAGAGTTGCGAATTTAGTTTAGGTCAGGTGTAGAACTATAATCTTGATCATGGATTACAGAAAATAAAAACACCCTATTTTCCGCGGGTCCGACTTGGCTCTCGGCAGTCCTGTAAATATGTCAAACTCCAGGAGAGGGCCTGAGAAAATTTTTGACATTCTAGGTTTTATATGATTGAAGAGGGAGAAACTTCGAGCCTCCTAACTTTTTGAAGAGGGAAGATTTCAGAGAAATATTGCTGATGGAATGAAGGTATTAGGAGAAAAGGGACTTGAAAATCTTCACGAAAGAAGGAAACATGGAAAAATTTGAAGTTTCTAAACATCTTTTGAAAAACAAATAACCCCGAAGATATTTTCTAATACCAGTTACCTGAATACAAGAATTAATTTATTTCGTAGTTAATAACTAATTTATAATAATCTTGTACGTTTATTCAAGTTAGAAGATATTGTGGTTTGTACAGTATCTTATTCGAAGTTGTATAAGGCTTGTTTTAGAAGAAATGTTGAAAATATGCTTGCATTAAGGACGTCTCAATGAATTTCCGAGAAAGTTTGTGGTATAAAATTATGTGTATGAATGCTGACGCAGATAGGTTTCTACTTTTAAACTTTTCTCTTTTTTCGAAGACAAGCGAGTGTTTCTAATACAAATCTCACAGGTGTAGGAGAGTATCCATCTCTTTCGTCCTCCTTCACGTCGCGACGTGATTTTGTTAACTCAAAATCTTTTCATTCTCGTATTTGGTGTAATTATCAATTATGAGAGCAAACGGGCTAGTTAGAGTCTAACCCCTTTTTTTAAATTATAGTTTTCATATTCTGGAGGCGTTCATGCCTTTCGTGTGACAAATTTATTAGTGTTTAATCAGTCCACTACGTATCTGATGTATCTAAAAATTTGCTAAACCTGTTGCAGACGTGGAAAGTGACTTTCTTGACCAGGAATACATTACCAGAGTTGTTCCGTTGGATGACCAAATTCAAAACTTTCGTTTTGGAAAAATTCTCTTTATATTTCTTCACAATAATACAGCAACAAACTTCAGCTTCTGAAATTAAAATGTTATGTAATAAACATCATCTAGATTTTCTTCAAAGGTACTAACAAAAGTATTAGAAAGTGTGACTGGTTTTTTGTATTCTCTTTCTCGTTTTGCTTTTCCTCCTTGTGCAAATTTGTGTTGTACTTTACATTATTACTGGGAAAATTTAGGTGTAACGCTTTGAACCACTTACCTTTCCTTAATTTTCGTGCTTTTACCTTCACTTTCTTCAGTTGTTTTCTCAATCAATTTTTTCTTGATTATCGAATGATTTCGTCGTTTCTCTGGGAAAATGAACATTTTAAACTGTGTGCGTGAATATTATACCAGATTCCAGACTTTGTCTAGAAAATTTGGTTACGAAGCTACCGGCATTATGTTGATATTTGACGCTTGTGGAATTCAAAATTGGCATGGTCCAGGGTATCGGTGTCCTTTGAAGAGGAGTAAATCCGAATCTCCGAGCAGTTCTTATTACATTATGGTGAAACATCCAGAAGTACGTCAAAGCACAACTAATGTTTTCATTTCTTTTTCTTTTCTCCCATTTAGCCTTCAACACTCTGCTTGATTTGATTGATTATTTCTCTATTTTTTAGAAACTTTTAGAAGTAAATAAACTGATGCCAACTATAAAGAAAATACTTGTCGAACATTTCTCCGATATACTTTTCCTCGAGAAAGTTGTGTGCAGATACTTTCCTACTGAGAATAGTACGTTCTTCCTCACAAGTATTGAAGAAAGAATTAGTCTGGTCGCGTATTATAATTCGAAAAAGGACGATCGGCAAGGAGATATTGATAATTTTATGTTGGAGTTGGCGTGTACAATACGTTGTCACCGAATCTTTCTTGGACTGAATCCATCTGGAAGGTGAACAATTTTCAATACATATTGACTGAAATTAACAGTGATTTTTCGTGTGCTGTCTGTGATTTTCTTCTTCTCTTGTGTACGTAACTGAAGAGTCGAATGAGCTATTCTAAAAGTTCGTAATTCCTAAAGAAGAAGAAGAAAAAAAAAGAAAAAAAAACAGGAAAGAGCTAGAGCTTCTTTGTCTCTTGTATGTTACTATTTTTTTTTTTTTAACAATACTCCTTTTTATTGTATTCGTTCGATTTTCATGTATGAATAAGATTTATTCTCGGTTGAACATATTGAATCAAAAATCGAAAACGATTCTGTTTTTATTTCAAATGGTAACAAGACGGCCATTTCTTCAATTTCGATCGAAAATGTGAATACAATGATTTGAAATAGGACGTACAGCTATTACTACTATAACTATTAACTCCGTGTAACAACCTCTTCTATCACGGTTTTTTCGATGGAGAATGCGCACACGATGAGAAATAGAACGCACAGGTATTATCGTTGGAAGTATTGTTGAAGTCACGGCGTATAACACCCTTTTTATATAAGGATTTGACCAGTGAAACAATATATAAACGATGTGAATACCTCGCAATGACGCCACCCACCAGGACTTTAAGTTTGTCGCACACCGCGACGTGCGATTCTATCTCCATGCTTTCGTATTTTCTTTCCCCGGAGTAGGGAAGGTAATATGTAGGAACGAAAAACCATGGTACAGATTCCCCGGTACTCATCCCGTTTCCAGAATGTACACAAAAAAAGTCACGACAATCGCACAACTTGCCATATAATTCATTTTGAAATAAGAAAACTGTTTCACAATTATGTTACTATTGAGAGCTCCAAACTCATTCTTTTTTTCTGCCTTTTTTTTCCCTATTTTTTTTTTAATTTTTTCTCCTGGGGGAACGATGAGTTTGTCCTACAATTCCGAAATCACTGACTTTTTCTTCCAAAGATTCTACGAGCCACTTTTAAAGTTCCACTTCCAGTATCGAGTTAAGTTGTGCGAGTTGTACCTACACCTGTTTCCAGGAGGAATAATATATTCGTTCTATTAAGGATTATTTGTGGTAATGAGATTTGTTTAAATGAATTTTTATGACCGTGTATCAGTGCGATCGAAATTCGACCGTAAATTCTGTCCTGATTCTGGGTTAATATCCAAACGCCAAAAATTAACCCTTATCTTCATTTGAGGGAGATGGAAATAGAATGTAAATCTTGCGGTGCCCTTCATTGGAAAAAAGAAAAAATCGCGAAGAATTTGTTATTACGGAGGAAAAAATTGATATTATCCTTGATTGCAGAGAAATATTTCCATCTGTCTTCTAAATTCTCTTATATTCTTATCTTCTTCTATTGCGGCTACATTGGCTTTTTATCCCATTCCTGAAGTATTACAGATAGTAATTCAATTCAGAATAGATATATCAGTTAACGATTATAAGTTCTTTAGTCAATAAAATGTTTGAAGTTGGAATCCAATCCTCAATTGATAGCTGCCACTAACAACATCATTAATAGCTCTTCTGGCTTCTTATTTTATTCCCGGACTTGAACTGATCCAATTGGCAAAACAATCCATCCACAGATAGAGCCAGACGCGCCAGTATACACATACAGGTCTCTTGCGTTTTTTTTTTTTTTCTGTTTCTTTTTCTCTCTCTCTCTCTTTATTTCCCTATCTGTTAATTCATGAGAATTTGTTTTCTTATTTTTTTCAAAAACTGAAAGCAAAACCAAACAGTTACTGTAGGCTAAGCCTTTTTTTTTTTCAACATCCAGAATAGATCCATTATCGCACTATTATCGTGAAAAACAAGTATGACAAAAACTTAGAGATTGTCCAGAGTAGTATCGTTATCATGAGCATACCAGAAAGAAAAACAAAACTATGTCGCCATGCGCCTCAGTATCCGGGTCTCTTGGTTTTTTTTTCTAATTGACTGTTACGTGACGGAAATTTATCTTCTAATTTTTTTCAGAAGATCTAAAGTTTCTTTTTCTATTAAGATGTAGAGCTCAAGAAATCTCGATTTTTTCTATGTCAAGATTTGGAAACCAAGAGACCTGCATCTTTGTTCCACTCAGATCTGGAATCTTAGAGACTCATACGGTAGATCATTACCATTAAGGAAGTATCAAGAAGAAACTTTTTTGAAGACTGTCCAAAAATTTGAAAAATGCTATGCAAAAATAAAATCATAGGTGATACAGAATAATAGGTAATACGTGCAGTATTAATCAAACGATATACATTATCTTATCATCAATATTGATGTTCGAAGACTATCTCGGTCACTCTTGATAAAGACTGTACGAGAAATGAAATTTGCTAGGAAAAAATAAAACCTCAAGAGACAGAGAATGTATATCTTAATGAAAAACTTCCTCAAATTTGGAAATTGCTATGCAAAAATAAAATCTCGAGTAACAGAGAATGTATGTATTACTTGAGTGACGTCACAACACATTTTTTCGATGAAAATTTTTTTTTGTTCTTCTTTTCTTTTTGCAATTGCACAGGAGCTCTCGCCTTGCCAGAGGCAAGAGCCCCAACAATGAGGTATCGAAAAGAAGAAACGTTTTCGAAGACTATCAGAATTCAGAAAATACCATGCAAATATAAAACTCGCCAAGGTTGAACAGAAATTTGAAAAATGTTGTGCAAAAATAAAAATCTCAAGAAACATTTCCGAAATTGGGAAATTGCTACGCAAAAATAAGCAGAGAATGTATATATAACTTGGGTAACGTCTACATTTTCGCGGTGAGAACTTTTTTTTTCGCGATTGCATAGGAGTTCTATATCTAGCCTTGCCAGAGGAAAGAGCCCCAATAAAAAATAATGCTTGGCAAGTTTCGAAAATGAACTTGTATCGTCGTTTTGTCGTTGTTAACGAATGATTTCATCTTTATTTCCTTTAGTGTGAATAATAATTTTTTGAAAATTTTTGACGGATATTCCATTCATTGAAGCGGAAGGGGAGGAGGGTATTCGGGTGTAGATAACTGATATAGAAGAGTGAATGAAAATAATACTTAGGTACCTAGACAGCTTTGAAAATGTGCTCATTTTGGAAAGCAAAGTTTATTTGCAGTTGAAAACGAAAACGGTTAAGTATATAATGTAGCCTATAATGAAGAAAATTAAAAAAAGAAGTAGAGATGTAGGAAAATAAGATAAGAAAAGTGGTTTTGCTTTCGTGCTGCGAAAGTTTTTTTTTTAGTTGGGTAGGTACCAATGATACATCTTTCAAACGCCTTGATTACAATTCATACTACCAATTTGACAAATTCATTCCCCGAAACTGGAATGGGTAGGTGCGTAGAAGGTAGGTATGTTATTAGACATCAATTTTTAAAAGCGATAATTTGCTGTTAACTCAACTAACAGAGCAGCTTGTTTAAACGTATATTGTTTCCCTAGATTAGGTACTCGATGATACGAATCGTGAGGTAAACTCGAGCCTCGACTGTAGATCAAAACAATCACGAATGAGATCAACAGATCAACATTATTTCTCTTATATAATCTCGCGAAACATTTTCTACCGTCGATAAAGTAGGTTGATCGGGTTACAAAGTTCAGCGTCGATGTGCCTCTATGCAATATAATGCATCAAGATGCTGTACAGGTACTGTGGTATAAATGAAGATTAGGAATAAAAAAAAGTTTCGTTCTACCGAATGCGAGGAGGCAATGTACATATGTAAGTTATCTACTGATGTACCTACCAAGTGTAAGATTTTTCAGCTTTATAATACTTATCGTGTGAGTTATTTATGTTGACCAAAAATGCTGATCACCAATAGTTGACATCTCGAGCTTTGATATCTCAACGCATACTTCGCATTCTATGATGGTTCTGTATTATACAAGATCAAAGTTATAGATAGGAACAGTGGGTGAGTTGTACGTAGGTACAATATCTACACTCAATTCATACGGCATATTATCGCACATTTTGTCCTTAGCGCGCTGCTTTGGAAAAGTTAAAACCGCGGAACGCGGTATAATGGAGCGTTTCTCGAGTCAACCATTTATTGTCTTTGAGAGACGTACATTATGTACATAAGGTACTTTAATTCTATCATTTTATAGTATTTTTTTTTTAGTCCTCATTTATATCATTTTAATTGTTACTTTCGATTGAATTACACCGTCGCGTGTCCGTAAAGAAAGTCACGAATCGGACGTCAAAAAAAGACTTTCCATTTCTTTTTCTTATCGTATCATTGTGGTCACTTACGTAGGTACGTACTCAGCCTTGATGTTTATACTTGCACCTGTACTATGAATACGAGATAGATTTTAAAAATTATCCAGCATCCTATGGTAAGTATAAAGAAGGGAGAAACTTTTATCATCATAATTTCATTTTATAGGATCTAATTATACTTTTTTGTATTATGACTTAGGTACTTGCATATACCTGAATTCTCTATATCTAGACTTCAACGGAGTTATCTGTCTACTTCACAATTTTCAATAATCGGAGAATAAGAAACTTCTGACGTTACGTATACCTACCTAGGTATTTTCTGAAAGTTGTGAACACGTCCCATAATATCCGAACGGGCACGTTAATGTTAGAATCTATTTGGCGGTACGAGTAACTTAGACGAATAAAATTGGAGGGATTATGGAATACTTCTGTCTGTCTAAATACTCCACCTCGTGGAATGGGAGAGGCTTCATATTTACTTGGAAGTTTTTGCCTTCTTCAGAAAAATTCACAGCATCCATCCGAAGCCAAACACTCTCGTGTTCGTATTTTCGTATCAAATTCTTGTCTGTTTGAGTGTAAGCTAAATGATGGACACTCTGTTTGCGAACCCTCGAGTTGATATCAACTTTTACTGTAACGTTTCTGACTTGTTTACATCGAGTCCAATCAAAGGGCATCTGTTTGATTTGAGTGCATTATTATCAGAAAAAGTTTTCTAGTCATTATTGTAACACGGGACGTAGCAGATGAGTTCGAAAATTTACGTCGTCTTGCCGTGAGTGAATCTAACCTAGTTTCAACGTAATTTAGGGATTTGTAAAAATTTTGAAATTCGAACCTCCGTACATGTGGGACTTGAAAAACTTCGTCTTCTAAGCGGTATAAAGATGCGAATAAGGACTTGGAAATGTCGAACTTTCAACCCTGGAAAAATTTCTAGATGACCCCCTATTAAATAGGTTTCCTGTCACAATTTTAAGCCCTCAATTTCTGTAGATGTCGAATTTGAAAAAATTTCAACGTTTGAATTTATAGGAAGGACATTTAAAGTAAGGTATGTACCTGGTTCAGGTGTCGTTTCACAAAAGAAAAATTTCAGCGAGCCGAACGCACGTTGGTATAGGTACCAAAAACTAAACAAACAGAATTTGTGGTAGGCTATACATGAATACCTTCACAATAATTATAGGTAGGTATTAATAATTATTAATGTATGTCGAACTGGTCGGGCGCAGGGTGAAGTATGTACGAGTAAAGTACGTAATTCATTAATATCTGTATTCTTTTCGAACTGCGAAAGGCTATACAGTACGAAGCGGCTCAGATAATACAGTAAAATTGATGTCATATACCATTATTGTAAATATTTCCCGTATTTCCATTATTATCAATGTGCTGTCTACATATGTACCGGTATGTATTTAAAGTATAACATAGCCTATTTTGCAACGAAGATACGATAAAAGATTGACAACTTTAAAGTGAGATTACGTACCTACTACGTGATTTGTCATTTGCAAACTGCGTCTGTAGAAGATGCAATATCTACACCCGTTGAGGACGAATTGAGGTATAAACGTACACGTATCATACACAATATGTAATATGTATGTCGTTATGTCGTCATCTGTCAGTATGAGGATTGTATTATTTTAATAATCCGTCTCCATTATTATTTAACGTGTACGACGCGTGAATAACTACTTGATGTTGACGATAATGTTTTGAATCAGGCATTCTCGTCTTCTTGTTTATTCGCGTTGTATGTTTAAGTACCGGTACACAATTTTTCTGATCGAAACCTCATAGCAGCAGTGACACCTATAGTTCTATATTTAAATATTATAATGGGAAAATAAAAGACGTTTTGTCAAGATATGGTCTGCGTCAGTATACAGGTACCACGTACAAGTTGAGCTTGACGTGTGAGGTTAGTGCTAACTGAACCTCCATAAAATGTCAATTCTCTTGTAGGTACCATTCAAAATTACATTCCTAAATATTTCTGAACTCAATCATACCTACATCTGTATACTATAATGATACGATGATGAGACGACAGATTAAAGAAACGGTTCCTGCGAATATTCCTTAGTTTATTGATCTACCCGCCTTATTGTTTTTTTTTTTTTTTTTTTTTTTTTGTTTGCTTATTTGTAGCTTAATTTTGCATAATTCATGCAACATATTGCACAAGTTGAATCTCGAATTGGAGAATCGCAATGGTGTAATGTAGATTATTTTGAGAGGCGATTATAATGATAGGTACCTATAGCGTAAACATCTGCTGTGAGTTGTTACATTGTTGAACGAATTATAAGTTATACTCAATTATTTTATTGAGAAAAAATGTCCGATATCCTTCACCCACCTTTCCTTGGCAAATAGCGTGGTTTTGAAAGGTGTGGGAGCTACTCGTATTCGGCAAAAAACGTTCGTCGATTCTTGACGAACCATCAGACCTGTATATTATTCATTATGTATATCCGGAAACGTAAAAAGTTGTTGACCTTCGAACTACGTATGTGCAGGATAGTAGTTCTGAGGAGGACAGAGGATATGCGGGGAAGGCACTTGAAAAAATTTACGAGAAACCCAACCTGGAAAAATTTCGTCAGTCGAACTAGATGTCAATGAGATTTCGAATTATTTTGAGTATCAAGTCATACATAAGAAAACCATTTGAGAATAAAGACGCGAGTTGAGGGACTGAATTCAGAGAAGTTCCGATTACCACGCGCCATATTTGTCATCAGGAATGAACATGTTCCCTGATCGTCTCAGTTACAAAAGAGACTCTGCAGTCAGCCAACAAGGGGTTTGCTCCAATGCGGATAAATACATTTTAATGAAATTTTTACATTCATATTTACTACCAACCCAACAAAAGTATTAATATTAGGGGAAATATTTACAGCACAGCAAAGTAGGTATTTAGCACAGCAACGAAGTGACCCTCAATATATGCAAAATGAGCAGCAATTTTGTACTTATTCACAGCAACCATATTCACAGTAAAAAAAGTGAAATTGAACAGCAAACATAAAAATTATTTCATTATTCCGCGTAGTAAATTCTGCATTAGGTATATACCTACGTCGCCACACTACATAGTGCCACATACCGTGTATATACACACAAACGCAAAGAAGTTATCTTCAGTTTCAATGACTGAGTAGAGTAGGTACAAACTCGGATCGCACGTCTTTTTATCAAATTCTCTACGATTGCACACTTCCATAATAATTATACGTGTTTTCAAATCAGTTTCCTGCAGGAACCCGCTATATCTATTTTGTAGACTTCATACCTATGTACTATTCTGTATGGTATTTGGTGTCTACTGCAATCTCGTTTATATGTATAGATAGGTACTTCTTTTATCACTTTTTCGAAAATCATAACAGTGTCAACATTTACCGACCTGAACTGCTCTTATTTAAATTTCTCAATTGTTGAATACGTTTTTCGATTATGACAACTGTCACTGTTGTTCCTGACTTTCATGATGAATGTTGAGTCAAGTGAAGATGAGCAACCAAAAGCAAAACGACGAAGAGGTCAGAACCATGAATGGACGCAAGTAAAGGTTTTCATAGATGACCAAGAAGCAGAAGAATATGTTTCAAGTAAGTACCTATGTGTATATTTCTTAGGTACTTCAAAATCTTGTAAAATATTAGAGAAGGGTGTAATATATTCAGTGCCTAACTGCCCCTCTTCCTCTTTTTGTAGGCAAAGAAATTTGGAAAAAGTGCGATTCTCGTGAGACAGCGGACGGAGAAAAAGTCGAATACCGGTGTACTGCAGGTCAGTACAGAACGAAAGAATGTCCAGCGCGTCTTTTATTACTCTACCATGCGACAAAGACAACCGTGTCAATGTACAAGACCGTTTGTGACCACGAGAACCATAACAATGATCCAACCCGAGGATTATCCGAAGAAATGAAGACGTTCGTTCGGAATAAATTTGACGAAGGTGTGAAAATACCAGAAGCAATTCTACAAGCGATGAGGCGAATGCATATGTCAGAACCACGGAAAACAAAGTTGGTAAATTATTTGAGAACACTGCGTTATGAGAAATATGGCCCGCCAAGTGTATCAGCGAGGGAAATTCATGATTGGTGCGAATTGCATAATAAAGATGTCCCGGTAGATGACGACGAACCGTATGTATTGGACTTTCACTGTTTTTGCCGAGTCACTAGATCCAGAAGAACAAGATCTAAGAATTGTCATGACTACACGTCGGTTACTACAAAACATGAAGAAAAATGAAATGGTCCAAATAGACGCTACCTACAAAGTCAATTGGCAAGGCTTCCCACTTGTAGTATTTGGTACAACGGACAAGGCTCGAGTCTTTCATCCATTTGGCCTTGCAGTGTGCAAGGGAGAAAAAAGTGTCGACTTCCAGTTCATTTTTCAAGCGCTACATGATGCCGATATAGAATGGGAACCATTTGTGTTGTGTACTGATGCCGCCGATGCAATAACAGCTGGTTTTCGTTGCGTTTTTGGTGAGCCACGAGTTCGTATTACTTGCTATTTTCACATGTTGGAAAATGTGGAAAAATACCTGAAAGTGCTTACGAAAAAAGGAGTTTGTGGTCATATCAAGACTGATCTAAGCGTACTCCAAAGTTGCACAGATGAACGAACTTTCCAACTAGCATCCCAATTATTCCTTCAGAAATGGCGAGATTTGGGTAAGGATGATGATCGAATCATTGACTTTTTGGAATATTTTGAAAAGAACTGGCTTCTGAAGAACAATTTGTGGTACGAGGGAGCAGCACCTGGTTTGCCAGCCACAAACAACGGCATAGAAGCCACGAACGCTGTAATAAAGAAACACCACACTTTCCGAGAACGCCTCCCTGTTGGACAGTTTTTGCACACAGTCTCCGATATCCTACGCAGTTGGTCAGAAAGTAGAAGTCCTACGAGTGTTAATTGTAAACATTTCGCTGAGGTCCCAGTGGTGTCATTATCAGACTGGACTACTGCATATCAATGGGCATCTCAAAATAAGGTTGTGTTGCAAAATGATACGGGAACTTACTTCGTCGCATCGTCAAAGTCAAGTAAGCCTATAACGACTCGAACCCTTCACAAATTTCAAAAAGAAGCTGGAAAGTGGAAAACATTCGATGATTTCAAAGAACATAGATTGGGGACATGGATGATCTCCGTTGATACGGACAATATGCAGCAGTCCCACTGTTCATGCCCTTGCTTCCAAAAAGATATAATTGTAAACATGTTCTAGGAATGCATATTCGCCTTCGTCTCACTGAAGCACCGGCAGCAGCTAAATCAGTGCCCCTAGGCCAAAAGAGGAAGAGAGGCAGGCCCCAGAAGGCGAAACGAGCTCTTATTGTTCAATAATATCATTTTACTTTTTTTAAATTTTTTTTTATTCAAAATAATGTCAATTAATTTTTTTGCTGTGCATCGTGTATTATGCTGTGAACTACACTAATTTAATGTTCATATTTATTTTATACTGAATATTTTATTTTTTTGATTCTGATCCTTTTTTTTTTGCTGCGTTCGAGGCAAATTTGCTGCGATGAATACCTATTTAGCTGGGCCGAAAAATGCCATCCTTAATATTATAGTCAAATTTGCCAACTGATGAAGTAATTCGAGGGAATTGTTGACAACGGTGAGCTTTCAACTTGATAGGATACTTATTTACATGGAGTGGGGAGATTATTTGGGAGAGGATAGTTCACCTTCCCGGGGTGCCAAAGCAACGGAGACTTCGACTTACTTTGTAAGGACTCGGAACAATTTTAGGGGAAACTTAAATTGCACGTTGACAGAAAATGAATAAACGATGAAAATAAAATGATAAAATCAAGTGTCAGAACGTTAGAAAATTAATGAATTAACGTTACATGTAGCAAGATTTTTTACAATGAAATAACTTTAATTTGAGATGAGATCCACGATTGAAAAATACATTGATCATTTTTTTTTTTTTGATTTTCAAAAAATGTAATGCACTTTTTTTTTTTCCTCGCCCGCTCATTTAATACTGAAATTCTTTGGAAATAGAAAAGTCACGTTAATACAGGCATATAGGAAATCGAGCTGACCGGTGAAAGAAGAATGTTGACTCATGAAGTGTAAATACTGAAGTTCAGTATTTCGATCTTCATTACCTAATACATCACTGTTGGTGACAGATGTACCGGTACATGTTTTATTTTTTTTTGTTGTCAAATATGTCGCATTCACGACGATAAAGCGGAATGTACTTGCCCCTGTTTCCTTAAAAATTACCAATGCAAGCACGCGCTTAGGTTGCAGATACGCCTGAAATACGTGTCTGTACCTCAAGAGGCAAAGATCGTGCCATACCACTTGGCCAAAAAAGGAAACGGAGGCGGCCTTCCAAATCGAAAAAAGCGCTGTTGCTTCAATAGTACTTAATTACGTCCAAGTAATATAATAAGTTGAATTTTATTTTAGTTATCTACTTTTTTTTTTAATATTATCATGATGAAACAATGCTCAATAGGTACTGATTTTTAAAATTTTTTGTTGTTCAAATTATTTTTTAATGGAGCCACAATTTTTTTAATAAACATATAATCATTTATTCGTGCATTTATTTATGTTATCGTACGTTCCATCTTTATTCGGAGAATTTGTTTTTTAATTGTTTCATTTTTTTTCTCTATCGTTCTCACGCACTATTTTATCGGTCGATTAAATAACACCCTCAATTTTATAAGATAAGCCTTAATTTTAGACCTTGGTACTTGAAAAAGTTCTGAAAGATTAAATGTGTGCATTTATACGTATTGATGAAAACTCGAATAATTTATGGGAATAATGGAGCTTGAAAATTTTCAACTCTCAAGGATTACACAATAATATTACTGAAGAAATTGCGACTTTCCAAGAAATCCGTTCATTAAAATCGAAAAATTCGTTCATAGAAAACACAAAATCTCCCCTTGCTAGTTGGAAGAAAAAGAGACTCAGCGAGTTCAGTCTACTTTTCTTCTTTTTTCCTTTGACTCAAATACTAAGGGGAGATTTTCCAGTGCATGAGAACGTTACTACAATTTTCCAACTATATAGCCACTCATTGGAGGTATGTTCGCTCACGCCTTGGTTACTGTGTCCTTGATAACTATTGTAATAGAATCTTTTTGTACAAAGCATTACCGCAAAGATCTAATGATTGTCTTCTCCAGATGCTATAAAATAATTTAGAAGCGGATGAAGAGCCAGCCACTTGGTCTTCTTTTTCATAACCTAACATACAAACTCACACGATTCTACTTTGGAGTGCAGGTTTCGGTCGAAAGGGTAGGGAGGGATAGTGTATGTAGTTTTAGAGTCTTAAGTAAGTTATGAAATTTTATGATTCTGAAATAGAGCAACTTACAATCAAAGATTTACTTCTGGAATTGTCTATCGAATTTATATTCAAAGCAAAAGTGGTGATTTTCGCTGACTTAGCAACGTAAAATTCGGTTCATTCAACGATGAGTTTGTGAAAGAACACGAGAACCTGGTTTTACGGGCGAGAACAGAACATTATGCGTAAGTGACGCAATTGCATGCACTGTTTTCCAATGCCAGCAGGATGTATATTAGATGGCCTACTGTAAGCCGAACTACTGAGTCTTCACTGAGAAAATTTTTTGTGGTATGCTTTCAACTGTAAATATAATAGTGAAATTGATCCACTCGAAGAATGTGATTATAATGACTAAAAAATATTGCTACACTGACGAGAAAAAAATTATAAATACTACTAAAAATGTGACTTGTCATTTCGATCAAAAAGCCATGACTGGACCGAAATTTTCATACTTCTTAGTCAAATCTACCATATTTTTTTCTGGGTGTCGCGGAGATGATTTTTTTCAAAACGAGGATCAGGTTCAAATGTGCAAAGATACAATTAAATTATTTATGTCGGTCAAGTGTATTATGTATGGCGTCAATTGCAACACTAAATAGCGTATTCTCGAGTTAAATAAAAACTTCACTCGTATTAATAGAACTTTATAGATTTTAGTATCACATCCAAATTAGCATTCTTTCGTGAGAATAAAAATTGTTATATAGGTACAGACTTTCATAAGATACGGTGTGAAGAGTACGTAGGTAACGGTGCATTAGATGGTAACCAGACTATTCTATGCAAATGCTTTCAATATTAAAGGTAATTGAATGACCGACTGTTTGTGAAAATTCATTCTGTGAAATAATATAAGGGATATTCTTCAGAGTACACAGAAGTATAGTCTAGTCATATACGCATATATATATATATATATATATATATATATATATATATACGTGATGCTGACTTTCTTCACGATACTGCATAATATTTATCTCGCGTGGAGTTTGTAGTTTTTTTTAGAAGTGCTCACGAAACTCGGGTCTTTCGGAAAAGAATCATTACTGGCGCAAAGATGGAACATTCTTCAATATGAATCGAAAATCTCACTGATGTCGCGCTATACTTCTCGTTTTTTCATATGAAACTCTAACTGAACGAACAAAATTATTCAATACAAAATTTGAACAAGTGGGTAGATTGTACAATTGCAAGATTGTCATCTCTAGGTATTTCAGTGATTTCTCCTATTCACCATTGAAAAGGGTTTAATCTCCTTCAAAACGCAAGAAAAAAAATCAAATTCAAGAGTGCGGACAGTTCACATAGCGAATACAAATTAAGGGGAGGGGATGATTATTACGAAACAACGCACAAATTTCTGCTCTCTAAGTGGGGTTTGTCTGAACCTGAGACCGCGGTCGTCCGAATTATCCCGTTGTTAAAACGTGCAAAAATCATCGTTTCAAACGCGAAAGGAATAACATTTTTAAAAATTCGCCCTTCTTGGATTTTTCAAGGAAAAAAAAGCCCTCGCAGCGCGGTAGTACAACCAAATTTTCGTTCTTTATTACTTTTTGTATTTTTACATGCAGTAAGTATTCTATTTATTGTGAATATTAGGCTTATTTTCCTTTTTTTTTCTTTCTCTCTCTCGTTGAATATTTTATGAAAAATTCTCAATTAAAATATAACTAAAAAACTTACTTAGCATTACTTTTCATTCATTCTCATAAATATCCTACATAGCAGCCCACACAACTAAATACCTAATGTATAATGAAGAGCTTTGCGTTCGTCGCAAGCTTCTCAACTTCTCATCTTTCCCGCTTCAAATTTTGTTCTAGAAAAACTTATTAGGAACTAGGTACTCAATCAATATTTATTAAATTACAGAACTTCAAACATATTCTTGTAAATAGCTATATTTCAGTTTTAATAATTAAATCAATTCAGTGGTTTCCGAAATTAACGTATACCGGTAACAAAAATTTTGTCCATACATAAATATATGCGTCAATACGTATAACTTATTATAAACAAACACCACAGGGATCGCCCTCTCTCCAATACTATTTATAATTTTCATAAACGACCTGGGAAAACTAGGACTAACTTAACTGGAGATGTAATAACATATGCAGATGATACCACTATAATAGAGAAGGGTGAGAGTTGAAGTGAAACAAAAAAAAAAAACACTGAGGAGGACATGAGGACAATAAAACGATGGCTCGATGACGACAACCTAATACTAAATATAAAGAAAATAACTGCAGTGCAGTTTAGTTTGAAAAACTGAAGGGACAAAGAAAATGTAATTATATAAGAATACATGAAGAATACTGCGTCTTGAGTAACCACGAGAAAGAAAAATGTTGAAGTATTCAAAACACCGATAGAACCAAATGCCTTGGAGTAATTAATGATAAAAATCTAAACTGAAAAGAACACTTCAACATCACAGCCACAAAATTGCTAAAACCCATCTACCTAACTACTCAAGTCAGAATACATAGTCTCAAACAATAAATACAAAGAAAATTATTTATATGGCACTTATATAATCCAAAATACAATGTGGGATCACAATTTTGCTCCCAGAACCGAGAACCTATCAAGCGTCACCTTCACAGAAGAAGAAAGAAGACTGCTGAACAGAGGCATCAAATACGTGCAGCCAGAGAGACTAAACCAGTATAAGCTTGAAAGTATGGCCATTAGCTGCAAACAAGTAATCCAAACCATGGAACACGACGTGAGACCAGAAGCCCGGACCAAAATTGGGAAAATGCTGCTGGACATCAAAGAGAATATGTGCTGAACCTATGACAGAACGCAAGTAATGCAGAGGAAGGTCACAAATCTACAAAAGATCCGACAGAACAACCTGATTTTGACAAAGGCGGACAAAGGCAGCACGGTAGTGGTAATGGAGAAGGAGGACTACACCCAAAAAGTGGAGTCGTACATCGCAGTGAATGGATACCAAGAGCTAACAAAGGACCCAACACGGAAATACCAAGATGACCTAAAGCTGTGTTGAAACAGAACAATGTACCCGGCAATGGAAGGACGCTTGAGATGAACCCGGTTGCACCAAAACTCAAGGGCTTTGTAAAACTCCACAAAGCGAACCGTACAATGAGACCCCTGGTCAACAGCATTCACGCTACAAAATAGCAAAAATTGTAGCCACATTCCTGAAAGAAAACTACCAGTTTGCACCCAGACGAAGTATCAGAAACAACGCAGAGTTGATTGAGCATCGCGACAAGTTGGAAATCAAGAGTAACGACAAGCTGATATCCTTTGATGTGGCAAATATGTTTGGTACCATACCAAAGGAGGAACTTCTCACTCTGCTCAAAAACAACAGATACCATGGGAACACCGATGGGCCAAAGAACACCAACGTAGTGGAAGAGATCTTGAGCCAGAACTATTGCCGCTTTAATAATAGGTTCTACAGTCAGGAAATGGGACTTGCGATGGGATCACCGCTGTCACCAATACTTGCGGAGATATTCATGAATGATATGGAAAACAAGATATTGAAGGGCAGCAAGTTCAGAAACTCGATCAAAAACTGGACCACATGTGTAGATGATATCCTAATTGTGTGGCCAGGCACTGATAGACAGTTGGATCTATTCCTTTCAGAAATGAACGCGATGAATGAGAGCATCAAATTCACAGTGGAAAAAGGCAATGAGACCATCGACTATTTGGACCTTACACTCACAATGGAGAACAATAGGATAAAATATAAAATCTATAGGAAGCCGACGGATACTGACACCATCATCCCAAATGACTCCTACCACCACCCCAGGCACAAGTTAGCGGCAATCCAGAACTACGGCTATTAGGCAATTTCTATCTGCAAGAACAACAAAGAGGAGAGGAAAGAGATCGAGATAGTAAAGCAGATCGCAGAAGCCAATGGCTACCGCAGACGTGTGGTGGAGGGAGTCGTTGGGAAAGTGGAAACAAAGAAAGGCACCCATGGTAGAATAGTGAGAAAGTACTCCAGATCGATACCATATATTATAGGAAAGTAAACAAACAAGGTGATAAAGGCGTTCAATGGCTACAATGTGAATGTGGGTATCCAGAATAACCAATCCATGGTGAAGAGAATCAGCAATGACCAGACGGAACAAAAGGATAATGAAAGCTTGAGCGGAGTGTACAAGCTCAGTTGTGAACAGTGCGAGGGCAACTACATTGGTGAGACTGAGAGAAAAGTTGAGATCAGGAAAAAGGAGCACAAGAAGTCGAAGGAGAAAGAAGATGGCAAGTCACTGTTTGGGAAACACTCGAGGAAAACCACGATGGAGAGGGAATATTTGAAGTCATACACCTAGAGAATCGCACAAAGAGAAGAAAACTCTGGGAACAAATGGAGATTGCAAAAGCCAAGAGGAAGAAAGCCTGCCTGTTGAACAATGTAATCACATTTGACAGCGAAAAATTATTCGGCCTGGTGATTGGACGAGAGAAGAAGAACAGAACCAACCAATGAGATGGCAGAAATCCAGGTAGCCAATAGAAACGCAGCATTTAGGACAATAGATCGAACTAATCACTAAGCAGTATGTTTTAGCCAATAAGAACACAATGTCATATTATTGTAAGAACTAGCGGTTGGCGACGCGCCTCCGGCGCGCCTGACCGCTAGCTGTGTGTTGAGTAGATATCTGTGTTTTATAGGTATCTGTATCTTGTAGGTATGTGTATTTTGTAGGTATCTTGGAATTCAGATGAATTTTTAAAAAAGAAACAGTGGAAAGAGTTTTGCAAAATTCACAACTATTCAGTTCAAAAATAAGAAAATAGACACCAAAAACTGCGACTGTACTTAAATAAAATATCAAAGTTCCGAGTCGCACAAAAATAAAATCACCAAATTAAATTTTTTACACACTAATTCACTTGAGAGCTGACTTAACGCGTGAAGCCTGTATCGCAGCAGAATACAGACAAATCCATTGACATTTTGCCAGTCCCTAAGAAAACACATAACACCGACAACAGGTAAAAAAAAAAGGGTCATTTCCGCTAGCCCATACGCAGTGCGCACCGTGTCTAGACATTGGTTCTTGTATGAGATACCGGATGTAAAATCCTTTATGTAGGTGTTTTTAAAACTGTGAATAAAATAACTTGCTTAGTATGGAAGTACAGCGATACTGTAGTCACAAAATTTCCTCCTAAAAATCTGGAACCGGGCTCATTCGAAAGGAAATTACAGGGGCTACAATTTTTGTTCTCTTCAATTTTTCATAAAAATGAGTTATACTCGAGTTATCACAATAATTCAATTTTCGAAACTGCGCCACTCAACGCGCGTAGGTCTAACGTACAGCGCAAAGCAGTTTCAGTACTCGATAATGCCCATTTTTCCTAATTTTGTCGCCCCCTACTCCACCTTCAGGGAGTCAAAACATCGAAATGTATTTAAGAACCTGACCCAGAAAAAACGAAATTTTTCAAAAAAAATTCCAGGTCGATAGGTGAAGGCGTTCGAAAGTTATGGACGAACATACGTACAGACAGACAGACGGACATACAGACAAACATTCTACTTTATATATTAGATAAGTTTCTAAGAAGTGAATCAATCACAACACAGCATTGTTATAACCAATAAGATTACAGTGTTATACTATAAAAACTCATGGTTAAGGCCTTGTTCTCCAGTTGCGACACACCTGATGATGGGATTGCACCCGAAAGTACTCTTGTAAAAGCAACTAATAAAGTAGCTTCTCGTATGTAACGTAAGCAGCTACTCGCAACTATTTGTAAGCAGCTACTTGTAATAGTGAGAAATTTTTCAAAAAAGTGAAAATTTCTCGAGAACAACTCATCCGATCTTCAAAAAAATTGCAGGTGCACATCTTCAGATATGATACTACAATATGGCTACGTTACAAAAAAATCCATCGGGTAGTTTCGGAGGAGTTCCGCGGACAAAAAAATCTTATATATATATATATCTCAAGTTTCCTTATATATCATAAGGAAACTTGAGATTTTTTATGCTAGTCGTGATCTAGGACCTCTAAAACGTCGAGAAAGTTCATTGCCCCCTCCCCCTGTTGACCTTGCTACGGGTGTAATACCTCACTTTTCTAGCTAGAAAAGTCCGTAAAAGACGATACATACCTGACTTGATATTGGTAACAAAAAGGGAACGCTCTTGTAATAGCAACAATGACAAGATGAAAACAGACAGGAACTGAAATTATAAAATATGCAATAAATTCATTTTTACCTCCCCCGTACACTAAATTAAGCTTAAAGTTAAACAAGGTATTCGCTGATCCTCTTCCTCTTCTATGGGATGGATTGATTTTGATATTGAGAAGTGAATTTAAAATTTTAATCCCCGAAAAATGGGTTGGATTTGATAAAATTTCTAAAATTAAACTAGCTAAAGCTGGAGGGACTCGGAAAAATTGAAAAATTAAGACTTTTGAGCTGTATAGATGATGGACGGCGGTTAGTAAAATGCTTTCTATCAAAAGAGTCAGTTGTGAAAACATTTCAAATATTGGGAATCGAGCTATGTATGACAGGAGAGGATCTTGGAAAACATTGAACCACCAGATGAGTTGAAATTGAAAAAATTTTGTACATCGAGCTATACAATTACAACAAGAGGGTATAATGGAAAATTTCAACTTTCAAGCTATATATATATATATATATATATATATATATATATGCTGAGAGAGGAATATGGAATTTCAATTTCCGACATTTATATGACAGAAGAAGGAATTGAAAAAAATTTAAGCATCATTCTAGGCAAATGACAAGACATTACAATTTTCATGAATCTCCCCTCCCCTCCCCCCCCCCCCAATAGAAAAGGTTGCCAATTAAACCTTAATTTAAATTGGTAGTTGACTAAATTATAAATTGGAGAAGGACTTGACGACATCACGATTTAACAGAAGAATACTTATAGAATAATGAATTACAAAAATCAGGACTCGACGTCGAGAATACCTGTTAGTTGGAGGTGAGTGGACTCGAAAGAATATATTGAGGACTTCGAGAAGAAAAAGCGAAAGAGAAAAGGGAAAATGAATCAACTAATCTTAAAATCAAAACGATTTTCTTCTATTCACTTGTAGATTACAGGAAGACGACACGTAGAATCAATTATTAGTATTACGGATAATTAGAGGAGATGGGTGCAGAAGAGTAGAAGACTGAGAAAGAAGGAGAGTGTGCATAAATATTTTGAATACAGGTCCACAGAAGAGTAATCTACACAATTTCTACTTTTTTTTTTATCATTTCCCAGAGTAGAAATATGAAATATGTATCTACATTATTTTACCGAAGTTATTAAATCTTATTACTATTTACATGTTTTCCATAAGAAATTTGCATCGCCAAAAATTCATCGACAATTTTTTACTTCTTCTGTTTTGTAAAAGTGATGGTCAATATGAAGAAATATTTGAAAATTTAGATGACACAAGTATGAAAAAATAAAAAATATACATTTTTTAATTCCAAAAAATGTCTAAACAATATAAAAATACTTGATAACGAGAGACGTCATGGCAATTAAGTAAAATGAATTTCAATCACCAATACAGTCAGTCGTGATCTACACACTCTGGAACACAAAAAAACGTTTCATGCTTACGCTAATTGCGACCACACAGAGGATTACAATGCCTCCTTTTTTCCCGAAAAGTCGATAAAAGATAATGGTAAAATGATAAACCAATTAAATACCTAAGTAGAAAAGAATTGATCAACGACGTGTTACGAGAGAATTCTTGAGCATTCAAAGTATGTTTGCGTGTACGAGTAAGGCGTGTTACGTAAGATGATAGTAAATTCCGCGGCCAATACGGAGTCCAGTCGGTATCATAATGATGATAATATCTAATAATATAGGTTTATATTTTAGTGGTTTTTATTGATGTGTACTGTGGAGTAGAGTAAAAGATCTAAAATCCCTTTAATGTATCCGCAGTACTTTCACTATCTAGGACCGGAATGATCTAAATCGATTCAAGGTTATCACGTAGAAAGTGGGATGCTGCGGTTAGTGGAAAATGTTGTTTACTGTGTATACAGGTTAATAATGATTATTTAATTGTCATGGAAATTGATCGTGTAGGCATCAAGCGCCTTGGAATTATAAACTGAGCGCTGATTCAGTTTTAAAATTCTTTGTCCTCGGGTTTGTTGACCTTCGTCCATTGAAGCGATTTGTCTCTCTTGCGTGGAATATTTTGTACGAAGAAAAATTATTGGCTTACAAGTTCGATGGATTTTCATAACCTCGAAGCGAACAGGCAGTCCTTAGTGTAACTTAAGAGATTCATTAGAACTAGATTTCGAAACTGTGTCGTTGTTGTTATCTCACCTCCTTTTCCTAGATCCAAGACTTGTGTACAACACGATAAGATGAGATACAATGGACACTTGTTAATTTACTCCGCCTGAGCAAATGTTCCGTGTCCACTATATATTTACGGAAGATCGTTTATCAGAGGCTAGCGGGGGCGACTCGACAAGGTGTCTACGTATCTTTCGAGAAAAAGTACTCGGAAAAATGTAAAGGATGTTTCTGATCCGAATGAGAAAGAGGATGAGGAGATGGGGAACTTAAGAGTAAGGGCCGGTATTCGGAAAAATTTCATTTAGGCGAACGTATAAAATTTCGATCTTCGAGTTTTCGATAATTTATTATTGAAAAATATTGACCTTCGAGTGCTGCACATGAAATTGTAGTTCCGAGGGGGAAGGGCTATTTGAGAAAATACACGGGAGCTTGGTTTTTGTCCTCTTAGGAACTTGGGATAATTTCAACCTTCGAGCTATATCAAAGGGCTTGGAATGATTCTGATCATAAAGCTATAAACTGGAAAACATATTATTTAGACTAAATGATCGATCCTAATCGATAATTCAAATCAAAAAATTCCTCATAAAACAGGTTTTTGGCTTGCCTCAATTATGAACAAAAAAAATGCGAATTTCTTTTTATAGTTTCTCGAAAAATGAACCCCCAACAAGACGTTTTTCCTCTATAAAGTTTGGAACTGAATCCTTTTTTTTTTCTGAAGAAGTAAGAGGTCAAAATTTTTTTACACTTCGACGGTGATTTTTATAGCTGTTGACTTTCTATATATTTCTACATTGAACAACACTGGATCGTTTGGAATAATAGGTACATCGAAGAAGTGAAAAGTGTGCGTACATTCAAAAAATGGGCGTTCTAAATTAAGTTTGTAGTCTTGTAGGGCCTCTCTAATGAGGTTTGAAGGAAATGGAATAATATTATATTGTGCTACAAGAGAACGAAGCAAGCTAGGTACTTCTGAACGAGCGCTTTGACGACTCAATGCAGGGCGAACTTTGTTCTCGTATGGCCTTTGTAATTTTTTGTTCACATGAATTCGCAGTAACGTTACGCTACAAAACGTAGTACAACATTATTTTTTGCGTACGTAAAGCGCATGTGCGTCTTCCTTCTCTAAAGAAGGAAACGCAACTTCGCGCCCTACAACGAAGCACACAAAGGACGCGTTTTTATTTATGTAAAACGAACAACATCTTTCGTAAAAATAACGTTCTCCTTAGGGAGAGAAATCACAATGGTGTTGTTCACTTATACAGAACAGATACCGCATGAATAGAGTTCTGAACTGCAATATTTGAAATCCTTTGTACGATTTGGAAAAACATGTAAAAAAGTATTCGGATGCTCATGTCGTGTATTTGTCGAATGAATTCGGAAAAAAGAATTTTTTTCTTTTCACTACCTTCATTGCTGCTATAGCTTCATCTTCAACAGACCGTATTCGAATCTAAAAATATCATACATGATGTATTGTACCTCGCTCGCGGGTACATAGTTTCATCCAATTGACTTTCGATCTCATTACCTTATGTTTTTTTCCTTATCTTAACAAACCGGAAATTAACGATGAACCTTATTATCATAATATAAGTTAGGTACTATAACAAGGACTCTACATACCTAATATTTTAATAAAAAGTATTAGTGTTGGACGATTTGTGCTTTCTTCTTCTCATACGTATAGCTTCGATGTGTGCTGGTTCATCACGAAGATGCGGTGGGAAAAGTGTGAAGTAACATTTCTTCCGGTAGCATTGTCTCATCTAACATTATCCATGTAAATATATTCATAGTACACACCTAGATAGGATTATTTAGGTTAGGGCTATGTACAGTAAATATTTTGAAGAAAGTACCACATATATACATGGGAAGGTATATCGTATGAGCGAATCCGAGTTTTAAAGACCCTATAGTTGGTATGCTACTGTGGCTGTGAAATTATTACGGTAGTGCATTCTGACGTCTATGACTAACAACCGTTTCGAAAAAATGCTCAACGGTGGTCCCCTAAACGATAAAAAAAGAAAAAGGGAAGTCATCGGCAGTACTAGACACCTGTAATATGATGAGATTATTTGTATCCGACGCGTGGATTATACTACGTCTGTCATCTTACCGCAGACGGATAATAGTCTAACGATTGTCGATTATGAAATTTTCATGCAGAGTACAGATTATGATGCATAATTATGGACACCTACTCTCATACAATGTACTACACTCGTATGCAGTACCGACAATAATTTTGAGGAGAGTAGGTATAGAAGTTGACAGGAATCTCGGTATTTTTTTCTTATCCTTTCTTGCTTACGCAACACTGCTGTAAGTATAAACTCCTTGGAATTCCGTTCAATTATAGCCTGTTTGATTATATTATTATTATTATTATTATTGTTGTTGTTGTTGTTGAAAAAACATCCATCGGGGGAATATGTATACCTACTCAATACATTAGAATTTGTAATGAATTTGATTCATTAGTCCGCTTGCCGCGAAAAAAAAATGTAGGTATGGAAACTTTTTCCAAACGCAACATGAACCGGATGAATGTGCGCTTAATTTATACACGGTATTAGGGAGTAGGTTTTTTCGGAGGCGTTTCACCTTTCCGAAATATTATCGTATTCTGAAAAGTTAAAATGTTATTTCCAAGCGCATACTCGTCCTCGTCGATCAGATCGATCAGCGAACTTCTATCATTTTCCAATAAAGTCACGAAGAAAAACGTGGAAAATCACTGAACAATTATTTTTCCAACCAATGCACTTTACAATTAACACTTCCAAAAGTCTTCTTCGTTGTTGGATTAAACATCCGGATGTTTAATTCCTTTCATAAGAAAATTAAATCTGAATTTAAAAAGGTATCTTGAACGTAATATTTGTAATTATTCTTTTGACTAGCGGTTGGCAGCGCGTCTTCGGCGCGCCTGGCCGCCAGCTATGTGTTGAGTAGACATCTGTGTTTTGTAGATATTTAGATTTAACGCGGTAAGAGCTAACTTGGCACGTACGCTGTATTGCTGCAAAAAACAGACTAATTCATCGATATTTTGTCAGTCGCAATGATTAAGGAAATTGATGGACAGTAGGTAAAAAGCCTGTCATACCCCTGACGCCTTGCATCAGTCTATACAGACGCATGAGACGCACTCAGTCGTTTCCTATATTATGAGAAACCAGATGTAATTCTCACCATTCTCTCTCGAACCCCATACCTACCTTTTCTTCTGAGGTAGGTTCAAATAAAATCTGACGACGATAACTCTCTGCTCATTTCGTTAGCTTCTTGGGATATTTCCTTCATTAACTGTCTTAATCGAGGCCAACAGGGAACCTGTTTTATGGGGGGTTTCTTTGTTTATACTTTTTCTGAATAAAGATTAAACTTTATTTCTCACTATCTCGGGGGTTTGAACTCGAAAGTCCATATTTCTCGAAGTCCTCTTCCCCCTATCAAATTCAGCTCAATTTGGAATTTTTTTATGTTCCTCTCCCATCATAGATAATTTGAAAGTCGAAACTTTTCAAAATCCCGCTCCTATCTCCCATATCTCCGGGGTCAAACTCAGTATTTGAAATGTTTACGCCCCGCTCCTATCATATATAGATCGATAGTCGAAATTTCTCCAAGTCCCCCTCCTATCATATATGGCTCGAGAGTCGAAATTTTTCTAAGTTTTTTGTTGGACGGCGGACGGCGTACGGTAAATTTCTCAAAAATCCCCCCCTAGAACAGGTTTCCGTTAAAATAATGTTTGGCAAACTTTGAAAATGTGCATGTGTTGGAAAACGAAGTTATTTTTCTATTGGAAACGAAAACGATTAAGTAATATGTAGCCAATAATGAAAAAAAGAAAAAAAGAAGTAGAGATGCAGGAAAATAAGAGAGGGAAAGTCGTTCGGCTGCGAAAGCTTTTTTGTGATTGAGATTGATGAGATCTCCTGTTTACATGTAGGGAGTAAATTTAGAAAAATGTCGATCTCTCTTTTTAGCGGGGAACCCGCTATCCCTTTTGTTGGGGAGGAAATTTTCGTCTGCGAGCGCGAGCGCGGTTGATGACCTCACGGAGAGGGGAGGGGAACTTGGAAAAATTCCTACCTTTGAGCTATATATATGGCAGGAGGAGGACTTAAGAAAATTTCGACCCTCTAGCCATATATGGTAGGAAGAGGACTCAGAAAATTTCCGACCTTAGAGCTATATACGATAGGAGGGGGACTTGGAAAGACGACGGCTTCCTTGAAATTGCAGCGCGTTCAAGTTGTCACGTCATGATTTTCAGGACTTGGAAAAACTTAGGTTCTAGGGGACGCGGGACAGTGGGTTCCTCGCTGCCATTGCAGTCCTAATTTTTTTTTATTTTTTTTTATTATTTATTTACTACATTTGAACTTTGCTGATGATTTTTAAAGATGCGATACTCGTAAGCCTTCTCGCACTTCGCTCCCGAATCTTTTTGCATTTGCCCATAATCAGATATGATTTGAAGTAAAACAATTTGAAAATTTTCAACATTACTTATTTCAATTGACTGCGCATCAATGATCTTTGTCGAACAATTTAACCTGATCTTTTTATTGCATTATACTGGACAAAGTAGGCATAACTTTGTAAATTGAAAGAAGTTCGTTTAAAGAAATCTAGAATATCGCGGATATGATTTCGAATTATGCACTCGTAATTTCTTTGCAAATATCAATGCAAAACTTGTACGTCTTGTACATTATCTTACGGTATGGGTTGCTAATATCAATATGTCTTTTTACTCTTATATTTTATTAGCTCGCAGTCATCTTTAGTTCTTTTACAATGCAATAAATCCGATTGAATGAGCTAAGCACTACAGATTTAAATAATAACGATAATCATCCCGTCATGGAGAACTCAAATCTAATGAGTGACCCTTACGTGAACTTGAACTTTGATTGAACTTTAATATAAGATGAGTATATTTGTACAAGTATAAATATTGACCTAGAACGCAGTATTCAAGAGAAACTTTTCTATGCGAGCGATGAGTCTCTTTAAGATTAAAATGTTGAGTTCAAGACTGGCCCGTTTTGATATAAGTTCAAAGTTGAAAACGAGAGAGAAAATAAATATATCATGTACAAGCTATATATTATTGATATTGTAGCGAAGGATAGGTCAATCCATAAATCAATTTATGTTTAAATTCAGTTTAAACTAAACGGTTCACAGCTGTAGTGGAAAAACCACTGAAACAAGAAATATTTATCAAGTAAAGCTACTGTCTGTTGTCTACAGAAGATCATGAAAACTAATGTCAAATTTCAGCAGGGAGTGAAGACGAACAAAAGGAAGCACTCGCCAATTTTTCACAATGAACGTTAAATAAAAACTTCATAAAGTGGAAATATACTCGTCGTACTTCTTAATCATTACCATGTATTGGTGTTTTGCGTCAGTCCTTATGTAAATATTAGGGGTTGAATGGCACGGAAAGGCTACATGTCTCACAACTCGACCTTTTGTATATGAAAAATCATACACTCCCACAATTTCCGACCAATCGTCACTGAACAACATGGTCACTTTATGACGAATTCTGATCGTGGCAGCCATGCACGTTTCCCATCGTGTCCGGTAATTGAGCTTTGAATACAGAAAGTTGTCTCGGAATTCTTTTCTCGAATTTGAGCCAATTGCTGTAAAAAAAAATATCATTGATTTGGACTGGTCATTCGCTAGACGCGTTATGATCGGTATAATTGGAAACAGGGTTTTCCCGTTTGAACCTTCATTTAATAATCTCAGAATAAGTTGGGAACAAAGAAACTCGGCGAAAACGCTAAAACAGACAAATTTATAAAGCGTAAATTTGTCTACAAGTTATCGTTTTGATTCAGATCGATTTATGAAGAACTTCCACCCATCACCCACTCCGCCCATGAATTGTCTCTTTCCGTTGTACGCGATACTGGTGCTATCCAACCCCAATTAGCAATATCAAGGAATCAAGGTTCTATAACGAACATAAAAACATTTCTGCATGAACATTGACATTGCTTTCAACTATGGAGTCATTTTCAAAAACTTGTTTTATGGTGATTACACTTGATCTTTTCGAGCATCTTTTTTTGTTGTTTCCTGTTATCAGCCCCCTCCCCTTTCTTATTTCAATTTTCATCAGCGGAATAAATTATAGTCTAGGAATTATCAAGGTCGAAAAACCACGAATTTCGTCCCATTTATCATACAAATATTCTTTGTTTAAGGGTGGGATTTTCCACACAAAATAAAAAATCAAAAATCTCAAAGAAAAAAAAGAAAAAAAAAAAAAAAGAATATGAGTGAATAAGAATAATTTTACGAAGAAAAAAAAAAGATGAAGACATAAAAAAAGCGCATTAAACGGACAATTTGAAAAAACATGAAAAATTAAAACTTTTGACCAAAAAATTAGTACATAATATATTATATGTTACGCTCAATCACCGAATTCGGTCGCTGACCGAAAAACGTGATCACAGCGCGTCAGTCAAGAGTAGTTCTCAGTACGCGTTATGAGAAATTTTTATTTGCGCATAACGCGTTGTAGGAATAAAAATTGCTCACACTGCACTGCACTGCACTGACAGTAACTTCAACCGAATGCATAGTATACACTGATATGCAATCTTCCAGTCAGTTTCTGTTTTATACGGGTAGTATGCGATTTACGAGTACCTTGATACAAAGATTGGGAGATGGGAGCAATTTACGTACCATATCACTCAACATCTTCCTGATCCATTTTATTTTTTATTTGGATTCGGTTATTGGACGCGATGAACAGAAAAAACAAGAAAGGAAGAATCTGTACAACGGAAGTTTGCGTTCAAATGAGACGTATATTTTGTTTGTTAGTTTCATAAAATCAACAATCTGTAGTCGATTTTATAAATTCGGTAAAAATTTCTGCTTATTTTATAAATTTGGCAAAAATGGTACTTGCGCTGGTGCAGCTGATTTGATAAATTCAATAAAATTTCTGCCAAGTTTATAAAATCTGCAATCTGACAAATTCGGTGTAGCACATACATGTGAGACCGGACTATCATTCAGCTCACTAATCAATTCTTCTTATAAGGCAGAGAGACAAAAACTGATATCGCAAGAGAATAATTACGGCATGACGCGTTTCGGCTCCGAGCTCATGATAATCGAGCGTTTCTTCTTACTATTTATAATAAAAAAATATCCATTACGTGAATCATCTGCTAGTATTATCACACTTGTAAATTTTTCCAATTCCTCATTATTTTATAAGGTATCAGCAAAATTTTCTAAAATTTCATTTTACTCGCCAATAAACTGTATCCGTATACAACGCCGAAGTTGAAATTTGTGCAAATCCGAAGTTCAAAAAATGAAAAAAACTGTGAACGAAAGACGTTTGTCTTGAAACAACCTCTTATAAGACAGGTTCCCAGTTGAGGATGACCCATCATTTACTTGTACAACATTAAATCTCAATTTTTCCGTCTTCTGACTGGCATCCTACTCGGATTTAGGTATCAATTTTGTACATATCAAAGCGTAATATAGTCTAGACTCTCGAGTATTTCCTTTATCAACCGGTCGTATTAGGCCACAATGTAATTTCCTTAGCCCCCCCCCCCTATTTTCAATAAAGCGACTTCAAAAGATGGTTCTGGTAAATTATTTCAGAAGCGAATTTCGTGTTTTGTTCACAAATTACCTATGAAGCATTTATACAACTGAATTTTTAAAATTTTTCCGTCACATTTTCTGCTCAATTTAGTTACTTTGATTACCTTTCTTCTAATATTTCAAAGTTCCAAATTCTGTTTAAACCTTTGTTCCAGGTTTAATCCACAGCTTTCAACAATGTATTGTACTTATTATTTTACTCTATGAAATACCAAATACTTGTAAGCATATAGGTACTTACTGGCAAGATACTTTACATCATCAACAATTTCTTCTTGGAATAAAAAGCGTTCATCTAAAAAGGTATTCTTTTGTATTGTAGTCATTATCATATCTTCTAAATTCCCAATTTGACGCAGAAAAACGGAGGGTACGAAAGGACATTTCAAACCAAAGTGTTCTTGGTTTGAGTTATCGTTTTCATTGCGCATTGTACATTTGTTCACTTCTTCCTCTGAGTCGATATTTCTCAGAGGTACACCAATCTTCATTGCATTTTCTTTGGCCATGATGCACAATCTCCATTTTTCCTCGTCATTTAGTTTGTAGAATATATTTTCTTCAATGAATTTTTTCTCTATAACGTCTCCTTGATCCGCTGATGAACAAGAGTTCCCAAATATGAAAAATAAAATGTCTAATTTTCGGAACTCATAATGAGTGAGTGAGGTGTAAGTAGAGCACTAATACTGAAAAGGGTTTTTTCAATTGTACAAATCTACTTTATTAGTTGCTTTTACAATAGTACTTTCGGGTGCAATCCCATCATCAGGTGTGTCGCAACTGGAGAACAAGGCCTTAACTATGAGTTTTTATAGTATAACACTGTGATCTTATTGGCTATAACAATGCTGTGTTGTGATTGGTTCACTTCTTAGAAACTTATTCTTACAATAATATGATATTGTGTTCTTATTGGCTAAAACATACTGCTTAGTGATTGGTTCGATCTATTGTCCTAAATGCTGCGTTTCTATTGGCTACCTGGATTTCTGCCATCTCATTGGTTGGTTCTGTTCTTCTTCTCTCGTCCAATCACCAGGCCGAATAATTTTTCGCTGTCAAATGTGATTACATTGTTCAAGAGGCAGGCTTTCCTCCTCTTGGCTTTTGCAATCTCCGGTGTATGACTTTAAATATTCCCTCTTTATCGTGGTTTTCCTCGTTACAGTGTTTCCCAAACAGTGACTTGCCATCTTCTTTCTCCCTCGACTTTTTGTGCTCCTTTTTCCTGATCTCAAACTTTCTACGTCTCACCAATGTAGATGCCCTCGCACAGGAGTCATTTGGGATGATGGTGTGAGTATCCGTCGGCTTCCTGTAGATTTTGTATTCTATCCTATTGTTCTCCATTGTGAGTGTAAGGTCCAAATAGTTAATGGTCTCATTGCCTTTTTCCAATGAGAATTTGATGCTCTCATTCATCGCGTTCATTTCTGAAAGGAATGGATCCACCTGTCTATCAGTGCCTGACCACACAATTAGGATATCATCTACATATCTGGCCCAGTGTTTGATCAAGTTTCTGAACTTGCTGCTCCTCAATATCTATGGAAAAACTCACAATGGAGAACAATAGGATAGAACACAAAATCTACAGGAAGCTGACGGATACTGACACCATCATCCCAAATGACTCCTACCACCACCCCAGGCACAAGTTAGCGGCAATCCAGAACTACGGCTATTAGGCAATTTCTATCTGCAAGAACAACAAAGAGGAGAGGAAAGAGATCGAGATAGTAAAGCAGATCGCAGAAGCCAATGGCTGCCGCAGACGTGTGGTGGAGGGAGTCGTTGGGAAAATGGAAACAAAGAAAGGCACCCATGATAGAATAGTGAGAAAGTACTCCAGATCGATACCATATATTATAGGAAAGTAAACAAACAAGGTGATAAAGGCGTTCAATGGCTACAATGTGAATGTAGATATCCAGAATAACCAACCCATGGTGAAGAGAATCAGCAATGACCAGACGGAACAAAAGGACAATGAAAGCTTGAGCGGAGTATACAAGCTCAGTAGTGAACAGTGTGAGGGCAACTACATTGGTGAGACTGGGAGAAAGTTTGAGATCAGGAAAAAGGAGCACAAGAAGTCGAAGGAGAAAGAAGATGGCAAGTCACTGTTTGGGAAACACTGTAATGAGGAAAACCACAATGGAGAGGGAATATTTGAAGTCATACACGTAGAGAATTGCACAAAGAGAAGAAACTCTGGGAACAAATGGAGATTGCAAAAGCCAAGAGGAAGAAAGCCTGCCTCTTGAACAATGTAATCACATTTGACAACGAAAAATTATTCGGCCTGGTGATTGGACGAGAGAAGAAGAACAGAACCAACCAATGAGATGGCAGAAATCCAGGTAGCCAATAGAAACGCAGCATTTAGGAAAATAGATCGAACCAATCACTAAGCAGTATGTTTTAGCCAATAAGAACACAATGTCATATTATTGTAGGAATAAGTTTCTAAGAAGTGAACCAATCACAACACAGCATTGTTATAGCCAATAAGATCACAGTGTTATACTATAAAAACTCATAGTTAAGGCCTTGTTCTCCAGTTGCGACACACCTGATGATGGGATTGCACCCGAAAGTACTATTGTATAAGCAACTAATAAAGTAGATTTGAACAATTGAAAAAACCCTTTTCAAGTCTAATTTTCGTGTGTAGTTACAGCTAAGAACTATAATATTCTGAAATGTACTGAGCTGTTAAGAGGGATTCGTTTCAGTACAAATAAATAATATCACTGACTGATGAGTATAATAATAGGTGCATTTGAGGGACCAACCACCACACCGCTTTAGTTTCAGGAAGGAAAAACCTAATACTTGGTAAATTGTGTGTACTTGAATAGAAAAAAAAAAAAAAAAAGATTAATGAAAAAAACATACAAGTATTATGTACCTATTGCACCTCCACTGTATGGTGGTAGGGATATCAACCAAACATGTACTTCGTGTTTCTTAATTTAGTTGGATTTTACAGTAGGTGTATTTTATCAATTTATATGAGCCTACCACATTTCATTGTCTTTACAGTTTCAATTTGGAATTCATAATCGCCGTAACAATCAAATAGAAAATTTAGAATTACAGCTAAGAATAAAATCAAATTACATTTCATCGTGTCTCAAAAGCAAAAAATATCAACCCATTACATGAGTTGTGACGTATTCTGATTTCATGTTAGAACTCTTTTCAGACAAAGAAAATTGTATTCACATTTTATTTTATTTTCAAGTTTGATCAGCTGTGTGGAACTGAGCGCAATTGATTTTACATTATTTAGTGATTTGAGTCCCCTGAGTTACAACCTCTTTCTCTGTTCCTCCTGACGGTTCGTGTTTTGACGTATTTAATTTTTTAAAGAAGTTATGAATTATGATAATAAATTTTTGTACATATCATTTCTGTATTGCAAATGTACTTTTTATTGAAAAGAAATTGGGCTAGTTCAATAATCTTGATTGTGTATAAACACTCTAACAATATAATGGGGAATTTTTTGAACACATATGTAAAATTTTGAGCGCTTGACTCTCTCGACATGAAAATGACATGGTATCAAAATTTGATCTGAAAACTGGGCGTGTATTTTTATTTTCAGGTGACTAAAATTGCTAACATCATCAAGGAAAAACAGGGCATACATTTCAAGACGGAGTGCGCAAAGACTTGGAGTTCCGATAAGGTAGAAAATCTTGTATTAGAAGAATAAATTTTAGTTTTTCTTCCAAGGCTTCTTAACACCTTGTTTAGAAAATTGAACGAACGATTAGTGGCTTGGTGACTACGTCATTGTCTGAAAATCTATTGTGTCTCTACTGACTAGAGACACAATAGAGTCTAGTCCATACAAAAGTTACCGTATCTATGTTGCTCATGTTGAGTGATTAAATTAGTGGATAGGAGTTGGAAATGGAATGTAGGGATAAAAAAGAGAACGTAAGAAGGAGTTATTTTTGTTTAAAGGGAGGAGGGAGAGTTGTAGGTAAGGCAAGCGTATACAGTTGTTATTTTTTTGATGTAATAATCTCACATCGATCTATCCGTAGAGTAGGGGTAAGCCCCTCCAATATTGATTCTAAAGTCAATTTGATATGAAATGTAATCATTTTATTCATAAATTACATGAAATATACAAAAATGATAAGTAGTATAGCAAGTTTTAACGATTTGAATGAGGTCCAGTCGAATGTTTGGTTGTATGAGCGCTACAAGACAGGTGAGTTTTGTAGTTAAAGGGGGAGGAGGAGGAGACAGTGATATTTCCTCTCTTAAAGCTCCTAAACTTATAATTCATTCTGGATTTCTTATTGTTGAGTAATTGCACTTTCACTGCCTACAAAAAATAACAAAGCCTTTGCAAACACCAGCAACTAAATTTTGAAAAATATGAAAAATTTGAATTTATTATTTCGAATGAACTAGAGACGAGACAAGGTATACTTGTACATATGATACAAAATATTTTTCCTTAATTCTAAAAACAAAAAGGAATTTACTAATCAAATACGTTTACACAAAGAAATAATTATCACTTTTAAAATTACACAAAATAGACTATCTATAATTAAGAGAAGGGAAATACAAATTCATTACACGTAAGTTTACAATCATTGCATTCTAAAGAATTCCTAGCTTCCTGGCCAACAACTACGTTCTGCAGAATAAAAGAGTAATTCACATTATTTAAACGGTCAATGATGAGAGAGTGATGCGACAGATATATATTTTTCTTCTTCTTATTTTCTTAGTCATACGGAAAAATGAGTATTTTCGTGTTTCTGATGGGCTAATACTCATCAAGAACACTTTCACAAATGCGGTAGTTCTATTGTGATGTGATTAATATAGGCCAAAGAGCAAATACGCGCACCAATAATGTAGTCCAAAGATCCTAATTCAACTTTTTGTTTTCATTTTTTCCTGAATATGAGATCATTACTATTGAATTAGCTCGAGTACACAGGAAAAATTGTTTTTGATATAACAAGCTGCCTTTCGACTTCACCTACCGAATTATGAACTTGCAAATGAATTAATATGCGCTGTAAAACTTGAGACAACCTATCGCCGATTACACTCTCGCTCGCGGTCGTATTTTCAAATTAGCATTCGGACTTCCATGCGCACTCGAATCAACTGTCAAGACAATGTCAGACTATATTCTATACCTATCTAGGTAGCTGTGAATGTCTGAAAAACAGGACTCCATATCTAAGAATGATTTGATACGCATATGAAGACCATTTTGTTTTTTATGATACCACGGTAGGGCTCTCACGGTATATATAACCTAATTATATTACATTCCTTATTATTCTTATTCTTCTTCTTCTTCTTCTTCTTCTTATTATTATCTATAACATATTCGTTGACTCGCTTCATACACGACTATAATAGAAAAAGTGAATACATAATCGACGATGATGCAGCAGTACACTTGATAATTTTACAGCACATTCCTATATACCTACTTGTAACCTGGGTACATTCTACGTAATACAGCGAGTATCACCTATGGAAAAGTTCATTACATATAAGTAGATACATTCAGTTGCTAGCAGGTTAAAAGGAAAAGGAAGAAGTACCCAATCAGAGGAAGTCTTACAAATGGCATCATGAGCATTTAAGATTTTAAAACGGTAAGTTATGGCCTCTTAAAAACGTTTCAATTTGACCAGCGGCTAAATTTTGTCTTTGATCCGGTACCAACGGATTAACGAAATAGTAGGGCGTAGGTTGTCCAGCCGCTGGTTGGTACTGGTCTTGAGAGACGAATGGTTTGGTATCAAGCTGTTGGTACCGAGGAATGATCGGCTGCGGAAACCTTTGAGGATTCTGCTTTAATAACACCGTTTGCGGCAAAGGAGAGGCCAACGGCGCTGAGAGTTGACGTTGCTGTTGGGCTCTAAGTTGTTGATTGTAGAGCTGCTGTGACTGCTGAACCAAAGCCGCCTGTTGCTGTTGTTGTATTAATTGCTGCTGGTAATAAGGCGACGAAGTGGTCGTACTGGGTAGAAGTCTTGGCGTGGTTGGTGGTACTGAAGGGGATGGCACAAAAGCAGGTAATCGTTGATTGAAGTTAATTTCGCTATTAAATTTAGGTACTTGCTGATAGACGATTGTGTTATACTGTCCAGAAGTTGGATCATAAACAAGCTCTGTCGAGTATATAGGGTTACTCGAGATTGCTTTAGATACTCCAGACGGAGAAGATGGTATTACATTGCTATCAATTTGAAACTTCTTGAACTGTTCCTCAAACAAAGAGGGAGCAGTCGTTGAACTTGATATATATGGTGCTTTTGTTGTGCGGGATGCAGTCGTTGCTGGGCTAGCCGTCGCACCTAATTGAATGACTTGTGGTCTGTAAGTCGTTGCTGGTTGGCTTTCGGGTTGTGGTTTAGGAGGGGCAAATCGGGTGCTGCTTGGATAGTTTAAACGCGTAACCGGTCTGACTGTGGTACGAATTAGTTGTTGATCTTCATCCCGAACGTTTGTTCGGACTGAAGGCCTCAACGGTTGTCGAATTTCGACCAGCTGATTGTTCTCTTCCTCCGAGCCAGAGTCTTCATTATTGAAGCTCTGCTGGAACAAGGTTGTTGTCGGTCGTTTAGACGCAGGGCGGACCAGCGCAAGCGGTCTACGGGTCGGTATGTTGGCTGGAATATTCTCTTCTTCATTCGACTTATCTTTGAGTTCGTCCTCTTCCTCCTGACTGATGGCGTTTGGATCACACGGATTTCCTGAAACGTAAGTAAACTCTCGTTTGTTACCATCTGGATCAATGTAACCATATTTGCCGCGTACTACACAATCAGTGCCACGGGTTTCCTCTTTGAAGCTACCATCAGCAGCTTCGTATCCAAAGGTGAATGAGCCGTCATCGTTGATCTTGTTATAATTTCGAATAGTTTGCACAGGAGGAGTTTTGGGCGTTTCGGGTGCACGCGTTCGTGGAGCTAAAGTCGAACTAGCCCCGCGACTGTACGAGGGTTGACGGGCAATTACGACCGGTGGAGCATCGTCTTCGCTAGGCTGGTCCTCAGTATAGAAGAGCACTTGACGAGGTTGCTGAACGTTATCTGTTTCCTCGGAGGAGATCGCTGGCTTCAAACGTACTCTCCGGGTTTGTTGAGCCATTACTGCCAGCAAAGTCGATAGAAGCCATAATGTCCTCTGAAAAAAAAAAGAAAAAAAAAAAAAAAAAATAGTAAACCAGACTTTAAACAATCCTCTAATTGAGAGTTCAGAAAAAGAAGCATTTTGAGGGGGATGTATATATGGTTTTCTTCTATATAAATACCAAACCATGTAATGTAAAAACACGATTTCCATTTGAGATTATATCAATGCACTATTAATACAAAAAATAAAGAAGGAAATTTTTTCGACTCCATCGTCGAAAAGAAAGTTAACTGGTCAACCGTCACTTCAAGGCATCACGCTTCCTCTTTAGAGGTGGAAATAGATACAACTCTTGAGAGCTCGTGGTGGGTTTCAGCTATTTATTTATTTATTTATTTATTTATTTACGAGCTATCCGACTGACTGCTCAAAACCGTTCAACGGCTCGCGTTAATTTGATGGTAGAATATAATTTAAAACATGTATAATCTATAATTACAGCAGTTGAAAGGAATAGGTAGAACCTAGGTAGTTGAGGGAGTTGGAGACTGCAGTTTCAGAGTTGTTCCATATAGCGCGGAGGCTATAGGTGGGGAAACGTTGTAGGCGGAAAGTTGCTTTTAGAGAACTAGATATGAGAGGAGGGCAAAGATTATCTGAATTACGGAAGGACGTGAAAACCAAGGAAGAAGTGAAAGTGGGTGAGCCGAAAATAGTTAATCCTAACACGGAAGAGGATGATTTCTTCGTCGCGGGGTCGTATGCTGGTGAATCGTTGGGTCGGTAATTGTTGGTAAGAGGGTGGAGTTTTTGGCCGCGCGATCAACGTTTCCATGTTGAATATGACCGATGTGACCTGGAATCTTAATAAAAATGACTGACTGATGCGGGGTTAGACATGAGGAAGAAAAGTGAGCTAAGAAAGTAAGATATAGTCGAGTTCAGAAGGGTGCTGAGTTCCTTGAATAGACCGTAAAATATAAATTGAAATAATTTCTTAAAAACCATGTGTTTTCTCTTCGCAGCGAGAAAGTGTGGATGAATTTGATCGGAGGTAGCAGATTTAAGAATCATATCGACGAAAGATACAAAAACGTAAGATGAAGCCAAATCAACTAATTTATTCTTCAATATAACTTTATTGAGTACTATTATACGCTCTATTTAATTTAAACTTATATGTTCGCATGTAAGTACAGCAGACTGAAACTACAACATATTTAAGTACCTGTAATACCTATTGTGATCCGATCGATCCAATTGTTTTATCTCAATTTTTTTAATCGCGCGATTCTATCTTTTTTTTTCTATTGGCTAAAAGTTTTCATCATCGTTTTGCAATCACTAGTTGAACGTAGTTCTTCACTGGAGTGGCCTTATTCACAATTTGATAACTTCTGTCGTTATTTGGGGAGCGTAGTTTGGACCTATTTTGAAGACTGTAAAAATTTCAAGTTATATAATTTAGAATCAACTTTTTTCTCACTTTCCCCCCATTTATTCACCAAGAAATTGGTTTCCATTCGACGTACATGTTTGAAAAATTGAAAAATATTAAATTGACTGAAAGTAGGACAGATTCCTTGTTATACAGAATTACAATACTTATTCACCTATCTAAGGCAACAATTTCTGATAAAAATTGGACTGTTTAATGCGTAGCAATCGAAGTGAACCGTAAAATGCCAATCAGCATTCTAATCTTCAACGAAATCGAACGAATTAAGTTCATCTTCAATCATTATATTTGTGCTCAGATTTTCCAAGTAAATTTTCTTATCCGTAAGATTACGACGGTATACCAGTACTTGATTTGATCGATACGCCCTTGAAATGTACAGATAGCTGTCTTCCTCACTTCGTTCAACGTTTGTACACTGACAGAGCACCATCCTCTCGCGATATGACTGACCGGCAGTTTCTTCCTTATCCTCGGCTGTCTGGAATGCAACTTCATTTTCCGTGCATGAACGACCCTTCCGTCTTGGATACCTGACTTTGTCCACGAAATACGAAGACCTCAGAACAGTCACACAAAGACGATAATAACGGTTTTCGGGGTTGCTTTTGTCTTCTGAAACTAGCTTGCACAAGGGATCGATATCGTAGCTCTTTGCTAGAAGTAATTGAAGATGATGCTACATTTTCCACCCCATTGTGCAGTCTACTCAAGTCTAATATTACCTGGTATTATGTGTTTTCTCATTCGGAGATAATGTATTTCAACGTTGAAGCCCACTTCCACGAATGCGATTGCAGGCTCCTCGGCAAGTATAACACTATCATATGCACTCGCACGCTCGGGGGTAAAATTGCCCAGTAAAAAACGTCCTGGCTGGTAAAATATGTCGCTTGAACTCAAATTGTATTCTTTGGACACGTGAAATAGGATAATGTGTTTATCTGTAGAATCTTTCACGGGACAAACGAATACGTGTGTTCTTTGAATGAAGATAAGTCAGCCAGTTTGAACTCCTCTGGCATGTACGGGTTAGAATATGAATGAGAGGAATCAAATAGTTTGTCAAAAATTTGCTTATATTTTGGCTCACTTCTTCTATAGCAAGAATTTCTTCTTTAAATACAGGAAGTAAGTGCCACATGTCGAAAAATGCGCCGCCAGTTATAACTTTGCAAATGCACTCTCTAACTGATACATTTTCAATTGCTGGATCTAATTTAGAAGGTGAACCTACACATTTACGTATAAGACAACTAACAGATAAGTCACAGAGTTGATCATCATTATTTTTAGAAGTAAAACACACTAAAAATTTACCTTCGTTTCTTAAATTCTGATAAAGTTGTCGCACTTCAAGGCTGAAACTGACAGCGGTCAAATTGATACTACCTAGAGTCACTGAGATTAATCGACTAGGTACTACTTATTATCGAGAACAATAGAAAGTTACTAAATGGGGTCATTTTACAAATAAGCGATGTTGGCATTATTAACAAACTACAAAACCAAAAGTCTAATCTATTTGGCTGTGATACAGATTTAGCACAGGTAGGTGTTCAATTTTACTATTCTTTACGTGCGCAAGTCAATAAAATGACTGCAATTCACCTGCGAGTATTTATTTTGGAGATTTTCCGCTGTTATTCTTCCACGATTGCTTCTGTTTACGTAGGTGGTTGAACAAGTTCTCCAAAATATACCTTCATTCAGAGCAAGTGATGAATAGGTACACGTGTTCAATATTTATTCACTTGAAGAACATATACTTTTGGGCGAGTTCAAATGATTTCTGAGGGATGTTATCAATTTCATAGCACTAGTGTGGCGATCGCCGTTAAGTTTCATAGTAGTTGCGAAGACAACTTTCTTCAGTTCCTGATTTAAACGGGTAATTTTTACTATGTTCATAAAAAAATAACTATCCTAGACCTGTTATGGTATGCCAACGTCTGTCGACTTGATTGGTCTCTTTGAGAATCAATCTTTCAATCAACATGTTATGTAGGTATACCTATTCAAAATTCTTATTAATACCGCTTGTTAATTCAACATTTTCTATTAAGACGAAAGAGAGATAAGACTCCTTAATATACGTAGAATTGAAGAAAACAAAAAATGCTTCTGCGGATAAAAATTGCGTAATGGTTTTAAATTTTACCTGTACGTGCCAAACGGTTCGGAACACGTTTGCTTCATAGCCACTTGGTAATGCAAAGAGCTCTAACGATGGAATGTCAACAGTTTTGAAATATTATTTCACCCAAAAATTCTGTGTTATCGAGTATTCCATCTTGTAAGTCACGTCATTTTCCCACGAAAAAACTTATAAGTATTAGGAAAAAAGACAAATGTGCGAAAAGAACCTGATAAAAGAAGTGAAACGAGGGCGGGGCCTTTCAAATATAAAGAAATCTTGAGCACCAAAAAAATTTTCTTCTTTGCCCGGAAGCCGAAATTTTTTAAAGTCCAACAACTCGTACATCGTATTATATGTACATTTTGGAGTCTTGGGAGGTGGGCGAGATTTTTTCAAGCCTCAGTGTCATTATAGGACTTGTAAATCAAACTATTTGCAAATTTCAAGGTCACGGGACCTCAGATATCGTAAAATTGACTTTCAAACCAAAAACTCTCCCACAAAACAGGTTCCCTGTTAATTAAGAGCTGCATGAATAATCAAACGCACAACTACTTATAAGGTACAAATACCATGTTATTGAAATATGCGGATAAGGTTCAAGATTTTTAAATAAAAAACTTTTTCACGCAGGAGATATGATTTTAAATCTTCGTTAGTTTTTTATACGTGAATCAAAATTTCTGTCTGCTGTACCTTGAAAATGTTGTAAAATAATATGAAAAAAAGATAGTTTGGTTGACTTCAATACGGAAAGAAAACATAAGGAAATGAACGAATTTTTAGATAGAAGTCATCATGACAAATTACGTGAAGATTTCAAAATTTTCTAAAAACACCAATTAGCATAGAATAAATTCATCATGTTTTCTTTTTGAAAAGAATCACTCAAATTAATGAATCCCCCCCCCCCTCTCCAGATAATACTTGATGAATATTCCAGAATCATCTCTTGTACTTATATTTTTGCTCGTCTTGTAAACTGCGTGAAAATATTTACAATTTAAGATTTTACACAAATTAACCGCATTGGTTAACAATAATATTGGAAATATTTACAGAATCGTACAAGTTAAAATTTTGTAAGAGAGGCAATCTGTTGCACGACCATCGATGTATAATGATATCAAAGAGAAATTGTAACTGCCACCTTTCTATAGACTATATCAACTTGCTTGAAAATTTTTATTTAGATGTAAAGTTTAACAAACAATCGGCGGTCCCGCTAGCAGAGTGTCCGACGACTAGTCCGCCCAAAAGTACACATACCTATAATTGTCTTTACGACGAAAGCTATTTTGCAAAACAATCGTGTAATTTATAGCATTTCTAAACTAGGTTGCAGACCTATTGCGTAGGTAGCATCGAAATTGCAGCTTTAAGGGCTTATTGTGGTCTCAATACTATTCGGTTCATATCTGGCTGAGAATGTACAAAAAGGATGAACAACTGTGCTACGATATGGGGGTCCAAATTATGTCTCTGACAAACAAGGTAGGAAGTAGGCAATCTGTAACTCTTGGAAAATTTTTTGTAATTTGTAATAACCGTAGGATGAGCGAAAGCGTTTTCGATCAAATGACCATTTTCAAGCAAAAGAACAGACAATGTATGCCGATATAGATATCCGTATGTTACGGTACAAGTAGGTTTTTCGCGGCCGCGGAGCACGTGATTCTACAACCTCCTTGTTGCCGAGTGGACGCGTTGAATGGTAGGCCTACGAGCTCGGTGCCTTCAACCGCTCGGCCACAAGGCAGCGCTTACGAGTACGCGTTCGTTTACCCTTCATTATTTCGACTCGTAGTACTCGGGCAGGTATGCTGCGCTGTTTACCTTAGTTTACCTGTCTTTATGATTAACTTTCTTTCGATTATTGGCAATTGTCTCTGTTGATATTTGATAATTTCTTCATAATGTTACAAATGGAAATGTTTGAAAGAAAGGAAACATTAATTTTGAAATTATTCGCAATACCGTTCTTTTATATGTTTTGTAATTTCTTATCACTTACGTTGCATTTTGCCATAAAATGAAATTAAAAATTGCCATACTGTGACTAAAGTTTGTCTTCTATTTAGCTTTTCAATTTTTTGAATGGTCTCTCTCCTGGTGTGACTGAAATAATTATGAACGTTCCTGAAAATAATAGTTGAATGGTTTCTCTCATGACATGAGTGAAATATTGATTGCAGGCGTCTGTTTTTACCTTTTTTATCATTAAGTGCGGTTCCTTGAATTGCAAATTGCGTTATTTGGACCTGATTTTTTTCCGGTGAAATAGAATAATATGATTTCTAATCGCAATGAATTCAAGGAGAAACCATAAATAAATTAATAGAATCAATATTTGAGTGAGATCAAGGGAGAAACCAGAAAAATTTATAGAATCAAAATATGGATTACACTGAAGGACCTTGAAAGTAATTCAAATTTTGATTCTATAAATTTTTCATGGTTTCTTTCTTAGTCTAGATGAAACATGTTGATTCCATCAATTTTTTATGGTTTATTCCTTAGTCTAATTCAAATTTTGATTCTATAATTTTTTCATGGTTTCTTTCTTAGTCCAATTGAAACATATTGATTCCATCAATTTTTTTTATGGTTTCTTCCTTGGTCTAACTCAAATGTTGATTCTATCAATCTACCTATTCATGGTTTCTCCCTGACTCTAATTTAAATGTTGATTCCATCAATTTTCTATGGTTTCTCCCTCGGAACATTTGTGTGGTCTACCTAATGAAACGTCAAATGCGGACGACGTATTTTCAAAGGAATTTGAAAATATAACTTTTGTAGGCGATCTTTTCCGCGACAAAGATATGTCATAAATTCCTCATAAATTACATCATATTACTCATACAGATAAATGTGGAAGTATTGAAGAAAAATTAATATGAATGGAGGAAAATAAAAAATACATTATTTTCAAATGCGTTTTTCTTTTCTTTTTTTTTTTTCAAATGAAGAAGTTTGTTTTTGGGGATAATTTATTGGCCCGATAAAAGAGATGGTTCAAACTATAGGTAATGAAACATGCAAATAGCATGTATAAGCAATAAAATTGATTGTTTGACCGATAGACTTATGAACAGTTGATTAGCAATTATAAGCAATAAGTTTGAAAAAAAATTAACGATAATTTGAGGACGATAATTTATTTGGAATACACGATAATAAATTATTATTTCACCCGATCAAAATCTGATACATTTATTCCCATCAGCTGTTCATTACTGGTAACATGTTCTTATATGTTCATGATTCATAAAATCTTCTTACGCACTGTCCGAGCATATACGGATTTCCTCACGCATCGTGCGAATACGTACGGAGCGACGCAAACCATACTTTTCATCCGTATGCGCTTTCCGTTAGCAAGGGAGAGGGAGGTGACGATTACGCTTTTATTTTCGATGCCATTAGGCAATCTAATTCTGACTGGCTTCCATCTATTCTACTGGCCGACAGAAGTGATGCGATTACAGCAGGTTTTGAGAAGATCTTCGGTGAGGTAGACATTCGTTTGATGTGCTACTACCACATGTTGGCGAATGTGGAGCCTTATCTGAAAGTAATTGAGAGAAGCCGTGAGCGTGTACGCATAAAGTTGGACCTTGTAGTTTTGTATACTAGCCCAAATGAGGAAATATTCACCACTGTGTCGAACTTATTCCTGGAGAAATGGAGGGCGGTGAAGAATAAGAAAGTTAAAGATTTTGTGGAATACTTTCAATCGCAGTGGTTGCAGAAGAAGCGGCTATGGTTCACCGGAGCAGCTCCAGGGTACCCTGTCACTAATAATGGTCTAGAAGGAACGAATTCGGCCATCAAACGTAGTCACACGTTGCGAGCACGACTGCCTGTGGGCCAATTTCTTCGTAAGCTCGTCGATTTAGTGAGAAAGTGGTCGGAAGATCGAGACCCTCTTGGCACCAATTGTGTTCATTTCTGTGAGACGCCGACCATTCCTCTTAAAATATGGACAAGTGCGTACCATTGGGCGCTTGAGAATCAAAAGGTGCTTCAGCGGAAGGGAGAAGGACAGGTTATTCGGTATTACACATCCGCAACAGGTAAACCGCCAATCACCCCACTTCGTTTAACAGAGTACGATAGGAAAAACGGAGTGTGGGGTACTTTTGAAGACTTCTTGGAAAGTTACAGGAGTACCTGGGTCATCACAGTACCTAAGGATATGCCAGAGAAGTCTTCGTGTACGTGCCCAGCTTTCTCCAAGAAGAATCTCTGTAAACACATCGTCGGCATGAGGATTCGCCAAAAAACAGTTACCGTGCCGGAAGAAGCCAAGGGGATTCCTCTTGGTCAAAAAAGGAAAAGGGGGCGTCCGGCTAGAGCGAAACGGGCTCTTCTTATTCAATAATGACTTTTTTTTTAATCATTCATTTTTTCAACGTTGTCTTTTTTTCCCTTTTTTTTATCAACATTTTTTCAAATTTTTTATTTTGCAGTATTACATTTTAAAGTTCATCCAGCTTTTTTTATCGCTGACACTATATCGTTTACCTTAAATTTCTTACTGCGAGATAAAATTATTTATCGGGTATTTATTTTATTATTGTTCATTGCGTTTTCTTACTGTTGGAATAAGTTTTTTAATGTGTAACATCTCCATTTACTGTGCTTCTTATTTAATATTGCTGAACATGATTAACTACTGTGCATACCATCTTTTTTAATGTTCATTCCCTCTCTTTTATCGGGCCGATAAATCCATACCTTTGTTTTTTCTTTCTCGAGGAAGGAAGGATTCTGCCATTAAGGCCCATTTTTTCCTAAACTCACAAAACACCGCGTTTTTGTGTTATTATTGACCCAGATAAATTTACAATAATTATTGTAGAAAAATAATTATAATAAAAAAAAGGTGTAAAATGAACAAAAAATTTTTTTTACAAAAACTAGTTTCAACGGGGCTCGAACCAGGGTTCAAATGACATAACTTTGCGTTTTATCAAAAACATAATGGTTAGCCACACTCAAGCGTCAAACAACTCAAACGTGGCTAAAGACGCGCTAGACGCGCTTACCTACTTGTACCGTGACAGATATATTCTGAAGTAAAAATACTTGGCTTTGATCACCACAGTTTCTGTTGTTGTCCTTTCATGGTTGTACTTTTTGTGTTGTCAGTACTTTGATGATGTATCGTTGTGACCAAAGCCAAGCTTCTTCATTTTATGAATTTACGGATGGGAGTTACTCTCTCAAAATATAGAAGCCTGAATAGCGTATCATCCATCATAACAACATTAACCTGACTAAAATATCAAACAGTGATTATTTACATTCTAAATTTGTCTCTTGAGTTATATCGGCGAGTTCATGAGAGACAAAACCAGGAACTTGATCATAAAATTTGTCTGTTAAATAGGAGTAGTGAAGTACGTTCATCTGTGAAATATAATACGCGTCGAGTTGTTGACTGATCGCCAGAACGTATGATTTATTATTATATACCGAAAGAACTGTGTTTTAAGGAACCAATGAGATTACGAAATTAGACGAGAAATATATGGACGATTACCGATTAGCGAATATTAATGGAAAACGCTGTATATATCGCTATGAGATTTAGAACGAGAAGTGATTTCGCGAAGTATCTATCCAATCAGAACGACGCGTTATTTTAGTATATCGCGATCCCTATTCAAAATACATCGAGGTGTACACAATACGGCACGACTCCGTATCATATAAGGAGAACAAATTATGGTTGCAGAAACTGTTAGGTCTAATGATGGGCAAAAACCGATAGTTTGAAACTACCGATAGTACGATAGTCTTCCTCCTGACACTATCTATTTATTCGGTAGTTTTCCAGAAAACTATTGGTAGTATCGATATACCGATAGTGTTTCCATTTCATCCATTTAGGGCAGTGGTGCGCAAGTGTTTAGAAGAAAATCACTCATACTTTTCCTCTGTTATTTCCAATTTTTATACTCCACACAATTTTTTCTTATTTCTTGGTCCCATTCAAAGTTTAGATATTTTTCTTCTTTCATCAATTTTTCTTACTTTAAGAAGGAAAAAATAGTGACATATTATGACAGAATTTGTTGAAAATACATACTATCGGTAGTGACGATAGCGGTGATATTCTATCGATAGTTTTCCAGTTACCAGTACTATCGGTAGTATCGATAGCTCAACAGAAAAACTATCGGTAGCATCGATAGTTCTACCGATAGTACCCAACACTAGTTAGGTCGCCAGCAGTTCTCTAGTTTAGTCGCCGACTAGAGTGTTGAACGTATATTGTTTATACGGGTACACCAGTTTCCTGTACCAGCGAAGATCATCGTGAGTGTTTGGTCGCAGTGTTACCATTTTAGCTCTTTTGGAGCTAGATTGGCACAATTCCGGTCTATTTAGCCCCAAAAATTTTGAAAATTTAACATTGCGTAAATGGGAGTTAGCCCTTTTTTTTCTGGAAAAAATACATCGAGTAAATGGGATTTAGCACTTTCAGACCTAATTAGCCCCAAAATCTAGCTAAATCTAGCCCTTATTGATATTTCAAATTTGGTAACACTGTTGGTCGTCAGCTCTTACGGTGTATCTATTGCCTATATCGCATATAGTCTTGTCAGAATGTCTATTGACGGTCGTTGACGGTCGTCCTGCAAATAACGACTCGGCAGATTCTTGTTCCAGAGAAGATCATCTCGACTCACGAGTATTTGGTCGCCAATGCTCGTGGTGTGCGTCAGAATAGCCGAGTGTGATATCGGCTCTCGTTTAATCTATCACGACAAACTGAAGGAGGAGAAAGGTAGTGGTTGGTGGGACTTTCAGGGGTTACTTAAACCCCGCTCCTTGGTGTAGTCAATAGCGCCACGTATTGAAGAAGATCTAAAGAATATCTATTGAAGAAGATCCGAAAATATCTGTTCGTAACAGAACTTTGAAGGTGAACTGATCGACACAGAATTTATAGAAGTACTAAAGCCACTCATCACTGAAATCGACGAAGTCTGAAATTCAAACAGCATCAACATGGATTACAATTCTTTTCACTCTCTTTAGGTTAGGTTTACAGTGAATGAATCACGCCATACCTTTAATTACATAAATGACGTAAAGTGATGAATAAAAGCTCATGACCAAAAAATTAATGTTCAGTTTTTCATATACAATATACCTATTTTTATAAGTAAAACTCATCGCAGACTAACTTCATACACATTTTCCTCGCTAAAAGATTCTTCAGTCGCTATAGCTTTCCCTTATTATTCCGCGTCATAATATTTTATAGGTATCACTAAGTAGGGCGCCATATGAAGTAGGTACTGTACAGATAGAGTCAATCGAAAAAATTGATTTGCATCACTGCACCTCATAGAAAAGCTGGATGCAGGTTTCAAACAGGTCTCTAAACAAATACAATCGCGATGTAATTTGGAATTAAATCTGGAAGAATGAGGAAGGGCAATACGAGGAAATGGAGCGAATTAGTTCAAATACAACTTCGTCCGGCTCCTGTCCTTCTCTTAGTAATCATATTCTGTAAAAATGTAGGTACTAGAAGCTGCTCTGGTCGGCGCAGTGTGCGTACCAAAAGTTCGGCAGAAATAAGTTTACAATAGATAATCGATTCAGCATATATCGATCCTTCTCTTCGTTATACATACAATTCGTTACACAAATTCGAAGTCAACTCATCGGTTTTAGGATATGCCTCAGTGCCACATAGACTTCCACTCCAAAGATAGAGAATTTTTTATGAAATACCTAGTTGTATTTCGAAATGTTACAACTGAATTTCAAATCTCGACAGGAAAAAAGGGACCAAATCTCCTACGTTCCAGATCTGAATGCAACGAGGAAATGCGGATTTTTTGGTTTTTTCTTTTGAGTTCCAGTTATGGGGAAAAAAAAAAAAAAATGAATTTCCCTTATCTTGAAGTCGAGGAGGGAAAAAAAGAGACCCGATGGTGACGCAGTCTTGTTTTTTTCTTAATTATGAGTGGACTAACTTCCGATGGAACCTTAAAATTTTTCCTCTTTTTCTTCTTCTTAATGTACTTCTCGACAGAAAAATAAGAAAACACTCACGCAGTCGCGTGAGTAGTACACGACTTTTCTGCTCACAATGCAAAAATCATTGAGAGAGTCACTCCCTGTCTTTAAATTAAATACCAATGACCCGTCAATCATGCCAAATATTTGTAGAATGAACGATAAAACTCAGTTTATAAATTTTATCACGATGACGTCACATCAACTGATAACAGATTAAAAATACCTATAGGGGAATAAGGAAACCTGAATTTTGTTTTAATTTAGGCTAAGAGTCATCTAAAACCTAAGAAACGTCTCCAGAAAAAACACTCCCCCTCCCTCTGCCCAAAGTGCTACGAGGCTATAACAGTTGTTTCTGCAATCTTTGCAAATTGATATTTCGATTACTCCCAATATGATTAACCGTAGCCTACAGAATCGGATTAACTCAATTGGAAACGCACTGAGAAATTACCATCAATTAATCGTCGAAAAAATTGTTGGTGCCCATCTTCAGATTGAGACTATAACTTATCTAAGTCCCGCAAAAATCCATCCAGTAGTTTTGGAGGAGATCCGCGGACAAAAAATTTCTTCAAGCGTAAATACAGGCCTATATAAAGAAACCTGTTTTTTTTTTTCATGCTGAAAGTAATACAGAGCCTCCAAAGCGTCGAGAAAGTTGACTACTTCTTCCCCTGTCAATCTTGGTACAGATGTAATACCTCACTTTTCGAGCCAGAAAAGTAGGTAAAAATAAAAAGAGCTCTACAATCATTTTTTCCTATACGTTATTCTTAGCCTAGTATTAGTCTAGTATACTGTATATTATATAAGCTGAGTGACTCAATTCTTTATCACTTCCGAGTCCTGGTATCTCTTAAAGCTATCTCCAGCTGCGCTATTCCTCTCGTGCACTCATAAATTGTATTCGCGCTATCATATCACCATTTTCTATGCAAACTCCATCTCAAGATTCTTCATCTGGGAATCCAGCTATATGGAGATCCCGAAAAACTAAAAAAATCGATGTCGAAACCAAAGAAGCAACCAGTTACCCACCAGTCAACCCCTCATTCCTTCCCTCAAGCTTCAACATTTCCAAACGTATTAACAAAGTACCTCACTTTTCTAGCTAGAAAAGTCGGTAAAAATACATCGCACCCAAGTCTGGTTCACTCGTTTGTCCAACTTCAAATCTCACTCAAAGAAGCCAGTCCAAATTAAAAATAATATTTCCATCTCCTGAGACACCTCGAATCAATTATGAACCACTATCAATTATGTATACATGAAAAAATGACGTATAAATCAATGATTAATTAAGAATGAAGTCACCAAGGTAGTCTCGCATCGGCACACTTGATGAAGATTAAAAAATTGTACTTGATCATTCAAACTCAAGGTTTTCATATCGAGTATGACTAATATTAATGAAAATAAAATTCAATGAACCCTTGATCAAAAATGAACCAAGAATGAACATGTTGAATGATAAAAGGTTCTTCATCACAATACACGTACTGACAACAAAATTGGTAAAAGGATAGGAAAATCCGCTTCTCGTAACGTACCTAAGCAGGTACTCGCAGCTATTTGTAAGCAGCTACTCCTAATAATCAGAAATTTTTCAAAGAAGTGAAAATTGAACGAAAAGTCAGGTATTACTCCCGACACAATTGTGACGGCGAAGCCCGGGAAAGAATTTTCTCGACGTTTTAGAGGTCCTAGATCAACCTGAGACTAATAAAAAAATTTCAGGTATCCTTATAATATACTTGTAAGTTTTTTTTTGTCCACGGAACTCCTCAAAAACTACCGGCTGTATTCTCTTAAAGTTTGGTCAAGTTGTAGTGGATTATCTGAAGTTGGGCATGTGCATTTTTTTCTGAGATTGGATGAGTAGTTGAGTAATCCTCAATTTTCCTTGAATTTCTCAGTGTTGTTTCTCAAAGAATATCAATCTTATTACCTTCATATCATTGCATTACGTCATAGTGGATTCAATTTTATTGCTCTGTAATTTTTGTATCGATTGAACAAGGAGTTCTTGAGTAAATCTCAAAATATGAGTAGTCCACGTCTAGCCGTAAGAGCTGAATCTCGCTTGTTTATTTTATTTGAGTCCTTTCGGCCGATGGTACCTACCTCTGATGCGTCGTACACCTATTGGCTGTAAAAACTTCTCATTACCCGTCATACATGATTGAAAAAATTCGACGTTTATTGGGTTCGTTAAAAAAACGTTGCGCTTATCCGATGAATTGAATAATTGACCGTGTATTTTATAATTACTGATTTATATAGGTAGGTATGCATAGAATTTTTTTTCCTCTACGTTATCGCAATGGCTTGTAGCCTGAACACTGGGAAGTAATGAAATTTAGGTAAAGACAAAGAAGTGGAAGTTTCATCGGCCATTTCAATTTTCCTCATCTATGTTTTGATTTTCGTAATTATCTACTTCATAATAGGTATCTCACAGTGTTTCTGGAAATGAACAGTCAGGTTAATACTTTGAGATTCTTCTAAATCACCAAAGTTTTATATTTTAATTTTAATAGAGTCATGTTCCGTTCCCGTTCTTCTATTTAGAGTTTAATTTTTGTATGGGGAGAGAAAACTATCAATCGACTCATTTTTGAGTTATTTCCCATGAATACCTGTATTTCAAAATTATAAAAGTACCTATTAAAAAGATTAGAAATGAATTGAACAATAGAAGAGTAAGTGGAATATTTTACATTACTATTATCACAATCAGCTCCTAACTAAGAAACAATGAAGTTTAGATATGGGGGGTATGTGTAAATTATTTTATAGCAAATTATTGAAAAGTCGGTGATGCTTACGCTGCTGCGTGAGCTTTTTTTATGCTAGTTGTGATCTAGGACCTCTAAAACGTCGAAAGTTCATTGCCCCCGCCCGCTGTTCACCTTGCTACGGATGTAATACCTCACTTTTCTAGCTAGAAAAGTCGGTAAAAAAAAAAAAGGAAATTGAAACGTCCCTCACACGCCATACGCTTCAATTATTTTGGACCATGGCTTGGAGCGATTATCTTTAAAATAGATTGATTTTCGATCCGGCCTGTCGATAGAGCTTTGACTTCGCGTAAGTTTACAATCGTATTACATGGGCGAAACTAAAAACTGAAGTCAATTAATTGAATATAGGCTATGTATGTACTACTACGTATGTAGGTCGTATCGTGGACGATGACTATGAAACATGATTATTAACTTATAATGTATCGTGGACTCGACCACTCGCCAATACGAGTACCTACCTACACATCTTTTGTAATAAAAGCATTATTGGAAGTTGTTATGATTATTTGCATCTGTACTATCGTGGGTACGGGAATATGAGTATTTCAGTCAAACATGGGAAAAAATATACGGGTTTACTAACAAATAAAGAAAAGGTGAATGCACATTTATAGGCTAACTTATATTTGGTAACATGGGCTTTGTTGTGAGAAGTAGTGTTTGCAGTTTATTTCGCTTATCGCATAGAGAGAAAAGAAAAAGATCTAATGTAGTCGGTCGAGTTGATCTATTGATCGAAGTTATACTTGTCAAAAAAAACACGATACTCATCCATTACGACAAAGCTAGAGTTATGTGTAGATTGATGAATTTCAATATGTGTATACAGTGCAACTGCGCAACTCCAGCGGACATATCCATGATCGACTTCTGCGCGTACCTAGGGCCTAACTACAGTTGAAGACGATCCAGCGGAAACTTTCATCCACTGCCAGAATAGGTAGATAGGTACAGTGTAAGAAAAATGGGTTAATTATAATCGCACATCAAAAAAGAATGTTTGAACAGCAAATCTGTGAGCAGCAGAACGGGATGACAGAACAGTTAAAAAATGTATGAAATGAACAGCAATGGTACACAGTAAATAGAATTGGTGGAACATTAAAAATGATTTTTTTTCAGCAGCAAAATAATATTGAAATGAACAGTCGATGCTCAACAGCAATTAAATTTTTCTCACCTCAAATCACTTGGTTTTTGACACAAATATGCCCGCTTTCCGAAACATCATGATAAACAACTTCAAGAACAATGAGATTAGGTTCTGAACTTTGAAAATATGATTCATGTACACTTCATAGCAAGAAATTTATCCTCTTCCTCTTGACATTGTGTCGTCTTCTATTGTACTTGTTTTATCAATCTTCACTCTAGCTATTTGTATTCATGTGTTTGCTGTTCAAATCACAATAACTTTTGCAATACCTACGTCTTGCGATGATGCGATCTCATTCCTTACCGCACTGGACGGCGGCGTACCAGTGGTCAGCCCAAAACACAAAAGTTTTACAACTTGATGAAGAGGGAGGAATGACATCGGTATTTTATACAATATCGAGCAGCTTTGGCCGGCCAATATCGAAGAAGCTTCTATCTACAATGATCTCAAAAAAGAAAGGGGGTAAAAACTTTGATGAGTTCAAAAAATATCAGTATGGGGTTTGGAAAATTCGTGTTAATCGTAACGACAATTCAGATTTGTTTTGTTCATGTCCCTTTTTTCTAAAACATTTAACGTGCAAACATTCTCTGGGTATGCTCATCCGCCTCCAACTTTGTGACGTTCCTCCTCAGGCAAAAAATGTGCCCTTAGGGCAGAAACGTAAACGAAGACACCCGGAAAAGGCAAAGAAAGGTCTGTTAGTGCAATGATTATTATGTTTTATTTCTCCATTCTAGTCAGGTTCCTAATCTCCTCAACTTTATTCGATTTTATTCCATTTCAGATTTTGGACAGATTTTATTTCAAATTTTTGACAGATTTTTTTTTATTTTAGATTTTTGACAGATTTTATTTTGTTCTAGACTTTCAACGGATTTACTTTATTTTAGACTTATGATTGATTTTATTTTATATTTTTTACTTTAGCAGTCTACTGCTAAATTAACGCATTTTGTTGTTCAAATTTGATTTTTTGAGGTTGTATATATTATTTGCTGCGCAATCGTCAATTTGCTGTTCAATGCGACCTTTTACTGTGCATTATTTTCTTTGCTGTGGGATCCTCATTTTGCTGTGCTCTAAAATCCAACCCAAGAAAAATGATGTCATGACGACTTTGGTAAAACGTGAGTTGGTACGAGTATATTTTCACACGAAGTTAAATTACGAAATTTACGAGGCCGAAGAGGGAAATATTGATTCGAGAACTGTAAATCACAACAACAGGATACATGATACACTTGCCTGCATAGTGAAATTCTATCGCTGAATGCATTCGTATTTGTTGCACTAACACACCTAATACAAAGTTTTACACGCGCATTCGCACTTGCACTTTATCGCTTACAAATACTACTGAATTCCCATCGACGCGACTGTGGCGATGGCTCTGATGGCGTGATAAGTTACGCAATAAATTACAAATTCAAGAATGTTATAATAGAGACAATAAAATAAGTCATGGTATGCAAGGAAACTGATATAAAATTATATCGCTAAATTTTTTCAGCTACGTTATAATTAAACCGTAACATATTTTACTGTTAATTCAAATTCGCGATTAAAGCAAGCAAATTATAGTCATGTTAAGGGTGGGGGGGGGGGGACGGATTTGAGGAAATTTTATGCTAGTCTCGTTCTCCTAGTTGAAATTGTTTCTGCAGGACGTACGAAGGAATCCAGCGTTTCATCTCAATACACAGTATGTTATCTCTTTTGTTGGAAAGCATTTTCAGGAAATTGACGTGAGCGCGTCCAACTTTGATTACGTCATCAACCTAAGTCAGGTTATGTTACGAGACTAGAAAAAATTTCGATCTCCGTACTATATATTAAGATAGGAGGGAAACGTGGAAAAATTGCGACTTCCGAAATATCTTTTATAGTTAGGTTAAGGTGGGTTGTCGACCAGCGGAAATTTTTTCCGAAATAACCCGCATAAAACAGGTTTCCCGTTGAAACTAGGGCTTACCGAATGATGTGATCTATGTCACTCCTCGAAAAAGAGTAAATTTCTCTCCTGCATAGAAAAATATTGAATCATGTATTATGTCTTTTGGCGTTTGCAAAAGATACAATAATAAGATCGATAGATTAATCTCGATTGTATCGACATATCGATTGTATGCTAGCCTGCAAAGGTAGGTTTAGCCTTCATTATAGGCCTAGTATATAAGTATATAACTTCGTACAAATATAATAATATAGGTATACATATATAATGTACAACCTAGTATAAGTTTGGTACATTCTATGTTAAGCAAACTAGCTTTCGGGGACTTACTCGCACCCATTCTTAGTTTAGTATAAGCTCAGTAGACCAAGTATAATGAATGCTAAAAAATACAGGTTTTAAAATAGCAAAGGTCAACTGTACTGTTTTCCCGAGGGACTTGGAATTTGTGAGTTCTCCACTTGCAATTTTTACCGACTTTTCGTAGAAAAGCGAGTACTACACCCGTCACAGTTATGGCAGAAAGAGGGGGAAACGAACTTTTTCGACGTTTTAGAGGTCATAGATCATCGCTACGTCATTAAAAAATTTCAGGTTTCCTTATATATAAGTGTAACTGGAATATTGATATGCTTAGCAATCTATATTATCTTAACTGTACCTCAGTACAGGTGGTACTATTATTATTATTATGTTGTATGATACGGAACAGTAAACTACTCTTGAAGCCACTCTCTAATCTTCTGATTTACATAAGGATATAGGGATATATATGGATCAAAATTTTTCCGGGCTTCTCCTCCGAGACTACTGGGTGGATTGTCTTGAAACTTGGCCACGTTGTAGTGTTATATATCTGAAGTTGTGCATCTGCATTTTTTTTTTGACGATCGGATCAGTAGTTCTCCAGATATACCCAATTTCAAAAAAAATTTCCGATTCCTATAACTCTTATATGGTTTGTTCGATTTTTTTTTAATATTGATATAATAATTTACACGTCTAAAAATGTAAATATACTTCAGGTAGTCGCTTTCGTCATGAAAAGCGAAGGACAACCGTTGATCACGTAGTTTGTAAGTGTAGTTGTAACTTAGTAGTTTTATTCATTTTTTGGGTTACCTGTTCACACACGTAAGGATACGCTCTTTATGAATGAATTTTAAGGATATGTTCTTTCGTGTTGAGTTTGTCATGAATGAATGTTGTATAAGGATATGTTATAGTATTGTCGAGCAGTCCTTTGCGTATAATCTTGTCATTTCTTTGGGTGATGAAATGGTTTTATTTGTGTCAAAGATTTGCTCGCTTGTCTTGAATTTCTCATGAATGAATGTTATGTAAGGATATGCAATAGTATTGGCGAGCAATCCTACGCGTATAATCTTCCATGTTTTATTTTATTTCTTTTCTTCTAATTTTTTTTTCTTTCAATTAATGAGCTAATGAGAGCCTGATATGTCAGTAGGGCTTAAAGCTTGGTGATGTTGTTGAGTTCAGATGCGGGAAAGGGAATGAGGGTATGAAAGAAGCATAAGATGAGGGATGAGAAGTGTATGTGTGTGTGAGTCTAGGGTGACTGATTCTGTGGCTAACCTTCATTCACGTTCTGTGGTAACAACATAAGACTACGCGAAATACACAACTTAGTGTTCAATAAGACTTTAATTCCAATATCAAATTCTTTTGAAACACTCCAGTTTGAGGTGGGGCGTATAATCACGCTTTGATCTTGTTCCCATGGGCGGTAGCTGTTGCATAACTCTTTTGAGTTTTCACCCATAAGTACATCAGTGCGTTTTTAATTCTCTTAAGGATAACATTTTTTGGTTATTCTCTCACAGATTGCGAGGAGAGCGTGAATACAAATTATGATTGGATGAAGAGAAGAGCAGCTAGAAATGACATAGAATGATGCTGGAGGTGATCAAGAATGAATTATGAGTAGAGGGGCGAGTGATGGTGAGGATATATGTGAGCCTTATTGAGAGAACGATGAAGAAAGGATTTAAGCAAAATGATTACTTGTAGGCGGAGGTAAAAATTATTCATTTTTTATTTTCATTTAGATTTCCTTTAAATTAACGAGTTAGGTACCAAGAGAGTGTCACAGAGCTATGAGCTGAGTGGTTTTGAAAAGTGAAGATGTGGAAACAGGAATTTAATTGTTGAAAGAATTGAAAGATGTTGACAACAAATGGAGAGTCATCTGTTAGTGCTTCTATGTGATTGTGAGAGATAAGTCGTAGGAGTTCAGGAGTAAAACTAATTTGGGACAGGAAAAGATATTTTGAATGAAGGAGGTATCAGAATTGCAATGAGAGCATGAAAGAAGGATAAGATAAGTGATGAAATGGGTGTGTGTGTGAGTCTACAATAACCAACATTAAGAGATGCTAGAGAATCGGAGCTGATCAAGAATAAATTAGAGAGGCAAGAGATGGTGAGGATGTGTGTATCTTATTGAGAAAACGATTCATTGAATAAATTGGAGTACTGGAGTTAACGTTTAAGCAAAAAACTTGATTGTAGGTAGAGTTGAAAAGTCGTGTGTTGCTTACGCGGCCGCGTAAGCTTTTTTTTTTTTTTTTTTTTTCCAGAAATTAAGTAATATTGAAATTAGTTCTTTCATCCTCTTATGTCGCAAAAATATATTCAATTTCGAACTTTGATTAGTCAGTTATCGAGAAAGAAGGCTCTTCAATAATAAAAATTAGCTTATTTTCTACGCAGATTTCAAAATATAAGACGGTATTCTATAAGGTATAGGGATTCAATTTGCAATGCGTCGGCGTCGTACCATTTAACGACTCCATACTTCAACTGTTCGGAAGTAGTTGAACGCGAAGGTTTATGATTCTGCTAAAAATTTTTCTGAATTTGCCTCGAAAAGATCTCTTCAACATGCTGACTCGTATTGTACGAAAGTCTGCTGACATTTGAAAATTGTTTGGTTGGCTTGCAAATTCGTATCGCGACTTCCAATTGGATTCATAAAGGCTGAGAGGGCAGGGCCTTTTAGATTATAATATTTCTGAGTAATATAGTTTCATTTACATATATTTTCTACCTTTTTCATGAGAGCAAAGTCTATTCTAAAAATTTCGAGAAATAAACTAGTATTAGAAATTTCATAAACTCTCTCGAGACTTCTGGGGCACGAATGTACAAGAATTTATCTAATAAATTTCTATTCTCTCCTTTTACCAAAATAAAATACAAAATCATTGAAAGAAAGAGACGGAATTATGTAATCTATAATATTATGTCAATCGAATTTTCAAGTTTACATCATTACTAAACAGCATACACCACTCAAAGTAATTATTCTTTCAATACTTCATTTCCATTTATTTCAAGTAGAATAATCATTGATGTAACTCGATGAAGTATATCCATCTTTTCCAAACAATTCAACACACCTAATTTAACTTAGATTTCCAGAGACATTAAAAACCATCCAAGTTCCTCGTCTTCTTGCATATTTTCGGTTCACAAACAATGTCAGCCACCTAGGTACAGTACTCTAGCATAGATATTCACGCCACTCATTAAATATTTTTCTTACAAACGTTAACGGTTATAGCGAGTCCTCTATTGTATTCGGCATTTAAATTCATAGCAACAATTCAAAAATTAGTATACTCGGTGAATTATGACCGGTGATGAGGATAGAATACAATTATACATCTCCAACCGTTATTTTTTCATTACAAAAATTTACTTATTACGTTTTCGTGTTCGTTGTAAGCTAAATTTACAGAATGATGCTTATATCTGATTTTGAAAACGCCACTGGCGAGAACTAAAATTATAGTGTAATTTTACACTTGTTAACTCTTGATTACGCGGTGAAGAAGTGGCGTCGCTAATTATGGAGGCATTTAAATAAGATTATCAATGTTCGAGAGCACATTCATGATTCTGTCCTTTGCAAAAAGTGCGTTTAAATCACAAAAATATTCTTTAAAATAACCCAAGCTTTTTCGCTTCACAAAGTCTTCAGGTCTACAGAAAACTGATATTTTACAAACATAGATAAATGATTTGGAACCTAGGAATAGGAATACAAGGGTTAGTAAATAGTGTTTGTGAATTAGAATTATGAATAATTTTTAAAAAAAGTGTCTATTATCCTTCAAACAAAGAGGAAACGACAGTCGGTGCCTTTTAATAATTTGAAACTTCTTGGATTCATTTTAAATTATGGAATATTATGATTCTATAAAATTTTATCTTTACTTTGCTTGATGGGTCAAGCTTTTCTGTGAAAGAACAGGGCTGGGTTATATGTGTATGTAGAGCGGATGAGAATTTGACACTCGGGAAATTCCGGAAGGGGAAAGTTCGCTGCACTGAAAATTTTTTATCATTAATCTTGATTCTGAGACCAAAATGTTCGCGCTTTTTTCTCTCTTTTCTTTCGATAATGTCCAAACATGGTCTATATAATTTTGCAATAAATTACCCGAATCGCTATTCTACAATATTATTTTTGGAAAAATAAATTTGAAAAAAAAAAAGAAAAAACACGAAATTCGTTCACTACTTTTCTATTGAACCTAATTTTTGAGTAAAATGGATTATTCATCTACCTGTATGAACTTTCAAATCATGTATACCTATTGTGCAAAAATAAACCAAACGAGAACGAGGAGAGCACAAATGTTTCACTTTGTCATCATATATGACTAGAAAATTATGCGTAAGAAATATATGAGTATAGACCGCATAGCTGCTACCACATAGGCTACTTGTTCGCAAATTGGAAGCACATACAAGCACTAAGCTACCTACATGAAAATCAACTTGTTAAATTGTATGAGGAAATGACTTTCAACGTCGTGGATGTAATATCTTTTCATTTCTTAATTCCTCGAATCACGAATGATCTGTCTGCGATATTTTGAAGTCAGACCTAATACTATTAGGTATGTGAAAGATGTCTATCGAGAAGAAGAGGTTGCCAATATTCTGACTTTTAGCCAGAATTCAAAAACAAAGAAGTGAAACTATGTAGTTAACATATTTGCGAAGCAGGCATTATTTGTACGTCAAACCTTGGCTCACTAAAGAGCATACTACACACGACTTTGGAAAAATATACCACGTAGCCAACGATTTCCTCACACTGCCTACAGTGCAGTGTACAATTATCAGTTTCACGTCGGCGTCGTGAGTTTTCAGTGACAACGCACGAATAATGCTCTCTCACTCTCTGTACCATCACCAAACTCACACCATCATTTTCCTCAAGTTCGTTTTGGCCGTACCTACGTCTATGTCATCATAGAGCGTACCTATATACCGGTAGACTCTCTTCCTTCCCTGTATTAATTGGATAAATTACAGCCGCGTGAATTTTTAATTCTTAATCCGTTATTACATACAATTTTCTCTTCCGTGAGCTTTATATTCTATTAATTGTGAATCCGCCATTGTAAATATAATAAAAAGAGATTTTTCGGCACTGCCGTCGATATACAACATTTTTTCTTTTTTTTTTTTTTTATTTTGAAGCGACGCGCTTCTTCAGGGGTTAAAGTATAACTAAAGTAGCTGTAACTAAATAAAACTAATCAACGCGAAAATTTTTACAAAGCATGGAAACAAGCTTGTACAGGAAAAATTGAATGACGTGTCCAACGTTACAGTTTTTTGATGAGAGGAGCATACCTAAGTGCTATTGATTTTGTGCAAATCTGTTTTAAAATTAACATTATTATTACTCCTTTTTGTAATTTCGATGGTCTCACGAATTATCCTCTTCTTCCAATTGTCTTCAAAACATAAAATGGAAGCATTGTCGAAGTCAAAGGAATGGTTTTCAGTCATCGCGTGAGAACACAATTCGGTCTTTTTGGATGTGGTTGAGACATCATATTTATGCTGCTGAATCCGAGACTTGAGATACTGTTTAGTTTCGCCGATGTACACTCTATTGCAGTCTTACATTCTACATTATACAAATATACTAACCCTGAAGATTTTCCTGAAGGAACAGGGACTTTTAGTTTGGTAAAAAATTTTTTCCCGACATTACAGTCTTTCTTATAAGTAATACAAATATTAGGATCGAGTTTGCACAACCATTTCTTGATCATATAGCTAGCCTTCCTAAGATATGGGATGACATAAAATTTCTTATTTCTATTGCGTTCATTAACGTTAATATTGTTACCATTATGAAAATTATGAATAATATATTTTTGATAAAGGAGTGAGGATAATTGTTCCGTTGCATGATATTAAAAAATTCTTTTTTGATCTCACTGTGAAATTTTGGACAGGATAGTTGACACCAATTACTATGCACCGATCCTGAGAAATCGAGGGAAAAATAAATTCGCAGTATAATTACTTTCGATTGCGTTTTATTTGAGCAGTCAAAAAATGAAGATTCGTAACCAGTATTTTTTACATTCACATTCAAATATAAAAGTAAAATAAATCAATTCAAAACATGCAAAATTCAATAACGGATTAACAATACACTTAAAATTAAATTTCACGACAGACCGATCAGCACGAACGTTTCGTAAGAGAGCTATGATCGGACTGAATAGAAATGAATTCTCGGGTCTACAAGAAAATGATACTTCCAAAACTAGTCACGAGTCGTAATCATCATTCCTCATACTCTATGACTCTGTTCTAACTTGATGCACTTCGATGAGACGGAATTAATTCAGTCGAAGAGAATTCCTTTCTTAAAATGATAAGATCAGACGTTCACCAAAGTTGTATTACCCTTACAACTTTACATATGTATATTAAAAAAAAGAAACCTGAAATTTTTCAGGCTAAAAAAGATCTACTACCTCCGAAACGTCAAGAAAGTTCACGGCAGCATACCAATGGGCCATGCTGAAAAAAAAAGTCTGCGAGAAGAACGCCCCGGTTCCTCCGAGACGCGGGTTTTTCACATCAGTTTCACATCAAGCCAGAAAATCATTACATCCGATATCCTGGAAGAACATCTCCGCAGAACATTGAGCACATTTTTTGATTTCGAGCGCCACAGCCACCGTCTTCACAAAATAGTTTTAAATGGAGATCAGTCGACGTGCACGTGTCCCTACTTCATGAAAGCTGCTCAATGTAAGCATACATTGGGAATGAGGATTCGGCTCCACCTCGTAACCGTTTCGGCTGAAGTCGAGTGCTAAAGCGAAAGCGAGGGCGTCTCGCTTTTAGCTAAAAAGGCGCTCATTATTTTATTAAGATTTTTTGCTTTTCTCCATTTTCGTCGATCGTTCCTACTACATTATTTTGTTTATATACAATTCATCGTTATTTGCAATAATTTCAACTTTTTGAACTTACCGCCCATCTACATTCTTAAATGTTGTAGTAAATATTTCATCGTGTACCTATTTTATTTTTTGACGCTGGAGTATTTTTTTTTTTGGCTAATTTCTATTTTATAACGTTCATGAACTTTTTCCATCATCGTTATATTATTTTTCCAACGTTCAATCTATTTTCCTCAACATTTCTTCCATCTATTTTAACGTACCGATAAATGGCACCCCTTTTCATCCATTCATAACTTGTAACTAAAAGTTTTTTTTAACCGTGAATAAGAACTTAATTAAATAACAATAAGGCTCTGCTATTCACAATAATCGTGAATAGCAGAGTCTTATTGTTATTTAATTTTCATAACTTGTATTCACGCTTTCATCACCACCTTCTGTGCAAACGCCATACCAAGATTCTTCATCTAGGAATCCAACTACAAAGATAATGCAGAAAACAAAAAAAACCTATATCGAAGCCAAACAAGCAACCAATCACCCATCAGTCACCCATCGTTCCTTTCCTCACACTCCGACCTCTCCAAACGCATTAACAAACAAAAATACATCACACGAGTCTCGTTCGCTCATATAAGTCTAACCTCAAATCCCATTCATAGAAGCTAATCCAAATTGAAAATGATATTCCCACGTTCTGAGATATCTCATTGTAGTACATTTATGTCGCCAGTACATTCATATTTTTGCGTGCTTTTCGTTCACGCGTTTCGCAGGAAGCGTGTTTTGCATTTTGTCGCGTCATAATTATACAAATACATGTGCGAGATGCACGTGGCTGCGAAATGCACGGCATTTTACCGCGACTCTTACCGCTCGACCACGAAGCACCCTTGAAAGAGAAGACCATATTTCCCAGATAGGTAGGACGACGTATGGCAATATCAAATGTGATACTAATTTATTCGTGAAGAAATTCTTTCTCAATTCGATGAAAACTGATAGTCTTGCAGCACACTTGATGGAGATTAAAAAATTGTCCTCAATCATTCAAACTCATCGAGTCCTCATAAAAAAAAAGAATGAGCTTGACAAGAGGAGAAAAAAAATAAAAATAAAGGATTTTTCATCTCAATACACGTACTGATAACAAAAGGATGAGAAAATCTGTTTGTCGTATCGTACGCAGCTACTTATAAGAGTGTGAAATTTTTTTTTTAATTGAGTACATCTCAAGAACAACTTATACGATCTTCAAAAAGATTACAGGTGTACATTATTCAGATATAATGCTATAACCTGGCCAAGTTACAAAAAAAAAATCCATCCAGTAGTTTTAGAAAAGTTTCGCGGACAAAAAAATCTTGTAAATAAATAAATAAATATATAAATAGGCTTATAAATATGTAAAAAAATCTGAACGAATGGGTGTAATACCTCCCTTTTCTAACCAGAAAAGTTGATAAAACGACCAATTAAAAGTGAGAGTGAAAATGACTTGGAAAAATTTTGAATAAAAGTAATATCAAAAGGTGTAATCTGGGCGGGAGGAAAGCGTGGAGGGAATAGTTGTAGTTGAATACCATAGGTAACGTACGGGTCATTAGATACAAGATTTGTATAAATTATAACTTTACTTCTTTATCAAACACCAATAACGTCACAAAGCTATACTATTGGGAAGGAGCGGCGCGGCGACGGGTGAGCGGAGGTGCATTGTGAGTTTTAATATCGTTAAGATCTACCACTTTTAAAACGTTCAAATACTCCGTCTTTCAACAAAAGACTTGAGTGTTTGTGCGAGCGAGGCAAAATTCCCTCCCTCCCAACTGTAAAAGATATGAGTGGATGAGTGATTGAATCGCAGAAAATTTGACTTGGGAAAACTTTTTTGGACGTTAAATTGCTGGATTTGAAAAAATTACATTTTTCAATATGAATAGTGAATATTACTATAGCCATTGGAACCTGGAAAAGGATCGAAATTTCAACATTGAAAAAATAGAAGGTTAGCTTAATATTGTAATTCTTTTTCCTGTAGCCCTTGGAACCATTTTCCCAACCATAACTAGTCCAGGGCAAGAAGCACGATTTTCAATTTTTGCACTCTCTTAAGATTATAATTATTTAGTTTTATAATTTGACTGGTGGTGAGCTGATGCTCAAAATAATACGGATTTTTTTTTAAATTAATTTACGAGCTACTCAGCCTGCCTTCAGGGTTCTGAGCTAAATTTATTAATTGATGACAACGTCCAACGTCTTATTAGGCTAGAAAGAAACTTCTGTTCCTCCCCTGGTCGCTAAGCCATTGTACAAGTACATTGATAAAATAATGTTGGACAACTACTTCTCTCACACAAAAAAGTATCTTTCATTATTCGTTGTTTTTTAGTGAGAAAGACAATTATCAAAAATGGTACTGTATATAGTAAACTTCAAAGGTTCTAGAACAGAGGAGGTCTAGCTTGCTTATAGCTGCACTATAATATACTGAAACTTGATCCTTACATCGTTGACACGTTAATTTGTGATCAGGATTGGTTTCTTCCGGTAAGCAGTCACATGTGACTATATTATAGTTCTCGCATTAAAAAAAATCTAAAATTTGATATATTTTTTCGAGAAAGCTTCAACTGGTTAATTGACTTGTGTAACACTTATGTACGTAAATAGGGGAAGCTTTCTCATTTTCTAATTGCGTACATGTAAATTAATTTACGTTCCATTTATGTTCCATCATTCGCACTCATCCTGCCTTCATTACGCCATTATGCTATGTAATGCATTAAAAATAAACAAATCTTACATCAATTTACGGTCTCATCCTGTTATCATACTATACGAAATCGAAAGTATAATATGTATGAGGTCGATTGCGATTCACGCGAAAACTCTCATAGAACCGATGCACGAAATTCATTAAAATTTACTCGTTGGTGAGTAAGATCTAGTTTTCGTTAGACGAATATACGTCTGGTTTTTGGTTCTCTAGGTACCAGTTGGATAAACGTATACGTGCGTCCATACTTCCCACCAATGACTATATTTACGAACACACGCTCATTAATGAAGTTCTACAATGTTCTAGGTATCGCCAATTGCCTAATATAGTTCATCTGCGATTTTAAAATGTCATAAAAATCAACCGATACACGCAATGTGGCAAGTTTTTTTTTTTTAATTTGTTTTTTTATTTCTGTCGTATTTTGAAAACGAAATTGATAAGTTGATCTGCGGTCATTGTAGAAATTTAGGCCCGTCAACGATCCAATACGACTTATAATTATCAGATGTGTGTAAAGTTCATAATGCGGGTAATAATTCTTGGGTATCGTTTCTCCACCAGTACAGGCATAAAGATCGACATGATGACTGAAACGAGTAGGTATAATAGTGTATCAGTGTATATCATTACGTATAATACCACTGCCAATTCGGATAATGAACAAGATCTCGGACTAACCTTCTTATCGTCTTTTGTGTGCGACGTGACACGACGCGACGTAGAGCAATCATAGATATGAAACAAACAACTAACAGGCGAAATAATATATCTTCCCGACTGTACCGCTGGAAGCTGTAAGTTTATTACACACGGAGCTTGAGAAAAATATCTTCCTTGTTTTAAAAAACAACAACGAGTACCTATAGAGTAAATAATCTGAAAATTGAAATTGGAAAAATTTGGAACAAAACGAAATTTTATGAACCGCAGTAAGTATTTACATTAATAGGTACCCGTAATCCCTCGGTTCAGAATCAATGCGACTCCGTCCTCAGGAAAGGTTATTTGTATGATTTACTGATCGTATTTTTTCAAGTTTTCGATAGAATCTTGAAAAGTTTCTATCAAGCTGATACCATAAAATACAACAAAATTTACTACATCTACACTAAATTCCCAATCAAATGGTACCCAGAGACCCAAAGAGAATCCTCATGATCGCGTATCAAAAGTTATGGCCGGGATGCAATCGAGTTTAGCTCAATTTCCAAAATTACAATTTCCGTAGTCTTTTACTCAAAAGTTGTAAAAATAATGCTTGTATTATGCTGTAATTGTTTGCTTAATAGACGTCTCGATAAATGTAAAAGAACTGCGGAGCAATATAATATAGGTATCAAATGGTAACACATACTTTTTAAGCAGCAAGATAAGAAATAGCCTGAATATCACTCGACAAAGAAAATATTTTGACTCAAAACCCTTTTTGGTGGCTTTCAAAATGACTGCGGAACATTTACTAAGGCGGGTCAATTTATGTCGAGAATGTAAACGACAAATATTTTCGAGAAGGACGAGCAAAATAGGTAACCTATTAATCGGCGGAAAAGTTGACGAACAGAATGATCAAGCGTTTTCGCGTCAAGAAATGATTTACGATGATGCCTATCACATACCTAACAGGTTTGCTAACACAAATGTATTTACCGTCTGGAATATCGAACCTTCGTGCGCGCAAGCCGCATAAAAATACTGTATTTCCGATGTCGCGCATGAAGCAATTTTCTATACAAATTCAGCATAAATTTTTCTCACTGCGCGCATTGATCAATAGCTCAAATTACGCATACACATCTCATAGCTCGATGGTCGAAATTTTTTCAATTTTGAAGTTACTGTACGCATCAAACAATTTCATATTATACTCAGACCTAGGACAAAAACTTGTGACATGTTAGAAAATCTGTATGGATGGCGAATGGAAGAAATGTTCAAATAAGATTCTCTGTCAGAAAAGAATTCACTAAAGTTGGGGGCATTACACATACATGTAAACAGGTCCGTAACCAGAGTCCACTTGTAGTAGGGTCTCCTGTTAAGATTAGGGGGTCGAGCGTAGTAATGATTCTTTGTTTTATTGAGATTGTACTTTGGCTGGGGGGGGGGGCTAGTAACACGTCTAGGGGCCTCAGTCTACTCTTGTTCCCCCTTGGTTAAGGACCTGCATGTAAATAAGATGTTGTTTATAGGGAGAGCATATAGCTACGGCAACGAAGTTCTAATATCTACAGGTACAACAGTTTCATAAATAATTGTAGCTTATTTGACAGTCCTTAAATTTGAAATCGTAATGTTGTCCTTCGTGAAATCGGCATGCAAATAAGAACAATCGTGTATTTCATGGTTCTTCAAATAATTTATCTGACAAACAAGGACACAATTTGATCATAAATACGTATTATATTACTTCGATCCTCACCAAAATGAATAATTTATGATTCGAGTACAGGCGCGTGTTTATACATCTTTTTTCTTCTTCTTCTTTTTATGCGAGCAAAGAGAAATAGTCGATATATAGAGGGTTACCCGAGGTATCGCAGCGACGCCCTAAAATGAATTGACAGGTTATGAACCCACAGTAGTATAAATTCGTAAATTCGATAGAAACTACTTTGTTCGCGAGAAAGAGAGCGAGGCGAGAAAGACAAAGAAAGAGGGAAAACTTCAAATATTAAATGAAATTCGAACTTGAGACGGTAGAAGAACCAGTTCATGTCGATCCAATGACTCGTGCGTTTCGCAACGACAAGTATTGATGAGATCGATATTGGCAACTCAATTAGGAAAACCTGAAATAGTTTCTCCAATTTTTTGGCACGTTCAAAAGGAAGATCGTTCTCCTCGAGAAAATAATATGATAGGTACAGCAGAGGGATCGCATGAGGTCGTACCATATATAATAGAATTTCATCGCAATCTTTGCGAAAAAAGTCTTATTGATACAACAAACTTTTTTTCCTTTATTCTTTTTCTTTTCATTGAGATAGAGAGGAAAGAGAGAGTAAAATTTCTCTGGAAAATTCATCACGAGTGACTGGCAGCAGCACATACGCGTCCATGATGTAAGAACTCTCGCTTCAAGTATATACCATCTAATATGTAGCGATAATTTTACTGGTAATCCGTTTAATAATTCTAATCAGAGCTAAACGTAAACCGTCTGTCACCAAGAGAACTGTTAGTGGAGTAATTAACCGAACCAAGTTAGCGCATAGTGACGTTGACGACGGCGACGATGTTCTAAATGCGACTGCCTGCGTCTATAATAAGCAAAGATCACGTCCGTTGTAGTTTCCGGGTGTGTTCTACATTCCTTGATGGTACGCGTGCCCGCTTCTAGCCGCACAATCAAAGTCTACCTATGTATTAATCAGTTACTCAACTCCCAACATTCCCTAGCTCTCTATGGTCCTTGCTTCTTCGAAGTTTCTACACCGCCACAGCAAAAAAGTGCGGAAGATTTTCTTTTCTCTCAAAGTGAAATTCAAGCGCAGGCCTTGCTCTTCAGGCGCTGATGATATAAGGTAGAATAGGTGTACGGAGCTAGATTGACTACCCGATAAATCTGCGCGTTTAGGTATATCGTCGTTGAACATTGTTTACGTCTCACGAACTCGATTCGAATTTCAAGTTTAGCGATCCTACGTATTAGCGAAAGCGTTACGAAATACATATTGTGTACCCTCGAGCTAGAACAGTATTCCTCTCCCTTTTCGCATTATCGCGGAAGAGCGATAAAATTTTATTTTATGGAAATTGAAGATACGTTTTTAAAATATTTTTCCTTCTTTTTTAGTGGAGGTAAACAAGAAGTTTAAAGTTTGATCCTGAAATATACTACTGTATCCTAATGAACGTCTAGAGCTTATCGAAAGGCATAAAATTGAATTCAATATATTTTATACGGTCGCCACAAGATTTTCGCAGAAACGAAAATTGAATTCAAATTAAGATGTATGATCACGTAGAGAAATTTCATATGGGTGCCCATAAGCAGCCTCTTTGAGAGAACATCGAGAGCTTAAAAGTTCTACGAGGTTTGATCCCGTGACTTTGAAGGACGAAAGTGAATTTTGAGAAACGGATAGTCTGAATAGATTTTAGTTAAAAGGAACCAACGTTTCCTCGAAGTTCATAATTTACTTCTGAAGGACCAATCACACTTGATAAAAATAATTTAGATAGAACTGTCGGCTCCCCACATTATATCACAAACCAAGGAATGTAAAATGATAAATTTGCTGACGAGTGCAAAATTTCACGAAACGAAAGAAGAAAATTTCTTATTTCACGTTCTTGATTCGTATAAGATAAAGGTATTGGGTATTTTACAATAAGGACTGTAAAGTTTGATATCAGGATCGTGTGGAGCGTACTTTATAGCTCTTTAAGTACAGTTGAGTAAAAGCTATCAATGAATTTCAAACTAACATCATTCACACAGATATCTAGCATAATTATTATGAAACATCTTTAAAATTATTCTCGACGAAAGTGTGAGCCGAAAACTTACCCACGAAAGCAAAGGTATCATTTCTTTGTATGTTTACGTCGATTTTCTCTTCAACACTCGATAACTACCGTTTTCTTTTTAAATTCGATTTTATCCAAAAAACGCACCAACTTTAGAAAAAAAAAATGAGAGAACGAAAAAACGTTCGCGAAACAATAGTTCAGACACACGCGCAAGTCATGAGCGTCTCGTCGGACAAAACAATGATCGCGAGAAGTCAGCGTGTAGTTAAATGTATTACCTGAATGAACCGGTTCAACTGATTTACGAGGTACAGCGACGTTATGAGAGTTTTTAAAAAGAGTGAGAGACCGAACGCGGTCTCAGCGGGCTGGGTATTATGTTATACTCCAGTTTACTAAACATCTTCTGCACAGACAACGCAAAACTTATCAAGAATCAACTTTGACGACGAAGAAAGAATATATAGTATTTTCGCGACGCATCGGGCAATTTCTTCGCGTACACTCGCACTCTTCTCGTAGTCATCGTGAACGTGTTTCTCCGTATGCTTTGCGGCGACGATTGCTTACACGCTCGAGCTTCCCCGTTATGAAGAAAAATGTGAATTCCTTCAAAATTGTCGAACTTTTTCAGTTTGTATCTTTCAGGTGTGATTTCTGCGAGTTAGCTTTAATATTTTACCAGTCAAATTGGCATTTGAATGTGGAGGAGGACTACAAAAGAAGGAAAAACACGCCAATGCCTGCTTCTTTTCATTATGGGCTTATAGAACCTGTGACATTGCGCAGAAATCAACTCCAATGGGACGTTTAGTACCTATCTTTTGGTGAACAAATAATTGAAATTATCCTGCCTGACTTGTAGCAGAATATGATTTAAATCACCGAATAGTAAGGATAAAGCAGTCACTGGGACAAAGAACCGTTTCAGGGCTGATGGAAACTACAGAAATAACGAGAAAAACGTTATTGCTGGACAAGAAGTCTTCAAGAAGAGATGGGCAAACACGACAGTAAAATATACAGAGAACAAAGTTCGATGAAATAAAGGTGGATCCAGCTTAAGGAAACAATGAACACGAAAAACTAGCCCCAAAATCAACAGAGAAAAGGAAACACTGGTTCTCGAACACCTATAGCACTATTCTACCTCGGTGAAAGAAAAAACCGAGAACACTTAATTGGCGAGTACTGATAAAGAATGAAAATGTACACAACGAGAATAACTGAAACAGCGCTTCGACCTTAGTGGGTTACAAATTTTTTGATAAAACTAAAATCAATACCTGGCTGGAGATTTAAAAAAAATGAGAACTGTAACCAAATAGGGTGGAAACATGGAAGTGAGATGCAAAGTTCTAACTCCGACGAAACATTCACTTTCCAATACAAAATTTTTGTGATTCATTAACATTTCTCAATCAATATTTTCTACTTTGAGGCACAGAGTCTAATGAGAGAAATAGAATCGAGGTGTAATAGGAAAAGAAATACTATACCTCAAAACAAAAAGACTTTGGGCACAGATAAAATTATGGTGCAAATACCAAATCTAACGGTGAGAAACTGAAACTTTTCCACTACCTACCTCGTTGATAGAGATTCATTTCATACGCCCGCAAGGCTAAAATTTTTTGAAGTTTTCGAATAACGTCACGGTCTACGTTTATAATTTTTCTGTTCTTCTTGTACAGAAATTCTGTCGAAAATTTTTTCCAAATCTTTTGATAACGTCACATAATTTGAATTCAAAATGTTTCCAGCTGGAGAACATTTGGTAAAAACGTGGGCCATCCGCTTCTCACTGTCTTTCCGGTAAATGTCGGCTCCCAGGGACACGGGGCCTTAACCTCTTCAGGGACTTGGGAGAATTCTGATCATTGAGTTACAAGAAGAGAAGATTTCTTCAAGAAATTTCTACCATTGACGTAATTGATGAAGAGGGAAGAAGATGAATTGTAGGCCTGGGCGGAGGCTCTGCCTTGAATTTTAACTGTTAAGGTTAAACTATGGGTGAAGCGGTGGAGAGGGTGAATTGCGGTTTCAAAGGACGTGAAGCTCAGACCTACTTCAGGAACTTGGAACAATTTTGACCATCAAGCTATATTCTACCGGAGGAGGGCGGGGACTTGCGAGAATTCCGATCATTCAGCTGTATATTTATATATATACACGAGGAGAAAGGGCTAAGACGATTTCGATTCCCGAGCTATTTACATACTGTATAGAAACAAGCGGGCTCGGACAAATTTCGATCATCAAGCATGATGGATCAGGAAAGGGACTCGGAAAAATGCCGACCATCGAGCAAAGTTTGTTTCCAAAGAGGAAAAAGCCTCCAGCCTACGAGTAGTTTTGGGATTTCGGAAATTTTCAACTTTGGAATGATATATCCGGTAGCAGTTCTTGGAGAAATTTTGACTCTCTCAAACCAAATACGTTTTGTTAATTAACTCTATTTCATTTCTTCTTTCTGCGCGGGGCTCTTTTTTAGTCAACCGATCGACGAGTACAGTCACATACTCCTTCTCCCTTTAACATCAATTACAAAATCTGCCTCTTTCCGCTAGATTCCGAGAAGTCGCATCAGAAAACAATACGGTTGACTGATGCACTGGTTAAAATACCCTTTTTCTCTACGATTCCTCTTCTACCCCAATGTACAAACGCAAACATTAATGTTACCCCGGATAGGAAAGATCGACCCCTAAATAAAGCTCAAAACTATGAAGAAGAAAGTGGAAGACTCCCTTCAAGAAAATCAGTTAACATGACATCAGTCACCTTCTTACGCTTCAGAATAGGCTTAAAGCTCTTTCATATCGTTTTCTTTACAAAATTAATGAAATTGAGATTTTTCTTACACAAAGTTGAAATCGAATAATGATTCTTATTCACCCATTACTCCCTGCAATCTCAAAACCGAATTCCAAAAAGTTTATCGACGATGTCGCAGTGAAGAAATTGAGGTAAAAATTTTATGTGTATACTAGCACGGTAATGAATATATTGACCAACAAATCTATCGACAAAACAAGATCCATGAATAGTTCGCTCCACGTTATTTGCTAATGAACGACGTTATCAGCGAAACATTGATTTACTTTGCATTTTTTGGTACTCGGTACCAATCCACTCGTAAGTTCGCGTACCTACCAGCTTTATAAGCACTACAGTAGGTGAGGCAAACAACAGTTCACTAAAATTAATCTAAACGCTCGGCCCGGCGAAACCGCATTCACTCGTAGCTTCTGGATCTTGGGCTTGCAAACATTTTGTTTTCAGAAGACGCGCGCGGCGTCAACTCAATGTTTGCCGCTCGTGCTAACTTGAATAATGAATATCGCGATCATTAGGCTTGCCGCCTATTCTACACAGGCACAACACTGCGCCATAGGTTAGTTTATTTCGAAAAACAGAATAATGTTTTATTAATGTCGAATCTCTTTTGACATACCTACTGGTATTTAAAGTTTGCCTACGTCGCAATCCACTATGTGCATATTATGTTCATCTATATAGGTAGCCTACGTATATTGCCTTTTCTGTTCACCAATATTCGTATGCAATTTCATATCAAGTCTCTTTGTTTTCATTTGTGTGAAAATGAGTTGGGGTAAACATGCATTCCAATGTTGCATCTGTACTCTTGGTACAACGTATTGACCTCCAATATTTACGTCAATTAAAAAACCAAGAAGAGGAATTATAATATCGAACGATCATTCTTGAGAAGTAGTTCAACGATTCGCGCGTAGTTACCGGAATCCAAAAACAATTAAGCTCGAGATAGGTAGTTTAAAATACCACACTAGCAGAGTTCATCACGTAAATTTCAACAAGCTGTTTAGCATAAGCACCTGAACGCACTTGCCAGAGGGCCTGACTGTTTTTCCCTTCGCGACATACGTAATACTCTTGAATATTCTAAAGGAAATTATAAAAATTGAACAAATCTCGAAAGTGTCATATATATATGTAAGAACGTGAACGTTCTTCACTGTCAGTCGCGTCACTCTCCTACTCACGGACAAAGTTCGGAGCTCCGACCATATAACGCTATTCCTCTCTCGTCCAGTTTATCCTTCCGAGTGCAGTCAGCTGACCTGCCTTTCCTTTGGGAACTCGATTTTTTTATTCGATTCTGTGGAAACACAGTATCGTCAGATTTGTCAAGATTTTACATCTTACATATATATATTATATATATATATATATATATATATATATATATATATATATATATATATATATATTTTTTTTTTTTTTTTTCAGTAAAAAATTTTTAATGTGGAAGTTTAATTATCAACCCTACATTATAAAAAGTTAGGAAGATTAAGGCGCACACTATAAAAAATGAGTAAGTACGTTGTAATGTTTTAAGTTTTAATTACGATACAAAAATAATTAAAAACGCACGACACTCAGTAAAGAATTCGCAGTCAGATGTATTTTTAAGTATCAAATTTGGTTTATTTGGACGGACATGAGAGGGTAACTCTTCAATCAAAAATGTACACACAATGATTCTGAACGTACAGGTACTCAATGTCCGTGTATCACTCACTTTTACATGAACTCACGCTTTTACATAAGGACGTTTTTCTCCTCCATCTGTTCCATACTTTGTTAGAAAGACCACACCCTGAACGTGCCCGTGGCTGATGAGGATTCAATCAACAAAAAACGAAGAGAAGGTCGGGTACTAAAGAAAAAAAAAAAAAAAACACTCACGCAGTCGCGTGAGTAGTACACGACTTTTCTTCCCACAATGCAAAAAATATTGAGAGAGTCACTCCCTCTCTTTAAATTGAATACCAATGACCTGTCAATCATGTCAAATATTTGTAGAATAAACAATAAAACTCAGTTTATAAATTCTATCACTACGATGTCACATCAACAGATAACAGAGTAAAAATACCTATAATCCAATAAGGAAACCTGAATTTTGTTATAATTTAGGCTAAGAGTCATCTAAAGCCTACAAAACGTCTCCAGAAAAACCACTCCCCCTCCCCCTGTCCAAACTGCTACGAGGCTATAACAGTTGTTTCTAATAAAAAAGAGCTCTACAATCATTTTTTCCTATACGTTATTCTTAGCATATTATTAGTCTAGTATACTGTATATTAGTGCTGAGTGGTTCCATTCTTCATCAATTCCGATTCCTGGCATCTCTTAAAGCTATCTCGAGCTGCTATTCCTCTCGTGCACTCATAAATTGCCTTCACGCTATCATATCATCATTTTCTATGCACACTCCACCCCAAAATTCTTCATCTGGGAATCCAGCTACAACGAGATCCCGAAAAACTAAAAAAATCGATGTCGAAACAAAAGAAGCAACCAATCACCTAATAGTCAACCCCTCATTCCTTCCCTCACGCTTCAACCATTCCAAACGTATTAACAAAATACCTCACTTTTCTAGCTAGAAAATTCAGTAAAAATATATAGCACCCAAGCCCGGTTTACTCGTTAGTCTAATCTCAAATCTCACTCAAAAAAGCCAGTCCAAATTGAAAATAATCTTTCCATCTCTTTTGACACCTCAAATCAACTATGAACCACTATTAATTATGTACCCATACATGAAAAGATGACAAATAAATCAATTATTAATTAAGAGTGAAATCACCCAGGTAGTCTCGCTTGCATAAGATTAAAAAATTGTACTTAATCATTCAAACTCAAGGTTTTCACTAAAATCAGTCGAATAACAAATTAAGAAAAATAAAACGTGAACCCACATTTTGGTCCTCATCCCAACGAAATTCAAGGCAATAGGAGGTCATTTTAGCTCGGATGCGAATAGGCCACACTCGTCTTACTCATACTTATCTTCTCACTAATCTCGCTCCTCCATCATGCCCTCACTGTCTCCAAGAAAATTTATCAGTTGATCATTTTTTCGCATGCCCCGTCCTGCAACCCACTCGAATCTCCCTAAATATATCTTCCAATATCAATGCAGCACTAAACAACAACTCCGAAACCATCGACTCAACCCTAACTTATTTACGCACCACTCAATTCTACAACTTCATATAATTCACCAACAAATTCCGTTCGATCGCCACCAATACGTACCTAATTTAACCTAATTCAAGTAATGTTCTAAAATAAGATTGTAACGCCGAGCAAATAACCCTCGTGCAGTTTATAATGCTCGTAAAATAATAATAATAATAATAAAAAAAAAAAAAACTATCGAGTATGACTAATAATAATGAAAAATAGCTAGAAAAATGAACAACTCGCCATTGCCACTATCCGTTCAAAAATAAATTTAACAAAACAAATAAAATTTGACAAAACAAAATTCAACGCTCTAGGGGCTGTGGGAAGCGAGATACAAGTGTACTAAATTTGAACGAAAGGGAACATTTCTCGAGAACTACTCATCCGATTTTCAAAAAAATTGCAGGTGCACATCTTCAGATATACTACTACAATATGGCCAAGTTACAATAAAATCCATCGGGTAGTTTCGGAGGAGTTCCGCGGACAAAAAAATCTTATATATATATATAAGGAAACCTGAAATTTTTTTTTATGCTAGTTGTGATCTAGGACCCCTAAAACGTCGAGAAAGTTCATTACCCACTCCCCCTGTTGACCTTGCTACGGGTGTAATACCTCACTTTCCTAGTTAGAAAAGTCGGTAAAACAAGGCAATGGTTCTTTCTAGAATGTATACAGTATACTCGTAGTGCATTGAATCTACATACGTGACGTATACCTACACGTAATTCTATCTTCGTTACCAAAATACATATTTTATCTGATTTGGATACCGCTGATTTCCTATACGTCGGATGGGGATTAACAAATCGATAATAAGTTTCAAATATCAAAAAAGAATTTCTCGAATCAAGCCCGTCCCCTCCTTCTCCTCCCAACATATCAATGAATCTGCCCCACCTGTCCGGTAGCAGGAAATAAAATACAGTAGAAGTCCTATTATCTAGACAACCACGCTTTAATTACTTTCCTCTTCTTCCATATAAACGGATAGGCTTTTGCAGAAAGAATACGAGTAAATTTGAAGCAACAATCTATTATTCACCACTGTAGTACTGTTCGATTTCTAAAATCTGTTTCATGCATGTAACGTTACCTAAAATTTACGTTTACTTTGTGTGTACGTTCATAATTTTCTGGTTAAAAAAAAGTCACTCGATTGATTGAAATTTTTGCTACCTAAACTATCTTCGGTGCCAATTAGTCTGTATAGATAAACTTCTACTGCAGATCTAATGTTATTCGTTCTTTCTGAACGTCACCCTCGATTTGTCAGGGCACAAGATACTACCCAACAAGCTTCAAAACTTCCGACCACCGAGCTACACATATACAAGGAGGGGGGAAGAGAGATACTTTGTAAAATTCCAATTTTTTAGAGGTATAGAAAGGAGGAGGCGTTGTGGTTTTGGAGGCAATGGGAACTCTGGCGTACTTGATTATGTATTTTAATCTTAAAGCTATACTTGATACTACGTCTCTGTGCTAGAGTATATGTGATGAAATAGTCGTTTGATGCTTATGGGGAGAAAAAAAAATCAATAATTTTAAGCTTCATCTCACTGGTGGAGGGAAGAACATAAGCATAAGATCAGATAGCGCAGGTTTCTCGCTGCCTCATTAAGACTTTCCGCAACATTTCTCGCTATAAGTCATCATTCTCGTATTACAAAGGTTAGGATTTTATTCGTGCAGAGAATGATAAATATTCGATAAAAAATTGAGGCTCGACTGCTCGCACAGTAGACAAAACAAAGATAAATTTTGAAACAATTTTTATCTTTGTTTTATCTACCGTGCGAGCAGAGCCTCAATTTCTTATTGAACATCCTCGCGTATTATTTGTACAGCAAAAATATTCTTGATGCCTAAATGAAAAACTTGAGTGAAAAAGTGAGATTATTTTGTATTTATAATACCTTTTTCGGTTCTAATGAATGAAAACGCGTTTTTCTCGTGCTCCGTTGCGTTCTAGAGAGTGAAGACGCGCATCGTGAATCTACAAATTCATGTGAACCAAAAAATTGCGCACGCCACACGAGAATGAAGTACTCGATGACTTCGCGCTGCATCGCCAAAGCGCTCGAATAGAAATCTCTTACTTCGTCCCCTTAAAATAGCGTAGTAATATTTCGGATGATATTCCATGAAGTTTCCTTCGAGTCTCTTGAGTAAATAGGTCGACGGTCAAACTTTGTAGAACTTCGCATATCTGCGTATTTGCAGTTCACTTCGTTCCGGGCTTCCTTGTGTGGGCCATCAGGAGATTCCAAGTCTTTTGATCTTTAAGCAATATACTTGGACCTCAAAATTTTTCCGAATCCCTCAAGTAGGACAAGCACACTATATTCACGCCTTCGTGAAATACCAGGAACTTTAGACAGTAAGTTGTGCACACAGTTGCAACCAACAGCATAGGTTCATCAAATCACGCTGATACAGATGCGAATAATAGCTCACGGATTTAGATTCGTCAACTTTCTGTACTCTTTTTCGTATAGATATGTACTTGTGATTCAGTGCAGAATATCGTTCACATGTACTTACCAGACCTGTGTCGTCAAGTAGACCCGTTTTAATGTCCTTCTTCTTAATATTTTGATTTTTTCAATCGATAATACCACGACGGTATTGTACAGCAACTTGCAATCATCATTATAAAGTAATTGTGCTCTTCTTAGTCCCGTACACTCGTTCATACGCCGCTTGTTTATTGAAGTCGGTACCAAAGCAATTTACATTTGAAAGAAATTGTCACGTCTATATAGTATCCATCATATTACCATTCTGCGGATTATCTACTCGTACCAAATTAAAATATTATTTTCTCATACATTGTGCGCTCTTATGCCTTAGAGCACAATCTGAGATCTAAGCGATTACTAAATATTGTATGGTACTTTCAAGTGCCTTTGATTTGTTTCATTGAACAGAGCGCTCTACGATTCTTAAAAGGTAAGTAGAGAAGATATAAAATCGGAATGTCGCGCCGATGCTTAAAAGCGAAATTTCTAAGAAACACATGAGAAGTTAACCTGATGGATGAAAATAAAACTAACCGCACTCTGGTTATTGACCTCGAGTCGTTCACGAAGTCATGGATCGTTCATTTATTTCAAACTCCAATGAGCGAAATTCACCTACGCATCATGGGTAATATGAAAAATAGGAGTCTTTCTCATTAACTACATTAAATGGATGTGAAGAGGCAAAATAGGGGTGCTTTCGAGTCGCACTTTCTAAATAACCAAAATTTTCACAAATGATACACATGTTTATGATATGCGATGCGATAACAGAAGTTAAATCGATTGGATGTGACAACGATTCAAGGTGAATTGAATGCGTATGATCTTCGGATCGTTGCAGTGATTTTATACCTTGAATAAATGTATCAATAAATGACCATATATGATATTGTTTTAGTATAAGTCTGATTTAAATTTGGGTTCGGCACCGTAAATTTAATTGTACATTTGTATACGAGTAATTAATGACGGGCAGACAAAACTTGATTATATTGGAAGAATATGTTGGGCTGGTAAGTAGACACCTGTGAAGGATGCAATCGACGTAAAACAGAGGAGGGGTATCGCAAAATGCGAAGCTTATCTCATTCATTTCAATTCGCATGATGTGTAGTTTATAGTTTACTAGCGGTTGGCGGCGGGCGCGCCGCCAACCGCCACTGTGTGTTGAGTAGATATCTGTGTTTTGTAAATATTTGGATTTCAACGGTAAGAGCTAACTTGTCAGATAAAGGCTGTATTGCAGCAAAAAACGGACTCTTCAATATTTTACCAGTCGCAATGATTGAGGAAATAGATGGACAGAACTCTCTCTCTCTCTCTCTCTCTGTGAATCTGAAATTAGACTCATTTGAAAGGAAATTACAGGGGCTACAATTTTTGTTCTCCTCAATTTTCCATATAAATAAGTAAAATTCGTGTCAGGTATACAATAATTGAATTTTTAGAACTGTGAGGCTTAACGCGTTTAAACATTTGGAGCAACGTGTACAGTGAGAAGCAGTTTTACTAAGTCGGAATTAATCGTTTTTTACCATTTAGTTTTTCGCTCATTACTCCATCCAGAAGGAGTCAAAACGTTGAAATTTATCTAGAACTTTACCCGAATAAAAATAAGACTTTCAAAAAATACTGCACGTCGATAGGTAGAAGCGTTCAAATAACAGGCATACAATCATATCATCGTTGTCACAGTCGCGTTTCTACAGACAGTGAGACAAACATTCTAAGATTTCCCTACTTCCGGTAACGTTAAGAAAATAAAAAGAACACACCTCTAACGTGCTGCAATTTAGAAGGTAGCACCAAAATCCGGTTCTCAAGAATACAGGATGTGAGGGTAGGAGAGAAATACAGTAGACAGTTGCGTGTAGGTACCCTTCTTTGGTGAATCGAATCACGTCAAGTGACGCATACAGCGAGGGCACACAATTTTTAATAAGAACTTTTTTTCTATGGGAGCTAAAGTTTAAAATTTATTCTGGAATAATACGAATATGTGGCGAAGATTTCAAGTCGATAGGTACAGCGGTTCTCAAGTTATAAAAGGACAGACAAACAGACAAACTTTCCGCATCTTCGATCTGTGTAATGTACCTATTATAAACCTATTATTGTGTAGCCATCAAACTCACAGATCGTGATAAACACAAAAAATTAATCGAATAAACAAAGTCTTCATACACGATAAACTTGTGCGTGCGTATTTCGATAAACTTGTGCGTACTTCGTATGCTTTCATTATCGAGAGACCGATACAAGGGATACAAATAATCGATGAATACTGAATCGGATTTATTTTTTGAGTGAAGAGACGGTGAATATTGTAGCTTGGGGAAGAACACACGATAATGAAATGTATCGAGAATGAATTTTAGTAAATAACGCGGGGGACATAGTCTTACTGGGGTACTTTAGCATTTTATAAGCTTTTGAGATTAAGGAAGATTAGGATTTCTCTTGGAAAATTGTCACAAAACACCGTGACGAAACCTCGGGACTATGAAAAATTTTATATTCCCAGTTACCTCTTGTAAATGTAGCTTGAAAGTTGAAATTATCCTGCAAGTGACTGTAATTTCATAAACTTTCAGTTACTGTAATACGACCTCGAAACCAATTCAATTCTTTTCTTATTCTTCCAGGGCTTTACGACTGAAGAGCCCTCTCGCGCCGAACAAGATTAGTATTACAATAATAATATAATAAAATAAATAAATAAATAAAATAAAGCAAATAAAACGCACGTATACACTCACACACACACGCACTGAACATTTACACAACGCACCCCGAAAATGAAAATCAAACAATGTAAAATACAAGACTGATCATTTAGTACCTATTTTTCTATAATAGATTCAAATTCTTGATATGCAGACAGCGACTATTCTGGAGTGAGCTCAAAGTAAAATTGTCAGATCCTTGAGAGGAGGGTGAGAACAGAAAGTTAGGATCACTGGCTTCATAGTTGGTATCTAAGATTCACATTGTACCGAGAACACTAATTCATCAATTTCACGTGCAAATGTTTACAAGAAATTTATCCTTACGTTTGTATAACTCATATCTGAACGAGCAATTTTTGTTTCTCAGTTGCGTTTTGATATCAGTATTGAACGTGTAGTTTATTCGCCTTTTGTGATGGTTGTTTCAAAGAGATGCCCTATTTCAAATGTTTGCAATTTATTCGCATTAATTTGTATTTGCAGAATGAATGTTATGTAGGCCATATGTTAACGACTTTTGTGAGACTAGTGAGTCAGACGATGAAACTTATGAACCTGCGCCTGAGAAGAAGAGAGGCAATGGTTAAACCTGGCAAAAAGAATCTCAATTTACGTCAGGTATAGAAGTGGAGAAAGCTGTGAACGAGAAAAAAATGTGACTCGCGGGAAAGTGTTGAAGGATTTAAGATATATCGGAATGGGGTCTGGAAAATTTGTGTAGATCGTGAAAATGTGTCGAAATCGCCTTGCTCGTGTGTGTACTACTTCTTAAAACATTTAACTTGTAAGTATGCATTGGGCATGTTGATCAGACTCAAACTTTGCGACGTACCTCCTCAGGCAAAAAGTGTGTCCTTAGAGCAAAAACGGAAACGTGGCACCCCGCAGCAGCTAAGAAAGCTCTTTTAGTACAATATATATTTTTCTTTTTTCAGACGTACCGGTGAACACAAAGATGCTAATTGATCATTTAGTGCGGTTTCAATTTTTCTTTTGTTGTTTGATGTATTTTTTGCTGGGGCATTGTCGATAAGCTGTTCCATCAATTTTTTTACTGTGCATTGTTTTTTTTGCTGTTAATCTGTACTTTTGCTGTGATAAAATTCCTTTGACCGTGTTAATCGTCTTTTTTGCTGTGCTATTAAATCCAACCCATTTCCAAAAATGTGTAAGACCTATACTCGCATGTACTATAGGACGTCTTCAGTTGATTTCTACCTTTATTTTTTGGAGATGATCTTCGATGGCTATTTCAACATTCTTCAATTAAGACAATAGAAAAAATAACGAAGAGAGATGCGAGTTCTTTCCTAATGTTTTTGGTTCTAAACTTCTTCCTTTTTAAAAAAAAAAAAAACTCGTAATTTGGCAGAGTTTATTCTGATGGGTCTTTTTTCGTACAGCTCGTGCCGATATTGAGACATGAATATTGTAAGAGAGAAGTTCACGACCTGTTGATCATTCACTGTCTACTACCAAACGAGTATCTGCTGGAAGGAAAATACAGAGAAGAATAGTATTTCATCAATATGAACGGAAAAAAGTTCCCATGATTATCACCAGGCATATTTAATTTTCTGATCGACCTATTCTCTTCTGGTTCTGTACTGTTACCGTAGCCGGGTTCTAATCATTCGAGATAAATAAAAAATTTTCACAATATCTAACATCAAGTTGAAATATTTCATCATGCAAAGAAAATAATGCACTAAGGCATTGTGGAGGGAGGATAATTCGCACGCCAACCGACATATTCGGATGACGACCCTTCTTACGTAGCTTTACAATACTTACTTCATAAATACTCATAATAATTATTACCGTCATCGACAACATTGACCATGGTGAGCGGCCGTATCGAGCACTCTCGTTATGAGTATCTTCTGCAAGAAATTGTCGACCATTGAATGTTAATTTCATTCTGATAGTGAACCGAGCCTCATTATGGCGGCATCGGCATCGTGTGTTAGAAGAATATCGTTTGCGAGAATACAAGCGCCTAAATACACCTCAAGCAACGTGGAATATTCTCAATAATCTATTAACCAATAACGTTGAAAGAATGTATAATGCGAAATTACACTCGCGCTTATATTTTTGGGAAAGTACTAGGTACGAAAATGGAATACTAATAATTGAAATTATGCATTGAGTAATGTTTGTTGCATTCAATATGCAGATGCAGATTACGAGTATAGTGTTCATATCGATTGTGGCGAACGGAAATTATCGTACACTCCTCCCCAGTCCGCCAAAAACTTCGAATAATTAAACTTAGACATATTATGCGTAAAAAGTCAAGAAGTCAAATGGTGAACAAAAATTTGAGTACCTACCTATCTAGTTTGGAGAATTTCATTATTATATTTGGTCTTTCAGAAACTCTTCGTAAAATCTTATTTTCAAATACCTACCCACATAGAATGGTATCTCTTCATCTACCAAGAGTGGGGTGTCTACAAGATAAATTGAAAAAAAAAAGAGGGGCACTCCATACTTTTTCTTTTTTCTTTCTTTTTTTTTTTGGGGGGGGGGGGGAGATAAGGCGACTTTTTGGCTGAAATGATGGGATTAGAACTGGTATTAAATGTTTACGGTGGGAATCGTAATAGTTCAGAAATATAGCCTTCCACGACGATTTGGCTCAATTTTGAACTCGAAAGTACAACGATCAACAGAATTGTAAGTTGAAAGACATTAAAATACTTACAAACCTTTCTTATACAATTTTATTTGGATTTTTGGAAGGTAAAATCTGGAACGAATTTTCAAGCTGCAATCAATTGAAGGGACTACAATCAATATGAGAGAAAAGAACTGAACGGAGGGGATGTTTGAGTAAATTGAAGCACAACTCACTTAGGAGTATTATGACGTTTCCAGCTTCAAAGAGGAAGGAAGGCCTAAAGAACTATTTCAAAGGATAATTTTTTTGTTTTATGCAAGATAATGGACAACTTGGTCGCAGTTCTCAAAAAGTTGAAGGAGGGGTATATGGAAGTGTGTAGTTTTCTGCATACGCAGTGTTCGGTGGATACCTTATAGGGTAGGACGGAGATTAGAAGTTTTAGATACTTTTAAGTTTTTAAAAAAGGTCAAAGCTATTAGGCTCTCCCTGGGTCGCTCTTCCTCCTCTGGCATTCAAGCCTTTAGATCCCTCGGTGGCAGATTTCAAATTTTCTGGGTCACAATCCCTTAGGTCAAGGGTATTTAGACCGAGATGTTTAAGCTCACGAGAGAGAATGGGACCGCTCTTAGGGTATGCGTGATCTTTTCAAGTTTCGAGATGAAAGGACGCGGACGTACGAACGGAAACTCTAGAATTGGAAGGGAAGCGTGTTACGAAAAGAAATGAAATTTATGGAGAAACTTTTTCACAAGTCTCGCTGGAATTCCAGTCGTCACAATCAGAACCATTATGTTGATAAGTTTCTGTTAACATCATCACAAGGGGCTCCGTTCAATTTTTTTTCTTTCTAATACTGGTAAGTAGTTTTCTACGGTTTCTTCGCAAGTCTTCAACGCATGAATGCGCCCATTAAAAATAAGAGTGTAATCTCTTCGCCACGAATAAATTCACCTCATGAATATCTCATTTAGTTTCTTGATCCTTACCTATTTACAGAATGCAGTCATCTCGGAATACGTGAAAACAAAAAATTAAAATAGTCATTAATTGTAATAGGACTACTTCCTTGTGTCATAGCTGAACGAGTAATCACTAATCGTGGGGGATTTGCTTGGCAAAGCGTACTGTTTCATAAGCTCATCCAAAATGCTTCGACCTTCATGAATGGTGCGTACGCCGTTTGAGCTACGACGAACTGGATTTTGTACCTCTTCTGCCGCTGAGACAAGTACTACCTGTGGATTTTGTTTCGATTTCGCTCGATTTTTATTGACTGCGTTTTTTGACGATGCTGATGTCACTCTGCTCGAAATATCAAAAGGTATCGGATGCGATCGTGAACGCGGTAAATCACTAGAAGGAAGCGGAATGATGTCGAAGATGGCCGGTATCGGAAATGAGGCTACAAAAGGCGGACGATCATTATCACGGGCAAAATGCTCCTCAAATCTGGCTGGAGTTGGTTTACGCGACAGGTGAGGAGGGAAATTCGCGTATTCTCGCAGCTCGCTCGGATCACCCGCGATAATGAACTGCAATGCGTTCACGTCGGATGGTGCGATGATCGGTCTGTTGTCGCTGACTCCAAAGCGAGTCGATGACTCGTCTGGTTCCTGCACAGAGTAGTGTGGATGTGGAGACATTGACGGCGGACGTGTTTTTGCCAGTGGAATTGGCTTTTGCGGCGATTTACGTTTGGGATTCGGAGGTTTAGATAGAACACGAACTACCTCTGATTTAGGGGGAGCGTAATTGCTGTTAGACGCGATATTTTGCGAAGCTCCTTCGAATTTCTCCGCATCGCTTTCATTATTAATGGTAATCGGGGGAATTGTAATGCCTTCGCCAGCCGGCTGAAAACCGTATTTGTTTGCCCCATACTCGACCACACGAAGTTTACCTCTATCATCGATATATCCGTATTTACCGATCACCTCACCTGTGGCCAGTTTCGTTTCGATTTTGAAACTACCGTCAGCGCTTTCAAAACCGTACGTATATGAACCATTTTCGTTATGTCTGGAACAATGAAAGAAAGAAGAAAAAAAATAATATTATAATAATAATAATAATAATAATAATAATAATAATAATAATAATAATAATAATAATAATAATAATAATAATAATAATAATAATAATAATAATAATAATAATAATAATAATAATAATAATAATAATAATAATAATAATAATAATAATAATAATAATAATAATAATAATAATAATAATAATAATAATAATAATAATAATAATAATAATAATAATAATAATAATAATAATAATAATAATAATAATAATAATAATAATAATAATAATAATAATAATAATAATAATAATAATAATAATAATAATAATAATAATAATAATAATAATAATAATAATAATAATAATAATAATAATAATAATAATAATAATAATAAGGGGTCAGAAGGGGCCAGTAGTGGGAGATCTTCTGATCGACTGGTCTCTCAACAAGAGAGAGCACCGCTACCATTTGCTGAAGCTCAAGCCCGATCTGCAACCTTCAAGTGGCGACCCCGTTAAGCCAAGCAACATCGTTGGGCGGCGACCAATGCAGAAGGACGCAGGAGAAGGAAAACTCCGAGAATAAAACCAAGTTAAGGAGAAGGAAAACTCCGATTAACAAACCCGGCCAAAGCTGTCATCGCAGCGTGGGAGACCGGATGAAGAGGCAGGGCATGGACGACCCGCCTGTCCAACGTGGGATTTTGCGCGAGAAGGAAAACTCATCAAACCTGGCCAAAGCTGTCATCGTATGCAAACCCTTCCCAAGGATCCGAACGGTAAGACGCAACAGAGCTCCCTGAACGCCTTTAGGGTTGAGCCGCGCATTAGTAGTGAGGGATGTGGAAAGAGAAGGAAAACTCGATATAAAACCCGGTAATAGCCGTATGGAAAGCCCTTTCAACCCCAGGACCAAGCAGTTGGAGATGAATAGTAAATGGTCTGCAAGAAATCCGTAAGTAACACAACTGAAAGGGAGGAGCAATCGTGTGATAAACAGCATTCACTTCCAAGAAGGGTCAAAGGATTACGTACTGCTTCTACAGAGCCTTCACGTCCTGAGATTCCAACTTGGGTTAAGTACTGCTGCACGGGTCCTATTGCAAACCCAAACCTGGGCGGAGGTATAAAAGGTAAATACAATAAAAATGGTTAGGACACGAAGTCAAGTAGCCTCGGACTTAGTAAGCCAAGTGGCTAGGCTTACTGATACGGATCGTGAGCCACTACCAGGATCAAGCAACAGACCAAGCGGTGTGGCCCTGGTAACCCAATCCGCAAGAAAACTGGCAATGAATAAGCGAAGTACTCCTGCTTCCTCCGAACAGAGAACTGATTCGGCCAGAGAAGTAGAGGCGCAACCACATACGCGCCAACCAACAAGAGCAAAGAGATTGAAGTGGACAAAGGAAATGAACGAATTTATAGTACGCTCTTACTACGTGTGTACCAAAGCGGAATCGGACTGCAATATGTGGAGACAAAAAGTATACCAGCTTTTCTGTGAAAAATACCCAAACCTCACAGTCACAGAACAACGAATAGCCGATCAGAAAAGAGTAATAGAACGGGGCCTTCTTGCTCGTGATATAATAGAAAGAATTAAAGCAGAGGTTCGGAGCAAACTGGACAATACAGAAGTGACTGAGGAGAGCCTGGAAGGAGACCCTGAGTGCATTAAACAGAATGATAACATAGAACCAGAAAGGGAAGAAGCACCCGTGGAATGTACAGCCAATAACGAACTGGATGAAGGTATAATGACCGAGTACCAGCAAGCACAAGCTGAATTCCTGAATGGTCCAGTATGTAACAGACCACAAATACCGAAGATAAGGGAGACAGCAAAAGCAAAGATTATCATCAAAAAGATCAATGACTGCATACAAAATGACCCAGACCTCCGAGAAGATAACGTTGACATATACGCAAAAGTGTATTGTGCAGCAGTTGCAGTGGCAAGAAGCCTAGGATTAAAGTGGAAAACAACGCACCAATCAAGCGCCACCAGGGACCACAAAAACCCAAGTGGATGATACGGTTAGAAAATGATATAAAGGAACTACGAGCAGACCTCAACAGAATAACGGCGGCAGAAAAGCAGGAGCAAAGGAGTAGACGAATGAAGAATCAACTTGAGAAATTGAAGAGGAAATATCAAAACCACGCCAAATACGAGGATAAAAACAAAGACCTCATGGAAATTCAAGACACAATAAAACAGAAGCTGGTCACCAAAGCAGCTAAATTGAGGGCATATACAAAAAGCCACCACAGAAGAATAGACAACAGAATCTTCAGAAATAACGAGAAAATATTCTACAGAAATATGGGCCAGAAAGAAGACAGTGGACAAAACACTGAAGTTCCTACAAAAGAAGCTATAACAGAGTTCTGGGAAGGCATCTGGTCAAACGAAGTCAAACACAATGAAGAAGCATATTGGGTTAAAAGAGTGGAAGAAAATATGAGTGACATACAAGCAATGCCAGATAGCCCAGTCGTATTAGAAGAATTTAAGACGATACTTAAAAAACTAAGCAACTGGAAGGCACCAGGCCTCGACAGAACACAGAACTTCTGGTATAAAAAATTCTTCACTGTACATAGGCTAATGCTGAGAAATATAAACAAGTATATTGAGGAACCTGAGCAAATCCCGCGATTTTTCATGGAAGGAGTAACATACATGTTACCAAAGAAAGGAGAGAGCACCGATCCTACAAAATACAGACCAATAGCATGTCTACCAACCTGCTACAAGATATTTACCGCATGCCTTACCATGAGAATACAGGAACACTGCACCAAAAACAACTTAATAGCGGAGGAACAAAAAGGGAGCCGGAAAAATACGTACGGATGCAAGGAGCAGCTTGTCATTGACCAACTAGTAATGGGACAAGCAAGAAAAGAGAACAGGAAATTGCGCACAACATACATAGACTATGCAAAGGCGTACGATTCAGTCCCGCATATGTGGCTAATAAAAAGCCTGCAATTATATGGAATACAATCCAAAATAGTAGAATGTCTGAGGAATGTCATGAGCAGATGGACAACGAAAATCCAGCTCAGACATATAGAGACGGGAGTCATAAAGGTGAGACGGGGCATATTCCAGGGGGACTCGCTCGGTTCACTTTGGTTTTGTATAGCCCTGAATCTATTATCGGCTATATTAAATGAAACCCAAAAAGGATTTAGCTGTACATGGATGATATAAAGCTGTACGCACCCTCAAGAGAAACAATGGAACAATTAATACAGCTGGTACGGGTGTTCTCAGAAGACATCTGCATGAAATTTGGTCTAGATAAATGCCGAATACTAGACACAAACAACACATACAACACAGCACCCCAGAATAATACATTCCAAATGCAGGAAGAAATGGACACACAAATCCAAGATATGGAGATAGGCCAGACATACAGATACCTGGGTACCGAACAAAACAAGAACACCGATCACGGAAAAATGAAGAGGGAATTGAAGGAGAACTTCATAAGCAGAGTCAAACGGATATTGAAAACAGGACTGAATGGTAGAAATATAACAAACGAAGTGGTTATATGTAGGTACGGTACCTACAGATAAAACGTTATATGTAGGTATGGTATATTTGTGTCTGGAAGATGCTGTAGACCTACACATACAGTATGCAGGCTGATTTCAGTATGCAGGCTGATTTCGTGTGAAGGTGAAATACAAAGGGTGAATAGTTTCACGTCTAATAATGCCGGGCGATGAACTATTGAATGGATTAATACCTAGAGGTCACCCAAAACGTGCCACAAAACAGTTGTCATTCAACAGGACCAGCGCGGATAGAACGACGAAACGGAAACTACCGTCAGAACTACCGTCTCTTGACGGTGCTAAAGCACCAAAAAGGAGGAAATGCGTACCTGAAGATGAAAGTGAAGACGATGATGGAAAGCCCACTTGCCTTGTATGTTATAGTAAGATTACAGGAGGAAATAGATCAGCACTTACGTTCACAAAGTGCTGCTCCATGAAAGTTCACACAGCATGCTTACAAGAAGACGGTTGCCCTCGCTGTGATGACTTTGGGGATGATTGAAGTAGGTATCTCGATGAGTCCTCATTTTATTGTACTATTTTATCTGTATTAAAGTGTTACACTTATTCCTATGTGTAACGATATGAATTCAATTAATTACATGCGTGTCGTATTTGTGATAAATATGATGATTGTATTCCAGACGAATACATAAACTAGTACTGGACGGTCTACATACCATACGGGTAGGTCTACAGCATCTTCCAGACACAAACATACCATACCTACATATAACGTTTTATCCGTAGGTACCGTACCTACATATAACGCCTACCTATAACAAAAGCGATAAATACATATGCGATACCCATACTCACATACTCGTTTGGGATAATAAGCTGGAGTGATACGGAGCTGGAGGACCTGGAAAGGCAGATGAGAGTACACATGGCAAGACGGAGAATGTTGCACCCAAAAACTGTCATAGAAAGACTAACACTGCCTAGATACAAAGGAGGCCGCGGAATCACAAATTTAAAATGGCTAAGAAACTGCCAGCTAACCAACATTCGGAAATTCTTCCAGAAAATGGAACAAAAAACAGCGTTACACAAGGCAGTAGTACAAGCGGATAAAAATATAACCACAGTGCGACTCAAAGAGGAGATACCGGAGGAAGAAACCAGGAGGAGAGGAATAGAGAAGCGAGATGAAACATTGGAGACACAATGGAAAGCGAAAATACTGCACGGAAAATACCCGTACGAGCTGAATAAAGAGAAAGTGGACCAAAAAGCGTCGCTCATGTGGCTCAAGGATGGGTTCCTATACCCGGAAACGGAAGGGTTCTTTATGGCGATCCAGGATAGCGTAATTAAAACAAGAAATTATCAAAAATATATACTGAAGGACAACTTGGCAAAGGAAGATAAATGCAGAATGTGCGGTAGACCCGGAGAAACTATAGAACATATAACAAGTTCATGTGAGAAAATAGTAAATAATAAAAGTTTAGAATGCACGCTGCATAAAACAATACGGGAAGCCGACAAAGGATACACATCACTGAACCAAAGCTGAGAACTGCAAGAATCAATCCCAAAATGGAACCGAGAAAACAGAAAAGAGAAAATTAGAACATGGAAACAAAAATGTCTACATGGGAGATATCCCGCGGAACTTGAAATGAAGGGAATAGATAAAGCGGCGTCGTTGATATGGTTAAAGAAAGGGAACTTCTTCCCGGAAACAGAAGTGTTCATCATGGCCATCCAGGATCAGGTTATCAACACAAATAACTATAGAAAATACATTATCAAAGAAGATATTAATGACAACTGCAGAATATGTGGGCAAAAATCAGAAACCATTCAACATATAATAGCCGGATGCGAGAATTCAGCCCAAACAGAGTACACCGAAAGACATAACAACGTGGCTAAAACGCTGCACAGAGCACTAGTTCTGAAATACAAAATGAAGAAAACGGTCGAGCAATATTACAAATACATCCCAGAAAGAATTATAGAAAACGAAGAGGTCAAGATATTCTGGGATAGAACAATAATTACAGACAAGACAGTGACGGCCAATAGACCAGATATAACCATACATGAAAAAAAAGCGAAGAAAATACTCCTGATTGATATAGCTGTCCCTAATACAGTAACCGTTGAGAGAACAATAAAAACAAAGCTGGAGAAATATGCGACTCTGGCAGAAGAAATGGAAAAAAGAAAACATATCGACTTATAGTGAGCGTCTTACCCGTGATAATCTCAGCAACAGGAATAATACCGCAGCGAACAGTGAAAAGCGTGAACATGCTAATAAATCGGAGTGACTATGTGTTTGAAGCGATGCAGAAGGCTGCGCTTCTATCAACTTCAAGAATAGTGCGCAAGGTCCTATCCGGGAACGGGTACGCATAGCCTACAACCTTGGCCCTAGAGGCCCGTTATAAACTAAAAGACCAACTAACAATAGTAGGCTTATATTAGGCCAAGTTAGTTGAGAACAACCCGAAATAATAATAATAATAATAATAATAATAATAATAATAATAATAATAATAATAATAATAATAATAATAATAATAATAATAATAAAACAGTTAGTAAAGCGTCCGAATACTCGAATGAGAAATAAAACAAGTGAAATTAAAACAAAACAAATTTAATTCAAATTACATTTGCCTATAATGATGGATACGTCTACGCATGAAAGCGTCCGCAAAAAAGGAATGTGAATACGGTTATGATTCGCAAATCAAAATATTCCTGAATAATACACACAAATTTTCTATCATGAACGAGCTTCACTTTGTACTAAGAAGAACTTACACATAAATTTTGGATACCGGGACCAGAACATGACTATCATGCATCCTTGAAATACACGAGGAACTAAATTTTTCAGTTTATGGCGCTAAAAAATCACAGGCAAGAGAATTCAATTATTAATATTCTTCACCCCCCCCCCCAAAAAAAAAGAACGGGTAGGATCTCTTGTTTGATTCAAACCTACCAATTTTTTGAAGCAGAACAAAAACAGTAATATTCTCAACGAACCACTCATCTTAGATCCTCTTCCCCATTCTTATTTTTTCCTAATTCAATTTCCCACCTCCTCGTAATTTCTAGCTCTTATTTTCGACCAAAAATTTTCGGGGATTCTTGACATGGTACTCTAGTTCTTCTACGATTCAATGTATATGCAGCTATACTATGGTGCTTCAACACAGAGCCTGTGAAGTGAATTTTTTTTTTAATTACTGTGCTCTGCGGGAGCCTGTTTTTCGTCTTTTGTTTTATTGTACCGCTTTCTCATATCTTCAATTTTGAATTAATCATCACGCATTTTGCTCTCATAAACTTCTCTTTCTTCTTATTGAAAACCAGCCCTGTGAATATTTCAGAATTCTTCACCTTTCAATTATACTTTGTGGATAACTCTAAATTATGCCTCAAAAAGAATATGTACCTATATTTTATTTTATTAGTTTCCCATTTGTCGCTCTTAAACCCTCTTTCCAATTAAGTAGTGGGTCTTGTTGCTATTCCGGAGTTACAGAGTAAAATTTCCCTTTTGGTAGATGAGAGTTGGGTTGGTAGGTAAACTTAAGTTTTTTAACTTGATAATTTGGGAATTTAGAGTTTTGAGAGACGTCAGTTGGATGGAGCACTATTGAAATATCGCAATTAATAATGGTACGCGTGTAATGCAAATACATACGACGTACATGCATAGAGATGAAATTTTTTCATAAAACGATGAAATGGTTCGACTTAAACAATTAATTAATTATAAAAACGATGATGAGGTAAGAAGAAAACCTTCAAATTGCTCGTGAGTTCTTTAAAAATTTTCGAGGTTGATCCTTCGATATATACCAACACAGCCTTCGACAGAAATGACCTTCGGCGTTGAACACTGAGGAAGTCTATTACGCGACAAGCTCGTCTAATCAGCGAGATATACGTAGTACTCACAGACAAAGTGAATCTGCGAGAATTATGTAAGCGCCGTTTTTACTATCGTATAACTTTGTTCTTTCTCACAAGTATGCCTTTAGTACGTTTGATAATCGTTATTATTGAAATCATACCTATCGTTGATCTAGTTTCTCTATCTTGGACTGTAATACGCGTATATGAGCATACACCATCCGCATACCTGCTTTTCCGCAACTTACGTTAGAATCTCAATTAGAACTGATGTGATGTCCATAACAGAAACATTACACTTTCTATTTAATGTTTAATTAATATGTTGACACGCTACAAACAGGCTCAAGACACTGCAGGCGTTTTGGTCTGCATACGCTCATTACAGAACGGGGGGTGGGTGGGACGAACGTGCATCAATTTCGATCAAGAGTGAGCCTCTAATGGATATTCGAGTCATCGTCATTATGATCAATGATTTGTAAGCGTTCACCGCGCAAAAGAATTTTTGTAAAATAACGCAATGTAGGTACCTACTTTACGTCGAACTTTTTACGGATATTGTATAGGCAACACTAGTACCACAAGTGCAAGTATAGATCGTACCTGTTAATTTGTTTCAAAATAGGCACTGGAGTGACTACATTTTGTTGGGTAAAGTTGGGAATAATCGGTGCACGCGGTTTACCCACTCGAATTGTCGCTGGCACTTTCGCAGTTGCTTTTGTTGCCGAAGTGAAATCTTGGAAATTATATTCTTGATCGAATAAGAAGGCTCCATCGTAGGTTTGTTGAGGAAAAGCTCGCGACAAATACAAAACATTGAACTGTAACATACCAAAATAAGAAAGTACATCGCTTATTCAATTTTTTTTTTTTTCATTCTACTTCATCATTATAATCAATTTATGTGAGAGGAGAAAGTTGGAACAAACTCTTATAGAGAAGAGACAAAATGAAGACCTAATGCAGTGATTCTCTCAAAATCGTCCTTTCCCGCGATTGCTTTTTTTGTTTTTTTGTTTCTGTTTCAAGTGCTTTCTGCCATTGGCCTATCGGCTGTTGGAGGGCATTTTAATATGAATAAATATGTATAAACTGCACTTCTAAATCAACATTTCTTCAAAGCTTTGTTCTTTATTGAGCTAAAGAGCTCCCTCTACTTATATAAGGACGCTAGGCTCAAAATTTCCACATCTTCCCAGGCCATAACACAGAAATTTCTCAAGTCCTAGAGGGTCAAGGTCACCCAAAAGTAGTTTTCTCAAGTCGCATCGTACTCTAATTTTTGGTGATATAGCTAAGAAATTCGAGGATTTGGGAAATGACTCTCTCAACCGCTCCAAAGGGTCCAGAAATAATTTCAATTGAATATGGAACAAAAGACATAGCAATCTCTCTCCTGCCATTCTTTGTCTACATTGCTACACACAAAAGCTTTGATATCAGTACTTCCAGGTGCGCACCAAAGAGGTGAGGCTAGGAAGGCTGAAGCCCCTCAAGCTCGATCAATTTTAAGAAATAGTAACACATTTTTTTATCGCTTTTTATTTTTTTATTTTTTTAGGGAGGGAACAGCTCCTCCCGCTTCCAAAAAAAACTTCTGCATAATGATTGTATGAGTATATAGAAGGTTTGGCAAGTCTTGAAAGAGTCCATTACTTCACGCGTCTCTTTTTAATAGACCGAAGCTCACTTTTGTACTATCAGTCAACGTCGTCGCATCGAAAGTTGTCCATAATTACGCAATGCGAGGAAAACGTCGTATTTAGGCCTACCTTGGTATTCATCGTTCTGATGACATCATTTCATTTGATGTGCTTTGTGGTTTCGAACACTCCGACGTAACTTCTTTTCGTAGTTACAGGACAATTAAGAGTATGGTATGATGTACTGTGGTATAATTTTCTGGACGCTAACGATCAATAATATAAACATACGTATACATTTTTTATCCACTAACATTGCAGTATAGAACAGTAATGAGTGATGGCGATCCTTATTAATTATTATCGCTCTTTAAATTTCAAGAAGCATTAATGTCTGGCAAAATTGTATCACATCAAAAGATAAACCCTAAAGATTTATTTATTTTTTATTTTATTATCATTTTTATTTATTTTATTTTTTTGTTTTTGTAAACAAGAAAGCCGACGTTGAATAAAAGAACGTGATTCCTTTTACGCGTAATCTTCTCTTTTCGTGAGACCGAAAATTAGATACGGTACCTATTAAAAAATAGATTTAACGAATACTACGTACGCTACGTATGTATATCCGTACATTCATCGATGATGAAAGGAAGTCAGCTTTCAATGATTATATTTATACTTGATAGAGGTTGGTGTGTGACCGATATTTTCGTTAAAATCGTTCATCGTCGCGCTGTATAATATGCTTTGAATTAACGTATTCTCTTTTCAGCCTACCTTGTCTAATTAACTTTTATATGATCATGTGGACACATGCACTTGCGACTCGAATTCGCTGATTAAAACTTACTGATTCTAATCATCAATCCAAATACGATGGTTCTTGATTTTCCGAAATGGTCTGATGCCACAATATATTTTTCTCGTTAAAAATTTTGAAATATCACAAACCTAATCCCAATTCGAATGAGGTTCTTCTCGTTTTTACAGGACGAGGAAGGAATATTTCAGCCTTGAAAACACATTTAAAAATTCCTCAAAATTCAAAATTAATCCGGAAATTGTCTCGTCGTCAAAAACATTTCTTATGAGGGGAAAAATATCGTGTATTTCATGTCTTTCTCATGTACAATTACCATTGAGGGAGACGCGGCTGGCATCCAATTCATAACTTGACGTATTTATATTCGGGGTAGAAGAAGAAGATTAGCCTAAGGGCGGGGTTGGTACACGATACTATAGAAGATAAATCGCGACAGGAAAAGAAGAAAACGAAAACTGATTCATCTATGGAAGACATGATCGGCGTACAGACATGCAGCATTTTCGTAGAATTAAGGGTACGGGATAGATATACGGCTTGTTAAGAGAAGGATGGACAGATTCTCATACTTGGAGTGGGCTGTAGCTATAAGTTATTACAACGATTACGTGCAGTCAAGATTTCACAATTAATGTGGTTTGCTGAAATTCAATGATTTACGAGTTAAAATTCCATTACGTGCCTAAACGATATACTGCTTTCATCTTCCAGTTATTCCTCTAGAAATAAGAAAGCTAAAAAATGAAACCCGGCTAACAAATATCTAACGCAAAACTTTCTAAAAAATTGAATTTTTCGGAATTTTGTAGATGAATATCTCTTTTATAGTCTAATTTTTCGTAAACAATTTTTCTATCAGAAAAGGTTCAAAAAAGAAAGTTTTTCTTTTGAAAATCATTCAGACAGCGGAAATGAGTCGTTTATAGTTCGAAAAAATTAATTTCATACCTCCTCGTTGATGGGAAAATGAAAACAACAGCATGGTCAGCCGGTGAAAATAAGACCCGTGGTTGCTCTATCCTCTACATACCCACATTATTCATACAGAGCGAAAAAATGTATGACAAAGTAAATTTCCGGGGGCTCGATGTTTACTGTGTTTCCAATCTCAAAAATTTTACGTATTGTTAGTTTGCATTCTTTTTTTGGGTTACAAAATGATTACAATCATTAATAATTCACAGCGAATGGTATAAATGAGCGAAAATATCGCGACTGTCAAAGATGACACGATTGTGGACACGAACGTCGCTCGAGTTCAAGATATCGAAGTACTGAAGCTTACTGATTAGGTATTTGAAATTTACAATAATGTAATAGAAAAATCAAGATGAGTAGTTTTTTATTTACAAAAAAAAAAAGGAAAAAAAAGGGAAAAAAAGCTCAAAATTTAGAGTAGAAAAGTAAGTATTTTAGCGACATTGAAATCAACAAATTTTTCGAAAATCTTTACCTACTTTTCTGCTACCGATAATAATCATATTAATAATTAGCCTTCGATGCAATACACATACTTATATTAATATCTCAAATTTTTATGAACTACCCTAATACTGAAAATATCGTTCACTAATTTGATATCACCTTTGGATGGAATATACCGCAGAAATTATAAGTAGTCCACCGATTTTTTTTTATTATTTATAGTTTGGAAGTATCGTGCCATTGAAACGTCGAACCTTCACTCGCGTGATAAAGACACGAAAAAAGAAGGAAAAAATCAGCAAACTGTATAAAAACATGAAATAGAAATACTTACAAAAGTTGCGCACAAAAGAAAAACGACACTCATTTTGAAGCATGAAACCAATTGCACAGTTGAATTTTATGATGACAAACTAAAAGCAAAATGAAAAACAATTACTCACTCGACGCGTCAACAAGCAGAGAATAAAACGACAATAACTTGTTTGTACCTTTTCGAAGCCTTTATCTTTAGTCTTTGTATCCACCGTCTTCTCTACAGCTTACTTTGTTCAGCGCTCCGGTACGTTCGTATAACTACTGTCGAATTTGCACGAATTTCCACCTCATTTATGAAACACTCGCCTATTTCTCTAATCGTGCTACGAGATCCACGGAAGACCACGAAATCAGGCCTACATTACCCATATGCTCGGTGACTGCTGATGTAACTTATTAGAAGAATACATTCAGCTTTGGAGCAATCGTTTGGTGTTTAATTTTTATACGTCTTTTTTTTTTCTCTCTTCTTTTTCGTTTGGTATAACACGACTGAGATAAGCTAAGAACTACAGTAAACCCTGAATATAGACAAAAATATAATAATAATAATAATAATAATAGGTAATATAGAAAAGGTAGAGAGTAATAATAAGAAAAAAAAAGTATTCTAGGTTGAAACGAGGTTATTTGTTTCATTCTATTGAAGCAATGCGCGTGCCAATAATCACGAGTTTAACATAAGTTTCAACTTTAGAGTATCAGTACCAATGAAAAACGTGCAAACAAATCGATAAACGAACAAGTTATCAAAAGTCATTTTTAAACAGGGAGAAGGTTTATTATTGAGACGCTTACGAGTATCTCAAAGACGTATTTGAGTATCATGTTGGGGAATAACGACCACAAGACACAGACGTTGAGACATCGGTGACTCTCTAGTAAGCGTAAATTCTGAACTTCTAATTTTTCGATTTTTTTTACCCAAAGTTCTGTACAATTTTTACTCGATCATATTAACACAGTATATAGTGGGAGTACACCATGGTATAGAGAATTACGGCATGGAACATTCTGGTGTAAATCTTTTTTAATTCAAATTACAATTCAGATATTGCAGGAAATAAAGGTAGAAATTTAGAGCTTTCTCATGGACTAACATTGCGTATGATGAAGAACTGAAATGACATATTAATTGGAAATCTCCATAAGAATAGTCATGTATATTATGTTTATTTTCTCTCGTTAATATACAAAGAACCCAAGAAAGAAGAGGTCTTCTTTTTCGTCTTCCTCCTCTTCTATCAATGTATCACACCTTGTGTACAACACAGAAAGAAATTATAAAAGGACGTAGAATAGCTTTTAGAGATCGCTTCAGGGCTATTCAGCTTAGTGCACAGTGCTGTGTAAACTCCTATATAGACAAGGATATTTATACGTTGAGTTACTCAAGATCATAATTTTTACCTAGTGTACATCTACGTCAAAACTCATATTACGCTAGCTTATCAGTGGTCATTCACTTAAGGTCATGAAGTCATCAGCTCGTGACATCATCAGAATTTGTAATGCAAATCCAAGAGATATAAATGGTTCTTTTAGAAACATTTCTCTTCTTCAAGAAAAAACATTAGATTTTGTATAGGTCTTTGGAGAAGGTTGACCAGGCTTGTGTCTGACCTGACCTCTAAAGCTGAGCTCTAGAAGATGATGAGTACGTGAGAATAGTTAAGATACTAGTTTCGTTAACTTAATATTTGATAACTGAACTTATTATCAAACTACCATTACTGAGGTAAGGAACGTCCTCTGACCAAGAGACAGCCAAGAATATCCGGTTCTTCCGTCCTAGTCGCTACGGCACGTAACTTGATGAGTGAGCGTGTAGGTAATAACAGAGAATAAGTGGCAACTACGATATCACTTACCACAACAGAAGATGACCACTTCATGACGTCATCAGACAGACTGAATACCTTTGTCTAGTTTCAAGTATTACTGCATAATAGAAGTAGTAGAGACCATCTATAGCGAGATCGGAGGGACCGATACTTTCTCTCGTTACACCCAATACAACGAGATTTTCATTCCAACCGTTCCGAAAATTTGAAGTATTAAAAAAGCGCACAGTATAGTGGGTATACAATTTTATTTTAATTTTCAGTATTATAATTATGCATGCAACCTCCAGCACAGAATACAGAATTATGTATTATTACATACGTGCATACCACGACTTTGGCAATGTGGTCTGTCTACTTTTTGTTAAAATACCTTTATGAAAAATTTTCCTCAAGTTCGATTATTTTGTATATTTCTCAAAGTACTCGTATTTTACTTCACCATCATGAGTCACACAAAAAGTCTGAAGAATGATTCATGCAGCACAAGCCTCGAGGATGTATAGTTTGGAGTGATGCAGATGACGATCCTACTTTATTGCCATAATCATTTTCGTCATCTTCAGCGACATCGACGTTTTCAGCCTGAGTAAGAGCTGTGATATTTTCGTCCGTTAAGACCTTGGTTGTAATAACCTCGTCATCAATGCGCACAAAATCATCGGCAGATATAGATTCAGGTGTTACAACTGGTAACAATGACTTCAATTCGTTAAGTTTCACTTCCCTGATTTGTAGGTTGACGTACTGATAGCCCAGAGTGTATAAAACCTTTCCAAGTTTCAAGAGTGAGTCAAGGTGAATGATAACGCCATCAAACGTGGTGAAAAATAGGGGCTATATATAAATGCACGCGCGAAATGAAAATATATGCCAACGAAGGAAGTGGACGCGAAAAGGGTTGAAAGTGACACACTTTTATATGTGATTCACGCGATGCCTGTTGAACGATATGTGGGACAGGCTGTAACGCGAAGAGGAATACATTCACGCGATAATTGTGCAATCTGATTTAGTTCAGTTGGTGATTACAATTTCAGACGAATACACGTACTTTTTGTCAACATTGTAATATTTCGGCATGGCAGATTCCAATAGGCCAGAAGCGTAAAAGAGGCCGACCACGGCTGGCCACAAAAGCTTTAATAGTGTGATAGGTATTTACCGACTTTTTGTAAAATTTATTTGTATAATTATTCATCCCACTTTTCAGTTATTGATTTTAATTTGTAAAAAATGTCCAAGTTTAGAAATGTAACTTCGCGTTTGATGAAATATTAATTCGCGTTTCAAAAAATATAGCTTCGCGTTTTTTAATATATGTATCGCGCTTTTCTTTTTTCCTGTATAACTACATTCATATCGCGTGGAATCATTTCTTTTGTACGTACTTTAATTTTTTTTTTTTGCGCTCGTTATATTTTCGTGTTGAATGCATTTAATATACTGTGATTTCCCTTCCTTCTTCGCGTGATTCCATTACTTTTTCGCGTGGCGAAAAATCGAACCTGAAAAATAGCATCATCACGCAAATTTTCTACTGATCCCAACCCGAAGAGATATCCATGTCAAGAGCCTGGTATACGCAAATATAGCCTAGTCTGTGCTATTTAGATTATGTACTAGTTCGAAAAGTTCAAAATTTCTCTAAATCCCTAAAACATGAGCCTTGTAAATTGCATGTTGGGCTCCGCTTTCAGTCTGGTTTACTGCATATTATTATGAGCATGTTAAGCTGAATAACTGATGGGTTTTCGATCCGCTCGTCCGCTTCTGCACCGGTAATACTTAGTCTAGTAAACCTTCCTTAGGGGACCCCTCTCAATAACGGGCAATTTTTTGGGAGCGGGAACATTTATTTCATCTCCTTTTCTACGGTAAATCCTCTAAATACGGGACACGCGACTCTGAATAATGGACACGTTTTCCGAACTTTTTCTCATTTTCATGCTCAATTTTCCGATTCAAATGAATGAATTAACATGCAATTCCTGCTGCCTTTTGACATAATTCTTTGTCTTTCAATCTTTTTCTTGATTTTATAAAGTTGTACAATACAATATTTTGCTAACCAGCTCACCCTATATGGTGTACAGTGTGTGAAACCATGAAATTCTCCCGTCAGGAAATTTTGCCAGACTATTTCTTACGAAATCATAAGTTTGATACTGTAGTCTCGATAAGATACGTACAACATTCACCATAATACAACTTTCTTTTTTTTTTTGTCTCCTCTGAATTCCATAAACCTCTAAATAACGGACAAATTTCAGGCGACCGCGAGTGCACGTCAATCAGGGGTTTTACGCGATAAGCCTAGTACAACAAAGGCTAAGAAGTATACATAATATTATACATTGGGACAATTCAAAACAACCCATTATGTTAGGCGTAATATATTTTGTTCCTAAAATTGTTCAACGCTTATCTTATGACGTCATACGTAGTAGCCTAGCTTGTGTGCCGATGGAGGATTCCTGGTTTAGTATAGGTATATTAGGTTATATAAATGGCTTGGAATTCGAAATTTTGCTGTCCCTAAAGCAGGTCAGGTCAAGTGTTAATCACGGGCTTCTGTTAAAATACACACATGTGAATTTAGTGCGATAGTCTTGAAATATTTTTGTTTACAATGTAAAAAAAGCTTTCTCAGCACGAAAGCAAAACTGATTTTTCCTTTCTTATTTTCCAATATCTCTGCATTTTTTCCGTTTTGTTCATCATATTACTTGATCGTTTTCGTTTCCAACAGCACATTATTCCAAAACGATACGAGCACATTTTCAAAGCTTGCTGAGCATAATTTTTATTCTTTCTTTTATATCAGTAATTCACAACCGAATATACCCCTCCCTTTTTCGCTTCAATAAATGGAGTATTCGCCAAAAATTTTCAATCATCGAATGTGAAAGAATTATTACTCACATTAAAGGGGAAAAAAAACGCTCTTCATTTTCCATAGCAACATTCATTCTTCTGAACGCGGGATTAACAAACTGACGTTCGACTTACCGCGGTCCCTCTATAACGAAGACGTTCAAATTTTATTAGTTCATTTTTGCCTATTCGTCGATGAGTTTTGCAATCGAAATCTTCCGAGACTATCCTGTGGTAGAAGACTCGCGAGTTACAAGGTCACGGTCATCCTGACCAACCGGAGGACCTTGGCGCAAATTTTTTAAACTATGGTTACTGTCTTGCTGGTAAAAACAAAATAATAAGAGTTCATCGTTGACGATATCGGTAACTACGCGGCTCAACTCAAGTTCACGTTCATTGCCTTTAGTTAATACGAGTGAAACCTATCAAGTATAGCTTGATGTCGCAAGAAGGGACGATTGTCAATACATTTTCGTTTCATTAATACAGTACAATTTCTTTTTTTTTTTTTTCTTTCTTTCTTTCTTTCTTTCTAATATGCTATAGTCCGCATGTAATTTCGTAGTCTTCGGCACCTTTTCAATTCTAATACCATAACGAATTATTTGTACTTTTGTTCGTCTCACAGATTGGTAATATAATTTGAACTGATGCAGTAAGCATAAAAATATTATTATCACTACGTGAATGTGTATATCGTACACGCACGATGTTATTGGACATTTGTTTTGTACGTCTTATTGTTAAAGGTTTATCTACCTTTTTCGATTTAAAAATTCACGTAGGCGATCAACGTATATGTATCTCGTTGCCTTTAGCTTCAACAAAATCCTAATGCCCTCCAAGGATAATTCATATAACATGCAATGGCTAGTGACCTCGAAGATAGAAGAACGATGTATACTGGGATCTTCGACGTGGCGTGGTTCGGAAACAGTCCAAGATGAATTTTCGAAAAATACAAAGTAAATACGAAGTCGTCACGTTTGCTTAGTTGCGCACAATCAGGATCTTCATTCAGAAACGTATTTTAGAGATGTAAGAGACGAAAGATGATCATCACACAGGTAAGATTATATGATTTTCGTATGGAGCAACAAAGAAGAAGTGATGTTTGGACGTGAACCGCGTTCACCCTGCAATTTTGAACTACTCCTCACGTTCAAAAAACTTGGAGTACCAGGGAAAAAGTTCTACGAACTTGTTTATGACAACCTAGTAATTTTAAGTGTAAAAAGATTTGGTATGATATTCAAACAATTATAACAACGAACTGAATATCATTTATGGGGTAGATCTTCATGAAAATTTAGAAACCGCACCCCTGGAGGCATACGGACAAAAGATACAGGGACTTGAACATTTCTTCTTTTATTCTGAGCAGTTGAGCAGTTTGATTTTGTGATTTGAGTTTTTAAGTCTTACGCCGGGTGAACAAAAAACGAATAGTTATGAGAGTGGAAGATTTCTTATTATTGTAGCGAGGGCGCTTTCGGTCATTTTCGAGCAAAAACATTTCAACTGACAAGTCATAATCACAAGAGCGATGATGACGAAGTTCTTTTTCATAATGAGAGATTGAGAGTGCATAATTATAGAATATGTATTGCTTTAGAAACTACGGAAATCGTTCGTCATAAACCACCTATAGTGTACTAGGCTTTTATACTAGGTAGCCTAAAAAATGGTGAAGGAGAACGAGTACACAGAGAATGAGTCTTATCTTATGGTCGTTACAAAGGTGAAAAATAATTGAAGAAATATTTCGTATCGAGAATTTGACAAAATGAACAACGGTTTATTGGAGTTTGAATTAGAGCGACATAATGTTCGGTAAAATAAAGAGGTACGTTCCCAAAGATCCGCTGATCGAGAAAATTTACTCATTGTCACCGTACATTACAAGGAAACATCTGTTTGATAAGTTACTCATCTTTCTCACATTGAAAAAATTTCGACCATCGAGCTATAAAAGGATGGGGGACTGGAAAAAATTTTGAATATCGAGCTATACATGACAGAATGAAGACTTGGAAAAATTCAGACTTCTAGGAACTTTAATTTTGAATTCAATTCTTAGTATCGATATCAAAATCGTCCTATAGAACATTCCCTAAATTCCTCGTTCAACTTTGTTAGGAAAGCCATCGTTTTCCTTCATAAAACTCCATGTTTAGCCAAGGTTGGAGTCTTTGAAATCCCCTCTCTTCATGCATCAAAAAATTCTAAAAATGTTTAAGTCATCCATCTTTTTAGGACTCCTCTCAAAAGTCATACAATAACATGACCTGAGGCGTTGTATTATCCTAAAGATGTATTAAATTGTGTATATACGTCAGTTCCACGTCCCCAGGAGAATTTACGAAACTGAAATTTAAATGGTTCAACATCCCATTATATCAGACTTATAATTCTGAAACTTTTCAGAAAATATGATGCACGTATACTACACGCGACGTAAATACACAGATACGAGTAGTAAAAGATGCACTCGTTTGTATTTCTGGGGACAGGTTGACCCGTTATCTGATGGAAATCGAACTATCTTTATAATATCATTCCTCCTAATATGATGCGACCTCGCGAGAATATTTTTTCATAATTTTCAGGGCGTTAGCTTATATACCTCACTATGATACTCGACCAGTTTACTAATTAGTCGATACATACTTGTACTTACAACAACCGACGAGAAGTGTGCAAACTATACGTGTCTGTTCTAAAGAAAAAAGTGTGTGCACGCGTATGCACAAAATCGACGCGAAGACATAACGATATTGGGGCTATCGAGACGGATACCTGTAAATTCTGATTCGTAATTCGTCAAGACGACATCAACACGTCAACCGACTATCGCTCTTGTTCCCAAGATTACATAAAAGCGGAGGGACGAGCTCCGCGCCGGAGCCTTGGCGCAGCTCCGACACTGACACGGTAATCGTGCACCAGTTTCATCCTCAATTCAACATTGTTGGCCGTGTTTGTTCATCACTCGCCTTCATATGCGCGAGACGATACGATTCGATAAAAGGTACGAGATACGAGACCTAAGTACCTACGACAGACTGGTGGTGGACTGCGCTGCAGTCGTACGATAGTATATGTATTGGTTTTGTTCGAAAGTTCGCGATTATCAGTGCGGCGCCGAAAGACTATATACGTACCGGGTGGGTATCGCGATAGGCGTATATTCCTACACACGTTGTTCAATATAAGAACTATACATTTTACCATCGGTATTGAAATATAATACGAAATTCATTCTCGCGCTTTGGAAGCTTCAGCTTTTAAAAAATTTTCTGACTTGATTAGTCGCGACGTATGATCATCAATTCCAACAAATGGATCCAAAATTACCTCTCATAATTTTGGTACGTATTTTTCGACCTATTAATCATTTTATTATTATGGTTACAACCGTGAATTATAATTAGCAAAATGAAATTAGAACTCCAGCCCTAGACTCTTAATTTCAATGCCCAGTAGTTGTAAGAACTAGATAAGTACCCCTTTCAACGATGTCCTGATAATATCTTTCGTGGCACTTGGACTGCAATGACCACATGTTGGTGATACACGCGATTTAAATTTCGTCTAAGGATTCGCAACAAATGTTCATTTTTTTACAATTCTTCTTCTCTACTCTTTTTGGCTATTTTTTTTTATACCATCCTTTCTTTCCAGATCTTGTCATCGAATTTCAAGATACCTTCCCAGCTTGTTTTACTTTCCGCTCTTCCGTTATTATCGAACTTGAAATGACAAAATTTTATAATATTTGAAGGGATTTTTCTCTTTTCGCTCAAAAAAGAAAAAGAAGTTTAAGATCACAACAATGTAAAGTAGGCTACAAAAAAAAATCTTCTTCCGACGCAATAAAAACGGGTTAATAAGTAGAACTGATGAAAAGTAAAAACTGATGGAGAAGCTCCCGGTTACAAGTATGATCATCTAATATCTCTTCATTATTGAATGATTTTATTATCTGACTAATAGCTTAGATTGAAAGAGTAACCACTTCTCGCTACAACTATACACTATCAACACAAGGTGCGTAATTATGGCTACCCTTTGCTTCTCATGACGAACGCACTACCTGTAGTCTAATACTAGAGAACGAATCATCTGTACAATTAGTATTGAGGGAGACCTAATTGGCGCAGAGGAAAAACTAATGAACCAATACAGATTATATACACAAAACTGCAGTACAACCAATAACTGGGTGTTTACTTGGATTTTGCCAGAGTATTCAACGGAAAAGTCGAGTAAGGGCAGGCTCAACTTTTAGTAAAAGTACATATATTAGTGTTGGAGTGCGGAGTCACACAGGGCAGTGTACTGGGTCTAGTTATGTTTCGGCTACCACCGAGGTCGTTTGTCGTCGGGTACGCTGATGACACCTCACAGGCGTATGGCTCGCGCACATGGCAGGAGGTGGGAACAAATTTTAAATATGATACGAGTTTGTTGGTCCTCTGACACTTGAATATTTCTCAATAATGTACACGTATAAACGGCCCACCTGAAGTGAAAATTTTACATTGATAATAGCATTTCACCATAACTCACCTAAAAAAATTATACCAACCCTATATGAGTCTGTGTTATTATGGTGGGTATCCCCACAACTGGAACATGAAAGGTGTTACAAAACTATGGGTGCAAAATTATTCTCTCCCTGCCAAAAAAAGACAGCGTCATAGAAATTTCTCCAAAAATGAATGTACATAAACTTTCTGGCCTCTACGCTTTTTGACTTTCTGACTCGACTCAGCGTTTGACTTCTAAGTTTTAGCTCTTATTCTATATAATATACACCTTTAAGCTTTCAACTTGTCATCCTTCTCTAATTTCTACCCTAAATACATGTTATCCTTTGGTTTTTAGCTTGATGCTTTTAGTTTCTCCCATCGTTAATTCTGTCATTTGGCTTGCAATGTACTCGTAGTTGGAATTTATTTCTGAGTTTCTGCTTTCAGCTTTCTTCCCACAACATCTAGCTCTGGCTTTACACTTTATTATTATTTGTTCTTCTGAAGTTTGTTCTTGATTCGAGTTCCAGTCACTGCTAAGTATAGGTAATGAGTAACTTGAAACAAACACCCAGTAATCATAGTACCTATAATACTCACTTTTCTTCTCAACAGTTTGTCCAGTTTATTCTCATTTTCATTGACTCACTTTTTCCAGAGACATCTGTACTCTTCTTTGATCATTTAAGATTGTCGCATTCTACTCCACACTTCTACATGTGACCTGCGATGAGAAAAGGATGCTCATTGCCCAAATGACAGGAATACCATTTCTCTCTTATTAGATGTCCAATCAGAGAGAAATGGTGTTCTTGCGCCAATGGGCAATGAGCATCCTTTTCTCATCGCAGACTCACACATTCATAATTATCATTCCTTGTTTTCTTGGAATATTCGCATTCACATCTTTTTCTTCCTCGTTTTCTTCAAATAACTAACGCATGAAAATGTGTTATGATGCAACCTAAGTACTTTGCCGAACATGAACCTATGACAAACCAATCGTATACGCGAGAAAAGATATGAGAAAATAGTATTCTGGGCCCTCAAACTATGCTACGCGATAAAACATTTTTTTGACAAATCGGTTCGCGTACGTATAACACAGACTATTACACAAGATTGACAAACCAATAAGCCCTCAACGATTTGCGAGACGTAGAAGTAGGTATATAGTAAGTAATAAACGCGAGATTAAAACACATACAATATTTTAGTTTGATATTGATTTCATGTTCATGTATTAAGATACTACCCTAAACAATCATTCATTCTTAGGTATTTCTTCAATACTCCACTTTTAGTCATATTTTCATATTCCCCCAACCGATTGCAACAATGTCAGTATATCTCGTATCACTTGAATTCTATTCCGTAAAAGCAAACACTGTTCCTATGTAATCAAACTGATATCCATCAAGAAATGAAAATTTGAACGACAAATGTAATGAGAACCGTAATTGTGATTACCGCAGTAAAAAAATACAAACGAGCTGCCTCGCTACGAGGCTGCAAAGGAATTTTTGTTATAGCATTTTTAGATAAGGCTTTATATCCATCCAACATCTACAAAACAAAAAGTAGGTATTCCCGTTCCGCTCTGTACATCGGGCAGACGGGAAGGAGTCTGAGCAAGCGGTTAGAGGAGCACCGAACGAAGAACACGGCTGTTTTTAACCACTGTATGCAAACAGGACACGACTTTAGTAAACTTTCCATCTCCCTCATTCATCACTGCAAGAAAGGAAAATTTATGAATAAATTAGAGGAAGCCGAGGTAATAGCTGGCAAAGTTGTTTCCCGACCTGACCTGCTGAACGATCTCGAATATACCTTCATAAACGGCTTCACACGCTTCTGTTACAATTACTACGATGAGTAATCCTTGTAGGTACATTCCGGCACTTTCATCTCTTCTGCGGCTATCACACGTTAATCGGTCTCATCTGTTTTAGTTACCTGATGATGACTACCTCGAGTAGTCGAAACCGGTCGCTTCAAACTTATTCGCGAGTATTTTAGTGTAATTTTATATTGTTCTAATTTCTTCGAATAAAGTTCTGTAAAAGTTACGTGCTTGTACTCCTTCAAAACTACCTAATTTAAACAGTATGTCTAAAAAGTGAGCAAAATTGATCAATTTTTGCACTAGTACAAAGTAAACGGCGTAAATATAGAAGTTTGTGCATTGAATTGTCGATTCGAATATCTTGCTTCTTGTACTGAGAAGTGGTTACAAATGTGACGCTTTTTAAGCAAGTAACCTGAAAAAGTACTTTTTACTATATTAAAAGCCGCTTATTGTGATCACGGTGGGACAGATCAATTTGATAACATCAAGTAATTGATTCCAATAAACAATAGAATCAAAGATATGAAAATTCATTCCAAAACAGTCATAAAAGTAATTAAATTCGAAAAACGTACTAATATTGGCCGAAACTAAGCTAAAACATTATGATACCCGTCTATTGACTCACAAAAAATATCGCAAGTAGCAAAAAATACGCGCAATATTCGAAATTATTCTCATATTTTTCCAATTATAATTCCAAAAAAAACTTAATTCTATTTAAAATTCAATATATTTGTTGAAACTTTATCAACAAATCTTTAAAAAACACCAAAATTCTAGCGAATATACCAAATTTTACAGGAAAAAGCTCATAATGTGATACTTTTAAACGAAGTTCTGATCACAAAAGCGGTGAAATTACTATATACTGAGATACGGTTCGTACACAGCATATTTTATGACAATTATTGATTTATTTTACTAACCGTAATCAAAATGAGCGAAATTTACTGTACATGATTGCAAAGTACATAATTTTCAAATGCAACGCAGCAGTGCATTTGAAAATTATGTACTTTGCGATCTTGTGTACAGTAATATTAAACAGGACTAAGTCGCATAGCGCCTTAGTATCCGGGTCTCTTGTGGTTTATTTTTATTTGTTTTCTTTCTTAAGAATAAATTAATAGAAATTGATTCATCTTTTTTTTCCGTTGATATCTGTAACCTTGAAGATATTAATCAATATAATTTTATATTTTCTTTTCCACATGTGGACATCGTGACGTCATTGTAACTTTTTGTCGATTTAATTTAATTTTCTTTTTAATTTGCTATCAGAAAAAAAAAGAAAGGTTTTTTCAGATTGGTGTAGCTGTACAGATTTGGGTGACCAAAAGTAAAGCAATAAATTTGAAAATTCAAGCAAAATTAGATATTTGACTAGTCTTTGCGAGAAAAAAATTCGAGATGAATGTATGAGTACAAATGATCTCCAGCGATTAAGGCTCTACCTATATATGAGAGGCGATCTGAAAAACCGTATCTAAACTCGCACCAAATTCTTCATTTCGAATAGAGAACAGTTTTCCGAGTCCAACAAAAAAAAATTATCCAAATCGGTTGCAAATTCGCCGAGATGTGATCTCTCAAAGTTTTTAGAAAAGTGAATTCTGAGGTAGTTGCAAAAAAAACTACTGATGTTCGTGACTGAAAATCTTTGTTATTTCTTTTACCGACTGTAGGAGGTATTGCATTCTCGAGCAAGGTGGAATTTTTGGTGTGGGGTATGTTTTCTTGGCGTTTCAGAAGGTGTGGATTACGATTTTAATACTGGCTCAAATTCATATCTGTATACAAATACGTATGTACCTACTTTTATTGGTGCGCAAATGTTCTCAGTTGGTAATGGGTCGATTTGTATGAAATTGAGAATTATTGAAGTTTTATAGTTGCACTATCGAATAGGATAATTTTTTTGAAAATCTGATTGGTAGTCTTTGAGATTTTTCCATTTTAATTTAGAAAAATTCGGTGCGGGGTAAGTCGAACGTCAGTTCGTTAACCATCGCGCGTCGAAAAGAATAAATGTTGCCATGGAAAATGAAGAGTGTTACCGACTTGTACGCGAAAAATGTTCCTTTCTCAGGAGGGGAGGAGGGAGTTGTAAGTTGTGTATTATCAGTACACGAGATTGAATAAAAAAAATAATGTGTGGCAAGTTTTGAAAATGAACTTGTATTGCAAAACGACGTCATTTTGCCGTTGTTAACGAATGATTTCATTAATAGTTCTTTCATGTTTGTTGGTTGAAAATTTTTGACGGATATTCCATTCATTGAAGCGGGAAGGGAGTGGGGGAGGGTATTCGGGTGTAGATAACTAATATAGAAGAGTGAATGAAAACGATACTCAGAGAGCCTTGAAAATGTGCTCATTTTGGAAAACAAAGTTGATTTGCTGTTGGAAACGAAAACGATCAAGTAATATTATGATGTAGCCAATAATGAACAAAGTGGAAAAAAGAAGAAAGATGTAGTAAAATAAGATAGGAAAAGTCGGTTTTGCTTACGCGCTGCGAAAGCTCTTTTTGTATAATTTTCTCTAGATTTTTCTGAAGTGAGTTAATCATGTTTTTTAGATCAATTTTTCAACGCTGAATACGATCCTGATGTCGGCCAACAATTTTTTTATTGACTCATTTTTCTACAAATCAGCAGAAGTAGATCTTTTTCCTTACTATTGATGAAAAAGGAATACGCCGAAAACGCGGCTTCGAAGGCCGAACCAGGGGCTCTCCAAAGATGGAAAATGTTAACTACAATACCTAAGAACACTTTCGTAACAAAATCACGAAAATGGATTCATCATCGTATACATTGTTTTTCTGCTCTCCTGAAAAATTTTAATTAGCGAGTTTAAGTACGGCTTCTCAGATCGCCTCACATATACAATTTTTTCCGATCATGGTCGTCCTGTTACATTCGAAACCAATAGTGTTTTGTGTCTTCGTTTAATCTTGCTTCGATTTCACACAAGTCATTCTTGACGAAGGCTGTACGAGAAATATAATTTGCCAGGCAAAAATAATATCTCAAGAGACAGCGGGAACGTATTGATGAGGATGTCCGCCATCCACCGTTCGAAGTGCGGTCGATTATGATATCGAGAAACGGGGCCTTCAATCTACTGTAAGGGCTATAGAAGTAAATTCGAAGTCGACCTAAATTCTTTCTCTAAGATTGTCGTTATTTTTTCCAAATTAGCATACGACTTCAAAACCTACTTCCCACTCCTTATCTGCGTCTTCTGACTCATCTCTCTAAAAATCGAGAACTTGAATAATGTAGAACAATCAATAGGAACCGCCCCTTCGATTTCCTGTAACTAAATAGGTCTTCATATAGGAAATCATCCGCTTCATTTTTTTTTTTCATCCCCAAGCCCTTATCTTCCTCTCTCATGCTATTGTTATACTGCCGATTTCATAATTCATCAGCTGTCACTCTGCTTTCACGCAACATTCCATGTTTCTCTTACTTCTTCTCGCTATTCATACTACACTAATTGCCAACTGAGCTTCATACAAACTATGTTAGGTATACTAATAAGCTTCTCGTGAGCTAATAATTTTTAAACAATTATACCAGAACTTGAGTAAAAGAAGAAAAAAAAAAAAAGAAAAGAAAATCGCAAACAAAGATAAAATACACAATAGAGTTTCAAATCGATTCCGAAAAAAAAAATCAGCTAGGTTGAGTCCAAATCCTGCGTGTTGAATTCGAAGAAAAAAGTGAGATTCGAATATAGAATCGATGATACCAACAGAATTTTGAAAGTTTGTAATTTCCTCACGTAGGTAGCCTACTAAGTATAATGTATATGATCGCTATTAATAACTTTTTCAATGATACAATCGCCGATACTATCCGACAGACATTACGTCACGGTCAATCAAGAAGAGAACGCAGTACACGTTCTCGAATACATAATATAATATACAATATATTTTTTTCTAAAATTATCAAGTAGTTTTTGTTCTCCTCTCCACTTAAATTTTTTCTTCAAAGTTCTTCCATTAAGCGTGATTACTCGACTTCCATCGCGTGTAAACGTACGCAGATTTAACGGTCTCTCTGGAAATTGTTTAGTTTCTCAATTACTCTCTACTCCATAAATATAGGTATCTATTAAAATGCACCTATTCCATTAATGTATTTCTTGAGAATTTTCGGAGAAAATGCGGAAGAAGGCGTTTTAAAAAATAATAAAAAAAACTAGAAATTTTTCTTGAAACTGAGTAGGTACTTTGTACACGTACATGAATATCTGAGTGAAAATTTATGTAAGATGTCATAGATATCGTTCGCTCGAGTACACATATTTTATTTATAGAAAAATATTGCAAAAAATCCACTGATACCTTTGTATTGCTATACAATACACTATACGTATACATCTTGAATTCGTGTTTATCCATTAGAACTCGTGCAGGTACTTGCGAGAAATAAAAAGTAAGAGAAGAAACAAAGTTGATGCAGAAACAGGTCAGTGGGAAATAGTTTATCGAAAGGGGTGGGGGAGGGGGAAATAATAAGTACTTCATTGGTAAGTTGTCTTGTGAAAAAAAGTATATATATGCATATACAGGTAAGAGCTGTTAATTACAACAGTGCTAATACACGCTATTTAACAGAGTCCTTATAGACGGAAGCTTACGACACATCAAAAGTTGATAAGCCAAAACACTCGTTACTCTCTCCTGTACTCCAGGACGAGATATTTTTCCCTCTCGTATGACCTCATACCGCATTTATCTTTGTGTGATGAAACTGACAAGATATAGCGGGTCTCAGTCGCGTATCAATGTAATTAGTCCGATATTCCTACTGTACTATACGCAAATAAAACTCGTCTTGTATTTCTCTTCCAGCAACAAAGATGATGTATATCACTGTAAAACGAACCTGTTTTTGTGATGCATACACGGCGGCAGTAATTGTACAGAGGCTTGTCGTCGGCTCCCCTTTCTCATTTTGAGACTATCTGGTTTATTGTGCGGTACATACTTTGTTTGTCGAGGAGCATCTCATACCTACGCGCACAATGCGTATGAAACGAAATGAATTGTTATAATTACCGCACTACCAGTGTAATCTCGCGCGATAAAGACTGAAAAATGTATAAATGATAGGTAATTCAATTTTGAAACACTGCATCGGTACGACGGCCACCGCACAAAAAACTGTTGTATAGAACGACTGGAATGTGTACGCTCGCTACGCACCCGAACTCCTTGTTAGAAAGAGAGGGGAAGCGTGTGATGGAAGATAAACATTCATCTGTCTCTGTCTACGACATGTGATTATACGTACTCTTGAACGTCTACTCCTAAAGAAAAGTTGTCGACGAGTTCTTTAAAAAAGCCTGAATCCAACAACATCATCTTTCTTCGATATACCAGGACAATAATAAAAGAATAACCTGATTTCACAGTTTCACTCACAGACTGATGACAATTTTCAAATAGGATGGCTTCTGCGTAGTCCATATACCTAAACTTACTCTCAAATCGCATCCATATTTACTGCCGAACTAATGGCTGTAGTCGTCTGCTTTTCCCATCTCTCTCAACTTCTACCTAATGGTAAATTCCTCCTCCTCATTCATTCACTCTTTTCTTTCCACTTTTTCTCGAACCCACTGTAAACAAACCCCCTATATGTAACAAATTCACCTCACGCTGCTCATCCTTAATTCAATTGACACCATAATAAAATTCATAAGGAGCCCAGGTCTCATTAATTTTTTCAAACGTGGCGATGTTGATCTAACCGCCGAGCACTCTACGTCTTCTCCAAAAATAACTGACACCACTTATTCACCTGCCTTAGACTGTAAAATCTGTTACCATTAACTTATACTTCAATCTTGGAAAACTCTTTGGAAAAACCAATTACATAACAAAGTCCTCTGTATCAAACAGACACCCATACCCTAGTCATCCTCCAATAGAAACTCAAAACGAAAAAAAAAAAAAAAACTATCGCCACCCTACAAAGAATTGACCGTACACGAATCACTTATTCCCATCACATCAATTCCCAATTTCTGGCTCCCTATCCTACTCTCACTCTGTCACACTTCCGCTCTTTCACAGGCGTCCCCTCCTCCCTCTCTCGAACACTACAAAATAATTCTAACTCTATTACACGTTCTCTTCAGAAATTACAATTTGCCCTGTTCTATAATTATAATAATAGCGACAGTAATAATATTTAAAACTCTCATTACCATAATTATATAATTTGATGTAGAACCGTCGGGCTCATGAACCCGCAGTGTAGTTTTACAGTTCATTAATTTATACTTATATTCATTCATTCATTTGCCAAGAAAATGAAAATTGAAGAAATTGTGATTTTCATCCAATTTTGGATTCGTAATATGATTTTCCAAGCGTACAAGCTGGAATAATATTTTCTGAAACGAGAACGACATGAAAATAAGAAAACATTTTACCTGTGAGAAATAAAGATCATGTTTCATGCCCCCCTTCCTCCCCACACCTAAAAATTGAAATTTTTAAAAGTATTCTTTAACGCTTCAATTGGCTTTAGACAAAAATCAAAATTTGACTTCCTGAATGTTCTTTTTTGAGTAGGTATGTCCATTAAATCGAAGAAAAGCTCCACAATACTCGAAAAAGTAAACTGAAGGGTAATTCGCTTTTTATCTACGCTTGAGAATGGTTGTTTAACCGAAAGCGCGCTCGCGGCTTCCTGTGTATTTTTCTGCGGTCCTTGCAAATTGCCCTCCAGTTTACTTTTTCCGAGTATTGTGGAGCTTTTCTTCGATATGTCCGACCGTAAACTTGAGAACCGGATCAATTCTATGTCCATTAAAATCATTAATTATTTTTTTTTTTTTTGTCAAGAGAGAAGCTACCTTTTATTCATCAATTTATTATAATTATTGATTAATAAAAGTGATGATTTACAAGTGTACAATTTTTAAATAACAATAATTAACGATTTACTACGCGAATACCATTCAAGGTAATGAGTTAGAAAGAGACAAAACAGATTTTTCACCCATCACAAGCTCTCTGTCACTTGATCGGCCTACCCTATACGCGTCATTCCCGTCGTTGGACGGCTCAACACGGTCGGTTTCCCCCTCGTCTCATAAAATAGGCTATATGTCATACAAATATAATGATGTATTTTCGAATTTTACCTCTCTCCAAATCCAGTTCATCTTGGTAATGATACTCCCTCGACACTGCTACCCAACTTGTCAACATGACACTTCTCCCCCTCTCAGTCAATTCCATACAGACACCCTACCTTATTGAACCTCTGGATCAAGAAACTACGGGAACGAAAACTTTAAAAACAATTATATCAAAACCTATTTCTACAAAATAAAGTTTGTTATTTTTCATTTCACAATTCCTAATTTTCACCTTATTTGTGAATGTACCGAGTTACGAATTCAACTATTGAATAGGGGGAGAGAGGGAGGGAAAATGTATTTCTTAGTTAAATACTTTTATTGTATTTTACTCCACTCTTCTTGTTTCAGTCACTACTCGCTCTATCTATAGCCGCTCTACAACCGCCATCATCTACCATACAGAGTTCGACGCCTCCAGTTCGAATCCTGAAGCAAATCAATCGACAAAACGAAGATGGTTCATACAGCTACGGCTACGAAAACGAGGATGGCTCTTACAAAATTGAGACAAAAAGCGCTACTGGTGAGGTGTCGGGAAAATATGGATACATAAACGCTGCCGGAAAGCTGATCGAGATCGAGTACGGCGCAAGCAATCGCGGTTTTGAACCAGTTGGCCCCGGCATCACCGTGCCACCACCCACACTTCACGTGCAGAGCAACAACATCGAAAGTGATTACGACGACGGCCAGTACAGAGAGGATCCCAGCATCTACGATCGTACCGAGGTATCTCCACCAGGTCCCAAAGTTCCTCTACATAAACCAGCACCTGTCGCACCAGCCACTGCCGCCGCTCTACCAGTGCCAAGTTTCAGATATCAGTCTTTGTACCCTGCTCAACCTCCGCAGCATCATCACTCTCTGGCAAGCAACTATAAATGGTACACCGGCGACAACGTCATTCCGCCAAATATCGGTGCCTTACAATACGAAGGTCAACCGGGAAATTATAATCCCTACGCCGCTGGCTCCTATACAATCGACTTCCAAGGTTGATTATACTGGATGCGAATATCAAATTGGCTGCAGACTGACGTTCGTCTCATTTTTCGTTATGATTTTTCAAGTTCAAGTTGTATAAGCAGAATACCAATGAGAAAGAATGTTTACTTCTAGGTGTACTCAATTCGTCATACGTAAGAGCGTAGGTTTGCACGAAGAAATTTCATGTATTCGTTCTCCGCATTGCCATAATGGTATTGTACTCGTAGCTTATGTGATTATGTACGTTTCTTTTTCTGTTTTTCATTTATTTATTTATTTATTTATTTATTCATTTCTTTACGAACCCCATATATAACAGACAATGACAACGGAAGACGAATATAGGTGTACGGGCGTACGTAAATGGAATCGATAATTTGGCATACGTTCTAACCGATCTTAATTATTTTAAATTTAACTCGTAGCTTATCGCGCGAGTTTCACCGACGACCAGGAAAAAGTTATGTAATGAAATACATTTGATTTCTATTTTCAATATCTCTCTGTTTTCTTGAACGAATAAATTTTTTATACCTACCGATTCATAAAACTTTCTAGATTTATTAATCGCAAAAAATTAAGTTTACTCTTGTCATCCGTGTCAAGATACAATAACAAATGAAGAAATTAATAAGAAAATAAAATATCGCGATAAAAAAGCACCTACTTATCGTACAATTGAATAAATCTATGAAATTCGACCGGCTTACCGACTGCGAGATCTTCTTTGTACAGGATTACACGTTGTTTCAGGAGAACTTGGTAACGCGACTATGCTGGCTTTTCGAGGTTTCATTAATAGTGATAGAGTGAGTAAAAATAAAAGTGGAGAATTGTGTTTAGAGTATGAAGATTACGAATACCGGTACTTAGGAACAACTATCCATCAGAGTTTTTTTCTTAGAATTTCATTAATATTCTCTTAAAAATAACATTTTTATTATATGCATGGTCCACCAGCTCGCGATAAGTCACTCGCTTTAGGATCTTGTATAATGAAAAACTATTTTAAATTATAATTTTCCATTTTTTTACCCAACGTTTCATTTCCATTATAAATTGCCTTTTTTTGCAAGTAACAGACATGATACTCGTACCTCGCATGGACGCTAAAGAGAAGGTAGCATAATTACCAGCTTTTCTTTAGCTTACAAATGATAGAGAGTGATTACAAAAGAAGAAATAGGTATACAAATAAGTACACGCAAACCAAAACAAGCAGTTAAATCCAAAATTGGAGAACGGTTCGGCTCGTTTTTTTTTTAAATCTACAAGTATCATTGGTAGAGGGTGATTTCAGATGAAAAAATTAAACTCGTATTTTAATCTAAAATCAAGAGAACGACGCGACGTAAGCAGTCACATCTGCTTCTGCCATCGTCAGATCTAGTCATGATATGAACTAATATCGAATGAAAGTCCCTCTAAAAAATTATGTAAAACCGGTACGGCGGCGTCGCGAGTATGCAATAGTATTACCATTTATATATTGAAGTCTGTCTCACGCTTACGTACGGCCAACGACATGGGTTAAAAGGTGGAGATTTAGAATCTATACACAAGTTTTTCGGCAGATATTGGACATTCCCTTGACTATTATATCCACGTCGAATGTGGATACCATAAATTTTGAAACTGTTCGAATCGTAATTATTAGGTACACCATATCGTACGAACTATAATGTTTCCTTGTTCCGATCAATAATAATAATCTAATTTCCTAAGTAGAGCGTATAAAGTTCTGTTTAGAGTAGGTACTTGCGGTTTTCAGTACATCAGCTAATTTTGGTAAAATAATAATTATTTTCTTCAATACCTCATATACTTGAATAGAATTTACATTCCATCATCTTTCTCATGTTAGCGTACACTCACTCTTTGGATGCGTAGTAATAATAATGATAATAATTTTGTTACGATATAGAGATGCACGCATCGTACACTTCTACAAGAAGGACTTTATATAATACTCCCGACAAAGCACTCTTTAGAAAGTTGTCCATTTTTGATAAGACCGATAATTTTTTATAATTCTCATTTTCCAGTCTAATTTGAATGTAACACAATTTGCGAATATAATTTACCTCACCTCGCTCTGTAATCATACTGAGAATGGATGTAAAAATTGGGAAGTCATACTTTGCACGTATGAAATACAAAAATTTTACTTTCTATAATTCCCCTCCAAAATAATAATATTTCTAATCTCATTATGCGAAGTAAAAAGTGTCGGTATTTTTCAAGGACTATCCTTCTTCCGTCGTTCATGTAAATATGTGAGACACAGCTGTACTTTTACACTTACAACATTACAGAGTAAACAAATAAAAACTAAGTAATGTTTCTAGTCACTGAAAAATAAGTTTTGAAATTCTGCACATTTTCGTACAACATCTCTTTTTGGCCTCGAAACTAAAAATGTGCCATGGAAACTGGTGAAAAATGAAATGGACTTTCGCGTTGTGCTATCTATTCCTCAAAGCGCTGGTAAACAAAGAATCGACTTCCATGATGATCGGTAGACCTAAACTTACAGCAGTTAGTGGTAGCTTTTATTCAAAACGACTGTATGAAAAATTGAGAAACGAAGGTACCTATCTAACCAGTTTTTGACTTTTTTCATCTTTCTTGTTCCACGAATAATTCAAACACTTTCTCTAAATTCCTTATTTCAGAAATACCATCCGAAACTGATGCAGTATCAACTGATTTTCGATTACGAAGGTTAATTTGCGAGGAAATCATAACTAGTGTATTTTTCGATGTCTTAAAATTTACAATATTCAATACATATGATCTCGGGCAATACACAAACCCATATAGACAGCAAGTGTTCAGTATGTCCGGCTCATATCGTTTCCAGGAGTATGTTTTTGGATGTCCTGTGGAAGATTCTGCTAACGAAGCCGTAATTGCTTTTTTCATAACCAAAGAATACAACGTCAGTCCGTTTCACAATTCGTACAAACCTGGTCGATTTGTATTCAAAGATTTCACTCCAGGATACGTGCATCCGTACAATTACATGTTGCTCGCTGAAGAACCTGCTCAAACGTTCACAAAACGAGGTTTCAATATCGAACTTTTATATCTTCAAATACGAGAATATGTTGAACCAGGTACGTCTTGATACTGGAACTGAACAGTAGTTGCGAGTTTATGGGCTCTTTCCGAACGCTTCACAAAGTATACCTCCTTCTGAACGATTAATACAACCAACCAAAAATGACGATCCTCTAATTATCAACAATTTTTTGCCAATGATTTTTTCGTTATTTGCAGTTAAAGAGAACAGCGTCGACCCTCTATGTAAGCTGGTTTCCTCAAACGAAAATGATTTAACCAATCAACATAATCGCTTTTGTACGGCGATAGCTAGATCATCTCATTTCGAAAATTCGATCAAATATCCTTGGCCAACACCTTATTCTTGTCACCGGAAAAAAATTTCATTCAGAACAAAAGAAGGTCGATCGAAGGCTGCCGGGAAGTCTTATTACGAAAGAATATCACTTTGCCATGCTAAACTTCTTGAGTCTCAACAAGAAAATAATATTCGTTTATATTTTTCAAGAGCTTACCTCTCTAATCTGATCTTTGTCTATCGTCGAGATCCGGAGAATTCAAAAATATACTTGGAAAATATGAGCACTAACATAGCTATAGTGGATGAACTCAATTCGTTTGATTTTATTGAAGATTAGAATTGTAAATCACGATAAACAATTTTTAGTAAAATTTTTACCACGACCGAGTTCAATTTGGGTTGCTTGATAGACGGCTGTCAGTAACAAGAAATTGTTTTTGATCGTACGAATATTTCTAAGTCGTCAATTAATTCCTCGCGAGTACGAGCCATTGTTAATACCTATTTAATTGAATAGGTTACAGACACGTAACAAAAATTTCCCCGAGTCGGACAATAAGATAAAATGAAATAAATCAATTAAAACAGCAAACCCACGAATGGGAAAAACGAAAACGCGACAAAAGAACAAAAATAAATTAAGAAATCGAACAAAAATAAAATAAAAATTGAAAGAAAGTTGGTAAAAAAAGTTAGTAGAAAACGTCGAAACAGGGGAATAAATTAAAATAAAATAAAAGTCGAAAAAATTTTTGTCAGACACGGAGATGAATAATACGACCGGTTTCGATCGGATGTACCGATCATCATCAGGTGTAAATTTAAACTGAAGACGGCGAGAGGCGTTGGCGAGAGGTGAATCGAAGATAAAGAAGAAGCTGAGCCCGTAACGGCATGAAAGTTACGGTGAGTAATTGTGGAAGAAACGTATGAACGGGTTGAGGAAGGTAGCATGTAGATCGTTAAGTAGTTTGTCACCGTCGGAGACCGCTGAAGCGATGGTCTCTGTCTCCTCCAGTCGGTTCATGATGCGACCTTTATTACTTACGTGCAAAAGTTTAGCCGTAGATTTTGAGGCGTCGTGATTTTCCGTTACACAGTGAAGAGCAAATGCAGATTTACTGGGGTTTTCTTTCCGTAGAGCTGAGAGGTGTTCATTTAAACGAGTCTGAAGTTTTCGGCCGGTTTGCCCTATGTAAAAGCTACTACACTCGCCGCATGAAAGTTTGTAAAACCCAGATTTTTCTAGAGTACAGGTCGGATCCTTTAAAGAGATCAATTTGTTTAGAGTGGTCACAGGATAGAACCCAACTCTATAGCCAAACCGACGAAGGTCGTTACTTAAAGCTAACGAAGGACGGCCAAGATATGGGAGACGAATCCAACGGGTTTTCTCACTTTTTTGGGAAGAAGGATCGACGATAGAGGCGCGAGTCTGAGCCAGAAGGTTCCGTAGTTTTTTTCGTCTGATCAGAAGGTTGGTGTCAATATTGAAGCCATTTAACCGCGCGATTTTTTGGATTGTATGAGCCTCTGTTCTGAATGCAGCGGTGGATAGACGGAGAGATAGAAGACGATGGATAGCAGAATTTATGGCGGACATCTTTTGAGCGGGAGGGTGGAATGAAGAGCGATGTATTGAGATTTCCGAGAAGGTCTCCTTCCTGTGAATCCCAAACACAGGGACTAACACGTTGTCTGCTTCAGAAAAGGAGATGGAGAGATCGAGGTAATTTATAGAATCGCCACCAATTTTCATTGTGAATTTTATTTTTGGGTCCAAATTGTTCAAAGTGAGGAGGAAGTCCTGAAGGGAGGTCTCGGAACCGTTCCATACAACAAGAATGTCGTCCACATATCGCGACCAGAACCGGACGTTGCTCCATGAGGTAGATGAGTCTACGATGGATTTTTCAAGATGGTCAATGAATATGTCTGCGACAAGCATCGGTATCCGGAAATTTGTAGGTACGCTGTCTAAATACACATAGGTTGTGTTTGAGGCAGATCGAGATAAGCGACCGAAATTCATCAATAATCGGAGGAGAGATGCCTCTTTGCTCCAAAAATTGGATCATGATGGGGATCACTTTTACAACACGAATGTTAGTACGAATGTTAGTAAACGTGCTGGCGATATCGAAGGAGGCCAGCTTAGGTCCTGTCGAAAATTTCATAGAAGCCAGTTTATTAGAAAGATCGACAGAATTCTTTATCGTGAACGAAGGAGTGAAGTCCGAGGCCGCAGTGAACCAAGAGGTTAGAAATTTCGAACTTTTGCATGTAAGTAATAAAGGTCGCATCATGAACCGACTGGAGGAGACAGAGACCATCGCTTCAGCGGTCTCCGACGGTGACAAACTACTTAACGATCTACATGCTACCTTCCTCAACCCGTTCATACGTTTCTTCCACAATTACTCACCGTAACTTTCATGCCGTTACGGGCTCAGCTTCTTCTTTATCTTCGATTCACCTCTCGCCAACGCCTCTCGCCGTCTTCAGTTTAAATTTACACCTGATGATGATCGGTACATCCGATCGAAACCGGTCGTATTATTCATCTCCGTGTCTGACAAAAATTTTTTCGACTTTTATTTTATTTTAATTTATTCCCCTGTTTCGACGTTTTCTACTAACTTTTTTTACTAACTTTCTTTCAATTTTTATTTTATTTTTGTTCGATTTCTTAATTTATTTTTGTTCTTTTGTCGCGTTTTCGTTTTTCCCATTCGTGGGTTTGCTGTTTTAATTGATTTATTTTATTTTATCTTATCGTCCGACTCGGGGAAATTTTTGTTACGTGTCTGTAACCTATTCAATTAAATATCATTTCTAAGTCGTACTTATGTCATTATAGCTCGCTCGTCCTATTTATCAAAGCCGCTAGATCAAATTTCAATTTAAACTCTCGGTCATTTTTAAGTCCGCCACTATTCATTCTATTTTTCCATTTTTTCTTCTTCTCTGAGGTGGACTCGGGGGGAGGGGGAGAGAGAGGAAAGAAATTCAAAGGGGCATTGTTTATAAAAGACGAAGAAAGGTCAGGTTACAAGACAATTTGAATTAGAGAAATATACTCGCAAAGAGTAACGAAACCAAATACTAGAACCGCAATAAAACAAACAAACCGAGCGCTTTCGGCTAAACAGCCATTCTCACGGTATAGAAAGCGACTGAACCCAACACCAACAAGAACGAGTAACAACGAACGAGGAGGTCATGACTGAACCAGCGAGTCATCGAAATGTGAATCATTCTCATAGACTAATTCAATCAATCCCTCCTCAGGAATGTACCTGTTCAACACGGTAATGTCTTTGATATTTTGAGTGAGGTAGCGTTTAATAAGGAACTCGTGACGATAAAGCACTTGGCTAGAGTGAATCAGGTCAAAGTGGACATTGACCTCATGGTCCGTAGGAGACTTACAAGAAAAAGTCTCGATTCTACTACCTCCCTCCCCCGCCAGTTGCATCTTGATAGGCGTAAACTGTGGATTAGGATGCCGTTTTTGAGGAAGTTTTTTTCGGAGGTGAGCCGTGTCCTCCGTCCCTTTGGTTTCCGACCGGCGTTTTATAGTACCAATACGGTGAAGAGCCTTTTGGTCAAGTTGAAGGATCCGATACCGATGGCCGAGAGGGAGGGTGTTTATAGGGTGGCCTGTGGTGATTGCCCGAGTGTGTATATAGGGATGACTAGCCGTCAATTCAAAATTAGAGTTGATGAACACAGGAAAGCATGGGAAAAAAGAAAAGTAGGGGAGTCGGCGTTTGCTGACCACTTAATTGAATGTGGTCATAGCCTCAAAGAGGGATCTAAAGTTCTCCTCCACAGGGAAAAATCTTATTTTAGGCGCTTAGCTTTAGAGGGAATTGAAATTCATCGTCACCGAAATATTAAAGACATTACCGTGTTGAACAGGTACATTCCTGAGGAGGGATTGATTGAATTAGTTTATGAGAATGATTCAAATTTCGATGACTCGCTGGTTCAGTCATGACCTCCTCGTTCGTTGTTACTCGTTCTTGTTGGTGTTGGGTTCAGTCGCTTTCTATACCGTGAGAATGGCTGTTTAGCCGAAAGCGCTCGGTTTGTTTGTTTTATTGCGGTTCTAGTATTTGGTTTCGTACTCTTTGCGAGTATATTTCTCTATGATGGATGACCGTAAAATTAAAAAACGCATTGATTCTACAATTTGAATTCATTTCTCACAATTCCTTCTGGATCGGCTGCAGTCCTCCCTAGAAAAAAATATGAACATTTTTACTTGAAAAAAAAAAAAATAATAAATAATAATAATAATAATAATAATAATAATAATAATCACTTTGCACCGCATGTAGGAAGCATTAGGAGCTTGTGATACTATAGAATCGCATTACAGACTTTGATTAAAGGCATTGGCGGCGATTATAGTGGTGCTCGCGTGCTCAAGCACCACACAAAACTTACCTATAAATTGATTGAGTTTCAACTCAACAACTCTAATTACTAAACAAACAGACACACTGATACTAATAACTATTAACTGGCTCATGACTTTCAAGTTTCAAACATCTCAAGATAAAGAGAAGAAAATTTTCTACAAATGTGACCTGTCACGAAGAAATCGATCTTATAAGATTTATGCAGTAGAGCTGTATTTCTGCTGTACTGAATTACTCATACTGCAGAAATGTAGCTGCGGTATGAATCTCATAAGGTCAATTTCTTTGTGACAGGTCACAAATCATCTTCTCTTATGAAAATTGATTTGAATTGGTGTAAGAAAACCTTCCGCCTGTCACCCGCCTCACCCATCAATTTTAGTTTGCAACACTAACGTAACGCTGTCCACGCTGTCCGGCCCAAATATTCAAGTTGAAGTCTGGAACTGTGGATTATTTTGTCATCTCTAGTTTTATTAAATTCTATGTTTGTTTTTGTTATTGTACACTGATATGAGTATCATAAATAGAAAACAGGCAGGTGTTTCAAAAGTAGTTGAACAGCAGAACAGGTTTTGTTTTGTCAATACAAGCTAGCAAGCTGATTCAAGTTGTTACCTAATACCTAGGCTATATGGAAGTATTTAGCAAAGACAACCAAAACCACTGCGGATGTGGCTAAAATTGCAAGCGGAAGCGCGGATAATAAGTCTGCACAGATGCACCGAATTTGAATTGTGATGACAATCACTATGATGACAAGAATGATGATCAGAAGATACTATTATCGGCATCAAAAACAAAAGGGAAAGGTGAGTGCAAAACACACTTGTCACACATGTCGGTGTCGCCTAAAAAACATATTTTAATAGAGATGAAAATTCACATTAGCGTTAGTAATTAGTATCATTTCATCATCTGAGGTATGTTTCCTAATTCCTATTCATTTCATAGGTAGGACATTTCAAGATAGATGGAAATGCCAATTTCCCTGGCTTCGAAGCAAGCGTGATTTAGCAGGTGAAGTTGTTGCTGTTTGTATGAATTGCTCAGAAGCAGTAGAATGCAAGCTACCATTACCAACAGATAGTAAGAGTGTGAAATCAAAAGATGCTTTTGTAATTATTGGGTTAATGCTTGGAATCATGCATTACAATCATTCAAGTCTCATGAAAACACAAAATGTCATCGGGAAGCAGGAGTGGGACTGAGTAACCTTCATAAGCCAACAGTGGTAGCTCAATTATTGCGTGAAAAACAAGAGCAAATGAAGAACGCTCGAATAGCGTTAGAAAAAATTTTTGAAACAGTTAATTTTATTGGTCAAGAAGGCTTGCCTTTTAGGGCACATAATGATGATGATTCCAAGTTTAGACGTCTTTTAAAACTACGTGCTACTGATGTCCCGGCCCTGAATTCTTGGTTAAATCGTTGTGAATCAAAATGGACTCATCACTCGATAATTGAAGAAATGCTCCAACTTCTGGCCAACACAGTCTTGAAGGATATTTGTGCTGAAATTATTGCTGCTAAGTACTTCTCAGTTATGATCGATGAAACAGCCGACATTTCCAGACTCGAGCAAATGTCAATTTCAATTCGATATGTAGAAGATAACTTTAATGTGAAAGAAGAATTTATTGAATTCTCTGAAACTAGCAGCACAACTGCACTCACTTTGTATGCCATTGTCAAAGATGTATTTACTCGGCTTCAACTTGATTTGAATCTATTGCGGGGTCAGTGTTACGATGGCGCAGCAAATGTAAAAGGTAGGTTGTAGGTATCTCTATGAGCGAGAGAGTTCTAATTTGAATTGAATAAATTTATTATATAATTTTTGTATAAAGGTGCGGCAAGAATAAACTGGATGCTTTAATAAGACTTGAAAATTCTTTAGATTTCTCCAGTTGAGATTTGATATAAAATAAAGAATTAAAAACACGAAATTATTACAAATAATTGGCACACTTTAAAAATTTTTTTGAAATAATTTGGAAAGTTTAGTATACAGCACAGACGAAGTTTGAGTAAGCTACAATTCACATTGGCTAGATTCACTTTGATACTCCAAGTGAAAATTCAATATTGATCAGTGCATGCTCTTCAAACCTCAGATGGGCTGGGTTCGATTGGCTGTAAAGTGACTGGTAATTCATCGTCATCAGACTCTCGATAAGTGATGGATGAAGGGTCGACAGAAAGACGAATATTTGTGAACAAATTTTCCGGGAATAAATGTCCAAAATCACCTTCTCGAATGTAAACAAATATTTGATTCGATTCATAAGCATGAGAAAACGCATAATTTATTTCGCTCTCGTCGTTTGTAAACGGTCGTGACTTACAATTCACCATCGATTCTCTTAATTTTCTTTTACCAGCTTCCACTTTGCCAAATTCCGTTTGGAAAGATACAGGTTCGAATTGACATCGTGGAATAACTTCATTGGTATGAGAGAGAACAAGTTTTCCCTCAAAATACTTCGAATTAAAAATTGCTACACAAAATGCGGACAAATCTTCTTTCGCAAACTTACATAAAGGATCGTCTTTACGATTCTGTGCTGTAAAAATAAATCATTATTCACTGATGAAATAATAATTTATATTAATGCATGATTAATAATTTGTTGTCTCGATCCTTTCCAAGCAATAATCTATGAAAAGCATGACCGTCACCCTCTATACGCACCGCTATAAAATATTATGAACTCACAGCTGCTGTATTTGCTCCTCCTTTGAAGGTAAAGATGCTCCACATTGCCATCGGAGCTGATGAAAACTTTTGCAGGTAATTCTGCAAGTCCCCAAAGATACGCCCTCGTCCCAAATTTCGTGAAGATAAAATGACCAGCGAGGTAATCGTTAGATTGATGACATGTGTGCGATTGTAAGTTGTACTCTCTGGAAATGTAAAATTCTACGGTCGTACAGCAATCACGCCGAGCTAAACACACGAATACGTTTTCAGTGGGACTTCTGCCTTCAATGCTAAGAACTGTCGAGATTCGTACCGTTTCATACGGGTAATTAAAAGATGAAAAGAAGCGACAGAAACAGTTGGCGGATTGTTCGTATGGATAGATTCCTAGTTTGCGGATTAAGTAAGCACTTGTCACATCCTCGCAAATACGTTCTCTGGTATCAATACTGATATCCAATTCATCTTCAGACTGAGTTCCTGAAAAATAGAAAAATATTTCAAAATACTGCAGCACCATAGTAATTTTTTTCCCGTAAAATTAATTCATACATTTTTGCTAACCGATTCTCTTGTTTTGGAGAACATCGGAATAGAGATGGACTGCTCTATCGAAACCAGACAGCACGATGAAATGTTTTTCTTCTTCATTTGCTCGGAAAACGCATATTTTGATGGTTGTGACGAATAAAATTCGAAACAAGTATCTCATTTTAAGAAACGTCTTCGTTAAGAATGAGAGAAAAAGTATTTGATCGTATAAAGCGAAAAACAATCGTTCATAAGACGCTTGGATACACAATGATTGAAAAAGCTAATATTGTCTCAGCTGCTTAGGTAGAACTACAGGTACGGCTAAGAGGTATAATCCTCGATACAGTAATTTCTGAAGAAACAGCTGCAAGCACTTTTGCTTCACATTATTTTTCTGTCACGAGCTCGATAATAAATAGTACCATTAAAAAACCTACGTAGTGAAAAATAAATCATAAAATAGAAACTACGGTAGAAACTAACGAAAAATTATACAGAGGACAACGAGAATGACTTCTACAGCTCTGTGTCCCCAGCACTTCCTAGGGGAATAAAGGGGTCGAGTATAGTTTGAAAAAATTGTGCCTAATTTGTGCTGATTGTGCTTCGAGGTCCCTAAATTCGTGTCCTCTTTCCTTGCGGGCTGTTTGTAAAAGAAGTTTGGGCGGATGCTGTGGACATGCTACCTCATGTGAATTGATTAAAATGAAGAGGAAACTGCTGAATATAGCCTATTAGTCAAAAAAAGGAAATGAGGAAACATTGATTGAACTATATAAAACCAAAAATATGTCAAAGTAGGAATTCACTGAGAAAAGAAAAAAGAAAACTTGAAGCAGCGGCTGACATATCTCCGCCAGAAACGCGTTGGGTAGCACTTTATATACTCGTTCCGTTTTGGGAGGCCAACTAGCTGATGGGTTTACCCGCTCAGAGTTCTTTCGATTCTCATTTCCCCAGAATTCCTTAGCCCGATTCAATTAGGCCTAGTAGTGTATACTGACTACACTAACAAGCTCACTCGCTCTGCTCGTTCTTCCTAGCTAGCCCGGACAAATCGATAATGTTGATTTATTAGAAATCAATGTGAGGTATTACACCGGACACAAGGTGAACAGGGGAAGGGGGCAATGAACTTTCTTGACGTTTTGGAGGTCTTAGATCACTTCTAGCCTAATGAGAGAATTTCAGGTTTCCTTCTATGTTAGATATACATTGATATAAGATTTTTTTGTCCACGCAACTACTCAAAAACTACATGTTGAGTTCTCTAAAGTTTGATCAAGTTGTAGTGAATTATCTGCAGTTGGGAATGTGCATTTTTTTCTTAGATTGGATGAGTACTTGAGTAATCCTCAATTTTCTTCGCATTTTTCAGTGTTGTTTCTCGAAAAATATCAATCTTTTATCATGTTCATATCATTGCATTATGTCAAAAAGTATTCAATGTTATTGCCTTATAATTTTGGTATCGATTGGATAAGTGGTTCTTGAATAGTTCTCAAAATATGAGCGCGTATAAAGCCGTAAGGGCTAAATTTCGTTTGTTCAATTTATTTGAGTTCTTTTACCCAAAGGTAATGCATCGTATACCTATTGGCTGTAAAAACTTCTCATTACTAGTCATATATGATTGAAAAAAATCAACATTTATTGGGTACATGGATTGAACAATTAGCCGTGTATATTTTATAATTACTGCGTGGTTTGGTAATCACGAACTATCCTTTCTATTTCATTTTCTGGCGCGTGTCAAAAAGCTTAATACGTATGGCCATTACTTATTCAAAAACTGCATTTGAAAATTAGAAAATCACACAGAAGATTAAAAATGAATTGATAGACGGAGGCGTGGATGAGTTATTATGTATCAAATTATTGAAAAGTCGGTGAAGCTTATGCTACTGCGTGAGCTTTTTTTTCTTTGTGGAAAAATAAAAATCAAGTTGGAGTAGAGAAAGATCTAGCAATAGCGGCGTAACTTTTGAAAGTTCATATATTTCTATTGTAAACAATGCATCGGTGTATCTATACTAAACTTTTCAGCGTAGGTTCCCTATACAATCTGTGTATTTCATTTTTCTGAAATATTATACAGCAGTAGCTTCATCAAATTCGCAAGTAGGTACCTAATTGGAAAATGTATATTATTCTTAGAATAACTCTTGTTATCTGTCTGCCTTACTTTTCATGAGTAGCTGTAATAATGAGAAACATAATCTCATTATTTTTGTAAAAAATACTATTTCCATAGTATACATTTGAAAGGCTTTTATTCGAACAGGCAGATAAGTTAGCTGCATAAATATGAGGAGTCGTTTACGGAATTTTGGAATTTTTTGATGCCAGCTTGTATTGTACAAACTATTGCGGAATCGTTCGTTCTGTAATGAAATATTTGTAATCTTATTACGTGCACATTTTCTTCAGAGCGTGGCTTATCAGGATAGTTCAACTCACCATACACTTTATTACGTCTCCTAAGTAACAGAAAACTGCGAACGTAGCGCATCCAAGGAATTCACCTGCCACCATTTTTAGTCTATAAGGGATATCACTGCGCAAATCTCCCTGTAATGACAAAAAAATAACATTTTATTGACAACTGCCCTGTAAATATCTTATTACCGAAAATAATTCGAGTTCAGAAAAAGAATTTTGAAGTTTGAAACAGAGCAATTCTAGAGGAAAAATATTCGTAAATACCTGTAGAAACATAGCGGAGAGCAGTACCGAACCATCAAAAAATATGAATAAGGAGTTTGCCGAAAGCCCATTAGAACACATTGTTATATCTTTGACAAACCTTCAAACATGAAATTATTTCATGTGAAAACACATAAGCGTAGGGAACTTACAAATAGATTCCACTCTGACCTGTGAATATGTAAAAAATAATTCAATAATTCCCGGAATTCCTCTTCATACAAGTAATCCACATGAAATGAATTTTTTTCTCGACTCTTCCCCTCGGTACGATTTTTCAGAAATACAATAAATGTATTATTTTCTAAAGCTTGTACTTTCATGCGAAAGTTTTCGATATGCGCTCGAACAATAGACACGTAACAAACGACGATAATCTCTTGTGTTAAAGCTATGAAGTATAACATAGATCCGGAGACGAATTGTAGTGAAATTGTGAAATAGTATTCTCGTGTTGAGCGTACAGGCCAAGGGAACCAAGAAGGAAATAGAAGAGTGGGTGTACTGCCTAGTTCAGCGTTGGTCCAGAAAGCCGTAAATATTGGTAGTACAATAATGAAAATAAGCGCGACCGTGTGCCAAAATGATACTTTCAGCAATAGCGGATTCAGGAAACATCGCGTCAGTTTCGCCAATTCTTCGTCCTTTACATCTTTGGATATTGTATTGAAAATTTTGAGCATTAGATGTTTACGAAGACGCGAAATAATAAACGCATTTGTTACAAATACGTCCGCGATAAGATATACCGTATTATCCATTTTGTAAAGGTGCGAATCTAAATATAAATAGTTCACGCATAAATTGAGCCCGATGATTAAGAATAACAAAGGCCACACAACAATTATGAAATTCTCGCAAAAACAAAAAGGTTCAACAAAAACACCTACAGGATAGAATAAAATTTTTAGTAAGGTCGTTATCGTTATGTTAATGTACTTTGAAAGAGCCATTGTAAAAAACGAAATCGAAACTTCAATCCAGAATGAGAATCTATCGGTTTGACAGCGTGAAAATTTTCATTTTGGAAAAACGCAATTACATTCTCACGAATAAATAATTATTTCCCTTTTAAAAACCGCAAACTTCTTACCGGTCAACATAATGATGTTCACAGACACTTAATCAAGCCAAAGCACGAATATCTACTACCCTACCCAGCTAGGTCGATCTTGACCGTGCGGTTTTTTAGATTGTCAACTTTTATTCGAAGGTCACAATAAACTGTTATTAATGACACGAAAGGATTTATTCACCAAGTACAACCTAGTTTTATAAATATGATTTCTACACGTCACCAGCTACCAGATATTCTTCAAATTTTACTTCATCACTTCCTCGAAGGACTTTAAAATATCCTTTGTCTCCCCAACTTTTGTTCCAAGAATTGACCACCAACCAGTAAGGTGTATTCTTCTCAACACCCCAGCCAATCACGCGAACGGCGTGGTAACCAACCAGTTTCCCAGTTACGTGTTTGTAAACCCCTGGAAAAATAACGTGTTACATGCGGATGAGAAGAAAAACAAAAAGTTTGATGTTACAAAATCTCTTACCGGATTTATAATTCAAGAAGTCTTCGAATACAGCGAATGCGGCCACTATGGGTCCTTTTTTAAGTATGTCATTTTGAACTTTGCAAGGATCAAGCTCGTAAGCCGATAAAGCTAAAATTATCTCAACATTAATACTTCATCTTCTGTCAACTACATTTATTTTTCTAGCCTTCTATAATGAAACGCGTCACTATCCTCCGTACAGGGATTCATCTAGAAAATGGAAGACAGGCTGAGAAAGAAGAGGGGGGAAGAAAAAAATGTAGGAGCTGAGCGGATAAGATCGGTTTTGTAACTAAAGAGTGAGATTTTGTCGGTATGGAAATTTTACGTTGCTGGGCTTTTCAAAAAATGAACCAGAATTCGAGGATCAGGAAACGGTAGTAGTTTTTGAGGTCGTAAGCTGATTCGAAAGAAGTACCAGACTGATAACTCTATTAAGGCACGATCAATGATTTCGAATTTCGGTGGCCAAAAGTCCATGTGAAACTACAGACTGAACAGAAGGTATGGAGAACGATGTGAAAGCAGTCATTTATAGAAGGATCTTGTAGGAAGAAGAAAAAGAAGAAGAAGAAGAAGCAGGAGAGGAAACCAGACAGCAACATGTATAGTAAAGACCTCATGGTCTATCGGTGAGTTGAGAGAGACAAGATTAAATACGTAAGAGCTTATTTTAGCAGTAAACATATATAAAAGCAAAGTTTCGCAAACAAAATGAACTGATTTTTAATTTTTGAATATTTCGGAGTTCATAATTGCGGTAGTAAAAACGGCCATGAAGGGATAGAACGAAAAAAATGACGACTAAATTTGTAGTGTTTATTGAAAGATGAGTTTTCGGAGGCAAGGGCGAAAGAATTATTACCAAATTACAATTTTATAACAGTACCTACCTTTCGTTCTATCTTCGTCGTAATTGTATCGGTAATTCTTATTATAACAATGAAGTTTACATTTTGGTGTCTTCATATGCTTCATCGCAGTACACAATTCCAAGTCAGTACCATTAACGTGGTGAGCACATGGAGGAATCAAATAAGGTTGACAGCCCTGGGAAGACAAATTCAAGAATCCTATCAAGAACCCTAATCGTGTACATTATGGGATACATCTTCAATTCATCCAACCTGTTTGGAATTATAGTCTCCTCCAGTGGTTTCTCCTTCTCTCATTAAATACTGCCATGCGGCCAAAGGCCAACCACCACCACACCCGTGTCCGCATTTATGACAGCAAGATGTCATTTGTTGAGCCGAACGGAGAGTCGAATTCTGACCATTAGATTTTATACACAGACGGTCGGTGAATACGGATATAACGCTAACAGCCTGAAATTATGCACGCTATCAAACGTTATAAAGTTGTGACAGAAAAAGAACAGGAAAATTCAAATATTAAAAATCTGATTTATCATCACCCAACACGATCCGCAGTGGCCTTGGTCGTAGACATGTTCGAGTGTAGAACTACATTTTGGCCAATGTTTTCGAGCGTCAAAATTCACAGGTAAGCCTTTATTTTCGCAATCTAAGGACGTTTGACCTTTTTCTCTTATTTTAGGTTCGCGTTGCAGTATAACGCCTACGGTGTGGCTCAAGTCCAACGTTTCTTCATGACGATGAAAATTAATCCCAGCCTGTACGTATGGAAAACGTAGAACTCGTGATAAGTTGCTAGTCTGAATAAAACAATCCGAGTGTTTTTTTTTCTTCTTTCTCTTACCGTCCACGTGGTCTGCTTTGCATTCACTTCATCAGCCAATTCTTGTAATCTATCGTGTGTAATTCTCACTTCTGGTAAAGCTTCGATAGTGGCGAAAATCAATGAGATACCGATTAATCTTATCATTTCGATGACCTGTTCGTAAATGAGAAATCATTTACAAGCTGACGATTATTAATTCATGAACTTGAAACGTACCGGTATCACAATTTATGCTCGTCGAAAATCTTTTCTCAATTGTTATGTTGCATTTCAAGTAGCCTACATCAGTTACTACAAAGCGTTGAAGAGTATTTTTATCTTTTCAATAAACGAATGAATGTCCAAATCGTGATCAAAAAATATAATATAGCAGCGAACAAAAGAGAGGGATACAGAAAATAATGCAAAAAGAAAAAGTGGAAAACACTACTCAAAAATGTGTAGGTCCAAGGGTGGAAAAAATAGAAGAAATAGATGCGTGGCAATAAATCGATATTAAACGAAAAATACGTCGTAGGTAGGACGAGATCTAGGTTTAGGATAGACAGCAACAAACACATAGGATAATATTGGAGGAGAATTATGAAAAAATTTCCGGTTAGTGACAGATAAATGAAACAGAAGAAGCACACAAAACATTTGTAAAATATTCATGGTGGCAAAGAAAGCTCAAAAAGAATCTAGCCTAGGATTAACAGTCCTAAAGTTTAAATACCCTATCGCATTCGTCAGAACTGGAAAAGAAGACAGTTTGATATGGCTTGCAATATATTTGATTTAAAATTAAAAGTTTGTTTTTTAAATTTCTTGATTGATATTAACACACGAAAAACTTGGAGGCAGAATATCGAAATTTTTTGAGAGTAAAGCTACACGTGTTGGTATATTGGGGGGGGGGGGGGAGAGAAGAAACTCTTCGTCCTTATCTCTGTATTAAATTTCTTCAGGTCAAATATATACCGATGTCATCCGTGTATTTGAATCTTTGTTACACGGGTGCAATGAAAACTACTCAACAAATTTTACGAATACAGATCGATTGTCACCTCAACCTCACTTCATACCCTCTAGAAAACCAATAGTTTCAAAACAAGACTCATAGTATAAGCTATATGCGTACTTCATCTAAACTACAGCTCAGATATTCATTGCGCAATTGAACACATTTTCCTCACTCTTACAATAGACTCCTCCTTATCGTTCCAATCTATCCTTATAAAAACTTATCCAGCCTTCCTCTTTGGGTTGTTTACATAGTATTATTTACACTCGTATCTTCTCCGAAAGTTATTTTTAAATAATTTCTACATGAATATTCGGCCACACTTACAACACATAAGGCGTCTCCTACAATCAAACAAAGTTGGCAACGAGCAATGCGCAACGAGCAATTTTGAAACGGTAGTGGTGTGTAAAAAACGAGCAACCGAATCAAACTCATTTGTTTCGGTTGCCCGTTGCTCGTTCACGTTGCTCAGTTTGTTTCATTGTAGCGGACCCCTAAGAGTAGATCTTGCATTAGTCAAATTAGGAAAAATTAGTTTCCTATACAAAAATATAGTCGAATTTCCCGCATTCGACCACAAAAATTACTATCGATAAATTTACAGAAAAATAAAAGATAATCTATCACGTACCCTCATCATCCTAGAAAATAAAAATCTCGATAAGAAGAAATATTCAACTTCAAACCACTTCCGTATTATACTAAACTCGATCGCTTTAGTCACGCGCCTCTTTCTTTCACGATCCGTCCACTATAAATTCACACCCATTCCATCATCTAGAGCTCCTGGCTGCCAATCACTTTCTTTCTTACTCGTAACTCACTGCCGGGAAAATTCCTATAATGGTTTTCTTTTTGCATGCAACATCCATAAAACAATTGAAACATGGATGGTACTCTACTGTTTCACAGTCCACTCTGAAAATAAGTAATACCGGTCTTTACAGAAATGCCATTGATTTATTATGAAGCAAAGTATTACCTAGAAGCAGAAATGTAGGTCCTTTGGACGGAACCCGTAAACCAAGCCTATAATTTCTCAAAGTTCGATGATCCCTCTTCACCTGTCCAACTATCCATTTTTAACTGTTACCCAATGAATTCTCTGATCCTTGCCTTTTCTCGAGAGGGCGTCTCCATCACTTCAATTTTTTTTTTTTTTTATCCTCAACGCTTATCCTATATGTTCTCCGATTAATACCACACCCTGAGAAATCTTATCAACTCACTGGATCTATACAAATCAAGCACTTTCACACCCACACACATTTACTCTCACTTGACTCGTGACCCTACTGCCCGCATTGTAACACAGAACTATTTGTCAACCAATTAACTGTGAACTTGTTCATAATTATCAACACGCGACTTGTCCCTATGACACCTCACTCAAACAGTAACCACCCACTTGACACTTTTCTAACCATCCGACTCTCGTCTTTTCCATCCGCTATTCAGTATGCAAGGCAAAAACTTAACAAAACCGTGTTCTTCTCCAATGGTAAACCATACAACTCTTTTCTATCTGTCGATATATTCACTTTTGAAGTAAATCAAGCCGTCGGCACACAACGAAGTAGTCTTACTCTCGGCCTCTTCGTTAAAGCTGATACTACACTTCTAAATACCACTTCCTAATTCTCACTGCCAATATACCGATTTTCCGACCCACCAGCCCTACTTTATCGACGGATCTAAATCTGGACCCAAAACAGGATACGCGAACTCGATCCAAAGAGTCATAATCAGTCGTTGGTTGAAAAATTCTCCTCCATTTTCACTACCAAAAAAAAAACGCCATGTACAGATCTCCATCTCCTCACCCTAAATTTCTACCGCCAACTGACTCACTTTCATCTCTCCTGGCTATAACTCACATTCAAGTAATTCCCCAAATTAGCGCATTCAACCATCCACTTCGACATCTGTCTCCTTCCTGTGGATTCCGTGTCACACCAACTTCTTGGAACATGACGCAATTGTCTTTTCAAAGATTCCTTTCTATCCCACAAAATTTCTGACCTCGTACTTACCCATGATCCTGGTATGACTTTTGAAAAAATCAGTATTCAAACAAACTTGGAGCAATCGAAAGCAAAGCAGTCCCCTGGACTTTTTCCAATCAAAGTAACCGTCATAAAGAAATCATTTTCTCCCGCCTCAGAATTGGCCCATTCCTATCGTTTTTTTAGGTTTGTTCTCTCCTCCTGTCCTCTGATAAATACTGTCAATATGATAATATATCTAAAGGAAAATGGTAACAGCGGATGTTTACAAGATTCATATAGATAAGGAAATATGACGAAAAAATCTCCTGGCCCGAGCGGGAGTCGAACTCGCGACCTCTCAATACATTAGACCATTACAAATGCACACCGAAGCCTATAGGAAAGAACCGCAAATCCCTGGAGGGGTAACAATGAATAAGGGAAGATGGTAATCGCGAACGTTCACAAGAATCATAATATAGATAAGGATATCGCACGCGTCATGAAAACGGGACGTCGCGGGTTCGATTCCCGCTCGGGCCAGGAGATTTTTTCGTTATAATTATTTCCTCTTCTATCCTTATCTATATGATAATATATCTGTTTGTCACCCTGTTCGTCACCCATATCCGTCTCTCAAGCTCCGTTTCTCCACGTTTTCGACCTGCTCTTTATAACAATTCCAATACTGTCACGAACTTTCTTAACTATCTGCCTTTCACTAACTTTCACTTTCTACTGTAATAAAAGACAAGATATTTTCAGATTTTTGGAGGGAATGTCCAAACGCTAGAAGATGGATTGCAAAGTCAGATTCATTGGATAGACTCTTTTTGAAAGCATCTAATTGTATATGCTCTTTAAACTAAGTTTTTTTTTAAAAGTTAGAATAGAAAACTTCACTCTCTCTAACCTTATTTTCGTAGGAGTTTGTTTTAAAAATTTAATTTGAACCTCGCAACGGCAGCATGAAGTGACTGATTGAGAGTCCCGAGAGAATATTCTCATAGAATAAGTCGACAGTCGTCATGTTATTTGAGAATTTGTCGAAAAAAAAGACCTTTCACTTTGTTTTTTCTCTCTCTTATTTTTCAAACAAATGGTTGACCAAAATTGTACTTTGGAAAATTTAGTACCTCCCTATAAAGCTGCTTTACTAACCCCTGAGGTAACATAGCAGAGTCGGGAATCTAACTCCCTTCAAATTGTGTCAACTTTTTCTTCCAAAATAATCTATGTGCGACGATTCCAAAAGATTGCTCAGAAATATTCAGAAGAAGTTGCGCGATAACACGAGAAAAGGTATCATACTATTACATTTCGAGTCATGCTACTACGAGCGCTATGAGCAATGATGCCGAGTAAAAAGTTGTTTGCTGTAAGAGAAACATATTGGGATTTTCCGAGTTCTTCGAATTTCCGATTTTTCTGTCAATCTTTTCTCTTTATGCACGTTATGAGGCAGGCTCGGGTCCGCGTTCGTACCCTCAGTTGTTTTTATAATCGGCTAGTGAGGATGCAGTCTTCAAATTAGCCGTCTTAGTTGGAAAACAAGAAATAATACAAAACGGGGAAAAATCCCATTGATGACCGCCACAAACTCGTGTTGAATTCAATTTTTGAGCGGAAGGCTGCCACACTGATATACGTACAAAAATGTCCAACAAAAAAAAGTTTTTCGATACTCGGTAAAGGAAAAAAAAAAGAAAAAAAAGGAAGGGGATAACGATCAAGACAATATAATATTACAACGCTTTTTTTTTTTTTCCAACATCATACATCTGATATCATCGGCATGGTAGCCGACTAAGAGCGTCGCTCGTGTAGTGTCGGGACTGGACTTGTAATATGATGCATTTTCTCACCTTATCACCCAAAATCTTTTGAAGATTTCTCAGCAAAAATAACCAACACCTTAAATTTCCTCCGATCAACCTATTACTACAAATCCATTCAGTCCAATCCGAACATCTCTCCCCGAGCTAAGAACCCTTCAAGCAGTCGAAGAGCTCGTAAAAAAAAAAAAAAATCGTTTATACGAGTAAAGGAATACATATTTGAAATCGTATTTTCACTAAGATTATTTTGAAAAATAGTACATTACTGGTAAAGTGAGCGTACCCAACGAGGCAAAAATTGCGATCTGAGACGGAGGCGAGTAGAGCAATCTGCCGAGTTGGTGAACGTTCACGGTACCCGCATGTATTGTAAGATATTTTTTTCTATAAATGACGTTAAAACAAAATTCTATCAACGAATACTCAAACTCCATTGAGTGATTCATTTTTCTTTTCTTTCACACTGATCCTTGAACGTGATTGGCTAATTCCTTTTTCTTGCACGGTAATCTAGCTGTAGGTAAAATTAAACTTTAATAGCATCTGTAGATGTAGCCAAAACGCCATTTCAACATCATGTATATAAAAAAAAAAAGTTGACGCGATTTGAAGGGTACGTCACATTTACCCTAGCTGACCTGTGAAATATGATCTACAAGTATTGTTATTATGTACCAATTAAACATGTCGCAAAGATGTCGTCTCTCGTATTAATCAAACCTACGAGTATATCTTGATATACCTACTTCACAGTCCCTTCTTGGAATAAAACATCTCAAAATCATAAGATAGTAAAATGAGAAATTACGATTCACCCGCTTCGACTTGTTTCGTAAAATTTCACACTCGTTAGCAAAACTCATTCTATTTTTGCCTCTTACAATATTGATTTCATGAAACCTATGTACAACTCACGTTACAAAATGATAAAAATAAAAATTGGTAAGCTTAGATTTTTACCTGAATGTTAATCTGTATTCGAAAACGATCGTTTCTTGATTAGGTATCTTGCAATTCGCGCACTCGATTCGATCAAACTCTGAGTCGTCGTGTAATGCATATAAAATTTGGTCGGATACAAATGAAGTACCGACAATTCATATTATACCTAATTTAACGACGTATCGGAGCATATTTTATGCGCGAACGTCCCACTTGAAAAGAAGAAGAATGATGGCAATACATTGTTACGAAATAAACTTATTCCGTGGTCGTCTCATCTATAGAAAGTAAAAGTAAGTATCACCACGTTAAATTAAGACTGAAAAAATCATCACGTATACATTTTGATGATAAGAAAAATTTTATAAGAAGTGTAAACACGATCATACTCTAAGTAAGTACCTTCGTTTGATTCGTATACACAAAATATATTGACTGGTAACTTGTATATACAAACGACCACGTTTGCATAATAGGAAATTAATGGGTTTTGGTGTAAACAATAAGACGTGAATTCTCACCTCAACAGCGTAACCCTCTCATCTTCCCTTCTGAACAAACTTTCCAATCTAAAACGCAATCAAACGTCCATCTATTGCACAAATGAAGATATCATGAATATAACTTCTCATTTATCATTAACTACTACAAAATTCTCATGTTTTATTCCTCTCTTTCTAGAACAAATATTCGTGCTTTTCAACACCGCCTTCTAGTAGATTACATCCTTCACTTTATTCCGTTTCTAATTTGCCTCCGTCTCGTCCAACTCACTGAAGCAATTTTCGGGTTGTTTAATCGGTACATAGGGAAAAGTGCAATATTGTACCACAAATATCAGTACGGAAGAGTAGTTCTCAACATTCTTTGTTTCGACGAAGATGGCGAATTTGAAGGCGCCGACGTACACTCTAACTATACTGGAATATTCTTTGCTAATTGGCGGTATTTCGATCGATAAAATACATCATAAATATGAAAAATTTTACGTCATATCATTCATTGCGTTCGTGGTGATTGGAGGCTGCGCGATTTTCGTCATCTTTGATCAGGTGACTGCCATCAGCGAGAAGACAGAAGTTGTGTACGCCCTGTTTGGTGCCAAGTGCGTGGGTATGGTTTTTCTTACTTTTCAGTTAAACAAAACAAGATTACGAGAAATCTATTTTAAAATCGAGAACATGTACGATCGAGTTGACGATTTTGCGGAAATATCGAATCGACTGTGTGCGAAAATTGTTTCCAAGTATAAAATACACGTAATTTTAATGGTAGTATTCACATTCAGTATACCGCCGATGATCGCTACGTTTACTAAAGCACCATTGGGAGACCTGAGAACATTAATAATTCCCTCCTGGTATCCGTGGTCGAAGACTACGACATCCGGTTACTTACTCACCATAACTGTTCAAGTACTTACCATGCTAGCTGCCTATTCATTGCTGGTGTCTGTGGTAGCCTTCATAGCCGCAAGTGTAATAGCAATTTACGTCAATTATCAACTACTAACGGAAAAATTGACTGGTTTAGATTCTTCGACAGATGATTCGTGGGAAGCTGAAATGAAGATATTGATAGCTCAGCATTCATATTTGATGAAGTAAGGGAAATTTGATTATTTTTGCTTTTCGCGAACCCTCAAACAAGTTTTTGATCTTCGATTATTCATGAAAAGCTTGTTGTTCCTAGTTGCACTTCTCTACAAAAATTACAGAATTTAGGAAATTTACGATAAATTTTCCCTCAGTCTGAAGACTTAAATCCGATCTCAAAGTGTTCCGCACTCTTTTATTCTATAAATTCTTCTGTTAATAGAACCTACGAATCATCACCATCCTTTCCACCTTTTCTCCCATTAGGCCATTCTTGATCATCCCCGATTCCCTAGCATCACTTAATGCTATCTTCAGCCGCTTTGTTGATATGTTTCATATCTTTACTCTGCCCTGAACCCTAATTTGAAATTTTGCGAGTCCCCCCCCCCCTCACCCATATCTACCCCTAGTTTATACTAGATCAGTGTACTGAAATTATACTAGGTTTATACTAGGTGTACGCTCCTTTATACTAGGTCTTTATTTTGCTGTTCGCTGAATTTAGGAGAGAGTTACCTAGTTTATTTTTGAATTACTAACTGTTATTCTATAAAATTATTCGAAGTGTTCAAAATATTATTCAAACCTCGGAACCATTCGATACAACCTCCTTATGTACTCTTCACTTTGTTTGTCTACTTTTAAGATGCGCATTCCTGCTCCAAGGAGGTGAGCCGAGGGGGGGCTACCCAAAAGCTATTAGCTTTAATACCCTAAAGCTATTAGCTTGAAATATTCTAAAGTAGAATCATACTAAACTCAGAAGGAGAGGGAACGAGCGGAGCGAGTGAACCTCCCAAAAGCCATTAGTTTGAAATATTCTAAAGTAGAATCATACTAAGCCCAGGAGGGAGGCGAACGAGCGGAGAAAAAGAACCCCCAAAAGCTATCAACTTGAAATATTCTAAAGTAGACTTATACTAGTCCAAGAATGGGGGCTCACTCGCGCGCGTGGGGAACAAGAAGGTAATACTCACCGGTCAAGCAAAGCAAGCATGTCAAAGACGAACTAGTATGCTACCTTATAGAAGACATGAAACATGATCTTCGTTTATTTGGCTACGCCAGAACATTTTTTTAGCGGGGAACCCGCTATCCATTTTGTTAGGAGATTACATCCTCAGAAAACGTCCGCGTCCGCGAAGTTAGTAACCTAAGGTTAGGTCAAGTTACGGGACTTAGAAGAATTTCGAGTCTCGAGCTATATATGAAAGGAGGGGGACTTAAAGAATTTCGAGTCTCGAGCTATATATGATAGGAGGGGGGGGGGGGGGACTTGGAAGAATTTTGACTTTCGAGCTACCGTCCGCCGTCCAACCAAAAACTTAGAAAAATTTTGAGACTCGAGCTATATATGATAGGAGGGGGACTTAGAAGAATTTCAAGTCTCGAGCTATATATGATAGGAGGGAATGTAGAATGATAATTTCGATTTGAATTATATGACAAGATTATCAACTCAGTTCCACACCACCTGAGAGGTCGAGTTAAGGAATTGCGGGTTCCCCGCTGCCATTGCAACGTCTGCAATGGCTTCTAATTTGTTTTCTCCTATCCACTCATAAATTGTATTCGAAATAAGCAACGAATCAGCCATCAGTCTCCCTTTCTTCCCTTCCCTCACGCCTCGACTTCCCTCAGCATATCAAAAAAAAAAAAACACCACCTAAGCCCGATTCACTCACTGATCTCACCTCATATCTTACTCATACAAGCTAGCCCAAATTAAAAATAATCCTCGGAGACTCTTCAAATCAACTCACTTGCAGAAAAGGCTCGCCTCAGAATAGGTCAAACCGGACTCACACAAACCCATCTCATCACTCATGTTATAAATTTTTTATGCCATTTGTGATCCAAGATCTACAAAATGTTGAGAAAATTCACTACTCCCACCCCTGTTCATTTTGTAACGGGTGTAATTCCTCATTTTCATAGCGAAGTGTCAGTAAAAGACAGAGAATCTGAAGAATTAGCATCTGTTTATAGGTCTGCGTCTCTGGACCTCATTATTAAGATATTCATCAATTTAACATTGCTCCCTTTCTTATTCGATATTTTTACAGAAGTAGTCGCCATCGCCATGAGGTTCCTTTGTCGCAGAAAATTCTGGATTTTAGTTTCCCTAATCTTGTCTCTTGTGGGCACATTTCTGACTTCTAAGATCATGATAACCCGGGCAGATAAAAGTTTTAGCCTTAAAAGCCTTGCGTTGTAGATTATTGAATGAGAATATTCCGTTGTTGTTGCAATAGCACTGAATCATTCAATCCTCACTCAACGGAGGAGCTATTAGTCTTTTTATATGCCAGCTTTGTTTGTCCTATTGAAAGTTGTTCATTCACAAGCTCGATATACAACACCTATCTTGGGAGGTGGTCCCCAATTACAATCACTCTTTTGACGTAAGTTAGACTGGATTTTGGTCGTCAGGTAGTAAGCCTAACAATCATTTGCATATAAAATGCTACACTACGTGTCTGACATACTAGCTTTGGCCCTTTTTTTTTTTTTTTTCAAAGGCAACCAAACCTAGGCAGCATTCTTATAAAGAAAAATTTCAAGTTTCAGTCGAGAAGTCACAGAATTAGCAGTGAATTTCGTCAACGTACTCCTGTATACCGTATTCGGAGAAGTTGTTTCGCTTATTTCAGTTTTCGTCCAAGTAAAAATCTCTCCAGAGAAATGAACAATAATATTTCTCATAAGAGAATGTCTGGAAATTTAAAATAAAATCTCATTTCCAGGTTGAAAGAGAACATCTTTATAAACTGAAATTAGTGTCTGCGTGTTCTATCATGATGTCGTCATTCTTCTCATATTGCGTTGCCGGGGAAAAACTGCTGAATTTGGTAGGTAAACTACGTTAGAAAAATAAGTCGTGTTTTTTTTTTTTTTTTTTTTTTTTTCGTGAAGAAATTATCTACTGTAATACCTATAATGATAGCAATATCTCCTTCTCAGTGAGTTCCACGAAAAAATTATTGTGTTTTTGATTATTTATTCCCTGTTTCAGAAAGATGATGTGAAGTATGCATTCTATGAAACACAATGGTACAATAAAGATATGAAGACTCGAAGAATTATATTATTGTTCATGATACTAAATAAAAATCCAATAAGACTGAAGGCATTTGACATGTATCATATAAATTTACCTTTCACCCTCGCTATTGCAAGAAAATGTTACACTGTTGTACAATTCTTGCAAACCATTTTATAATGTACATAACATAGAAACCTTGAGTAACTATACAACGTAATTTGATGAGCTGATATTCAACTAAACAAAATTATAATACTTTGTACATAGTAATAGTAAACCAAGTAGTATAGAACACTTATCATTGCACCTTTAAATTTGACCAAATTATTTCCATCAAAAAATTTATCCTAAAATGTAACCTAAAATATTACCCTCTAAAATACAATAAATAAGGTAAATTCTTTACCTATGATTTTTTCAATGCTCACGAACGTTCAGGCAAAATTTATTACCGCTATTTAGCCTTATTCAAGCTTTATCTGACAGATTACATTTTTGACAAGGTAATAGGTACACAAGAAAATTTTTTACCATGCAAGTACGTATAGAACACTTATCATTACACCTTTAAATTTGACCAATTTCCATCAAAATTTTACTCCTAAAATTTGACACCCTCTGAAATACAATAAATAAGGTAAATTCTTTACCTATGATTTTCTCAACGCTCACGAACGTTCAGGCATAATTTATTCCATTATTTAGTCTTATTCAAGCTTTATCTGACAGATTTCATTTTTGACAAGGTATAGGTACATAGGAAAAATTTTTACCATGCAAGTACGTATAGGACACTTATTATCGCACCGTTAAATTTGACCAAATTGATATTATTTCCAGCAAAATTATACTCCTATAATTTGACCTAAAATATTGCCCAAAATTTATTCTCTAGAATACAATAAATAAGGTAAATTCTTTACCTTACCTATGATTTTTTCAACGCTCACGAACGTTCAGGCAAAATTTATTAACGTTATTTAACCTTATTTAAGCTTTATCTGACAGAAATTACTGTCACTAAGGATACATTTTTTTTCACCAAGGTGGGTATACATCAGTATTTCATTTTTGACAATGTAGGTACTCAGGAACATCAATGACAACATCGAAGAAAAGCTCCACAATACTCGAAAAAGTAAACTGGAGGGCAATTTGCAAGAACTGCAAAAAAATATACAGGAAGCCGCGAGCCCGCTTTCGGTTAAACAACCATTCTCAAGCGTAGTTCTTCTCCTCCGTCGTTGTAATTGTTCTATTTTCCCATCTCGTCGAGTCGCTTTTTATGTACGAACAAAGCAATTCTATCAATGAGAACACTTCTTTACTTTCACATATACCAAGTACGTTTAAAACACTTTCTGGGCACTGTCAAATTTGTCCAAATAGGTATCATTTTCATCACCTAAAATTTGACCCAAAATATTGCCCCAAAATTTATTCTCCAAATTATGATAAATGAGGTAAATTTTTTACCTTATTTTAGAAGGGGTTAAATTTTCAACCTCTTACTACGTCTATGATTTTTTCAGCCCTCACAAACGTTCAGGCATAATTTATTACCAATATTTAGCAAGGACACTAGGTCATCAAACAAATGTTCAGGCTCAAAAAATCTTGGTTTTAGTCATCAAACAAAAGGTGCACAAACGTGCAGGCTAAAACAATTTCAGGACACTCCAGGACACTAAGGTGTACAAACGTTCGGGCTAAAAAAAATTTTAGGACACTCAGGCTCAAAAAATCTTGACTTAGTATTGAACTTTTCAACACTCGGGTGCACAAACATTCAGGCACCCCATCATGCACGGATAATTATAAACTCTGTGGAATGTCCTCTGAAAAGAACGCCCATTCTATTCGTAGTATTTTCTGAATTTTCATTGTATTTCATAGAAATTGGTATCAATGAAAGAGGATATTTTTCCGAACATTTTGGTTCATTTTTCACTTCTCTGTCTCGATTAGGGGCAGGGCTATACCTCTCCTAATCACGCGAATACGATTGGCGGTTGTACTGTATTGTACCGTAAAAAAAAAAAAAAAATAGTTCAACGCGTTGTGTAGTCGCGACTCAATTTTCTACTGAGCTTATTTTTAATGAAGATCATTTTACCGACTTTTCGTAGAAAAGCGAGTATTACACCCGTCACAGTTGTCGCAAAAAGAGGGGGAAATAAACTTTCTCGACGTTTTAGAGGTCATAGATCATCGCTACGTCATTAAAAAAATTTCAGGTTTCCTTATATATACATATATGTATAACATCAGTGTCGATCTGACGAAAGTTAACTCGAAACACACGAATGAATGAACTTTTATAATAAAATTACAGCTAATTCAAAACGATGTCGCTTCGAGTTCGTTAGAAAGAAAGCGAAAGAAAAGCTACACAAAAAGAACGTGCGAAACGTAAGCAAGCAAAAATACAAAGTGAGAATTCGTAACGTAGACAGACGCGATAAAACGGCCAGCAAGATAAAACGAGTCGTCGATAAGAGGAGTACTTCTTACATCCCCCCATCCCAGACGTTTAAGAGCGGCAAAAGGAAGCTGACAACTTAAAGTTAAATACAACAAATAATTACAATTTAGGGTGACAATGGAACAATTTTACTCGCGTGATATGACCTGTACGGAAGTGGTCCGTGACCCACTTTTATTTCAAATACATTATTACTTAGTCTACAGGTTATGGGGTACGGACCAATGCATAAAACATCAAGTTTCTTACGATTTAACTTATTACCATCGGCTACAAATATGAGATCGCCAATTTTAAAATCAATCAGGCGTTTATTTTTGTCGTACCGCTTTTTATTATACTCATGAGACTTTATAGTATTTTCTAGTGTCGTCATCTTATCGGCTTGATAATCGGGAGGACTAAGGAAGAGAGGAGGTAAAGGCGAAGAAGGAACGCCTGTGAGAAGATACGAAGGCGAAAAGGTAGTAACACTATGAGGGGTTGAATTATACTGTCTAACACATTGTTTAGCCATAGTTGACAAACAGGAACGGGAAGAACGGGCGGGATCATTCTTCAGACATCGAATTCGATTAATTAAGCTCTGGTTTGCTCTCTCGTTCAAACCATTAGAGAAAGGACAGTCAATGGCAGTAAAGATGTGCTGGATATTAGACTTAGAACAGTAGGAATGGAAGTCGCTAGATGATAGTCCTCCGTACTGATCCATGAGCAAGGTACTAATGGGGTGAGACTGCTGGACAGAGTCGATAAGAGAGACCATCTCTTTAGCAGATTGTCCTCTAGAACAAAGGATCCACGCGAATTGTGAAAAATGATCCATCAGTAGATGGATATAACGCATAGATGAGGAGCTATCGGTGAGACCGCCGATTGTGTCGAGCGACATGACTTCATAAGGCCGAGTAGCTGGACCTAGGTGACCTAGCTTGTCTCGAAGACGAGCTCACCGGGACTTATTCATGATACAAACGTTGCAGGATTTGCAGAATGAAAGTACTGAACGAGTCATCCTTGGAAAATGGAAGTGACTTCGAAGGATAGAGAACATGTGTTTTGGACCAATATGTCCGTAATGGGAATGGATTCTGGAAATTAAGTCCCTGCCCGATCGTTCATCCAAAGCGATGTACTCCTTATCATAGAATTTGCGAAAGATAATGCCGTGACGAAAAATATCGTCATCAGAACGGGATAAGTTCTTCTGTGATTCCACTATGTCGTTCAGAGAAAGAAAGTTAAAGGAAGGCATGATCGGTTCCGAAATGGCTGTGTCGGGTAGAGGGGGGTTCACCGGATTGCGGGAAAGGCAATCGGCCTCGCAGTTCTGTTTCCGGGATGGTAGACTACTTCAAAATCAAACTGCGAGAGCTCAAGCGCAAGATCACCGAGCTCCTCGTCCGGACGAGCCTTTAGATTCATATGCTCGAGGGGCTTATGATCGGTTACTACAGTGAAATGGCGTCCAATAAGCCAGTAACGCCAATAGCGTATGGCCTCGCGTTTAGCAAGACTTTCGATATATATGGCTTTCTTCTTTTTTTGGGTTTCGGTAAGTTTCCTCGAAAAATAGGCCACGGGCTTCTCGAGACCATCGGGCTGAGTCTTTGAAAACAAAAAAATACTTACGCAGCCACGTAAGTAACATACGACTTTTTACCTCTGCCTGCACTCCAACTTATTCTGTAAATTGTTCTCTCAATAAGGCTCACACATCCTTACCGTCGCTCTCTCTCTCTCTCTCTCTCCCTTCTAATTCATTCTTTATCATCTCCGATTCCCTGACATATCATTTAATGTTATCCCCAGCCACTCTTCTTTTCATCCACTCATAAATTGATGTATTCATGTTCTCATTGCTACCTTCTATGCCAACTCCATTTTAATATTCTTCATCTGGATATCTGGCCACAAGAGCATCCCAATGAGCGAAAAAAATCGACAAAGCAGCCAAAACGGCAAACAATCACGCATCCGCGAGCTCTCCAAACACATTAACACATTAATCACCCGTGCACATGACATGATCAATACACCTATAACACGAGAAACACAAAACAAAGGATTGATTATTTTAGGTACTCTGAAATGAATTTAGAGAAACATATTGCTGGTCAATCTAGAGTCTCAAGTATTAAAAACAGTTCACAAATAAAACGTAAGACAAGAAATTAAGTAGAACCTAAACCGAGTAAAATATTGCGGCATCTATTGAATAGACATCGCACTGGTACTACTTTTGATGAGGATGCTGTGTAAATGCTCGTAAGATAGCGCGTATTTTGTTACAATAGTTCATCGATTTTCCGATAGATAGTTCATGATTCATGAAACAAAGAATTTATTTTAGGGTAGGTATAGAATTAAATAAATCCGAGCTTCATCATACATTCATATTTTTCTAGTTTTTCTATTCCTTCTACATATTTTCAATCGAAAAATTTCATTACCGAATGAATCAAGCTCCTTATTGTGCGCGATATATTTTATCCTTTTAATGTATCAAAGTGTACGTCTTACCCAATAAAATGTGGTCTAAATTGCCACACTGATGCTACAGTGCTTTCAGTTTCTGAAAAGACCATATTTTCTGGGTAATTTTCAAGTAAATTGTAATTATTAGAGACTTGACCTCAAAAGTCGGAGAAAAAATTTACTAAAAATAGGATGGTTCGCAACTTGAACAATGACATTCAAAAAATTATCGCGAATAATTTGAAAACCCTTTTCTTCGTCTTCTTTGGTTCAGGGTTGAAAATTTTTTCTAGCCCTCAAATTAGGTCAAGATCATGATAACTTTACGCATACTGCACACGCGGACAAGCCTAATTTTTTCTGCGGATGTATTTACCCTATATTATAAAATCATAAGACGACCTCTCTCAGACCACTAGAAAACATGAATAAAAACTCCAATATCTTCATTTCTGATTAAGACACAGAGATAATCCAACGCGCAAGTTACTCAGTAATAAATTATTGATCAGATGTACTTTTAAACATCAAATTTCGTCTATTAGGGAAGGCGGTACAGGGGCACAACGCGAAAATTTCTTCAATCCCACCAAAAAAAATGAATAAAAATGATAAAATCTTCAGTTGGAATTAATATACCAGTATAGGAATGACCAAACGCGCAGTTTATTCACTAAAGAATTCTCAATCAGGTGTACCTTTACACATCAAATTTCGTCCATTGGGGAAGGTGCTACGGAGCAATTTTTCAATTTTGATCTGACGACGAAAAATTTTATTTTATTTTTTTTTATTTTAGATTGTTTTATTTTTTGAGGTGGTGCCGACAACAGTTCGTGGACCAATTACTGCCGACACCACCTTTACATACTTTACTACACTTGAACAGTAATACTAATAATAATTACAATAATTCTAACTAATTAATAATAAAAAAAAACATACATACACACACACACACACACACACACACACACACAACCCATCCACATGAATCACACCTCATATACACCTCACTCATGTTCTGCACGTTCATCTCCCCTTCCTATCCACCTTGCATTACCCTACCTCACATACTTCAGTCATATTTTTATACCTATTCACTCAACGGCCTTACTGAGTATCTCCACAAGTGTCCTTTTCAATATATTCCTATTCAGATGGAAAATGTCCAGGTCCGGGTATTCCCCACTTATCTCATTATAGCGCTCCAAGGCCCTATTGATGATTCTGTGTTTGAGAGCATTGGTGCGCGATGTTAAGGGATAGAAGGTATGTTTTTCTCTTTATCTTTGTATTCCTCCTGTTCTAGGAACTCGTATATGTACCCTTTCCAAGGTACCCGGCTCCTTTATTCTCCCATGTATTATGTCGCGCAGGAACATTATTGAAGTTAAGATGCGCCTTTCCTTCAATGCCAGTATCTGAAACCCCCGCAATAGCTCTCTATATTCCATATCCGTTGGCCAGTATACTCAAACATCCTATAATATATGTACCTCAAGAATCTTTTTTGAGTCGCTTCAATTGCATCAGAAATAATTTTTGAATGGGGATCCCATATGAGGTTCCCGAATTCCAAATTCGATCTTACTAGAGAGTAGTATAGCATATTGAGTGTCCTTATTTCTTTGAAAAGTCTAGAGTTCCTGATAATAAAGCCTAGCTGTCTTTTTGCTTTTTTATTTTTTGGAGGTTGTGAGTTTTGAAATCTGCGCGTTTGTTAATGCTAATTCCTAGGTCTCGAACCCAATCGACCTCCTCCAAAATATCACTATTCATCATATACAAAAGCTGATAATCATCAATGTTATTTTTTTAGTAAAAATTATTTTCTCGCATTTTTTACTCCATTCTCTATAGTGCGAAATATTTCAAGATCGTCAGCATACATCGCTTGAGTTCTTAACCTCAGGTATAATATCATTGATAAATAGTAAGAAGAGGAGGGGACCAAGATTCGATCCCTGGGGAACTCCCGACGGACACAGAAACTTGCGCGACTCATTATTTTTATAGCTTACATACTGCCATCTTCCTGCTAAGTACGATTTTATAAATCTCAGAGCTTCCTCAGTGAAACCCATGCACTCCAGTTTATTAATTAGGATATTGTGATTCACCTTATCGAATGCTTTTTGAAAATCAATATAGATGGCGTCCACTTGGAGTCCCTGATCGAAATTTTCGGAGAGGTACTGAACAAAACACACAAGGTGAATAAAAATTGTTATTACTTCGGTTCTAATTGAGATACAGAAATGATTATACGGCCATGTTACTCAGCAGAGAATTTTTAATTGAATGTACTTTCACAAGTTAAATTTGTTCTATTTGGGGAGGCTCTAGAGCGGAACATCGCGAAAATTTCTTCAATTCCGATGAAAAATTTACAAACAAAAGTTTGAAATGGAAAAACATTCTCTTTTACAATAGTTTTTAATATTAGTTTTGAAACGGGACCACCTTTCGTGACTCAAGATATCGTATGTGTATGTGCGAGTGTGTGTTGGTGACAAACGAACTTGATGCTTAAGTCTCGATTTGCATCGTATCGAAAATTCTTTTTTCTTCTTCCTTTCTCTCTCTCTCTCTCACTCATACGTCATTCCATCTATCTCTCCTTCATTCTTATATATGTTCCCATCCTTCCTATTTTTATTCTATCTTATCTAGATTCGAGCAGGTCGAGGCATAGCGTCGAAAACGATACATCCCGGTTAAATATCTCAGGAATTAACTTTCGCGCGTGCAATCAACTTTTGGTTAATTTTGGGGTACGTTAAATTCAACTATGATCGGTGTTCGGCGCCCTGAATAGGGAAGCGGTATGCATTCAAAGGACCGTCATCAATCCTAGGGATGTACGAGTATATCCCCCTGTTTGTCCTTCGAAAACAGGTCGCCTCAGTGTCTTTCAAATGAGGTTTCCAATTGGCGTGTTGGCCAAAGCCATTCGAAATTTTGCTTCGATCAACGTGCCAACGTGTAATCAAATTCCACCGAGAACACTCGGCGACGCGACGCAACGTATAATTCTTCTCAGCGAATTGGTCTCTACTAAAATTGTATTATTATTTTTAATGTAGTGTGTGTCTACGCAATTCAAACACCAATGAGCGATAACTCTCTCGTATAGATTTATTTTTTTTTAAACGAATAAACGTAAGTCTTCCGGGATTGATGTGTCGAATCTCATTTTGCGATGAACAGACGGGTTCGTTGAGGGGGAGAGGAGAGTACGGGATGTCTTCGAGATGATCTCTGATTATTTATTTTTAGCTGTGTGTTTCCTCGGGACGTCGTTTTGAATGCTGTAGACAAGAAGAAAAATCTTCCTTTGTAGGTACCAACTGTTGAACGTGAATTACTATTCGTGATACAATTTTTAGGGAATTTCTTTTCGTCTCAATAGTTTCCGGCCATCACCTGACAATCGTTTAAGTTTCGTCTCTCCTTAGGTTTTCTATTTTTAGTTGCGTCCCTTTTTCCCTTTTTTTTATCCGGTCAGGTGATTACATAGCTGATCCATCATCAGTTTCAGTTATTTCGATAAATAAGGCGTATGTCGAAAATAGCGACCACCAACGTCACTATTTCGACTTTCGATCAAGCTATCGAAATTAAACTATCGAGGCTGTAGAAACCTCCAGCCATGACGTCACATCACAAAACCACAAACCTTGCTCAGACAACCTAAAAAGTTTGTTGACAAGGTTGACAAGCGAGGATAGCATTGAGCAAAATCACGTCTACCTTTGTTATAGTGTGATATTAGTAATATAGATTGCGTCGTGATTATTGCGGTGATTATTGCGTCGTGAACATTGGTCATATTGTTAATTTATGACATTTAACAATATTACAAGTTTAATACGTGTGAACTGAAGATGGATGACGAAATCTCAAAGGTCAGTTTTCTAATGATAGCTTCTCCTGAAGCGTTGACTTGATCCGTCTTCATCTGAATTAGCCCCGTAATGGTTTTCACTCGATCTTTCAATCTTTCTTTTGCTTTATCTTGTACTTTGATAAGATAATTTACTGGAATTCTGACTCTATATGACTAACGGTAACTCTTTCTTTCTGTTGCCGTTAGGTAAGACGGAAGCCGGCGCCGAGGGAAAATGATCATAATATTACCTACTACGGCATACGAAGACATCAACTTATAATTTTCTCTTAAAGATGTTTACTGTGTTCCCTTTTTTCTAATAAATGCATCCTGTCGTTTAGAATGTTTCCTTTCACTAGAAGTAGAGTTAGCTGTCCTACAGGAAATTTCCGGCGCAAGTCCAATGTGACTTGCGTCGGTTGTTTTGCGTAGAATGGATGGGAGTCTGGAATGTTACAAACGCGTCCGCCGTCTGGAGTGATCAAACTCTGTTTACCATTTCACTTCGAGTGGCGCTACAATCGCAATACTCTAATTGAACCGGTAATAGTGAAGCACGCAGTCTCAAGCTTTGCTCGCTTCTCCAAATTTATTATTTGTCCTATTCTTTATCAAACTAGGCCGGTCATATCGATCTTCTCCTTTCGATATTAGTTTGATTATTTCTGGTAAGAATATCCGACAGCGTATATGTCTCCGATGTTTCGTCCTAGTAGTCAAACTCCACTTCAGAAGAAGAAGCTCCGGTTTTCTTCCTTTTCTGGGGTCTGATCAGATCGGTGGTCTACCTGAAATGATACCTACGAGTCTGTGATAGAGTCTCCTCTTGCTCTCCGCTACACTGGGCTAGCTGTACGTCCACATCGGGCGAATCGGGCAGTTGCTCACGCCTTGAGGGGGTCTATGACATTACTCGGTTTCATTTGGTGTGGATTAGTCTCCTTTAGAATAGGACTCCTTCCTGAAACGCGTGATGTGCGAATGTACTAAAGGGTAAATAATATCGTATAGGTGCAGGTGTACGTTGATCGGCTTATCACCCTGTTGAGTCGGTCACATCACAGTTTTTAATATTTGTTTTTTCTGATCTGTTCTACGTTGTACATTTTGTTACAAAGACTACCTGCCCTGACCGTGCCCGTAATCAATGAGAACTCAAACCAACAAGAAATAAAATAAAATAAAAAAAAAAACTCGCAGCCCACACAGTTAGCTGCTCGGAATTGCCTTCATTAACTCTGTTAATTGAGGCAAACAGGAAACCTGTTTTATGGGAGTAATCATGTGAGTGTCATTTTTTGCTTTTTGTCGTCTCAAGTAGAGTGAACTTTGTTCCTCACCACCTTGAGATCTCTTCTCATTAGGTCAAGTTCTACGCGCGTTTTTTTTTTAGTGGTTTCCCCTGTAGGCCTAATCCACTTCAAAATTTCTATATTAGGAAAAAGTACCCTATTTATGCATAATGTGTATAGATGAGTGACCTTGACATTAGGTAACAGGTTAGTAGCCAATCAGGAACAAAGATGTTGAATATTTGTTTCTATAGTTGGCTGAATTGCTTGTTACTTATTACAAAGTTTTATCTGGTACATGTTTGGCATATTGGGTAAGTTTTTATCTAGAAGAAATTTTTATTTTGTTGCAATTTTTGTTAATATTGGGTGGTGATAAGAGAAATAAGTGATGTAGTTCATGGTTTCAATGTTCTCAATATATCTTCCAAAAATAGTGTCTATTGTTATTTTTACAACCTGTGTGGTACCCCCGGCAGGCCTATCCTGTTATCAGTTCGGAGATCTGATGACGTCACGATTTGATGACGTCATAATCTGATGACGTCACACGATCTAATGACGTTACGATCTGGTGACGTCACGATGGAGATCTGTGACGTCACGATCATCGTGCCATCACTATCTGATGACGTCACAGAGCTAGTAAAACCACTAATACAGACCTCCTAGACCTATAGTATAAAGGAAGCCTAAGACCTAAGCTATTGATAAAGATCTTGTAAGCTTATGGTATGAAGGATGCCTAGACCTAGTATAAAGGAGGCTTGGACCTAGTATACGCCTAGTATAATACGTAGTATAAACCTAGTATAATATACTGCATGAAGCAGAAAGGATAAGTCTCCCTCCTATCACTTCATCAAAATTTTTCTAAGTCCCTTTTTCTTGCCGGACGGCGGCCGGCGCCCGTCATTTTCCTTCAGTTTACCCCTCGATAAAACAGCCGGTTCCCTGTTAAAAGCATTAAAAAAAAAAGGTTTTTTCCTCACCAGCTACGGTGTACGCATAATTCTATTTCTGCTGCATTGGTTTTCTTCTTCCTCTTCTTTTTTCTCGAAGATTATGCGAGTTTTGGATATCACTGGTTTTATATTATGTCCGATGAGGATCCAATAAATCGATAATAATTTTTAAATATCAGAGAAAAGTCTTTCAATAAACTCTTTCTTCTTCTTCTTCCAACACCTTTGTATATGTGCCACCTCAACTGCTAACGGCCAAGAGGGCGCCGCAGGCGGCCGGCGTAGCCGCTAGTACCCAATAAATTAATAAAAAAGATTCAAAACTTATACATCTCCTGTACCCCAGTAATTAATGAGAAGCATTAAAAAACTTGACTCGTGGTTCGGTGCGAGCGAGGAGCCTGGAGTGCCTAGAATGGATAAATCATGTACGTTCTATTCTAAAGGGCGTTAGGATGGACTTTTTTTTTCTTTCTTCTTTCGGAAGGAGAATGACGAAATTGGCCTGCATGGGAAGAAGTTTGTTCTCAATTTGGTCAGACCAGACGAAAGTGAGTTTCCAAGAAAACGCCCGAGGTAGAAGGTATCGCAGATCGTGGAATCCCCATACGAAGATAACGCTGTTGAAATTTTCGAGTCTTTTGATATTTGGTCTACTTTATCGCTGTACGTAATTTAATATGAGCTGCGGGATTCATATTATTCGGTCTGCATTACGTTGTGAAATGATAGTGTGAATCTTTTGGATGATTAGGGTCGTGTCTGAAAATAATTTGTGCTTCTAGGAATGAGAAGATCGAGTCGGTAATTATGATGTTATGGTGTTTATTCGAGGAAAGGTGGATATTTCTCGTAGGCATCTGTGAGTATTGCAAGAAAGTCTTACGCAGTATAGCGAATGCAAAATCTGAAGAGTATAAGCTGTCAATCAAAAAAGCAATGCTGATTTTTTGTGCTGTCGGGAACTATCTATGAAGCAGTGGCTATGAGAGGGGTAGTTTTCCTAAGAAATTTTGTACTTTTTTTCAGGATTCTGTGCTGGGAGTAAACAGAGGAAGCTTGGTAAATTTATCGTGGAAGTGTGCCAACTATAGTGCTTTCGGATTGTTGACATGGGGAGGAAGAAGTGGTGGAAGATGAGAAAATTTAGATTTTGAGTCATGTTAGCCAAGAAAGATTATACGTGAGTATTTTCCTGCGGTAGTTTAACCGCGGTTCACCTGCATTAGCACTCAGGCTGAGGTTGGGACTTATTTCGAGGGCGCTCAATGCTGATGGTAGGGATGGATGCTCAGCCATCTGTCGCAGAAAATTCTGACACAAAGAAATTATCCTTCTCTGGCTGAGAATAGTCTACATTCGCCGTACTTCCTTTTCCTTCCATCCTCAATTGAGCTTCTTAGCTTCATCTCCATATTTCCATTTAGATTCCATAACAATTTTTCTGGTCATAGTAACACCTTTCTGCCCCTGGGAGTCCAGTAGTTAAGGACCTGTGATTTGCGAGTTTTTGCCTTGGTCGAAAACCTTTACTTTTGGACGTCGGTGTCACTGTAACGCACCCACATTTTTCAACTTAGCACACTCAATAGTAAGGGATTATTTAGAGGTACCCTATCGTGTTCGGACGTAATAATAAAACGAGTAATAATAATAATAATATGAAAAACTAAGCGTACGTCTCACCTGGAAAATAACGTAGTCACACAGTCGTAAGTTAATGTATTTACTGATTCTGATCAACTATAAGAGCATTAAATTAAATTGGCAAACAAGTGTTGCGCAGTCAGTGTAAGATGTTAACTACAAACAACAAAGTCGTAATTTAATTTTTTACGATTCTGGAAAAGAAAAATTTTCACGGTGAACTCCTAGGTTGAAAACGATCGCATTATTTCAGTTTAGTACATATACTATACAACTGTTCGCCAATCATCATCAGACGAATACAAGTTGATATACCTAATAGTCTCTTACAAGCAGCGCCGTCGTAAAGTAAGTCTTATTTCTTTACACATAATAGCATTCAGTAATACCGACAAAAATTTATTAGAACAATGAAGAAAATAAACATCTTAATAAAAAGATCCGCGAAGAGTTCCACTTCTGTGGTTAGATACGATTAGACGGCGTTTACAAGGCTCGGTTGGATTTCTAATTGGTATTGAGTTCTTCTCCAATCTTTCCACAAATCCCATAAATACAGGCAGATTAAAGGCGAATACGAAATAATGAAAACCGATATGAATATCGTGAAATTGATGAGTAGGGCGCACACTTTTTGTAGGAACGTTTCTGGTTTCAATAGTAGTTGATCAATATACCAGATTGATGATATATAAACGAGAAGACCAAACATCATCATTAAGAGCAGGATTTGACTCGTCCTATTCAGGTAGAAGAACACCAGTACGGACCAAACTACACCAAATTTCTGTAATTTCACTATGTTTATTTTACGCAGGCACAGTTCGCAGTGGTCTCGTTTGCTCACTTTGATCCACATCGCCAAACACTCGACGTGAACATTACCAGCAGCGCCTGTTTGAGAGCAAAGGAAGTATAAAAAACCTTCGTAATTGGTACAAGAGATTAGAGCCGAGTAGGATTTATCATCTCGGTAGCTCCATTGGTGTATAAAGCGGACTCCAGTAGGCACTGTTTACCAATTGTACTGAATTATATGATTCATCGGACAGTAATGGTTTCTAGAAATTCAGTACACTGGTACGTGCCGAGAGTGCGCCTGCTGTTCGACTAGTAGTAAATCAACTGTACTCATGGACAAACACTTACTCGTACTTACCTTTACAATCGCAGATGTTTGAAACCATACGTTTTCCAGCCTCCTCATCGCTAAGTAAACAGATACGACATCTACCTCGAAAGTTAGTTTCCAAATAATTTACTTCGTTACTAGCCATTTCGAATGAAGACGAACGTTTGCATCAGTAGACTCATTTTTCTCATAAAATTGTGATTATTTATCCGGAATTTCTTCTTCTTCTTTTTCTTCTTCCTCCTCCTCTTCCTCTTTTTTTTTTTTTCCTCTTTTTCTGTTGTTGGAAAATTACCCGTGTCGGTTTTCTCTTTTAATCCTCAATTTTAAGCGCTGCAAATGTATTGATAAGAAATTTGATGATAATTAATCTCGGGTGTTTCTCCACCTTCGTTATTTTATCGTTATTTAGGAACCAGCAATTTTTGAGTTTAGCTTAAAAAAGAATCTTTCATCAAATACACTAAACGACCAATACCGTACCAAAAACTCTGCCGGATTTTTTATGTTCTAGCGGGAGGTAGGGCTATTATCCCTAGCTCACGGGGTTATTTAAAACGTTTGTGGCACTGCGATTGGGATTAGTGCTTCAGCTTTAACATTGCAGTGAATGGGAAACCACGACGAGCAACAGTACTCAAGGTATTTCTTAAGGGGTTTCGGGAATTGGTCGTTTAGTGTATTTGCTAGTACATCAGGTATAAATTACTACTACAGTCAGTTCACGTTAAGAAAAGGCCAAAGAAAGGAAGAAGTATGTAGGTAACTCAAGAAAGGGTTTGAGAATATGCTACCCCTATTCCAAGAGAGTGGTATACGTTCCAAAACTTTTTCTTAAATTAGATCTTTGTCCTTTCTTTGGTCCTTTCTCGATATGAACAGACTATAGGGAGTTCTCCTTCCGGGAAAAACATTAGATCATGGATATGTCAAAGAACGTTTGAAGCCAGTATAGTGCATGTTAGGCCTAGTATAATAAGACAAAAAATACAGGTTCTGAATTAATTTTTTATAATCTTTGAAGTAGGTCAAAGTAACTCATGACTTCATCATTAGCTCAAGATGCGATTACGTGATGCAAATTTCAGAACGACTTTCAGCCATAACACGTAGCCAAGTGAAAACGTTGTAGTTTACATTTATCTGCTGAAGCATTTGCATTAATCTGATGACGAACGCAATATTTTCTCGATAGCTATACTAAATATGTACATACCACATAAACTTCGTCAATCATCACTTCCACGCATCTTTGCGACTTAAGAAAAATGAATCGAGAATTCAAAGAAAAGAGTTGGGGCCTTACTGAGCAATGATATTATACTTACATTAAAATGAAATTCCTCCTCCCCGTACGTGTAGATACAGAGTGGTCTGGAAAGAAAAGGAAAGAAAGAAAAATCTAGCATAGGGCTAATTGGAGATCGTGAAGAAGTACCTAATTAATGAAACGATTTCTTTACTTTTTGTTCCGAGGATCAAAGAATCAATTAAAGTAATTGAAGTCATCTAAGACTGATGGAAATGATCAGCAAACTTGGGATTGGACGTTACAGATTTATTTGATGGTATTTGGATGACGGGCTCGCAAGGGAAATACTCCTGAATTCTAGAAATTTTGAACAGTATGCATGGGGATAGCCCGATTGCGGTCAGATGATTTTTACCGCAAAATATTGATGTTCCGATTGCGTCCCAGATATCTCCTTATCTGAAGATGAGTGGTTTATCCATCCCGAAACCGGTTGTAACTGATGATGTGCAGACGAACACCGAACTTATTCTGAATTTTGCTTCAAGAAAGACAAAATATTAGTCCAGAGTAATTGGTTGAAACACAGAAACGTAACTTCTGTGTTTCAACCAATTACTCTGTATAATTATCATGAATCGTACTTTTGAGGATTCCATCAATTATTTGAAATATTAGTCTGCAAACCCACCGCTCAAAAAATGGCATTCTTTTAGTGAATTCAATTTTTATAACTTTACGGTTGTAATCAAGATTCGATATAATGATTACCGTAAATGTAATAATTTTTTCCAATTAATTTTCTCTAGTAATGAAAAAGAATGAGCAGGGGACGCAATCGGGTACTTCCTTCAGTGGGGGCGTCGACAAGCGGGACGCAATTGGGCTATTCTTTTTTTGGGCCGCGATAGGAACGTCGAAAATGGGCCGCAATCGGGAAATTCGCGTATCCATAATTGTAAATCAATTCCATTGGAATGGTATCGTCCAACTTCATCAAACTCACTCGTATGCCAAAAATTATCCTTCTATACGTGAATCTTTTGAAATATATTGTTTTTCATATCGCTATTTAAAGTTCTGCCGAAAAAAAGAAAAAAAAAAAAAAGAATTATTTTTCTCTCTTTAGAGGAATAATTGCGTCGTATAATGATGTAATGAATTATTTTAACAGCGTCTGAATAGAAACCTGGACGAATAAAATACCTACCATAATTTTAGAGAATTGTGGTGTTGTGTCTGCGTTTAGTTGCAAGGTCGTTATTCGGTTTTCTTTTCGCCATTAATTGTTTACTCTATTTTCGAACAATGTCAGCGACTATGAACGCATAAATAAGTAATATATCTAACCGTCGCATCGCCATGTCTACAAATGTATCCTGCATTCCATCGAATTCTATCAGACACCTCCCACGAAACGTTGTGTCATTAAGAGTCTCTCTCTCTCTTTTTTTTCTTCTTTCGTCTTCACAATGTTTCGCAAAACCTAGCCTTCTTAGAATTTTTCAAGGTATTGTAAAAGTTTTCGGTTTTTTTATTATTCCTTAATCTTTGTCATTTAAAGACACTTTCTCTCATGAGAGAAGAACCGACGTCAGACGATAAAATTTTGCGTAAACGTATTCAAGTGGCTGCTCTAGTTCACCACCCTCAATGTAGGCGGTTATATGATTTTCAGAACAGGTGGTGATAAATTTAGTACATATCATGTAACTCGATATTTTTTCAAGACGGGATGTAGGATCAAATTTTTATAATAAGAAATCTTTGCGAACTGGTTTCATATTCATTCTTTATTCTCTCAGCTACATTACGGAAACTTTTTATAACGTCGTTGACATCGATATGTAACTTTTATTTTCCCTTCTTTTCCTTACATTCATTCATTTTTTCTTCCAGAGGAATAACACGAAGAAAGAACGACGATGATATTTTCTCACGTGATCACGCAAAAATAATTATCTCGAATGAATTAATATTTAACATAAATGGCTCTTTTTGCTATAACAGAGACAGAGGTAGCAACTAATAAAAATTGTACTTATTTATACGCACATTGAGAGGCGGAGTAAGAAGAGATGAGAGCATCGCCGCTTTGATTTTGTATCGTCATTTTCCAAATGATACTGCAGATGTAACCTAAACCAGAGTTCATCGCAATTATCTCTCTTGCCGTTACAAATGAGACCGATTATTTATTAAGCGCGCAGAAAAGTTGTACACAAATCGACGAAGCAAAATGGGAGAAGATCGTAAAAACTTTGCTAAATTCTGTGAGAGGAAAAAGAGAATCGAGAAAGAAGCGTACGATGAGTTCGGAGAGAAAAGCTACGCGTTGCAGAATAAAATGTCTTCCACATTTGAAAAAAATATGTACCTGTTCAATTTACCAGAAAGTCAAGAAACGTTCTTCTGAATCATTAACCAATATTTGATGGGAACGAATGCAGATGCTTAATACGTTTCGCCGTTCTCCTCGTCTATCTTTTTTTCCATCGTACCGTTCTTCCTCTCTCTTCTCCTAACCACTAGAGGGATATATCAACTTAATCGCATACATACGGTGTACGCAAAAAGGTGACAACGAACGAAGGGTTGAAAACATCATCCACATACACATGCTCGCAAGTTTTCAACTTTACAAACATCTTCAACACCTCTTAGTCGTTGTTAACCCAAACACGAATAATTTTTTACAAGACGGAATTCACACGTCGAGTTTGTAAAATGTGATCTTTTATTTATCCTCTTTTCCGACATTAACAACTTTATTTTGATACTTGAAGAATATTATACCTCTCTTGATGGTTTCATGGGTTCATTTAACCACAATAAAAAAACTGTCCTGAAATTTTTGAACATAAACGGAAGTTGTATGAGCGAAAAATAAGCGCAACGCAATGATAGAAAATTTTCTTTCCTCGCGAAAAATTGAACTTCACCAATATTTTGAAAAGAAAATTATTCGCAATAGAATTTTACTGAAGTGTAGCTGTGGAGTGCGAGAAAGAAATTTTTCATTTCATTTTAAAAATTACACTTCTTATAGTTTAACTTCATTTTTTTTTAATACATCAATAAGATATATTCAAGTTCAACGACACGTTAATAGATCAATTTTCAATTCATACGGGTGGAATACAGGAAAAAAATTGTGCCACAAGCATTCACGATAGGACGAGGAGGGAGTCGAGTTCTCATTTTGCTTCAATTGATACCAAAAAAACGTAATAAAAAAAAATTTCAGTAATTGCGGCATTGCATTTCCGCCATTCACTTGATGAGAGTACAGCGACCAAATACTGAGATTCATTTTCTATTATATCATTATCGTCGCGACAAAAAAAAGCCTACTTCTACCAGAAGAGCATTTCTACACTAGCATTTTTCGCAAAATTTGTAATGCGAAGTAAACGCAATATGTGATGACGAACGTAGATAAATGTGATCACTCAATCAATCAGAAGCTCCAAATAGAATTTATTCATTGAGTACAACTCTCGAGAATTTCATTCTTCACAAAGAAACAAAAATAACAATAACAATGTACGAGTACTTTAGGGCTTCAGCTCACGAAAAGGAAAAATACAGCTCAAATGAGAGGAAAAAAATAACATCGCAGTGTGAACGTTTAAAAGTTTCCTTCAGAAAAAACTTAAATCATGGAAGGAGGGAGAAGGCTCTGGGTTTTGTATAATAATAAAATACTGAAATTAAATTTACAAAACGTATATTATGCAAACAAACGCGCGCGATTAAAGTTTTTCCCTTAGAATATGCATTTTCTTCCCACCAAAATTATTTTCAAGGATTTGTAGTTTTACCATCATCATTCCGGAATAATCTTTTTTCTTCAAGATATGGGGGCGACACCTGTTTAGATAATTGCATAAAATGATTATACGTATTAAGTACATCTCTCCTTTCGAGATAATTGCACTCTTTCACGTATTTGTAATCAATTTTTTCTCTTTCCGATCAAAATTAAAATTTTAACCAAAGTCATTTAATAAGGGCCGTTCTACTTCAAACGACGACTGCCATTGTATGTATTAACGAGGTTATAGTTACCGGTATTTTTGATTTGCCCACCATTACCGGATTTGCGTCTATTGTCTCAAGCATACTGAAAGAGAGTTGGTGTGGTTGGTCACACGTCAAATAAGCCGCACAGAGATTGTACCTAGGTAAGACCTCTGTGAGACGGAAATAGACTGATGTGGTCCAAGGCGAACTCTTGCTTTCATTCATTTTTTTAGCTTATTTGATTTTCTTATCAGGTTGGGGGTGGGGGAGCATGGACTGCGGGCATAGCTTCGATCTACGTGTAACCAGTTCAGGTCGAGATAACTGTGCAAGAAGTTTGGAAAGTATTTCCTGGGTGCGTTCTTAGGCCACGCAACCGTGCGTCTATGGACAAGATGACAAACGTATACTTTGGCGTCCCCTTGCGGTTCCCGCGTGCACGGCTAGCTATACTGGCTACCTCTGTCGGGCACATTTCTGCATTTCTGTTCGGTATTTCAAGACGCATTGGACGCAGCTCTTCGTGGTGCGTTCTGAGCGACGGAAACTTTTATTTTTCTAACGGGTTCACTAGGTCAAGGTCATGTAGACGCGAACAAGGACGTTCTTCTGGAAAATACATTAACAACGAGAGTAATAGCGGATTCCCCGCTGAGGAACATAAATAACATCGAATTACATTGATCATGGAAACACTAGAAACACTACATTTACGTTCGGTGATCCCACGGCACAATTTTGCGAGCTTATTCTCGTCCGAATAAAAAAGGGTAGGAAATACAACGAAGCGGCAGATTTGATTTCTTAGATGCTATTACAAGCGCTGAGATTATGCACGCTCTTACAGAAGAAGCGTATAAATTTGAGATCTTCACGTTTCGAAAATAACGGACGAATTACGGTTGATTTTAATTCTAATTTTTCAAATTAAACTTTTCAAATTTAACACCGAAAATTTTTCAAATCTTAGCGTCAAACGATTTCAAGAAAGAAAAAATTGTTTTGTGCGATTTCAATATCACCTTTTTTAACGAGAAACGGGAGGGAAAAAACGAAAAACATTCTCATAAAATTATACGATTTTTATTAAGATTCTCTTTCTTTCACAAAGAGAAATACTAATGCACGACAGACTACCATGACAATTTTCTTCGTCCGACTGAGCAAGATTTAAAACAATAAAAAAATAAAAACACTCACGCGCCGCGTGAGTGATACACAACTTTTCTTCTCACAATGCAAAAATCATTGAGAGAGTCACTCCCTCTCTTAAATTAAATACCAATGACCTGTCAATCATGCCAAATATTTGTACTAGAGTGAATAATAAAAATCAGTTTATAAATTCTATCACTATGACGTCACATCAACTGATAACAGAGTAAAAATACCTATAATCCAATAAGGAAATCTGAATTTCGTTTTAATTTAGGCTACGAGTCATCTAAAACGTACGAAACGTCTCCAGAAAATTCATTCCCCCTCCCGCTGCCCACATTACTACGGGGCTATAACAGTTGTTTCTGCGATCTTTGCAAATTGATATTTCGATTACTCTCAATATGATAAGCCGTAACCTACAGAATCCTATTAAGTCAATTGGAAACACGCTGAGGAATTAATATCAATTAATCGTCGAAAAAATTGTTGGTGCCCATCTTCAGATTGAAACTATAACTTACCTAAGTCTCGAAAAAATCCATCCAGTAGTTTTGGAGGAGATCCGCGGATAAAAAATTTCTTTTAGCGTAAATATCTTCTAATATATAAAGCAGAAAGTTTGTCTGTCGTCCTGTCCGTTTATAACTCGAGAACTACTGGGCCGATCGCTTTCAAACTTTCAGGATATATTGTCCTCATCCCAGAGCAGCACATAGACTCATAAAAATAAAAATTTGACGGGGAGGTGCTGAGTAATTTCAAAAAAGGGCGAAAACAATGACTTTTTTCAATATAAAAAAACGTGGTGGTGTAGCTTGCCATCGAACGCGTTGTTCCAACGGTATCGTTCAAACGCGTTGAGCGGCGGCGCAGTTATAAAAATTAAGTTATGGTGATAACTCGAGTTTTACTCATTTTTATGAAAAATTGAAGAGAACAAAAATTGTAGCCCCTGTAATTTCCTTTCGAATGAGCCCGGTTCCAGATTTTTAGGAGGAAATTTTTTGACCACAGTATTCGCTGTACTTCCATACTAAGCAAGTTATTTTATTCACAGTTTTAAAAACACCTACATAAAGGATTTTACATCCGGTATCTCATACAAGAACCAATGTCTAGACACGGTGCGCACTGCGAATGGGCTAGCGGAAATTACCCTTTTTTTTACCTGTTGTCCCTGTGTTTTCTTAGGGACTGGCAAAATGTCAATGGATTTGTCTGTATTCTGCTGCGATGAATACAGGCTTCACGCGTTAAGTCAGCTCTCAAGTGAATTAGTGTGTAAAAAATTTAATTTGGTGATTTTATTTTTGTGCGACTCGGAACTTTGATATATTTTTATAAGTACAGTCGCAGTTTTTGGTGTCTATTTTCTTATTTTTGAACTGAATAGTTGTGAATTTTGCAAAACTCTTTCCACTGTTTCTTTTTTAAAAATCCATCTGAATTCCAAGATACCTACAAAACACACATACCTACAAGATACAGATACCTATAAAACACAGATATCTACTCAACACACAGCTAGCGGTCAGGCGCGCCGGAGGCGCGTCGCCAATCGCTAGTAGACCTATATAAAGAAACGTGTTTTTTTTTTCATGCTGAAAGTAATGGAGGGCCTCCAAAGTATCGAGAAAGATGACTGCTTCTTCCCCCTGTCAATCTTGCTACAGATGTAATACTACACTTTTCGAGCTAGAAAAGTAGGTAAAAAAAAGAGCTCTACAATCATTTTTTCCTATACGTCATTCTTAGCCTAGTATTAGTCTAGGATACTGTATATTATATAAGCTGAGTGGCTCAATTCTTCATCACTTCCGAGTCCTGGCATCTCTTAAAGTTATCTCCAGCTGCTATTCCTCTCGTGCACTCATAAATTGTATTCGCGCTATCATATCACCATTTTCTATGCAAACTCCATCTCAAGATTCTTCATCTGGGAATCCAGCTATATGGAGATCCCGAAAAACTAAAAAAATCGATGTCGAAACCAAAGAAGCAACCAGTTACCCACCAGTCAACCCCTCATTCCTTCCCTCACGCTTCAACATTTCCAAACGTATTAACAATAATACCTCACTTTTCTAGCTACAAGAAAATTAGGTAAAAATATATAGCACCCGAGCCTGGTTCACTCGTTAGTCTAACCTCAAATCTCTTTCAAAAAAGCCAGTCCAAATTGAAAATAATACTTTCATCTCCTGAGACACCTCAAATCAACTATATGCACCACTATCAATTATGTATACATGAAAACATGACGTATAAATCAATAATTAATTAAGAATGATGTCACCAAGGTAGTCTCGCATTAGCACACTTGATAAAAATTAAAAAATAGTACTTAATCATTCAAACTCAAGGTTTTCACTATCGAGTATGACTAATAATAATGAAAGAAAGCTCACGCAGCAGCGTAAGCATCACCGACTTTTCAATAATTTGCTATAAAAAAATTCACACATGCCCCCCATATCTAAACTTCATTGTTTCTTAGTTAGGAGCTGATTGTGATAACTGATAATAATAATGTAAGGTATTCCACTTACTCTTCTATTGTTCAATTCATTTCTAATCTTTTCAATAGGTACTTTTATAATTTTCAAATACAGGTATTCATCATGGGAAATAACTCAAAAAGAAGTCGATTGATAGCTTTCTCTCCCCATACGTAAATTAAACTCTAAATAGAAGAACGGGAACGGAACATGGCTCTATTAAAATTAAAATATAAAACTTTGGTGATTTAGAAGAATCTCAAAGTATTAACCTGACTGTCCATTTCCAGAAACACTGTGAGATACCTATCATGAAGTAGATAATTACGAAAATCAAAACATAGATGAGGAAAATTGAAATGGCCCATGAAACGTCCACTTCTTTGTCTTTACCTAAATTTCATTACTTCCCAGTGTTCAGGCTACAAGCCATTGCGATAACGTAGAGGAAAAAAAATTCTATGCATACCTACCTATATATAAATCAGTAATTATAAAATACACGGTCAATTATTCAATCTATCGGATAAGCGCAACGTTTTTTTAACGAACCCAATAAACGTCGAATTTTTTCAATCATGTATGACGGGTAATGAGAAGTTTTTACAGCCAATAGGTGTACGACGCATCAGAGGTAGGTACCATCGGGCGAAAGGACTCAAATAAAATAAACAAGCGAGATTCAGCTCTTACGGCTAGACGTGGACTACTTATATTTTGAGATTTACTCAAGAACCTCTTGTTCAATCGATACAAAAATTACAGAGCAATAAAATTGAATCCACTATGACGTAATGCAATGATACGAAGATAATAAGATTATATTCTTTGAGAAACTACACTGAGAAATTCGAGGAAAATTGAGGACTACTCAACTACTCATCCAATCTCAGAAAAAAATGCACACGCCCAACTTCAGATAACCCACTCCAATTTGACCAAGCTTTACGAAAATACAGCCAGTAGTTTTTGAGGATTTGCGTGGACAAAAAAAATTTTATATATATAAGGATGCCTGAAATTTTTTTGTTAGTCTCAGGATGATCTAGGACTTCTAAAACGTCGAGAAAATTCTTTCCCGGGCTTCGCCGTCACAATTGTGTCGGTAGTAATACCTGACTTTTCGTTCGAAAAGTTGGTAAAATGAACAGCCCGCCATCGCCAGTATCCGTTCAAAAAAAAATGTAACAAAACAAATAAAATTTGACAAAACAAAATTCGGGCTGTGAGAAGCGAGATACAAGGGTACTAAATTTGAATGAAATATCATCGAAAATAAAATTCAATGAACCCTTGGTCAAGAATGAACCTGTTGAATGATAAAAGGTTCGTCATCACAATACACGTACTGTTAACATAAGTGGTAAAAGAATAGAAAAATCCCCTTCTCGTAACATAAGCAGCTACTCGCAGCTATTCGTAAGAAGCTACTCCTAATAGTGAGAAATTTTTCAAAAAACACTCACGCGGTCGCGAGAGTAGTACACGACTTTTCTTCTCACAATGCAAAAATCATTGAGAGAGTCACTCTCTCTCTCTCTCTTTCTCTCTTTAAATTAATACCAATGTACTAAATTAGAATGAAATATCATCGAAAATGAAATTCAATGGACCCTTGGTTAAGAAAGAACCAAGAATGAACCTGTTGAATGATAAAAGGTTCTTCATCACAATACATGTACTGATAACATAAGTGATAAAAGGATAGGAAAATCCGCTTCTCCTAATGTAAGCAGCTACTCGCAGCTATTTGTAAGAAGCTACTTGTAATAGTGAGAAATTCTTCGAAAAAAATGGAAATTTCTCGAGAACTACTCATCCGATTTTTGAAAAAATTGCAGGTGCACATCTTCAAATATAATACTACAATATGGCCAAGTTACAAAAAAATGCATCGGGTAGTTTCGGAGGAGTTCCGCGGACAAAAAGATACTCGAAATACTGAGAAATTTCTCAACAAATTGAAGATTCCTCGAGAACCACTCATCCGATTCTCAAAAAAATTACAGGTGCACATCCTCAGATACATAACTACAATATGGCCAGGTTACAAAAAAATCCATCGGGTAGTTTTGGAGGAGTTCCGCAGACAAAAAAATCCTATATATATAATATATAAAGCGGAAAGTTTGTCTGTCTGTCGGTCTGTCCTTTTATAACTTGAGAACCGCTGTACCTATCGACTTGAAATCTTCGCCACATATTCGTATTATTCCAGAATAAATTTTAAACCATAAATGAAAATTTTAGCTCCCATAGAAGAAAAGTTCTTATTAAAAATTGTGTGTCCTCCCAGTACGCGTCACTTGATGTGATTTGATTCACCAAAGAAGGGTAACTACACGCAACTGTCTACTGTATTTCTCTCCTACCCTCACATCCTGTATTCTTGAGAACCGGATTTTAGTGCTACCTTCTAAATTGCAGCACGTTAGTGGTGTATTCTTTTTATTTTCTTAACGTTACCGGAAGTACGGAAATCTTAGAATGTTTGTCTCACTGTCTGTAGAAACGCAACTGTGACAACAATGATATGTTTGTATGTCTGTTATTTGAACGCTTCTACCTATTGACGTGCAGTATTTTTTGAAAGTCTTATTTTTATTCGGGTAAAGTTCTAGATAAATTTCAACGTTTTGACTCCTTCTGGATGGAGTAATGAGCGAAAAAATAAATGGTAAAAAACGATAAATTCCCACGTAGTAAAACCGCTTCTCACTGTACACGTTGTTCCAAATGTTTAAACGCGTTAAGCCTCACAGTTCTAAAAATTCAATTATTGTATACCTGACACGAATTTTACTCATTTATATGAAAAATTGCAGAGAACAAAAATTGTAGCCTCTGTAATTTCCTTTCAAATGAGTCTAATTTCAGATTCACATGAGAGAAAGAGAGTTCTGTCCATCCATTTCCTTAATCATTGCGACTGGTAAAATATTGAATTAGTCCGTTTTTTGCTGCAATACAGCCTTTACCTGTCAAGTTAGCTCTTATTGTTGAAATCCAAATATTTACAAACCACAGATATCTACTCAACACACGGCTGGCGGTCAGGCGTGCCGCCAACCGCTAGTATATATATATATGCACGCCTGACCGCCAGCTGTATGTTGAGTAGATATCTGTGTTTTATAGGTATCTGTATCTTGTAGGTATGTGTGTTTTGTAGGTATCTTGGAATTCAGATGAATTTTTTGCTACGTTTTTCAAAAATTTAATACTGTTAAGCCTACTTCATTCTCACCGAGAATAATAACATACATAGAGTAAAGAAGAAGAGAAGATTGAAAAAATTGAAAAATGCGCGTAAGATGTAAGATGAACCATTTCCCTCACATTTTCATTTTTGCGAAATTCACAACTGTTCAGTTCAAAAATATGTAAATCAGACACCAAACACCGCAACTTGTGCTTATAAAATATCAAAGTTCTGAGTCGCGCAAAAATTAAAATTACCGAATGACATTACACACTAATTTACTTGAGAGCTGACTTAACGCGTGAAGCTTGTATCGCAGCAGAATACAGACAAATCCACTGACATTTTACCAGTCTCTAAGAAAAGACACAGACAACAGGTAACAAAAGGGTCATTTCCGTTAGCCCACATGCAGTGCAGTGCGTGTCTAGATATTGGTTCCTGTATGAGATAGGTAGGTACCGGATGTAAAACCCTGTATGTAGGTAGTTTTAAAACTCTGAATAAAATAACTACCTATGTATTATGAAAGTACAGCGAATACTGTAGTCACAAAATTTCCTGCTAAAAATCTGGGATCGGGCTCATTCGAAAGGAAATTACAGGGGCAAGAATTTTTGTTCTCTTCAATTTTTCATAAAAATGAGTAAAACTCGAGTTATCACGATAACTCAATTTTTAAAACTCAACGCGATTGAAGGGTTGGAACAACGCGAGTACGTCTAAGGTACAGCGAGAAGCAGTTTCAGTACTCGATAATTCCCGTTTTTCCCTAATTGTTTCGCCCCCTGAGTCAGAACGGTCAGAACGTCGAAATCTATTCAAAAACCTGACCCAAATAAAGCGAAATTTTTCAAAAAAAATTCCAGGTCAATAGGTGAAGGCGTTCAAAAGTTATGGACGTACATACATACCTACAGATATACAGACAAACATTTTATTTTATATGTTAGATATATAAATATATAAATATAAGGAAACCGGAAACTTTTTTTTTATGCTAGTTGTGATCTAGGACCTCTAAAAGGTCGAGAAAGTTCATTGCCCCCGCCCCCGGTTTACCTTGCTACGGGTGTAATACAAAAGTCGGTAAAAGGAAAATAAGTAATCTCGATGCAGGAAAGGAGGAAGAGGCTAAGATTTTACTCTCCACTTGAAGCAAGAGGCACCGGGGAAATGAGACGAAAGTGCTGATCGAGTTTCTCAATTCGACTCTTTTCTCTTTCTCAACCATCGTTCATCCTTTGCAAAGTCTTCGAAAGAGAGAAAATGTACTCGCGTCGTACTTCATACGCTGAACAGTAGACGAGACGTCGACTTATCCTCAAATCGCAACCTTAAAACAAATACGTGAACACGTTGGTCGTCAAATCATGAAATACGTGCAAAGAGGAAGAGTGCACAATGTAAGTACACATAGGAAATAAATGAAGCCAGAACCAAAGGAAAGAAAAGAAAAGAAGGGCAAAAAAAGGACAGTTGAAAAGAGGTGAATTATAACAAAAATAAAGTTTCCTTTTTGATTCGTTAAATAATTACTGAAACGAGAATAAATAAGAAGAACACGTACCGGTACCTATCTGTATAGCTTACGATACATACGAAGGCGGTTACGATGCGATTAACCTCTTATATGTACGTATGAAATGTAGGAAGTAGCAGAATTCCAGAATTGGTTGAAGGTCGCGGTTGAACGTTAATCGTTCGGGGACGGAGGGTTCCAGTCTACTCGCTTCTTAGCGCCTAAGTCCAACTGGACAACAGTAATAACGACCCATTATGCGGCATGTTATTCGCTATTTAGTTTTCAATGCGTGTGTTTTCAGTGAAGCTGTGCTGTACCATGGTTCGCTCAGGTTCTTAGCCATGAATCCAGCTGTACTGGTAAGTTACGTAATAACAGTAATTATAGCAACCTTTTTGAAACGGAAAAATTTGCATTCTTGCGAACAATCACCGTCATGATCAAATTTTCGGTCGACATTCCTCTCACGTCTCAATTGGAAAAACTGGGGAAATTTTATTTAATAATATTATACTATTCGTATTTTATTTAAATGTTATTTTCAATCTTCACCATACGGATATGTATTCGTGAATCATTACATTTCTCTTTTTGAGAAACAAAGAGAGAATATGCTTGAAGAACATCTAGCTGACCCGCGATTGTGGTAGAATGAGTGGTATCATCCATCAAAGTTACCTATTAAATTATCGAGAAGAGGTTAAAACTCCTTAGGTACTGTATTAAGCTCGTTTCTCGTATGCACGCGTCTTCTACTTCTATGGAACGAAAAGTCAGCAAAAAATATTGGGATAATTTCCAAATTACAATCTTATTGGCTACCTCAGAAAAACAATTATTCTTAAGTCATCATTGTATTATTTTCCAACGTTTTATTTCAAGACTGAGACCTTCTATTATAAGCTCCATCACTCTTATTATTAAAAGTTCTTTGCATTTCTGTTCAAGAATACTCTAATTCTCAATGGATTCCTATTTTTCTTTCTCTCGTTTTTGTGGAACCGAATAGATTTCATTTTGTAGATCTTTCACATATATTTGGAATAAGAGATATAATAATGAAATAAATGAAAATAAAAAAAAACTATGTCAATTTTACTTATTTCATTAGAAGATAATCGAGAAAAAAGAAAGTAGAGTTGCCACAAGATTTAGCAATTCTTTCAGAGAACTCTATATACGAGGCCTTAAAACATTCAATGATGAAACGAACATAATCTAGCTCACGCTCTCATAAATTCTGGTAGAAAATCCGTTATTATAATATACTCGTACTCTATAAAAAACATCTTCAAAAATTCCAAAAGGCTTCCCATTTGACGTGAACAGTAGTGCGGTCAGAACTGACGCTGTATGACTAGTTGTATTGTAAGTCTTCAAATTTCTCTGTTGTATTTGTTTTAGGTGTTTTGAAAATACCGATTAGTCCGATATTTTATTCTTTCCGAATTTCAAAATCCATCCCCTAAAACCTTTTTAAACCTTCGACTCCTCCATACTCATCCCCTTCAGATATTCGGCTACATATTTAGAAAACACATGACAGTAAACAAACTTAGACCAGTGACTCATCACAACATTATTATCACAAAATTCGCTAACAATTACTTGTGCTTCACGGATGTTTTCAATCGTAACGAATTTCATTACTTTTCATCTTCAAGCAACTCTACTTCCTCATTCATGTTCAAATTGAGGGCTTTCTTTCATTATCTCACCTCGCTCACTCTTCACATTTTGGATCTCAGTTTGTATTCTGTTTCTTTCTACATATATGCGTGAGGGACGTGACTCCTCCACATCCGACTTTATCATCCTGCACATTCTCACGCTCTTCAATTTTTAGTAAAAAACCTGTTTTATGGGAACTATTGGGCAAAAAACGTCAAAAATAGAGGGTTCAGAGGGGAGTAAGGGTTTCGACTCGGAACTAGGAATAATCTCCGAAAATAATTATAGTCATTTGAGGAAGAAGAGGGTTTGACTCGTTGGTGAATGATTAAGTTTTTCAGTTAACAAATATAATGACAAGGAGGTTTCGAAGAAATTTTGCTGGCAGTCACAGTCCAAACAAGTTCAATCAGAAGAGGGGCTTCAGAAAAGAAAGCCACGGTATCTTTACAGGAGTTGAAGGAGGGGTAGTAGAGAACCTATTTTGTGGAGCACGTGGGATCTGAAAAATGTATGACGTTATCAAATTGTGACGTCACAGGCTTGGACTTTGAAGCTATATATATATATATATATATATATATATATATATATATATATATATATATAGAGAGAGAGAGAGAGAGAGAGAGAGAGAGAGAGAGAGAGAGAGAGAGAGAGAGAGAGAGAGAGAGAGAGAGAGAGAGAGAGAGAGAGAGAGAGAGAGAGAGAGAGAGAGAGAGAGAGAGAGAGAGAGAGAGAGAGAGAGAGAGAGAGAGAGAGAGAGAGAGAGAGAGAGAGAGAGAGAGAGAGAGAGAGAGAGATTATATATATATATGATAAAAGAAGGACTTGAAAAATTTCGACCTCCAAGCTATACGATAGGAGGGCAACTTGGAAAAAACTTACGGCTTCTTTAATGGAGCTAAACGAGGGATGGCAACGAACTATATTTGATAGGAGGTCGATCTCCAAACGACCTCAAGGTTTCTGGCCAGCTGGATGATGGATATTTTTTCCGAAAAACACCCCGGTAAAACAGATTCCCAGTTTAAAAAAATGACGGGAATGGAACTTGAATTAGTTTCGAATTTTGAGCAATGTACCTACAGTAGGTGGACTTTGAGGCACTAAAAGTGGTAAGCAATTTTCATGGTTTTGAAGAGTGAAATAAACCATGCTATCGAATTTCTAACACTTAAGGTGGCGGAAGGCTTATACCCTCATTTCACGGACAAGGAACTGTAATTTGGAAGTTTTACTAAGATTTAAAGGTACCGATGTCTTAATTGTACAAAACTTTACTGCATTATAACTGACATTCCGATGACACAGTCATCTTCATCGGGGTTATAAAGTAGGTTTTGCGACCCTCAATTTTTGAGTTTTTTGCCTAATGACCCCCATACCTATAAAATATTTCTTATAAAGAGGTGAAGGGCGCGTGAAGACGTGAGACGATAGGGGAGGATGAGAAGGGGTCACGCACCTCACGCACTCATGTAGAAAGGGTGATAGTACGTACTGAGACTCCTCGAAATGTAAAGAGCGAGCGAGAGAAGATGGTGATAGAGAGCCTTCAGTTTGACTAAGAATGAGGAAGTAGAGTGGCTCGAAGGATGAGAAGTAATGAACTTCGTTAAAGTGGTAGTGGGTGAATTTCGTGAAAATCATAATGTGATGAGTCACTAGTCTACAGTATTTACTGTCATGTGTTTTCTAAAGATGCAGCCGGATATTTGAGAGATTTTAGCCGATGAAGATGAACGTGCTGTTATCGAAATGTCGGTTTCAATAGAAAAAAAATTAGTTTCTAAAATCGGGACGTCGCGTCGGTGTTTTCAAATCTCGTTTATTTTATTTTTAAAGCGGCGTGTCTACGAAAAATTTGATTTCATATTTGCTAAGCCAATTTTTATATTCGTTATTTCCTATATCTATAACATTATGTGGCTTCGTTTCTCTTTTTTGAAATGTATAATGTAGGATGGAGGGATTGACTCTTTAATCGAAAACATGAATACGATGATACAAAAAAAGGAAGAAAAATACGATGTTTTCATAATAATACCTAATATTTGAATTCCTAAGTTTCCCGCGCTCTCTCCCTTCATGTCTTTCACGTACGTGAGTCGCGAAGAACGTTGTTCATTTTCCGCATCATTCTATAAGCAGTTCTAATACCGCTATACAAGTGCTTGGCGTTTTATTTTTATATACGCTGGCAATGACCCTGCTCTTAATTATTAATGCGTATACTCTCTTTTTTCTGCTTTTAATTTTTATTCCTTTACGTCGCGTACCACCGAAGACTGCGGTGCGGTATCGATGTATCGAGGATGAATGGTACAGCTGAGCCATTTCACGTTGTTTTCGGTCACATGACAAGTAACCGGATGACGTAATACTCGTATAAAATAGCCGTGCATATTGGCGTAAAGGTTAAGGTAGTAGTTCTGATTTATTGCTCTCTCATACATGTCAAACAAAGCATTGCCTATGCATTAACGATACAATACGAATACGGTAAAGTGTTTTAGATGTATGTACGCAGCAGCACATTATAGGAAGATTATTAGCGCAGGTTAGTCTACCTGCTAGAGTACAGTAATTTACAGTAGCGGGTGTACAATTGGCTGCAATACTCGCTGCATTTTCAATTTTTTACAATACTGTTATTTTTCAATTTTTCCAATACAGTAAATGTTTTTATTTTCTATAATAAAAACAGAAATTACTTGTTACCAGCGGTACAGGGACTAGCCCCCTCCTTGCATTTTCCTACTCTAAAAATTGAATCTCAGGTTCTAATCGGATGGGCCAGCAAATCAAGTCATGTCTTTTCCTTCTTTCCGAAAATAATTTTTTTTTTTCGCAAAAAATCCATCGTCATTCTCCTGTTTAAATAAAGATTCTAAGCAATTTTGTCTCTCCCATTTCTTTAGAGTTTCTTTAAAGTATTCTTACCTATTCTAAGTCGAAAAATAATCCTATCAGCTTGAACAAATATATGTAAGAACGTGAACGTTCTTCACTGTCAGTCGCGTCACTCTCCTACTCACGGATAAAGTTCGGAGCTCCGACTATATAATGCTATTCCTCTCTCGTCCTATTTATCCTTCCGAGTGCAGTCAGCTGACCTGCCTTTCCTTCGGGAACTCGACTTTTTAATTCGATTCTGTCGAAACACAGCATCGCCAGATTTGTCAAGATTTTACATCTTACAAATCGAATCAAAATAACTGATTCTCCCGGTCTCCTGTAGATGAACGCTGTAAGACTACATCATGCAGTAAGCCGCATTAGCTGGGTACACGGATACACTCCACTCCCCGTAGGTACACGGACAAAGTCCACTCCTGCGTGCGCAGTAAGCCTACACCATGCAGTAAGCCGTATCAAAAAAGTCTACTCCTTATCCTTTTCCTCTTAGCGGTGGAGTTGTAAGAACGTGAACGTTCTTCACTGTCAGTCGCGTCACTCTCCTACTCACGGACAAAGTTCGGAGCTCCGACTATATAATGCTATTCCTCTCTCGTCCTGTTTATCCTTCCGAGTGCAGTCAACTGACCTGCCTTTCCTTCGGGAACTCGACTTTTTGATTCGATTCTGTGGAAACACAGCATCGCCAGATTTGTCAAGATTTTACTACGCTGGAATTGAGGCTGTTCGTATGTTTCCATCAATGTCTTTTTAAGAAATCCAACGGATCGATGGTGATGGAGTTGTTTACATTTCTTGTCGCTATGTAAACCAGTTCATTTAAATAGTTTTTTCATAATTTAAATCTATATTATTGAACCGCATTACGAAATGAGTTTCGGTATCAAGAGACAAAAAAAAAAAACATTTCTTTTGCAATCGTGAGAAGAAACAATAATTTAGATTGTTTCAACGTCACTTGAACACTCGTTTCACGCAGTGGTTCATTTGAGATCTTAATATTTCGTTATTTCTGTTCTTCTTTGGGAAATACGAAAAACTTCGATAATAATGCAGACGATCTTGTTTTTTTTTAACGCTATAAGACGAGCCCGATGAAATATTCACTCGAAGTAATGATTCAATAAACAGACGTGCCTTAATACTTTACTTTCATCAAGCAAAAAAATGTCCTCCCCAAAAAAATCTTTCAAAGCAAAAAAAACCAAAGAAAGCGCTTCCCCCCCCCAAAAAAAAAAAAAATTGCTCACGAAGAATCATCTTCAAAAAGTAGCCTCAAAGCGCATCTGGCAAATAAAGACAATATTTTTTCTTTTTTCACATGAATATCGAAGAAAACTTGCTATTACAAGCTTCTAGGACAATAGGTGTGCTTATCGTTTTTCTTTCATTACTTGATGATTCAAAGAAAGCTTTTCGAGTGATAGTACGATGATATTCTAATGCATGTGTATTTCGTGCATTTGTATGTTTATCGTCCACTAGGTCAACGTTCAAACGGCGATCGAGAGTTCGCTTTCAATACACTTGAACACGCCTCTTCGTATAAGATTATGTGTGTACTCATAATAGCAAATACATATAAACTGGCCATAAAGCAATTAACGTATTAAAGACATCTCTGCTGTAGTTGCGGTAGCGCGTTCGAGTTATCAACTTTAAGTTAGCGTGACAAAAGTGAGACAGGTCAGTGTAGGCGTATCTGCAGAAGAAGGTTAAATTGGACACGGTTTGTCTTTCTAGATCGACTTAGCAGATTTTTTTCTCTCTACGCGAAAGAATATAATAGGTTAAAAGGTAGGGTGATATCTTGAGCTTCGCGGGCGTACTTTTGAGAGTGAGTTCACCATTGATGATGAAGGTCTGAATCACATTTGATGGTATTTTGATTTCACGCGACAAGATGCTAAACTGATCACTTGTGAGCACGTAATTTTACCGTCAACATTCAACATTTGAAATTTTCCGTAGATTGGAGTTGGTCAGCAGGGATCATAAAATCGTATCTACATGAGTTACCCAGCGAACATCGCGAGGTCGTTACTTTCAACCTAAACTAAATTCTGAAAATATCATTGTAGGTACCTAATACATTATGTACGGGAGCTAGAACAAATTTTCAAATCAATCAGAACAGCATTTGTGTAACGATATCGATCGTCAAAATTGAATTCTCAACCATAAAAACAGCGATGAATGATAGAATTCAAGGGTGGTGACGAAATAGTATTTATACGATGGGATGACGTGTATTCTAGATTGAAAAAAAAAATTATCAGGTCAACACGAAGTACACGAGAGTAGGTAGGTACTTTGATTTTTTCTTTTTTTGAGGCGAATCACAGACGCCTGAAGCAACATTCCAGGTACCTATGACATTTATTATACGCGAGTACGAGTGAGTCTGTGCCTCTTGTTCTCTCTTAGACGCGTTCGTTATTTCATCATTCTTGATCGGCTCGTTCGCTTTTTTTATTTTCCGTTCTTTTTCCAGTACACTATTCGCGGCGTGTGTACTGTGTACGTCTCTTCTCCAAATACCAGACCACTTTTTTCTTTTTGTTTTCACGTAAAACGACGAATAAGATAAAGAGAACTGTACGCACGTAAATAAACGGATAATACATCGTGTATATGAGTGCAAAATATTTGCACTCAAGTTATCTCTTTATTATGGAAAAACTAAGCTTACAGAATATTTTATTTGTATTATGAGTGAACAGGCCTAGCACAATGACGTACCCACGTTACTACGTCGAACCAGTGGATATCGCACACAATCATTTCCTCTTCACAGTGCTATACCCTGTGTAGTGTCAAGTCGCAAAAAACGATTTCTACGCTTGTATAATTCACGCACTAGAAACACATATTCACACATACGCAAATAAGTACCTACAAGAATTTATTACACGCAATCGCGTCTGAATTAATTCTGTAAGCGTTGCGTTGCGTGAGAAGAGGATCAATCAAATCTTCGACGATCCCGACAACTACAAATATATCCATTCAACTATATCGGTGATGAATTAATACGATTTGCCCAGTTATGACCGGTTGTTTAAAACCGAAAGCGCTCCGGTATTTTTCTATATTTTTGTGGCTTTAGTAAATTACTCCTCGCTTTACTCCTTTGAGTATACCTCCCTCCCTTCGGTACCGATGATGACTATTCTTCGATCCACAGACTTCAAGCTAATCGTACGTTGAGCACCTCACACGATGCTTTTTATCATAATTTTCCAAATGAACCCAACTGAACAGCGATCATTTGTGAGTATCCTCATATAATTTTCGAATACATCTCTCGATATACATTACAATATTTAAAAATGTTAATTTCAATTAAGTAGTGGATTCGTGAAGCCCCTCCACTAGAAAGGAGCAAAAATGTACGCGTTATTCGCTCCGTTTCATTTAGCTCTCCTTTTACCTCCAACTTCTTCATTTACTCCAGAATATCCCTGTTCAACGGTAAAATCAATCAAATTCAATTTGAGAGGAAGTAAAAATTCGTACGTCAAGATTTTTTAATTAAAAAAAAGTTCAATTCATTTCTTTCTTTCTTTCTATCTAGGGATTTAAAAAGAACTAAATCGACAAAATCAGATTTCTTAAACTTCTTTTCGATGGATATCGAGTTAAATTTTTCGTATTATTAAATTTCTCATAGCCGAATTTAGTCATACTATCAATAGGCTCAAAATTTTTATTTCTCTTAATGTTGTGTTCGTACCGATGTCCTAAACTGCTTCTACTTCAGCCCCATTGCGTTTCCGTAAAGAGCTTTATAATAACCTTATATGTATTCTTCATAAAATAAAAACAATATGCATTTCATAAAATTTCACTTCCTCTTTTAATCGTCGCTCCTCATCTGTTTAGCGGTTCACTGCACCGACAATCGCAGCTCTTCGGATAGCGAAAAAAATTATGTATAAAAATGATGTTAGAATTCAAATTATTTTCTTTGGAGCTCTCTGTTACTACAGGCCTATATAAAACTAGATTTGTAAATGTATATTTCCCATTATTTGTTCAAAAATTGTACCTACCTACACGCCTTATGTCAATGTGAGAGGAAAAAAAATTGAATACGAGCCTAAATGAATGTTGTGGTGAAAAACTCTAACTGAACTTTTTTGTAACAAATATCGTGGATCCTTTTCACTCGTCATTTAAGCTTGATTTCAACCGTGTATGGAAACTCCTTTGTAAAAAATGGAAAAGAAAAAAAATTAAAAGCTTTTCTCGCATGTTTGTCAAACCGATGATCACGACTGTAAATTCCGAAACGAAATAAACTTTCTCGACTACTCAACAAAAGTAAGAAACCCACTAACTGAAGATTAACAATGAAAAAATTACCGCTCGTGGGTACTAAATGTGTCAGACACCGGTACATGAGTTTAATTTATAATAATTGTACAATTTGAACGTAACTTAGTCTACTCCTATACGATTTATTTATTTCAATGAAACTGATAACATAATTCGTCGTCATTTATCTCCTACGTCTGTCGATATTTTTCGACACGCTTCTCGCGCACAAACCTCGTGCCATTTTACCGCAATTTATGAAGTGATCCCTGAAGTCACTTCAAATAAAGGTCTATCAACAATCAATTTGAAAGAATTGTTCGCACTCGTTCATCAAGGTGAAGCGTTAACAAGGAACAAGATTAGCATTCAAAAAATTATCGAGTAGAAAGAGTAAATTCTATTCCCGAATTATAGCCAGATACTCTCGGAATATGAGTTCGAGGAATCCAGATAAAGAAGACGCTTACAATTTACGCGCCATCTAAGGAGGCCAAGGGTGTGCATGAGGGAGTTTTTTTTTTCCTTAATATCGCCGATGCTAATGAAAAAACCGTGACACAGCGCAAAAGCTAATATGTCTCCTCCAGAGACACGGAGTTTAGCACTTATATGCTTGCTCGTACACTTTGATGTAATATATCGATTATATCGATTTTATCGATCATATCCGGTCGTCCACAAGTGGCCCTCTGGGCTGTGAGGCGGCACTGTAATTTTCCTGTAATAAATAAATTCTATCTATTACATTAGGCTGAGTAGTTTATGAGGTAACTCCTTTCGCTTCCTTTATAATGTTATCAATGATCTTGGCCTACTTTCGGTACATGAAATAATTGTGATCTTCGCCACTTTGGAACTTTTATCTTCATCAAATCTCGTTACATACATGAACAAATTTCGAATTTTTGAAATGAACATGAAGTCGAAGATATACCTAGTTTTAGAAGTATTTTCGGCACTGAATACGGATACAATGTCACTTGCTGTTTTTCGATATTACCGGTACCTGTCATTACACTATACTATACAAAAATGCGTGGACGAAATTATACGATTCTGAAAGTATTTTCGACGCTGATCACGATGCCGTTGGCCGTTTTTCGAAATTGGCTCTGGTTATCGAGAAATGATCATATCAAGTTCCCGCAAATTGTAGCGACGCGAGGCGCAGTGTATGTTGTCGTACTCGCGAAATTTGATAGCTGGGTAAAATGCGCTACGCGTCGCTACAATTTGCGGGAAGTTGATATGATCATTTCTCGATAACCAGAGCCAATTTTGAAAAACGGCCAACGGTATCGTGATCAGCGTCGAAAATACTTTGAGAATAGTATAATTTCGTTCGCGCATTTTTCAATATTTTTTTTTGTTGTTGTTGTGTATTGTGTTATTGAGCGATACTCATGTTTAGTTCCCAATCATTGTTGTAACTGACAAGTGCACCTTCTCGCGCATTGAAATAGTGTAGCTCGATAAGATACGTCACGCTTCGCAATAAGCCGCGGTAACAAAACGTGAGTATGTAAGAATGTTCTACCGTTCTCACGAATTTTTGTGTTGGTAGCGTCGCATCGACACTTGCAATCAAAGTTGCCTGGTTCTACTACTCCAGTGCTTACCAATTTTGTGGTATTGAAGCCGAATAGTCAAGTGGGTAGCTAAGGCCATCTCTGAACTATCTAAACGGCCAACGGCGTAAGAACAAGTTCGCTTGACGAACCGCTGTGCCTTACAAGTATTACACAATATTGAGAAAGAATATCAAAAAAAGGGCAAATGGCATTGTACTCAGAGTCGAAAACACTCCTCAAACTACTTTGGACAGTTCATATTCATTTCAAAAGGTTGAAATTTGTTCATGTGTGTTATACTAAGCGTAACATACAAGGTACTATGAACAAATCTAGGCCTAACCTACAGTACACTAGACTCAACTTTTTAGTTTTCATTGTACCAGAAAATTTTTCCTGGGGCGTATTATGACGTTATTGGTGACCTTGACCTTACTAATTCAGGGATATCTTGTAGGCAATATTAAACTCATATAAGTACAAGCAAGAGAGTGTGATATTATCAGAGGAGGATTTTCGGTTTAAATTCTTATATCAGAGCGTAATTTCAAGAAAAATTACGATAGTTTCATAGAGGAAGAGAATGACATTCAAAACTTTCAACAATTTTAACAACGTAGAAAGGGAAAGAGAAGTAATTAAAACACATGATTGAGAATAGTGGAGATGGCGGGTTCCCTGCTTCCATTGCAGACGCTGCAATGGCCGCTGATTTTTTTCCCCTTCAAAATAATTTAAAGATCAAAGGTTTCCCAATATAAAAACTTACAATAACATTTCTTAAAAATCTTCCCGTTTGACTCAAAATAACTAGGCTCTTCAGACCATGGTCTCGAAAGAATTCATAAAGCGGACATTCACTCAAGACATGAGATAGGGTTTAAACTGACTATTGGCTTCCAAGCCATTGCCGCCATGGCTCATGCAAGTGACTACTGTTATCAGCCAGTATGCTGTCGGGCAAATAATGTTCGAAAAAACGCTACTTTGTCTCTTGCCTTTTCCTCAAAACCAAGTCAGCGACCAAATTCGGTGATTGAGCGTAACATATATTTGCTCGGATTACTTTGAACATTATTCTAAAAACTTTTCTCTACATGTGTATCGAATGGGCTACTGCAGCAGAACATTCGTTCCTAAACCTCCGCGTCCAACAAAAAGCTGATTAGGTTGAAATATAGAATGAGAGGAAGTCATGCGACAGCCAACGAATTATCTCGAGCGGATAAAAACATTTCCACGACGTAATTCGTTATCGTGTATGATTTGACCTTTTCACTTTACCGTGTTGTATCATTCTCCTCTTACAGAAAAGGGTGCATGTAAAGGCGACTATTGCGAGTGGCTTATATCCAAATTAGTAAGGATCGCGCGAAGAGACCTGATATTAGCGTACAAAGACCGTAGACATTGTCAGCGACATTATACATCCGAACATTCGTCCCTCTTTCTATTTATGTAGAAATCCTCTTTCACTTACACATTTACAGCTCTTTTCTTAATGTGTTCGCGCGTATTCTGCGACGGTGGGATTTTGAACAAGCGTAAGTGAAAATCTTACCTAATCCCGCCCGCGATATCGCAAAAACCAGGTCGAATGTCAGGAAATGAAATGGCAAGCTTTAAGTAAACAACGCATGTCGTTAATTCGTGTGTACTGAAATTAAAAAACGCGCTAACTGAGAACACGGCGACATAGCAGCAACGGGATCACGCCGCGATATTCACGCCAATTGTTAAAAGGGAGAACTTTCCACCCTAATTCTTTCACTGCGCTCTCAATAAGCTTCATCATCATTACAAAGTGAAACTAACTCAAGCTGTAAACGAGTGCGTATCGTTAAAAGAAAATTACGTCGTTAAATTTGCGCTAATGTGGGTGATTGTTTTCGTGTTTCGCATCAACGCCGATATTATTTCTTGTCCATGTGGCCTTTCTTTCCTGTTAACACTCCCAGTTATGCACTTTCTTTTTTTCAAAATTTGTACGATTCGTCTTATTGCATTTCTGCTTTACACTTTTATTAAAGAACGGTCGCGTAATCATTGTACTGTATCCTTATACTTTTTTTTTCTTCTCTGACGATGGTAGCTGATTTGTGTACGCATAGTTCCTTGCTCTCTGCATTGTACAAGAATTGGACTTGAACGGACGAACAAAGAGAATACGATATTGAAAATGAACGATCGAACCGATTTATGATGTGAAAAAAAGTATTGAATCTTCGGGTCAAATTTATCTGTTTGGCCGGATGATACTTAATTCAAACGCGTTCAACAAACGATTTATTATCAAAGGAACCTCAATTTTCTACTGGAAATTTGCGACGAGATATAAAATGTTGGTTGACAAAGTGAGGCACTCAGGAATTGTCGACGTGTCGTAAGGGTCAAACCCTACTCTGTTGCATTAATGAGACCTTCTGGATGAAAATACTACTTATAGTGGTCCAGCTCATCTGTTATGCCCAAGATAGATTAATATGATAAGGAGTGCCGAGACAATTACTCTGGTGAGGAGTACGGTTAACGAGGTTTTAGAGGCGAAAACTCGTGAGAACGAGTTAGCCTTATTGAGATCTGCGGTGAAAAAGATGAGAGTCTTTTTCGTTCACGATCCGTCAAAGCCCGTCACTACTTTTGTTGGATGAACATTACTTAAAAAAATTTCTAACATCCGTACACGGACTGCGACATCAGAATCTAGGAAAACTCGTACGTATTGAACTCAGAAGGTGATGACAGCGAATTTATATGATGTCTCGATGATTCTAAACAATAATTATTTCTTAATTGTCCGAATTAGAGGATGCAAAGAGGTGTACTGACGTAAACATTTAAGTAAATGATAGGCTATCGTATTGCCGCCACGCACACAAAATACACAATCATTTTCACGTTAATGAAAACATTTTTTTCTTCTCTCTCTCTCTCGCTCTCTCTCTCTCTCTCTCTCTCTCTCTCTCTCTCTCTCTCTCTCTCTCTCTCTCTCTCTCTCTCTCTCTCTCTCTCTCTCTCTCTCTCTCTCTCTCTCTCTCTCTCTCTCTCTCTCTCTCTCTCTCTCTCTCTCTCTCTCTCTCTAATTTAATGTATTGTTCGTAGGTACGCATTAATAGATTACTGCCTGCACAGTTTACGCGTCGTCGTGAGTAAGTTGATTATTACGGATATATAAATAATTACAAATGAAAACCAAGCTAGTGGTGTAAATATGATTTTTTCGCGAAACGAATATAGGTATCAAACATACTGACTGTTGTCGGGGAATAAAAATCTAATAGTCTATTGTAGGTTGGGCAAATGATTGTATATGGTGGTTCGACCAGTTTCAGAAAAATATTCCTATTAATAGTAGTCTAATATCATATTTCTGGCGTATATCACGAACAATATACTCAGAACGATGGCCTGGATGTTATGTCGTGGGTAGATAAATTGATATCTGGTACTATGTAGTACAAAAAATACTACACTGTCTAAATTACGACTTTGGTGCTGGAAAATACGATTGCTAAACTGAGTTCTCATTTTATAGAATTTACTTTCCGGTAACTGCGTGGAGTTATCGTGCAAGTTCACCTTTTTCCGCATGAAGGACTTTGATTTTATATGGCTGTGAGCGAACCCACTCACCTGGTAACACAGTGCGATGTAGACAGACAAATTTTATACCACATTGAAAATATATGCAAGTTTTTCTGCCCATAACCCACCGTAATCAGACTATTTTGTATGCGAAATTGGTCCACCTACGTCCTACGTATATAATTGACGGGAAATTCCCATTAAACTGTAATGATAATTTGCTTTCAACTTTGAGATTTCTATTTCCGTAGACACGTTGTTGATCAAACGTTTAAAACACCAAATACCTTTCGTGTTCGGTTCAAAGAAATAAGAGTAGATTATTATACAATTGCTGATTCGCGGAATTCGTTTCAACAACGAAAAAGTCAAAATCTATAATTAAAACAAGAAAAAAAAAGAAAAAAAAAAGAAAACACAGTCAAGTCACAAGTTTACTAATTTTCCCTGTTTTCGACAAACGGTCAACATCAAACTTGATACGATTGTACAATTATTATTGATATGAGTATTAATCGTAAATCGAACCTGTAGGTATACAAATAGTAAGTACATTCTCCAAAAGTCATAGTAGAACGCAGAAAGAACATTGTTTTCTTCTAGAAAACAAAAAGTCTCTTAGGATCAATGACTTCAATTCATTTCAGAGATCTTCAATAATTTGCAGAAATCTGCCATTAGAGATTGTAGAAATTTGGTCATCAGTGGAGGTGGAAACCTGGAATCCACGGAGGGAAGATGGCCTACTGAACTGGAAGAAGAATTGGCTTTTCATTAGCTTGTGGAACCGTTCTTCCGAATTATTGATAAGGCATGGTGACATGAAACGTAGCCTCTATATTATTTGCACTTTTACGGGAAGTAGTAATAAAATACTGTAGTCCTTGGCAAATATTTAAGAAGTTAGTGTAATTGGTAATATGGCGTGAGAAAAAGATGTCCATACTTTTTCTGGAAAATTGCTCAATGACCCAATTCAAAGAACTACCCCTTGGTGATGAAATAAAATGGCCGAACTTTATTTTCAACCCTCTGATGACGTGAGTGAGTCGTTGTCACGAAAAATCGGTCTGAATTCTCCTCACCGGATGCTAAAATATCGAAACTTCGATTAAAGGAAGATCTTATTGTTTCAGGTGTTGCTATGGATTCGACTGAGCTCTACAAATGGCTATCCGGCAGCGTATACCGGACTATCACCATCGCGGATACGGATTTACGAAAAAATATTGCAGTTCAAAGAAGGAAGTTCGCACACGATACCGGCGCGAGATTACGATGGAACGGCGAATATCAACTTGCAATCGTCTACTCGACCGCATACGTCGACACTCTCGCAAACGGTAGCGATGGCGGACGAAAGGCTCGCGAATGCGCCGCCGTTTTATAAAACTAGTCCACATATTATAAACGAAGAAGATACTCTCAATAATGAGAGACGACGACCCCAAACAGAGTCGAATGATACAAGAATCATTTCAATTGTCAGAGTCTCTTCTACCTCGGTCGTTAAACCAAAACGGTCAGAACGTGTAACCAAAAGCGTAAGTGAAACTAGAAATTATTTTAATTCCGTAAGTACGTCGGGGAGCGTGAAGACGGCGAACATTATTAATGAAACAAAACTCGAAAACGCGGTAACACCTTCCATATCTTTACTGAGTAAAAATCGATTTGACGTTTACGAAAACGATCCGCGAGAAAGGTCGGCAAGTTCAACGATAGTCGTCCTCGACGATGCCGTTGAATCAGTATTATCGGTGACGACTATGAGGTCATTTTTTGAAGAGTCGTTCGCGAATAACAATGGAAAGAATCATGATTTGTCCACGTCCTCGTCCGCGTTTTCGTCACGGTACACATTCCATCGCCAATCCAAATCAATCAACGATACCATCGTCAACGAGGACGATTCCATCGAAAAAGTTACCGTCGTGGTCGAACAGTACGTGAATGACGCGCTCATTGATCGCAAAAACCGTCAAGATCTGCGGCATCATTCGTACGATCAGTATGCGACGGCATTAGATGGGTATGAAAGTACAGAGAGGAATTACGCGCAGCCCGAGGACGTGTACGGAGAGCCAGAAAAAGTATTCGGTGAACCGGAGAAAATATACGGCGAAGCTGAACGTATATATGGGGAGCCAGAGCAGGTATATGGTCAGCCAGAAAGTACGCACGAACAATCGGAGAAGATGGTAGCAGTTGAGGTAAAGAAGGAGCAAGAGGATGAGGAGGAAGGTGAAACGGAAAGGACGTACGACGAGGATGAGAAGTACAAATCCGAAACTATGCACGACGATCCAGAAACCGAATTCGTGAAACAAGAGAATCATTTCGGATTAGGACTTCCGGAATCAGCGCAGGAAAACGAAGCGGGAACGGCAGCAGAAAATTCTTATTCGTTATTTACGACACGTGTCAATGATAAAAAATCGAGTTTCATCATCGACAACGGCACTCATCGCAAGTATCGCGTGGAAGAAAAAACACCGGACGGTTTCATAGTGGGTGAATATGGTATGGTAAGCCATCGTGACGGCAGTTTGAGGGGTGTTCGCTATACGGCCGACAGCAACATAAATCCTTCCTTAATCTATCAAGCTTTAGTCAAATTTTTATCGCTCAAGTAACTTTTCTCTATAGGCGCGCGCGTTACTATACACTTTTGTTGTGAAAGGCGTGAGTTAATTACGTATTAGGTCACGCATACATTTTTTGCTCATCGATTCAAATCGAGTCACTTATGATTGGTTATTGTTCATTTGCTGTGAAACGGTCTTCATTCGTCCTTTTAAAATGAATAATACCCAAATGTCTTACCTTCCTTACGAGTCGAACCACTGAATCTTGAATGCCTATAACGAAAAAATCGTAGCAGCAAAACGTTAGAGAATTTACTGACATAGTCTTCAAAGATGGTCAAATATGTTCTTTATGAATTCTTTTCTATTCACATAGGTATCTTCAATCGAAGACTATTCACCGATCTATAGAACTTCATCAGCCAATCTAGAAAAGAAATGAAAAACTTATCTCGATGGAAAAATTGAACTAAGAAAGAATTATTATTGGGACTGCCGTCTTAAAAGTAATTTATTAGAAATAAATAAAAAAATATAATGAAAAAATTTTTCGATACTTATTTGCCGACTTTTTGGAAAGCACAGTTTTCTTCTTCAGAGCAAAGGATGAATTGAAACCAGCAAAGATAAAGCACAGAGAGCGAAATGATTCATGTAGAACTATCTTGAGGACGGAAAGGTCCTGAGGGAAGGAGTCGCTAATGGGTAAGCGTTGGTCTCGTAGTTGATGACCGAGCTATTTTTCTTGATTTCGATGGCTTGCTTTTGCATGGATGACTCTCAAAAGAAAGAACGGTGGCATTATCAAAATTGAACGTATATCCTTAAACGGAGGCGCGTGTGTGAGTGGTCAGAGCTGTGTTTTTTTTTCTTATCGGACATCTCGCAAATCTTTCTCGGAAATAGCTGTACGCGGTCTTCTCTCACAATCGTCACAAGGGATTTTGTAGACAGCGCAATCCCAGGTCTTTGAGTTTGGTGAAGAATTTTTCATAAATACAAGATTCGCTGGAGAACACTACGCGTAATTCAGGACCAAGTTTAGAAAGGTGTTTGCTCATTACATGTGGCTTGTAGGACGAATAAAGAGTAAAGAGAAATAAACATTTTTTTAGTATTATTTCTACCACTCCGCAGCAAAGTACACGTAGTAACGATAGTAGACTGCAAATTCTAATTTAAAAAGGTTTGGTAGAATTGACTAGGGTAACCATTCTGTTCAAGAATAGTTTTGAGCTCATTTTTGAGCTGATCATGAAATTTAGTGTTGGATAAATTTAGCCAATTTTTTTACAAGATTCTTAAGAGAGCTGCTTCTAAAATTTACGAGTTGATTCGAGTTTATAAGGAAGTGGTGCTTTGTCTAGTGTTTAAAATTCAAAAAAAGTCCTGATTCTCAAATATAGGTACTTATGTCCAAATAGTTTATACAAGAATCATAAATTTTGCAAGTAAATTGTAACAAGGATAACTGTTTATAAAGAGTAGGATATCAGGAATAGAGTTGTTTTTAATAATTAAAAAACTGTCGTCAACATATTTGACACAAAATTTAACGTCAAAATTAGGAGAAATGTCAATAAATAATTGACCCAAGACCAACTATGGCCGACAGGGATTGCCCATCGCCACTCCTTCCATCTATAAGTAGAATAAATTATTGTATTTACAATGACATCTTTTCTCGAGGCAAAATTTTAAGATTCCCATGAAACGTCTTTTATTTATGAATGTGAATGTTTGGATGGAATTCCATTTGTCGGCAATTGTCTTTAAAATCAAATTTATCGATATGTGCCAATAATAATTTGTTCTTAGTCTGATTCTAGAAATTTTCTATTTATTTCAAATATATTTTAAAATTCAAGTTTTCATGTAAAAAAAAAAAAAAATGATTGGAGATGTATTTGGTATGTTTTATCTGTCTCAATAACAACAATTTACGAAAAACCACGATTGAGGCAGATGCACTTCCAATTAGCTTATGTGGACAGGGAAATGATTTCTATAGGCCGGCTGGCAGAAACGGAAACCTCGATAATAATTAAAGAATGGTACTACAGGAGGAGATTATTTAAAATAAAAATTTTTCATTCAGGAGGATTTTTCTGTTGCATCTTTTTGATGGATGTGACAAGTATTTTATTACACTTAGTGCTCGAGTGCACTTTGACGTATGGCACCCAAGTAAGTTTCTGATCAAATTGTAGTCCAAGGTGTTTTGCACAGTTACGAGTTGGCAGAACAAAATTTTGTAGAAGTAGGGGTTGAATTGAAAGAGTAAGATTTCTTGATTTGGAAATGACATGATATATCTCATAAGTAGAGAAGGGAGAATCGTTTAAATTGGAAAATCAGAGTTCAGCTTTGTGGGTATTCTTCAGGGGTCGTTGTTCTTTTCTCCTGGTGTTTAATCTCATGTACTCAGAAGTATGAGAAAATTCTACATGTTTTGAAACTCCGCCATACACAATATTATTATAAACTTTCATATTACGTGTATCTCGGAACACGGTTTCTTTCTAATCAACAAATTTTTCATAGTTACTAGATAAACTTTATAAAGTTAAGCAATCCGATTGATGTTTGTCTAGTGGTGTATATACTCACACAAGACATGACTTCGGTTTGATATTATGTACCTTCTATAGGTAATTATTGATAGCCGAGAATGAGAATAATAATGTACGGTAGTATTATAGTCTCGATAAGTCATTGTAAATTATAATAAAAATGATAACTATACCATCACACTTGGTGTTATCGATGGACGATAGTTTTTATTGTAATATCGCGTTATGATTCTCTTTAAACTATTCGATTGTGATATTAATTTAAATTTTATCTATTATAAATGATGCGATGAGTGTTTGATAATTTATTTATTTGTCTTTAATCAAACGACCGTAAACCGAAAGTTCGTCCGTATGCGTAAATACGATTTTTTGAAAATAGCTTTGTAATGCGCATAGTTGATTTCTAATTATATTTGTTGTAATTTTTTTGTCGCCTTCGTCTATTTTGTAAATAATGGAAAAAAAAAACAATAAAAGTCCATTATTGATTCTTCTTCCTATCTTCATCTTTTTTCGAAGCTAAAGATTAGAAATCATAATAATGTACGGTTACTGGTGGGTGCAGAGTCCTAACTAATAATTTCTTCTCACATTACCTCTCTGCAATAACTATATCGAGATAGCTATCGCAAAATGCTCATTGAATATACTGATCCGAAAGTCCTATTACTAGCTATGAATTGTCCTACCAAAACTTGTTCTTTAACTTCAACATGGCAATACTCACGAAAAGTCCTCATCGTTTTGAGGCTGATTTCATACATATATTACTCTTAATGTTGGAAGATACAGTGAGAAAATGGCTATTTACAGTACATGTGGCGTATGAAGCAATGTATGTACGAGTTATAAAGACTCACCTACAACACTTGTACTGTACAAAGCTTTAAAACACAAATACTTTGAAGACAAATTTGTACATCCAAAGTATACGTTTTTCGTGCGGCATGTTTACGTCATAGTTTTTTCGCAACGGTTTTCCGTGTGGAAAAGACCATCGGTGACGTTATTTCGTTTTTTTCACACGCTCCGCGCTAACACTGAAAATCCTTACCTACGTCACTGAAAATCGTTTCGCAAAAACGTACTTACGATGCATGCGTGTTTTAAAGAATAATTTACGATTGCGATAGTTCAGGTAAATAACGGGGCTAGTCGATAACTATCAACTCGTAAATCTACGACCTTCATTTTCAAGTATCCTCGTACTATAGTTGGTCAATAAAATGACCCTAATGATGATATTTGTGAGTCAATATAAATTTGTAACGAAACTCTGTAGAAGGAATAGAGTGAATTGACTAAAAATACGATAGAGATGGGAGTAGCTCGTGAAACTCGTGTGTTGCGTTTTTATTCCGAAATATAGTTTCTATTCTCTTCCATACCAAAGGCTTCCAGAAGTGTAAAAGTTCTACATTCATACGAGAAATACTGTATTCTTCAAAGTGTGCAAGACAAGCTTGAATTGACGAGGATACTCAAAGGAGTAACACGAAAGAAGATGCTAAAGACCGCACGATAATTGAAAACACGAGTGCTTTCGACTAGTCAGCCATTCTCGAAGCGTGGAAAGCAACTGAATCCAGCACCAACAAGAACAAGCGACATCAAACGAGATCATGACCGAAGCTATGAGTCATCTAAATGTGAATCTTTCCCGCAGACTAATTCGATCAATCCTTCTTCAGGAATGTACCCGTTCAAAACGGTACCGCTACTATTATTCCGTTGTCGGAGGATTTCTATTTTCTCAAGTGCCAGACGCTTGAAGTATGAGTTTTCCCTATGGAGGAGGACTTTGGGCCCCTCTTTAAAATTGTGACCACTTTCGATCAAATGATCAGCAAAAGCTGGACTCCCCTACTTGCTTTTTCCTCCAAGCTTTTCCGTGTTCGTCAACTCTAATTTGGAGTTGACGGCTGGTCATCCCTATATAAACTCTAGGGCAATCTCCACAAGCCACCCTATAAACCCCTCCCTTTTCGGTCACTGTGATAGGGTCCTGGTCATGATCTCGTTTGATGTCGCTTGTTCTTGTTGGTGCTGGATTCAGTTGCTTTCCACGCTTCGAGAATGGCTGACTAGCCATAAGCACTCGTGTTTTCAATTATCGTGCGGTCTTTAGCATCTTCTTTCGTGTTACTCCCTTCAGTATCCTCGTCATTATGGATAACTGTAATTTAATACAAGTATCGATTCTAACAAGCTTGAATTCTCTAGCTGTTGCAAGGTAGAGAGCCTCCCTCACCTCACGTTGCTTTACTCTCCGTTCCAAAATTAACAATTTCTTTCTCGCGTCATCTCATAATAACCTCAAACTTTATTACCATTCCTTCTGACCCTCACCTTTTAGCATATTTTTGAGAAATACGCACTTTTACTCTCTATTCTTCAACTAAACGATGAGTAAAAATATTCTGAAGCAGCAAATAAATGAAGATCATTTTTAATTTTTTTTTCACAACTTTATAAGATTTATCTTTTGTAAATGGCTATCTTCAGCATTTTATTAGATTAGTATTTAATTTTAAGCGTAGAGACACTTCTACAACCACTACTAAATCTAAATTTTTCAGTCTTCTATACGCTGGTCGAAGCACTGCAGTGTTATCGTTAGCAAAATTCTTAAAAAACATGATGATAAAATCTGTGTTTCCTTTAAAAACTATCACTCCCTCGATAACATCCTCTTCTCCAAAACCAAGGATCCTACTCCTTCCCTCAAGAAATCTGAACTCTTCTATCAAATTCCTTGCTCTGACTGTCCTCTCTTTTATTTTGGTGAGACTCTTCAGTGTCATAGATCGAGAATATCCAGCATAGGAGAGATGAGAGGGACCATAACGATAACACGGCTTTGTCTCAACCCGCTACTAATATTAATCATAATTTTAATTTTCATAACCCTCATATATTAGCTCACGAAAAGAAATATATTGAAATTATGAAACATCACATGGTTAATTTTAAACGCGATACTCAGAAATTTGACTCTACGTACGCCTCTCTCATTCATGATTAGTTTTATTACTCATCGTCTTGTTTTTTCATGTTTTTTTCTCCCTTATTTTATTCAGTTGATTTTCTCACTTCATCTTTGTACCATTCTGAAGAGAACGTATTCGTCGCGTCGGAACGTAGATAAAATTTGTTTCAAAGTTCATCTTTGTTTTGTTTATTGTGCGAGCAAAGCCTCAATTTTTTATCGAATTGTACATTAGGCTCATACTAGGTTTAGGCCTCTTTTATACTATGCTGATTATACAAAATGTAGTACTTGATGTAAGATGGTACTTGCACGGTCTGTACATTCGACTGAGTGGTTCTCTTAGAAATTAGTATAAGTATAACACACTTTTCATTTCTGTAGTGGCTTACGAACGGGCGGCTTGATAGTATACTGTAGACCAGGCCTATATAATGTAGTGTAAACCTACTACAGGGGCCTAGTATAAGTCTAGTATAACGAAGGCCAAAGTTCGAAACCTTTCTAAGTATCTAAAGTATGTTAAAGTAATAGCTTGAGCTATAGAGTTTAGGCCTAGTTTGCAGCTTGTACAGACTATTACACTGTATTCTGAAACTGAGAAACTCGAACATTATACTAAAGCATAGTAACCTAGTTTACATGCTAAGGTATACGGGTCTAGTCCAAAGCTAATAAAATCCATTTATGGCTAATTTAAACCAGCGGTTCCGGTTCTTGGACCAGATTCCAAGATCCAGTTTTTTTTGGTTCTGGTTCTTGAGCCAGATTTCAATGTCCGGTTTTTCTCGGTTCCAGTTCTTAAGACAAAATATTACGTGGTGGAGTGCCGGTAAAGACAAATGAAACTTTTAAAACTTCTGATCTCGAGCATATTTACATCATCTTAGAAATTCTAACCCGTTGATCCTCTTCGTTCAGAAAACCTCATCACAACTCGTTTGAAAATTGGCCAGATTCACCTCACTTATTCTCATCTTCTTCTAAGCCTCGATCCTTCTAATTTCATTTACTGTCAATCGGATATCCGGGTAGTGCCAGCCCTGCGTATAACGATTCCAAAACAGTTTTAAGATTCACTCATCCATCTAAGTCCCATTCAAAGGAATGAGAGGGGGTTTTTCTGACGACCTTCAGCAATAAACTCGAGATAAATGTTGCTGATTTTGAAACCCCATCGGTTCATGATCACTCATCTTAGTTGTACCATTTCATGTTTGAGAAAAGGGAAATACGCACTTCTATGAACGACCAATTTCGAGATCACTCGTATAATTATATTAAAACTAGCAAGTCCGGCAGTTTTTTGTTTTTTCATTTTTATCTTATTCGAGAGCGCTATATAAACAGGAATAATTTTTAAAAATCTCGGTAAATTATCTAGATATTTCTACTTTGGATATTGAAAAAAAAAAAGTAGAAATTCTACAGACAACTTTTTTTTGGACCTGTATTCAAAATTTTTATGCAAACACAAAGTTCTCATGGCTACTTTTAATTCTGTTATTTAGGGTTTTGGGTAAGGTAGATACATGAAACAAAGGGAGTAACTCTGGGGTTTAAGATTATTTGGAATTTCTTAGTTAGATACACTATTTTCTTTGTATCTTTTCATCTCATAGTTCAATTCAATCTGCTTAGTTTTCTTTTCAAGCTTTTCTTCTTTCTTAATTTCATTCAATTTTGCACTCTTTCATTCTTTACTTGTTCTTCCGTACAACCTTTTTTTTTTCTTTCTTTATCGTTTCCTGAGTCTTCCAAATTGTTCTCTGCCTCAGTATCACACTCTTCCAGTTTTCCCTCTCTTCCTATTCTTCTTTTTCAGTCCTCTGCATCCATCTCCTCCAATTATCCATATGGTGATAATTGATTCTACGTGTCATCCTCTAATCTACAAATTAATGGAAGAAAAACGTTTCAATTCTAAGATTAGTTCATTCATTTCCCTTTTTCTCTTTCACTTTTTTTCTACATAAGATTTTTTTTGAAATCTTGTGGGATTATATGTTGACAGTATAATTTGTTACTACAGTCGTTCCAATTTTCAGCGATGATTATTTCTTTGACCTCACTTTTTTACATGCAAATAATGTAACTCCTCCTATTTTCGAGTTGATTTAGTTAAGACTTTGAAAATCCCTTCCTTCAATTACCTTAATTAGAACAAAATTTCTCAAGGCCCTCAATTTATTCCTTCGAGTCCACCCACCTCCAACTAACAGTTATTCTTGACATCGAGTCCTGATTTTTGTAATTCACTATTCTCTAGGGATTCTTCTGTTAAATCCTGATGATGTTAAGAGCATCTCCAGTTTTTTATGATGTCAACTACCTACCCTAAATCGAGGTTCAATAGGAAACCTATTCCATAGGGGGAGGGATTTTTGAAAATTTTGGTGTCTCGCCATCATTTACCTAGAACGATGGTTGATATTTTTCCAAGTCCTTTTCCTGTCATATATATCTTGGAAGTTGAAATTCTTCCATGTTCCTCTCTTAAAAAATATAGCTTGGAAGTTGAAAGTTTTTAAAGTTATCCACTTGTCATAATTGCATAGGTCGATGTACAAAATGCGTTTTCAATTTCAACTCCTCTGATGGTTCAATTTTTTCCAAGTTCCTCTCCTGTCATATATAGCTCAATTCCCAATATTAAAAATCTTTTCAAATCTGACTCCTTTGCTATTGAAAATTTTTCCTATCCCTTATCTATCATAATAGAGCTCAAATGTCTCAATTTTTCAAAGTCCCTCCTGCTATAGTTGGCTTAATTATCAAAATTTTATCAAATCTAATTCCTCTTTTTGGAACCCCTCCAATTTTGAATTCAATTCTGACCTGTGTAATCATTTCCAACACAGTTTCCAGCTCTCGCAACTACCTGTGTTAGTCAGTTCCATTTTCCAAATATTTCAGTTGCTTTTCTTCTTCTACTTCTTACAATGGAAGTGATTTTTTATTCAAAAAGTTGATATTGATAAGGGATCATCATATTTTGGTGACTACTATTTTCTATTTTGCCTAGGCTATTAGCTCTCCTTCATTAGATACTTTCCATCATTATGTGGACATTTGTACGTCATTAGAACTTTTTGCCAAATTAATTATCCTTCAATTTGCGAAGTGCTAAATTGTATCGGATAAAATGAGGTATGAAGTGCAAAGAGAAGGTCGTTACCGTTATAATATTAGGCTTTAGCTATTTTTTAGCTTAATTGTATCGGGTAAATTAGGATTTCGTCTGAAGCCTTCCTCTAGGGAACTGAGGTATGTTTTATGTGCTACTTTTATTCCATTCTTCAGGGTTTTCCAAAACTCTTTATACTTGTTGATATTATTTATGGTAATATTCTTTTTCAACTTTCGTTGTGCCCTTTTCTTAGAATCGTACCCCCTACTTTTCCTGAATACATCCCTCTCAATTTCTCACATGATGTGTCTATAGTTGGAATTCCAATTAGGTTTAAGCTCACACTTTTCTACGCTCATCTGTACAAAACGTATCTTTTATTTGATTCTCAGTTCACATCGGTTGCCCTCAATATGATCAAACTGATTGCGCACCTAAAAACTGCACCCTTTCACCCAAAATTAAGGATCCCACCTTGCAACTACGTACTTACGACCATAAAAACTTTCATTATTTCTTAATCCTAGCTTAATTCTTGTATCACTCACATAAAAAAACAACCCTGCAACAAACTTGGAATCTTTAAAAGTTAACCTATCCTCAGTCTTCAGCAAACAGAAATTCCCACCATAAAGAGTTTATTTTCGCTCGATATAGAATTGGTCACTCTCAACTTGAACATTCTCATCTCCTCCTGGGTTTCCATGCTCTACCTTCATGTAAATCTTATTATGCAGATAATCTGACGATCTATCATCTTTTTTCCTGTCCTACTCTCCAAAATCAACGTACTTCCCACAATATAATCTCAGTCTCATCCTCTGTCCCATGTAATCATTCCCAACACGGTTTCCAACTCCCGCAACTACCTATGGTACTCAATTACTCCAACTTATACATATCCATTTTCTTTCTCCTGCCTTAAAATTTGAGTACCACCATCTGACTCGATTGCTACCTCTTCTTCCAATCCTCCCTATCCTCACGTTCTTTTCGTTTGTTTCTCACTCCACTCCAGTTATTCTTATTTTCAGAATACAACCATAATACCATTTTACAAATATTTTAACCGCTTTTCTTCTTTTACTTCTTATAATCTAATTGAAGTGATTTTTATTCAAAAAGTTGACACCGATAAGAGATTCTCATATTTTTATGACTACTATTTTCTATTTTACCTGTTGGCTCTCCTTCATTAGATACTTATTATCATTATAATTATATGGACATTGTGACATCATTGAAACTTTTTGTCAAATTCATTTTTCTTGTCTCACGTCCAAGAAAGTTAGCTATTTTTCATCGAGACTTTGGACATCTAACCTGAGGTGGGGTTGTTGAAAGAGGCAAGGTAATCAATGTAAGGTTGAATCGTTGTTACCGTTCAAAATTTATTTGAGGATCAGTGTGTTAGGAACGTGTAAAATAAATCCAGTACCCTTTGGATACTCCGTTGATCACTTTTCTTCTTTTTATTCAAAATTTATTTGAGAATCAGTGTGTCAAGGTATTCTGGTAGTGTCAATAACTCCAGAACTATCAAGTAGAATAGAACTTTAACGATAAATAATTATAATCTTGTCACAGTATGATAATTGACGTCGGATGCGATAACAGGAAAATGGAGAACTTTTACACGCACGTTTGTGATAATGAATCGTTGCACTTGAATAACCAATAATTAATTTTCTATTTTCTATTTTGCCTGTTAACCTTCAGTTTCATCTAATTCAAACATTATCGCTGTGACGTCATTAGAATTTCACGAATATTTTTTCTTATAATTTGCTAGGCAATCTAATATACTAAAAAGCTAAATGACCCTTTGCCTCTCATTCCTGATTTGCCCGATACAATTTAGCTAAAAAATAGCTAACGCGTGTATTCTATTACTATATATATGAATTGCCTAGCAAATTATAAGAAAAAATATTCGTGAAATTCTAATGACGTCACAGCGACTGAAGGTTAACAGGCAAAATAGAAAATAGAAAATTAATTATTGGTCATTTAAGTGCAACGATTCATTATCACAAACGTGCGTGTAAAAGTTCTCCATTTTCCTGTTATCGCATCCGACGTCAATTATCATACTGTGACAAGATTATAATTATTTATCGTTAAAGTTCTATTCTACTTGATAGTTCTGGAGTTATTGACACTACCAGAATACCTTGACACACTGATTCTCAAATAAATTTTGAATAAAAAGAAGAAAAGTGATCAACGGAGTATCCAAAGGGTACTGGATTTATTTTACACGTTCCTGACACACTGATCCTCAAATAAATTTTGAACGTCAATTACCATTATTGGAAGAGTATAATATAATCATGAAAAAGTAGGAGCATACTTATTTGAAGTTCAATTCTACTTGATAGTTCTCGAGTTAATTGATAGTTTTTTTTTTTTTTTTTTTTCTTTATCAAGGTATACACTACTTGAATACACGTTCTTGATACACTGATCCTCAAATAAATTTCGAATAAAAACAAGAAAAGTGATCAACGGAGCATACAAAGGGTATTGGAGAATAAGAATAACTGGAGTGGAGTGAGAAACAAACGAAAAGAACGTGAGGATAGGGAAGATGATTGGAAGAAGAGGTAGCAATCGAGTCAGATGGTGGTACTCAAATTTTAAGGCAGGAGAAAGAAAATGGATATGTATAAGTTGGAGTAATTGAGTACCATAGGTAGTTGCGGGAGTTGGAAACCGTTTTGGGAATGATTACATGGAACAGAGGATGAGACTGAGATTATATTGTGGGAAGTACATTGATTTTGGAGAGTAGGACAGGAAAAAAGATGATAAATCGTCAGATTATCTGCATAATAAGATTTATATGAAGGTAGAGCATGGAAACCCAGGAGGAGATGAGAATATTCAAGTTGAGAGTGACCAATTCTATATCGAGTGAAAATAATTTCTTTATGGTGGGAATTTCTGTTCGATGAAGACTGAGGATAGGTTAACTTTTAATGATTCAAGTTTGTTGCAGGGTTGTTTTTTTATGTGAGTGATACAAGAATTAAGCTAGGATTAAGAAATAATGAAAGTTTTTATGGTCGTAAGTACGTAGTTACAAGGTGAGGTCCTTAATTTTGGGTGAAAGGGTGTAGTTTTTAGGCGCGCAATCAGTTTGATCATATTGAGGGCAACCGATGTGAACTGAGAATCAAATAAAAGATAGCGTAGAAAAGTGTGAGCTTAAACCTAATCAGAATTCCAACTATAGACACATCATGTGAGAAGGAAAAGTAGGGGTACGATTCTAAGAAAAGGGCACAACGAAAGTTGAAAAAGAATATTACCATAAATAATATCAACAAGTATAAAGAGTTTCGGAAAACCCTGAAGAATGGAATAAAAGTAGCGCATAAAACATACCTCAGTTCCCTAGAGGAAGGCTTCAGATGAAATCCATCACATTCCTAATTTACCCGATACAATTAAGCTAAAAAATAGCTAAAGCCTAATATTATAACGGTAACGACCTTCTCTTTGCACTTCATACCTCATTTTATCCGATACAATTTAGCACTTTGCAAATTGAAGGATAATCAATTTGGCAAAAAGTTCTAATGACGTCAAAATGTCCACATAATGATGGAAAGTATCTAATGAAGGAGAGCTAATAGGCAAAATAGAAAGTAGTAGTCACCAAAATATGATGATCCCTTATCAATATCAACTTTTTGAATCAAAAGTCACTTCCATTGTAAGAAGTAGAAGAAGAAAAGCAACTGAAATATTTGGAAAATGGAACTGACTAACACAGGTAGTTGCGAGAGTTGGAAACTGTGTTGGAAATGATTACACAGGTCAGAGGATAATTGAGAGAATACTTTGTAGGAAGTATGTTGATTTTGAAGAGTAGAACAAGAAAAAAGGTGATAGATTCTCAGATTATCTGTATATAAGATAGTAAGGATTGTAATGAAGCTTCCAATCAGATTTCTAGGATTCAACCAAAAGAATTTCAATTGAAGGCTGTAATAGAAAACAATCACATGTGTTTAATAAAGTTGAATAAGGAATTCCCACATCCTCTTCTATGGGACGGATTGGTTTTGACATTGAGAATTGAATTCAAAATTGGAGGGGTTCCAAAAAGAGGAATTAGATTTGATGAAATTTTGATAATTAAGCCAACTATAGCAGGAGGGACTCGGAAAAATTGAGACATTTGAGCTATATTATGATAGATAAGGGATAGGAAAAATTTTCAATATCAAAGGAGTCAGATTTGAAAAGATTTTTAATATTGGGAATTGAGCTATATATGACAGGAGAGGAACTTGGAAAAAATTGAACCATCAGAGGAGTTGAAATTGAAAACGCATTTTGTACATCGACCTATGCAATTATGACAAGTGGATAACTTTAAAAACTTTCAACTTCCAAGCTATATTTTTTAAGAGAGGAACATGGAAGAATTTCAACTTCCAAGATATATATGACAGGAAAAGGACTTGGAAAAATATCAACCATCGTTCTAGGTAAATGATGGCGAGACACCAAAATTTTCAAAAATCCCTCCCCCTATGGAATAGGTTTCCTATTGAACCTCGATTTAGGGTAGGTAGTTGACATCATAAAAAACTGGAGATGCTCTTAACATCATCAGGATTTAACAGAAGAATCCCTAGAGAATAGTGAATTACAAAAATCAGGACTCGATGTCAAGAATAACTGTTAGTTGGAGGTGGGTGGACTCGAAGGAATAAATTGAGGGCCTTGAGAAATTTTGTTCTAATTAAGGTAATTGAAGGAAGGGATTTTCAAAGTCTTAACTAAATCAACTCGAAAATAGGAGGAGTTACATTATTTGCATGTAAAAAAGTGAGGTCAAAGAAATAATCATCGCTGAAAATTGGAACGACTGTAGTAACAAATTATACTGTCAACATATAATACACACAAGATTTCAAAAAAATCTTATGTAGAAAAAAAGTGAAAGAGAAAAAGGGAAATGAATGAACTAATCTTAGAATCGAAACGTTTTTCTTCCATTAATTTGTAGATTAGAGGATGACACGTAGAATCAATTATCACCATACGGATAATTGGAGGAGATGGATGCAGAGGACTGAAAAAGAAGAATAAGAAGAGAGGGAAAACTGGAAGAGTGTGATACTGAGGCAAAGAACAATTTGGAAGACTCAGGAAACGATAAAGAAAGAAAAAAAAAAAAAAAGGTTGTATGGAAGAATCCTGTTTATATAGCGCTCTCGAATAAGATAAAAATGAAAAAACAAAAAACTAAGAGGCGCGCCGGACTTGCTAGTTCATATATATAGTTATAGAATACACGCGTTAGCTATTTTTTAGCTAAATTGTATCGGGCAAATCAGGAATGAGAGGCAAAGGGTCATTTAGCTTTTTAGTATATTAGATAAAACGCTGTTAGGAAGTACACCGAGAATAGAGTGATATTCCGTATGTACTTCGATTTCGATTGACAGGACGATAGTTTACCTGTCGGTTACATGATTGTAACACGTGTCTAGATACATATACACGTGCGAAAAATCGCAAAACAAATTCTTGCGGCGCTATTTTAATAGTTTTTTTTTCACATAATATTCTCGTGGTCTCTCTTCGTCATTCTCTCACTTCGACTTTTCTTTTCAAGTAGGTAACCATAAAATAATTTCTAAATTTTGACAACATGAATACTCTTGGGCTATATGGAACGCGGGTCAAATCCACTCCATCATACTCGTATTATACAAGTAATAGATAAGTTAAGCAGTTTTTCAGTTTACATTAAAAATAATTTCACTTCAGATATTTGAAGTAGACCATTTACGTACATTTTGCATAAAGTTTAGGTATCATGTAGAATGTATCGTATACCTGATCCTATCTTGGATTATTTTTGGTACACACTTCAATAGAGTAGACTATAAAAGATATTTTTAAAAATTCTAGCACTATGAAAATAGATAAATGATATACGAAATAAAGAATCTGTATACTTTCGTCTCATGGGAATACGAGTATTACATAAAAATTATTTTCGGATATCGTTCCTACTTTAAACCTTACCAATTATGTGTAATACGATGCAATTTGGTTTTCTTTTATTTTCGTCGTTTTTCCAAATCATTAATATCAGTCTGTAGGTCACCATCTATAATCAAGCAAGCATAGATACGATAATAGAAATAATGGCGCGAAAAATGTCTGGTAATTCATAACTTCGAATCATAAGTTTTAGTTCAGGAGGAAATTTTCAAAATCTTTCAGAAACCTCCAAAATTTCTCGCACATAACGACAATTTACAACGGTATTCAGGTACCTAAAACGTTCAATATTGAGGGAAAATTTCAATTTACTTAACATTTACGGAAAGTAGTCATTGATAAGCTTTAATAAAGGTAGTAATGATGTTGAAGAGGATAAAGTAGCAAGTGCTTGATATATGAGCCCTCTATAGCGAAGCGTTACGAATTGTGATAAATCAATTTCTAGGTTCACATAATAAAATGTAGCTCGTACCAACATTACAAGTCGAGCTCTGCTAATTTTTAAGATGAACTAATTAATCAATTTCAGTTCGCGTCGAAAGCAGCGATAAATTTTCTTTCATGATATAATATTTTCTATTCCTCCCAACCAGAAAGGTTGAATTTTCATTTACCGGGGCGGAGCAGAATGAAATCACCGTAAATATATAGGTACCTACGTATATCTTCAGATATAATTTTTCATGACGTATATTTAATTACGAGCGCACGCGAAACATTTCTACAGAGTTTATGAATATAATTATCAGTCGAGCTTTCGGCAGGTCTGTGCATAAAGAAAAAAATTATACAGGCACACTCAAGGCCGACCAATCATTCTCATGACTCATATAATATCGACCGTGTGGTTACAAATAATTTTGCTTAGGACTGCATATCTGATGAATGTACCAAGCACGCAGATGTTGAAGAATGTGGGGTCAGTGACACGACAAGATGGTGAAAAAATTTCGAACGTTTTAGAATTTGCTTGATCAAAATTCGCATTAGGAACTCGCTCGTCGAAATTCCGTAAAATTATCTAAATATGATAATCTTTGACGATCGCACGAGTACCGATGAACTGTTTGCTAATTTCAATATTTTCGCGCAGCACCGACATTACAACGAATAAATGTACCTATTCAATGAACAGTTCCCACAAGAGGAGGTAATTGGGGAGAGAGGGAGAGAGAGAGAGGGAATGGAAGAAGAAGAAAACTTTTGACTCTAAATGAAAGCCGATAATGGTCGTTTTTTCTTTTTTAATCGCAGGTGCATGACACATATCGATGAAAATCAAGATCTTCGTCATAATTGCGTAGCTATACAATATCGATTATCTCGGCGGATTCATTTCCAGCGTTTAGAATATTTTTGTCTCATTTTTTTTCTTTCTAGTCCCATCATCAGTGCAGTGTTCACAATTCGATGTCTATCGCGAGAGAATATTTTTCAACCTGATTACGTATACATCGACAAAATAAAGCGATCGGTTTGAAATTGTAAAGCATCTTTTTTCCTTCATAGCATTCGCACATACCTATTACCTTTCTATTCAAACAGTTTGAAGTTAAAACATAGATTCGCAGTGTTACACTCCACTCTAGAGTTCTATTCCAAGGGAGGCACGACAACGACACGCTTGCAACAATTTACGTATACTCACAACTTTTCTCGTGTAAAAAACACGGCGACAACTTTAAACTAATTTGAAGTTGTCGAGTAGCTCGCGTGTTGCCTGTTCATTGGAGCAGCGTACTCGCTTCTATAGAAACACGAATCTCTATCAACGTTCCATCATATTCTCATACTTCCGTTTTCCTGACGTTATACAAAGCAGTTTCTAGAAGATAGTATGTTTCCCGATATCCCATTGATACGGAATTTTCTTCTTTAAGAAGACTTCGTATTCCACAGAAAAACGGAAAGAGTACACTCTTCATTGTCTACGCTGATGTTGCACACCAATAACTTCTCTCGAGGCCACGCTGGCTAGCCCCAGCGGTGGCTATCAAGGTCGTCGCCATCTTTTTGAGGATCAAGGATCCTGCGTCCTTCGAAGATCAACTCTGATCTTTTAATTTTTCAGTCAAATGTAAGCTGATAGGTATATTACAGGTATATCTCAAAAATATTTCAATTTTGACGGTATACAGCATTTTCTACCCAGCGATATTTTTCATCGGCAATAGGATTAATACTCACTTATTTCAAATTTATGTTGCGCTTACAAGATGAAAAAGAATATGTAAATTGGCTTCACACTCAGTCGGATAATATGATCACTAAAAATCTTTCTCAGGCGTAAAAATCACGCCATAGACTCTTTTCACATGGTCTTAAGAAGTTTTCTTCATTCGTGTTTAGTACATAAAAAATATACCAAGTATACGAGTATGTACAAAATATTGGGTCGTATAAGTAGTAATTTGAAGTTGAAAGAAACACGAATGAATTTTGCGAAAATACTGACGCATTATACACATTCGCAGGAATTAATCGTTCCCTCTCTTATCACGGCATTTTTTTATTTTTAGCAAATAGACACGAATACGATACAATACTGTGCATATACGTACCAGTGGTCTTAAAATACCTGTTCTCTTTTCCACTCGTTATTACATTCCGCATTGCACATTGTTTTGTTTACACCAACAGCAACAGCATCAGTTTCAGCATCTTCAAGACGGACGCCTGGCGCTCAAGCCTCCCGCCTTGAGTGTAACCAACAACCATCGCCGGGTTGCGATCTTCATTACGAAGTACAAATATCCCATATTTTATCGGACATTAACTCTTTGCCTGGCGCCAATGAAAAACATATTTATTTCGCGCAAATGTATTCCGATGTCAGAAATTCGCCGCTAAAGCCCTGTTTTCATCTTCTTTCTTGGGTACGCAATGAATAGTGAGTGCGAAGGTAACGGTGTATCCGGGTATGGTCAAGCCGCGCCGACAAATCTCAAACATTCGCATTCATTGTTTGCGCTCATTATGTTGGTTCGTTTTAAAAAATATACCCATTGGTACACTGAGAGAAGAGAATAGTCTTGGTGACTAGAAAAACAGTGTTGACTTAAGACAACCGCTTTTTTAATTTTTTTTTTCAATTTGATCAGTTTTTTCAGTCATCTTAACGGTAAAATCTAGTCATAGAGAATAAAAATAGGTTACATGTCTCACGTTGATTTTTTTTTTCTAGTCACCAAGACTATTCTCTTCTCTCAATGTAGTTGAATGAGGCTTACCCGCAGGCTTTCTTGTTTTATGAGCAGAGAATTTTTTCGAGTCTTTTGATGACGTCACAAACCGAGCTCGTAAAATTCTGAGAGATTCATGGAAAAAACTTCTTCAAGTAGTTGCAAATGAGTACATAACGTCACAATTTTGATGCAAACGCGGCCATTCTTTTGAGGAGTGTACCCACAACAGGTAATTTATTCGTGCAAGGATTTTCCTACAAATAAAAAGAAGATATACTCCGGCTCTTCCCGCGCATACACCAAAAGAACACCATTAAGATCAGGAACGTTTCGGACTATCTAGAGTCTTTCTTCTGGCCTCGATACTAACAAACTAGAAAAAAAGAAAGCAAAACATGACTTAAAAAAGTCAAACATCGTAAAATTGAAGACCGAGTACATGCACATACAGGAAGAAAATTATCTACAATTCTTAACAATAAGCCCTCCATACAGTATCCTGATATTACTACTATCCCGCTCATAATTAACAGTGTTCGATTTTATAATTTCGATAGTTTCTCTTATTTTTCGCTTCTTCGTATTATTTTCATAATATTATAAAAGAATACGAGCTTTACTGAAATAAAATTTATGAGAGGAAATTTTAGGATGTAATGCCAAAGCCGTCTCATCATTAAGCTTTCCTTCATCCTTTTGGTTCTGTTTTTTCCTTTTAGAAAAATACTGTAAGGTTTTCCCATCATAGCTTAAACGACAGTCAGAACAGGGGATACTGTAAACCAATTCCGATCCATCGTCCAATCTCGTGAGGTCTTTAATTTTGGAAAAGAAAATTTGATCGAAAGTGTTAAATTTATTGAAACCGATGCCAATGTCATCCTTGAGACCAACCAAAATTTTCTTCATGATGTGACTGCTCTGGCCAGTGAAAGGAATAGAGAAAAAGGATTTTTTCTTTTTGTCAGTGTTGCGAACAGGAAAATTAAAAACAGAGAAAATGAAAAAGTTTGTACAATTTTTCTTTAATCTCATGATGAAATTTGGGGCTGGATAAATTTAGCCAGGTATCACGTAACGATATGGCCGTGTTGACATTTACTGACTTCCAATAGTTAACTTGTGAATTTTCTACGTTTTTTATAACCTCTTTGATTCTTGATACGATTCTTCAGAGCACAATCAAGAAGCACAAGTCAACTGACAGCTCTCTCATACTACGATGAGATCTTGAAAATTTGTCTGTATCATCCAATATAGGTGACCTGGATGATTTGTTTTTGAAGTCTTTGCCTGAAACTTTCGTTTCTGATTTAGGGCCACAACGGTCAACGGTCTTATTTTTTTAATTTTCCAAGAAACTTTGCCCAGTCAACAACGCCATGCCATCTTGACTAGAGGTCCTCTATCTGTTCGCTGCGGAACAGTGAGAAGTAAGTACGTCTTCTTCACGTGGTACCCTGTGCTTCAAAGTCACACTCTAAAAAATTATACTGCTTTTTTTTTGGAAATAATATTGGTCAGAACAAAAAACATTGTTGAATTAGAAGAACCGACGAAAGATCTTCTATACCTAATACAGAACAAAGTGACTAAAGTAAATTCCGAAGAGAATTTTCAGTGCCGTTTTAGGGTGCGTTCTGTACCAGCGTCTTGGTATCTACGTGAATAGGAAGTTTTCTTCAAGTTAATTAGTCAATTGATAAAACAAAATACATTCACCACAAATTAGCGCTTTTATTGGCGAAAACAATAACAACGATAGAAGGTCGCGGTATTATTATTAATTAAATAAATCGACCAACTAAATAAAGTAAACGTACATTCACCGCAGAAATTATTGAATTTTTACAACTAGTTTCGGGGAAACACCCATTATCAAGTAACGTTAAATACGAACTGACCGGAAATTTCGACAATAAGAAAGCGAGGAACGATGAGCAAAAAGGAGATAACTACGAAAAGCAAGAAAAACCATGAACGGAGGATGAGTAAGAATTACGAAGATGAATAAAATATTTTGTCTATTGAACTATAATCGGGAAAATATTCATTAAGGACAATGTAATTTTGATCTCTGATATGACGAGTGATCTTAACGGCCTCGAGAACCAAGCCTATTTTCCTCATGAAGCAGAACTTCCGTACCTTCCTCAGACGTGTGGTTCATCTCAAGAAGATGAGCTGCAAAAGGAGACTTCTTTTTACTATCGATAAGCGCATGGAGGTGTTCATCGATTCTAGTAGAAATTTGACGACCTGATTCACCAATGTATACCGCTGGGCAATCCTTACACTCTGATTTGAAGACTCCACTCCTCTCACTTTTAGGAATAGAGTCCTTGAGTCTACAAAGGATGTAACTCATGGTGAAACACAAGTAAAACGCAGGCCGAAAGTGGGGTTTAAGACATTGGGAGCTGGATGACAAAAATTTTTGGCCGAGATGAGGCAAACGGACCCATTTGAAATCATTTTTGTGGGGGGAGGTGAGCAAGTAAGGGAGGTGGTAGAATCAAAAGCTATCTTAATTCGCTTCCTCTGGATAATATTACGAAACTACATCTCCACATTATTGAGACGGGCTATGTTCTTTATTAAACCTACTTCTTCACTGAAAGCATTAGGAGTGAGAGGAGGGGCATTACTCGGTACATCACACTATGGTATGCCGCGTATTTATGAACGGGGGGGGGGCAGAAAGAAGAGTTGTGGGTAGTAGAACCAGTGTGAGTAGGCTTATTAAAAATTCAATAATTTGTGCCGTCAATGTACGTTCAATTGATTTAATTGGTCGATTTATTTAATTAATAATCATTTCGCGACCTTCTATCTTTGTTATCGTTTTCACCAATGGAAGCGGTAGTTTGTGGTGAATGTAGGTATGTTGTTTTATCGATTGACTGATTAACTTGAAGAAAAATTCCTATGATGGGCCGTAACATACGAGATCGCATTTCTACTATCTACGTAAATGTTACGAATAGTCATGTGTTCTACCCTATGTCGCGCAAACCTATAAGCATTATTCAGAAGACACGGAAAGAAGTTAGCTGGCATATCTAACGAAAACCTACACCGTCGGCAGGGCTTTGTGAAAATTAGGCCGGCGCATGCTTTTTTTCTCAAATGCAGACCTGATAATGGCGCCCGGCCGACTTCGGATTGCAAACATTGAGAAAAATTAAGTCATATGAATTGATCGTTTATTACAAACTTTTTTTTAACCCGGCTAAATTACGGAGGGGTGGAAAAGTGTGTATGAAGTGTCACGACTCCTTGAGGTCGACGCTTACTGGTTCTGAAAAAAAAATTTTCATGTTCTACCTTTGGCATAAAAATTCATGAGAAAAATCGAAGAAAAGTGTCATCAGACTTTACGTATGGAGAATCACCAGAGAAAGAGAGAGGAGAAAAAATATATTCGTGAATAAGCTTAAGTAATAACAAGTGAATCATTTTTGGTAACATAATAAAAAGTTGTTCCATGTATCTTCATAATAGAAATTCTGATAATTTGAATATCGTCGTCAGAAGTACTGATATTATACGAAAGTTACACGTCAGGTATTCAGATAGTTTTGTTTCTTCTCACATTAGAACGTTGTCGTTCGTTTGTAATTCTCCCGTGTACAACTTATATGCGCATCCACATCACAACAAGACTGGATATTGGCGCCTACAATTCGCGGATTCTTTCGACTTTTTATTACACATAATTTTTTTTTTTTTCGTGCGACTGTCTGACTCCGATATTCTGTCCTCCGAATGGGATAATGATTTTTTTGTTCTTTCTCCTTTATATTTTATTCACAAAATGCTCTGCATGTATACGCAACAAGAGTCATGTACGCTTCTCTGTGGGATCACTTCGTGCCTATTCGCTATCGAGAGTAGGATTAAAATTAACGATATTGCTATGTACACAAGAACAAGTAATTACCGTATATTAAATAATTAGACGAGATCTCGAGCTTACGGATCGTATCCCACTGCACGTACTTTTTGGATTGTTTGTCGTTGTCGAACTTACATATGTCACAAGTGTTTTTGAATTAATAATCACTACTATACTTCAACGAAGGAAGTCGGATTTTCAGGTCAATAAAACAAGTTAACTTCAGACTCTCTTCGAATTGCCCAGACGAAATTTCTATTTGTCTTCATGATGCAGCATGCATAGCTCGAATAGCTCGAATGTACGTGAAAGTAAAGGGGGAGGGAGAGAGAGAGAGAGAGAGAGAGAGAGAGAAAGGAAAGAAAAAAATCAACAAGAATATGTAAATATCCCGGATTCGATGCAACGTGATAATGAATACGCGTCACAACGCCTGCCTGGCCCGGCGCCACTAAGGCATCGAATCTGTGCCATTTATCCCTGCTCTCGTAACAATAGGCAACCTCATCGACGCATATATTATACAACAAGTAGTTCTCAATATGTGGGATTTTCGTATTACAAAAATTTTTTTGAACAAATTCTCATTTTGAGTCTCGTTGTTATATACATTGCATGCAAAGCTGTTAATTGCACAGTAATGGATGACTCCAAAGGGATTCGTAGACAACCTGAAAAGATAGCCAGAAATCATGCTTCAAGTTGGACACAGGTAGAAGATATTTGTGTAAATTAGAATGCCATTTCTCAAAGTTAGTACCTACGTGCGAAACGTTTATCATTTGTCTTATTAAATGAGGATACCAAAATCCAAGATGATATGCCGAAAACTATTTCTTCGGAAGACTAAGAGAAATAAGATTCACGCGAAGTGAACACAATTGAAGAGGCATTCGCTTTCTATAACAATCAAACAATTTTATGGGATGAAATGAAAAAGGAAAATTCGAGACCATCCAATGAATCCCATTTTATCAATAATCATCATTAGAAAGATGTATATATATATATATATATAAGTAGGCGATCTAAACTTAGATTTTCACTCGTGGAATACGATCATAATGTTTTTTTCGTCTTGTGTTTACGCAAATTTAACCCGAAACAAAGCAAAACAAAAATGTGCGTAACAGCAGTAATATTGCGATTTGGCTCGGAGTGCTACGTGATGAATCGACTCCGCGTGTCGTCCGCGCTACTTCACTTGTACGCTCCGCGACGAAGAAGGAAGATGGAGGGAGAGGGGTGTAAGGTGCCGCTCTACAAACAAAGAGCGAAGCGAGTTTTTTGAGTAATCAGGATAGTGGTATATCAGAATAGTTATAAGAAGATTGAAAGAATTCTATAAATTATTCGGGTACCCAATTATTCACATTTTTGTGTTCATAATGTAAATGAATTTGTAATATTTCTTGAAAATAACGATCAACTCGCTTCGCTTGTTGATCGTCAAATGGCACCCCCTCTCCCCTCTCTCGCACCGAGAAAACAGAAAAAATATTCGATAGTGAATGGTCCAGTAGCGCGGACGCCAGGCGGAGTTGATTCGTCGCGTTGCACGCCGAGCCGAATCGCAATACTAATGCTTTTACGCACATTTTTTCTCCACTTCGTCACTTCGTTTCAGGTTAAATTTGTGTAAACTCAGGAAAAAAATATTATGATCTTATTCTACAAGTGAAAATCTAAGTTTAGATCGCCTTTTTATACATACAGCAGAGGTGCCGTATACTAGGACGTACCCGAAATTTTCCTTATGCAACGACTTTTAATTCAAAGTGATCGGACTCGTAACTCGAAATTTTTCAAAATTCCATCCGACTTTTTTTTAATACTGCGTTTAGCGCGACTCGAAGTCCTTTCTAGTCACTGAAACAATTGTCAGTCAACTTCTCACTCTTTGAAAGTCGAAATTTTCCGGAGTTTCCTCTCTCTAAATAGCTTGTGACTTGAATGTTTTCAACTCCTTCCTTAAGTCAAAGAGACACGTAAACTTTTTTAGATTATTCCATTATATAGCTCTGTAATCTTGCATACAACGATGTTTTCTAAAAAAATAATGTCAAAATCAGAGAAGTCAAGTTCGCTTCTACGTTCACAAATTTTGAATTAAGGGGGAAGGAGGACTTGCATTTGAGAACTGAAAAGAAAGATGATTAGGGTTTCAGAGTTTCATAAAGACAGAAATTTTGTAATAGAGGAAGAGAGTAATTTGAGCTCAAATCGAGAAACGACAGCTTCTTTAATGAAGTTAAACGAGGAATGCAGGAAACCAGTTTTCTGAGTCATATTGGTTTTGGTATTGAGAATTCAAGTAAGCCTAGACCTAGTACAAAGCTATTATGAAGACCTACTACAAACCTAGTATAAAATAGGACGTCATCGGTGACCTGGACCTATTCTAGGGACTTTGAAATATATATCTCAAGAATCTAAATTTTTCCAAGTCCCCCTCCCATCGTAATATAGTCCGGAGGTCGAAATTTTCCCAAGTCCTTCACCTATGATATATATAGCTCGAGAGTCAAAATTTTCATATGTCCCTCTCCTATCATATATACCTCGAGAGTCGAAATTTTTCCAAGTTTTTTGCCGGACGACGATTTCCTCAGAAAACAAAAATATATGTATAAAACAGGTTTCCTGTTAGAAAGAATTCTTCTTTGGAGGACTTAAATTTGAGCTTTATACAGGAAAATATTACCTTTGTTGATGAAGCACACCACAGGGCACAGGGTGCTGGAAACAATTCGAGTTTTGAGCCTTACAAAGAGAAAGTGAAGCTGCCAGTTTTAAAGACGAGTAAAGAGTTGAAAGTGGAAAGTTAAATAGGTAGCGGGTTTCCCGCTGTACATGCAAGAATTAGTGGAAATAGATGATGATCGTAAGTGATCTACCACCACATTCACCATCATCTAAACGCGGTGTGTGGCTAAAAATTATACCGCGCAATAGGTACTTGAGATCCATATAATTCTTCTTCCATCCAGCGCGTGCGGAAAAGTCTGAAAGTTCCGAGTCCATTTGGGAAACATATCACCTAATACAAAATTTGAAACAATCACCGCCTTTTCTTTATTTCCTTATGATTGACCATGGATAATGTCTCGATGGTGGTCCAATCGGTCCAGATATCATCGCACCGGACCTTTTCTGCACACAATTTCATTCAAGTTTCCTTCGCAGTATGTTCGCATGATTTTTCGTTAACAACAATTTTCTACATTTTTTTATTAACGCGCGTTAATGGATGTACTCAGCGCGACACTGTCCGTAACGGACGAAAGTGCGTTGCTACATCTTCATGATCATACCTAAGTGGTACCAGTTTTTCTTTTTTTTTCTTTCTGCACCTCTTCCAACGGTTTCGAGCAAAACATAGGTAGGTACCGAAGATAGATAACTTATTATTATTCAACGAATATCCAACGAACTTGATTCATTTTTCCACAAATCTCGCTTCGTTTTTATTGCGGAAGAACAGAAAGACGTTCATATACTCTCTGCATTCATTTCTTAATGAAGAACGATGTCAAGTTTTCGATGAATGGTAGGAATTTCAAAACGAGAGTAATTCTAGAAGTTGTACCACGCCCTCAGCCTGGCCGAATCTGATGAAGTAATACAAATACAACAAGTGTTGAAAGGTTAAAGAGACGAATGAACAATATACTTCACCGTAGGCTACAGTGTGATCCTTCTGTACTGTATTTTCGAATAGAGAGGGCTCACACAGGTGAAGAAGGTGAAGAACGTCCCATTTCCGGCCTTTTATGTAGTATACGAAGATACTTAGGCTATATGTTTTTTAGGCTTGTAAAAAAGAGACGGAGCTCAGTTATGAATGTCATGCAGATTGAATTGTACGTGTACCAGTCGTACCATAGATTCAACATCAATATCTCACGAAACGTAGACTCGTTTATGCAGCAGAAAATTCGTTACAAACCCGGGTTGTGGATAAGAAAAATATGTAAAAGATGGTGAAGGATCTTGTACACAGACGGATTGAGAACCTTCAATTAAATTTCCTTGGAAATAAGCATGATGAGTAAGGGATGTCCCAAATACAAACAGACTTAAGTTTCTATTGATGCATAGTAATCATCTATACTGTATTTTTAAGGCTTCGAAGCAATTTACGAGGGTGTAAGATCAAGACTTTATTCATAGGGTCGATCAATTCGATCGTCGGGTAGATTGCTGAGATACCACGGGAAAAAAGAAGGTTGATCTCTCGGCAGAAAACGAACATCTTAATTTTTTATGTGATGAAAGAAAAACGCATCCACTCATCGAATATTTTGCACCATCATTTTCGTACGAACCAAAAATGATAATGTAATCTGACAATCTAACTTCCTGAATAAAGGCGGAGGTTTTTTCTAGTTCAGTTTTTGATTCGAACTTGTTTGTTTGTTTGTTTGTTTGTTTGTTTGTTTGTTCGAAAAATCTTCAGAGGCTTCTTATTTTTCGAGTTACTACTTCGTATTCACCGCTCACTTCGTCCTCTTTTCTCGCTCTGTTATTCGATGAACTACAAACAAGCGTCAGGGATAAGGGTGGTTCATATTGAACAGCGCACAAAATCGGGTACCTTCTAACAGTGCATTGTTTCGGATTCAACGAGCGGTATACTTTGATTTTCATAGCAATACACAAAATGCGTGCGGTACCTGTTTCGATATCCGCCACTACATTATCGTACTCCAGAAAATATTTCAAATGTTATGTCTACTCTTCCCCAGCCTACGCGACAGTACACAGATATGCGATGGGTTATCTTCATTTTTATTTTATTTTTCTCTCCGATATAATAGGATCCAACGACGTATTCGGCCAAATCTATTATCAAAACAACGAACGCGGCTACCGTATTTAAAGTCTCAAGCTAACGGATGTCAGGTTGATTTCAAAGCAATAATTTAGGGAGAGCGACAAGAAGTGGAATCATTATAGTATTATACTGTTCTCTTACCTGTGTCCAGTGGCATTGGACTTATTTCTAAAGGCTAGTCTGTGAATTGAAGATAATATGCGAGCGTATTTGATCGAAAACCATATTAATATGCGATAATTCAAGCCCGGCAATAAAAATACAATAAACTAAAGATTACACACATTAAAAATGACTCACCTCCAGAACTAGGCTCTATAATTACGTAATGACAATGCAAACGCACCCTAAAAATTAATCTCTTGGTCGCAATCATATCCCATCACTTTCATAATTCACCAAAATTTGCTCGACTCGCATCATGCCTCACAACTCACTTATTTCACTCATCGCCATCGCTACTGAAGTAAGTCCAATAAAATTTCATCCCTGGACCAGGTAAACTGCCATTCATTTTTTCAACATTCAAAATTACATTTTGACCCTACAGATATCGTAATCCTTTCTCTCATACTTTCAAATGACAAAAAAAAAAAAAATTACCTCTCTTATCGGTATTGTATCGGCTCAGATTTATGAGTATAACCATTTATATTGTCGTCAATATTCATCTCTTCAAACATTTTTTTTAAATCTTCAATCTTCACAACACTGAGAAAGAAAAATAGTTTGAATGACTACTGATTACAGTTCCGGTGCTCTGCTCTGCAAAAAATGGTCAAATTGACTATAAAAAATAGTGAAGATGAATAAATTTTATCAATATTCAAAACTTTTTATCGTAAGTTGAACTATTTTTTGTAGTCAATTTGACCATTTTTTGCAGAGCAGAGCAGAGCACCGGAACTATAATCAGTAGTCATTCAAACTATTTTTTTTCCTCAGTGAACACGTGGAATGCACATTTGTCCAATCATGAAATAGGGTACAGTGGTTGTAGAATGTAGAGGGTCCAAAATGTATTCCAGTTTTCTTAAAAGAACATCGCCTATTCGAGTACATTTGAGTGAAATACTAACGATGATCGTTGAAGTATCACTGAGAAAAAACTATCGTCAAATTATAGACTAAGAACATCACAAAGCTGGTCCAGTCGCGATCTGTCAGCTACACTTTGCTATTTATATAGCTCGATGTACAAAATTATTGAATAATTAGTGCAGACAGTTAGGTTTGTTCAGATGTTGGAGTAAAAGATAGTCAGTTGTAAGTATTGTAGGGTACCACAAATAGTTTTGTGGTTGTTTTAAGTGCTTGAGTGAGGGATGAGATTTTGGTCAAAATGAAAAAGCATCATCTTTAGTAATATTTTACTCTATGTAAAATTTAGTTTCATTAACTACTTTATTTTTGCAAATTTTTTAAATAAGTTGCACCATCAAAATTTCTCTCAGTGACTAACATACAAACGTCTCCGTTCATCATCACGGATATGGAAAACTTCGCTTATAAAGTATCAACACGCACAAACGATGGAGGAACATCTTCCGTAAACTTTCTTCGAAAAATTCTCACAAAGAACTGACGTCTCCAGGGCCCCCTTCCCTTTATTTATAAACGGCTGGAATTGGAAGATGGATTATCAACGCTGTTTATAATACACAATATGCACTATGTGAAATGTTGTCAAAAAGTCGATTTGATCTCTTGAATTTAATGTCATTGGCTTTTCCCTCGGCATGCTAAAAGCCTCTATGCATCCACTAAAAAAAAAATCTCATTTTTCTACATCTCTACTTCCTTTTTACCCTTTGTTCATTATAGGCTACATCATATATTATACTTAGTCGGTTTTATTTCCAACAGCAAACAAACTTCGTTTTCCAAAATGAGCACATTTTCAAAGCTCTCCAAGTATTATTTTCATTCGCGCTTCTATATCAGTTATCTACACCCAAATACCCGCCCCCTTTCCGCTTCAATGAATGGAATATCCGTAAAAAATGTTCAATCATCAAATATGAAAGAACTACTTATTCACACTAAAAAAATATAAAAATAAAATCATTTGTTAACAACGACAAAATGACATCGTTTTCCGATACAAGTTCATTTTCAAAACTTGCCAAGCATTATTTTTTATTCAATCTCGTGCACTTATAATACACAACTTACAACCCCCTCCTCCCCTCCTGAGGAAGAGACACTTCTCGCGCACAAAAAAACTACATACGTATATACGTACACATCTATGAATTTGAACCAAGTACATGGGAGTTGAACAAAATTTTGATAATACCTTTAATAGGGTCGGCGTGAACCTATTTCCTACATTTTTATTTTTAATTATTCATTTCATATCCTCATCGCGTTGTAAGACCTTCCCTTTCAATTGTATTCAATTTCATTCATATCATTTGAACCAATTTCAAGAATTCACATCACATCTTCTTGATTCTATATTTCTATTTGAGAAAGCTGACACTCAACAATTAATAAGCAATAACCTGAAGTAACCCAACACTGATATTACACCCTTCCAACAATTGTCATTTTCGTCATGAGATAAGGATAATAATAACACGAATTGTAAAATCGCAGAATTGAAATCCTTGATTAATTAATACTATCACAAACTTCATTATTTTGTCTACTCAAAACCCAACAATGTAATTATCATACTACCTTTGTAGTCAACTTCAAAGTACTTAGAACTAAGTAGGTATAAATTGAAATTCAAAATTGAATCGTGGATCACAAAGCTGGGGTACCGCATTTGCGATTCATGATCAACTTTCAAGTCATTCTGTTCCCTACCTACGTTTTTATTCGCGCAATTATTCATTTCAGTTTCCCGTGGGTCCGAGGAAAAGTTTGCGCTCCTTGGTTCACATTTAATTTAATCATATTTTATTGAATACACTAACCAACCTCCACTTGAGTACAAACTCATTTTGTGAAAGAAACAAACGCCCAACAACTAGGTAATTGATGGAAGAAGCTTTGTGAATTACATTCAGCTTTCGTCTATCTATCTGTATAGGTATCTGTCATATTAGCGTATACAGTGTATCAAACCAAGTCATAGAAGTATTTCTGGCAAGCTCCTCCTTTTTGCTAATAACACCAAGATTCACATTCCATTGAGACAAAATAATTGGATTCCAATAGGTCTTTGTATAAGTACATTGCAAAATATTGATTTAAGATGATATTTGGCTTCTAACATCAAGCGTAAGAACCGGCACTAGAAACTAAATGTACCTTATACTGCAAGTTGAAATAATAAAATTTCGATAATTATTCATCAAAACTGTTCATGCCTCATATACTTTCTACTCAGGTACTCACGTTCTATCGAATAGAACTACAAACTCAGATTGGAGACTAGAATCATTGTAACTAGATACCGAATTTTTATGATCAGGATACTCAACAATCATTCATTTTAGATTTTGCTCTACCTACCGCTTCACCATTCACATTGTTTCGACCAATTTCAAGAATTCATATTTCATTACTCTCATTCTTTTCCAGCGCGATTAAGACATTTGGTTCCATTTGTAGTCACATGATATAATCATTAAAATTAAATTGACTTGCAATTTGAACACATCAAATTTATTGTTACATCCATCTTTTCAATTTGCGAACGTTCTATAATAAAGACGCTACTATTTTTATTGTTCCATTCTTTCTCGTCATCGTAATTAATTAATCAGCAGCGGCTAATTAATCAATAATAATCATATAAATAAACTAACTGTTCCCAGAGAACGAAAATAAATTTATAATTTGAATCAAATTTATTAATACGCTAATGAATGCAAACACGCAATCAAGGATAGGAGAAACAACACAAAAACAAGATAGGCTAGCCGTAATTAACATAGTATCATACATCACCTAAATAAAAATACCCACAATTTACTGCGTTGTGGACTACCATGCCGTGACGTGAGCGTCTGAACTTACCCAAAGAAAGAAAGAAAGAAAGAAAGAAAGAAAGAAGAAACAAGCACCCCGTGGGCGGGGTGTTACGAGGGTCGGCGAATGACTAAGTTATTTCTGATAAGAAAAATATGGATTGAGATGGCGGTACTATTGAAATCGACACAAGGTGCAGGAAAATAAAAATGATAAAATCTTTGTGCGTTAAAACCCAACTAGAAAGTAGGACCAAGTACAAATTAAATTTAAATTGAGGATTACAAAGCTAGGATATCATATTCATAATCAATTTTTGATCATCCTATTTCGTACTTTTTTATTTGTAATTATTCATTTCATATTCCCATGGCGTTGTAAGACATTCCCTTTCATTTGTATTCAATTTCATTCATATCATTGGAACCGCCTTCTCAAGAATTCACATCACACCTTTTTGATTCTATTTATAAAAGCTAACACTCATCAATTAATAAGCAATAACCTGAAGTAACCACTGTTGAGTACAAACAACGCTGATATTACACCCTTCCAACAATTGTCATTTTCGTCATGAGTTAAGAATAATAAGTAACACAAATTATAACATCACCTAGAATTGAAATTCTTGATTAATTAATACTACCCACAAATTATATTTGTCCGCTCAAAACCCAACAATGTAATTATCATATTTGTACTACCGTACCTTTGTAGTCAACTTTAAAGTGAGTATAAATTGAAATTCAAAATTGAATCGCGGATCACAATGCCAGGATACCGCATTTGCAATCCCTGATCAACTTTCAAGTCATTCTGTTCCCTAAGTTTTTACAGACTTTTGATAGGAAATACGACACCTACATTGCGAAATATTGATTTAGATGATATTTGGCTTCTAACTCGAGCGTAAGAACCGGTACTAGAAATTAAATGTACCTTATATTGCAAGTTAAAAGAATAAAATGTCGATAATTATTCAACCAAACTCTTCATACCTCATACTTTCCACTTAGGTATTCACGTTCTATGGAATAGACCGTTTTCCCGGTGACGTCAAAACTAGAAATCAGTGTTGCCTTTGGCCAACGAAAATTTGTTTACATTTTTACAAAAAGATGGCCCTCTTTAATGAAATATTACAAACTAATCGCTCTGATTTGAAAGAATATATTTAGGTAGCTGGATTCAGGAGGCTTTGTACTTTCTGTCGATGTATTACTTATACGCCGGGAAATATTCAAATGTGCTCATGTACGGTTGTGTGAAAGTAAGCCAAATTTTCATACACGAGGTGACCCCATTCCTTTTCAAAATTCTGTAAATCAACTGAGAAGTTAATATAATGGGCTCATGTTTGAGAAAGTAGAAGAATGTAGAAACATTTTGAGCCATTAACCATGAAAATTGGTGAGGAAACAGCCGAGTATTGGCCTTATCACTCTGAGAGTTGAGGTTGACCGCTTTGAATGTTCACATAAGTGAACTGCATTTACTCGTGTTTACCTGATGACCTCTCACTCTCCCAGCTTATAATTAACCGATCAATTGCTGTGTGAAAGTTATTCGTGTGTTTGTTCTACTTGGTTGTTTCATTGTGTAATAGTTCATTTTGGATTGAATTCATAATTTGTCTACCGGTATCTTCTTAGAACAATGTAGTTCTTTCCGTTTACGATCTGGTTTCGCACCGGATCGTTATTCTCACCACAAAAGATTGTCGAAACTATTTAGGGCTGGACCCTAAAACAAAAAAGGTTGATAATGCGACTGCCGATGATTTATGGGATCGAGGGGAAAATCATTGCAAATCGACACACGTCGTTGAATTTTCGTTCTTAGGAGGAACAGCCAATGCGAAGGTTAGCGCTTCAATGAAAAACGTTGATTACATTGTTCAGGTTAGATTCATTGACACAGCAGTTCTATCTAATATATAAAGCAGAAAGTTTGTCCGTCCGTCCGTCCGTCCGTCCTCCTGTCCGTTTATAACTCGAGAACTACTGGGCCGATCGCTTTCAAACTTTCAGGATATATTGTCCTCATCCCAGAGCAGCACATAGACTCATAAAAATAAAAATTTGACGGGGAGGTGCTGAAAAAAAAGGGCGAAAACAATGACTTTTTTCAATATAAAGGAAAAACGGGCATTATCGAGTACTGAAACTGCTTTGCGCTGTACATTAGACCTACGCGCGTTGAGTGGCGCCGTTTCGAAAATTGAATTATTGTGATAACTCGAGTATAACTCATTTTTATGAAAAATTGAAGAGAACAAAAATTGTAGCCCCTGTAATTTCCTTTCGAATGAGCCCGGTTCCAGATTTTTAGGAGGAAATTTTGTGACTACAGTATTCGCTGTACTTCCATACTAAGTAAGTTATTTTATTCACAGTTTTAAAAACACCTACATAAAGGATTTTACATCCGGTATCTCATACAAGAACCAATGTCTAGACACGGTGCGCACTGCGTATGGGCTAGCGGAAATGACCCTTTTTTTTTACCTGTTGTCGGTGTTATGTGTTTTCTTAGGGACTGGCAAAATGTCAATGGATTTGTCTGTATTCTGCTGCGATACAGGCTTCACGCGTTAAGTCAGCTCTCAAGTGAATTAGTGTGTAAAAAATTTAATTTGGTGATTTTATTTTTGTGCGACTCGGAACTTTGATATTTTATAAGTACAGTCGCAGTTTTTGGTGTCTATTTTCTTATTTTTGAACTGAATAGTTGTGAATTTTGCAAAACTCTTTCCACTGTTTCTTTTTTAAAAATTCATCTGAACTCCAAGATACCTACAAAACACACATACCTATAAGATACAGATACCTATAAAACACAGATATCTACTCAACACACAGCTAGCGGTCAGGCGCGCCGGAGGCGCGTCGCCAACCGCTAGTATAACGATAAAATAAACTTCATGCGTGCAAGAATTTTTCACAAACCACTTACAATTCTGTTTCAGGTTAGTGTTAATGTTGACAGTAAAGAAAAGATCTATGGTGGCTCCTGCACTTGCCCGGCAGGTGCAACAGGACAGTGCTCACATGTGGCAGCCATTCTCTTCCATATCCATGGTAATATTTCGTCCACTGATGTATCCTGTCAGTGGAAGAAGAAAAAGGATATTGTTCACGCAACAAGAAGTTAGTATTATAATGTAATTACGAGATTATTGATCGAGATGTTCTTCATTTCACGTGTTCCTCTTTTTTGGTACCGTAGCGATTGAGGAGATGATACTCCATGATGATGAGAACAAACCGTCACACGTTTCAGTTCCCACTCAACTTTCTATCGCTCCAGATGAGAGGAACAAAGTTCGTGAATATTGTAAGGAATTACTGAAAGAATTACGGATTCCATTACCAGTCAGTTGGCTCTTGGCTGATGAACCATCAGAGGAAAAAAAATTGCCGGCATATTTCAAAGAAATGGAGCCGATCCTGTTCAGTCAGTAACTTGAAGAATGTGATGACCGTCGATAATTTCTAGTGAATGAGTGCGCTATCACACCGGAAGAAGTTGTTGAAATAGCAAATGTGACTGTAGGACAGTTTCAGAATCCTTTATTTTGTCGATTACGGAATTATCGGCTAACAGGCTGTAACATTGGCTTCGTTGTGTTGGCAGCAAAGCGGAATAGTTTTCCACCTTCCTTATTTAAAAAATTGATCGGAGCGCACTCGACCAACGATCCACACAGGGTAACTTTTTCGTTTGTCTGAATTTTCACCAACATGTGCAAATTTTGTAATGCAATGACTCTGTCTTTTACAGCCAAAACCAAAAGCTATAGCATGGGGCCACGATCATGAGGATGCAGCGTACGATGCGGTTAATGCTGTACTGGCAAAGAGCGGGATCCAAATGCAGAAATGTGGTTAGTGTTCGTTCCATATGAAATACGTACGAATGATATTAAACAAAACTTGGACGTTGAAAAATGTGATAATTTTTATTTCATTATGCAGGTATATTTTTACATGAATGTGGATTCCTCGGTGCTAGTCCTGATGGCGTACACAAGGATTCAGTTCTCGAGATTAAATGTTTATATACAGAGCGGGATACAGACAACTTGGAGGTGGCTCTCCAAATGCCAAGAAAGAAGAATGGAATGCCAAAAACATCTGGTCGTTACCTTATGAATTATTGTACAGTTACAAAGAAGTGGGTTCCGTATCTCGACCACCCCTACTACCATCAACTCCAAGCCCAACTGTATTTTGCGAAGAAAAATACTGCGTACTTTTGTGTGTGGACGCCGAAAGTTCAGAAAATTTTTAAATTTAAGAAGAACCCTTCTTGGGCTAATAATATTCCTATGTTGATGGATTTCTACGCTGAAAAATTTTACCATTTCTTGATGACAAGCCCTGATGTAGTAGGAACTGCGGCAATGTGACTTAGTTAGATATTGTAGCATAATATTTTGAATAATTACATCGTGTACAGTATTACTTTATTGTACAAGCAGCAAACGTTTTGTAAAAAAACTTACGTGTAACATAAGTACGGTAACAAGAAATAATTATTACTTGTACATTCGTAATCAAATTTATTGATCCTCTTCACGCTCTTCAATAGAATACATGTTCTCTTCAACTTCCTTGATGAGAGGATTTTGGAAATTCACCAATGCAGCACATACTTGTACTATCATGGACGCTCGTGAAAAAAGGGATTTTGGGAAGAAACTCAGTATTTTGTAATTTTTCATGCGACAATTTACACGCTCAATATGAATCCTTGCTTTTGCTATGTTTCTCGTTTTATAAATTTGAGAAGGTGTGAACTGTGGTGTGTTTAGGAAAGGGGGTATGTTTACTGTAACATTTGGCGGAACAATGTCAGAGATAAGAAAACCCTTATCTGCGAGAATCATATCGCCTGATTCGAGATGTTTCATTACACCACAATGTTTAAAAATCTCTCGGTCTGATGTACTGCCTGGATAGCATGACGAACAAAAGGTGACAGCACCATTTGGGCTGCAACATAGGAATGCTTTGAGGGAATTGAAATGTTTATAACTGCTGTACGTCATTTTCTGTTCGTCCATCCTCTTCGGTACCTCGCAACGCATCTCGGTGCAGTCCGCAATGATTCTACAGTTAATACACAGTAAGTGAAGCGAATGCGGTCGGTAAACACGATTCATTCTTTCGTCGCGATGGAATCTTTTCCATTATAGATTGGCAAAGAATTTTATGCAAATGGGGTATAAATGTGGATACAATGCGAAACGCCGTCGTCAGTGATATCCCAAAACGCGAGGCAAGATCGTAGTAACCAAGATTCAGACGTAATTTTACTAGGGTCAATAGTAATTGATCCTTGAAGGGGATTATGTTTATATTCTTACCACCGTAGCACTCGAGTGTAAGACTAGCACACAATTTTTCAATAATTTCAAATACAGCAAGATGTAAACCTGTATAATATAGACATTTCTTATCATCGTTGAAGATTGAAAAAAAACCAAAACTGTGTGTTGTAAGACGCTTCACTTCCATCTTTAAACTTTCGATTTCTTGCATCAAGAAATACTTTTCTGATTTGTAGAAGGTAGATGAAAAGTCATGCACCTTTGAAGCTGATGGTTCTACATTGGGACTATTTTCCACATTGTCCGACAACTGAATTTCTGATATGATTCGCCGCTTTTTTCGCGTAAGACGTTCAGGTGAAGTAAACTGGAGCTTCTTTCCTTCATTCCAAGGGAAAATATCTGGCAATGTATTGGGATCCAAGTTACGGAAATGACAGCTACATAATCGGGAATATGTGTCCACTTCACGATCAGCTCGCCTATGTAACAATAACAAACATGTTCTTGATGAATACCTGAACAGTATTTCCCTCTGTAATTGTCGACTTTGAAGTAAAGAAACTGATAGCAGTACAAACCTCACCAAATTCACCCATTTTCTTCTTACTTTGATATCGCTTGGAAATGAGAAAAACTCGCACTTATGAATCTCCAAATTATGAGTACAAAACGGAGCGAAGCACGACGGCATTATACTGCAAAACCTGTGCAAAACTGCTCTTCATAAATTTATAATTCACGATCAATTTCTAATTTCAAGAAATTTTCATACAAAATTCCGAATCTGCGGTGTTTGCCGGAATTGATAACAGAGATACCTACGCGTGCGGATTTTTGTGTGCTTACAGCAACACTGTTTAGCTGAAATACACGTTGTGACGTCAGAGGAAAACGGTCTATAGAACTACAAACTCAGATTGGAAAGAATCATTGTAATTAGATACCGATTTTTTTATCACGATACACAACAATCATTCATTTTATATTTTGCTCTACCTACCGCTTCACCATTCACATTGTTTGGACCAATTTCAAGAATTCATTCTTCATCGCTCTCGTTCTTTTCCATCCCAATTAAGACGTTTAGTTCCATTTGTAGTCATCTGATAGTCATTAAAAATGAAATAAACTTGCAATTTGAACATATCAAATTTATTGTAACACCAATCTTTTCAATTTGCGAACGTTCGATAATAAAGACGCTAGGTATTATTTTTACGTGGTTGCTACATTAAGGACGGTCAAACACAATCAATATGCAAATTAATTGCAATGATAACAGACAAAGAGCTAAAGACTGGAGACTATACAGCATACGGCACACTTGACTGTGACGTCAGCGTCTTAACTGAGGCGAAAGAAGAAGAAGAAGATGATTACAATACGGTCGGCTAGCACCTGCGCTGGCGCCGACCCTAAAAAGTGATTACAATACGGTCGGCTAGCGCCTGCGCCGGCGCCAACCATAAAAAGTGATTACAATACGGTCAATATCGATTTTTACGAAAAATTGACAAGAATGGAAGTTGAAGCGCTCAAAATTTTACTACAAAAGGAGTTAACTTGAATTTTTACGAGAGAAGTATGTTATAATAAATTTAACATAATACAGCGAAATTTCTACTTAAACTGATGTGGCTTTCCATTCAAGTCGGCCGTGATCCATACAAAGCAGGGACGAGTTTATAGAAATATTATGACGCGTTGATAGAACAACTATCTCTTAAATCTTCTTCGATTGATACATTAAATTTTCCAAATTAGCCTACGTGCAAGAGCCAGCCAAAAGGAAAATTATCTGCCTATATCTCATTTTTTAGGAATAGTCACAATTCTTGTTCGTGTCCGTCCCGATATATCGTGCACACGATCATTGTTAAGCAGTTAGGGCACTCCAACAATCACGGGGCATACGCCTGCGTCGAGTATGGGTACAGTCGGGTAATACGTTCGATGATTTTACAAGTCCTCTTCTGTTATCGGTATGTGTATACTCCTATCAGTTGCGATATGCAATTCTCACCTCAGTCAATAACATAGCGTGTCTTTCAGTTGACCGTTCGCACTTACAGAAGCGGTAAATATCGTTACAAGATAATTTTTTTTTGTTAATATATAAGAGTTTAAATGCACATTGCAACATAATATTGGAACATTGGAAAAATTTCAAGTACATTCATGTAACAGGTAAGTGAATGGTTTTCACTTATATGATGACTATTGTGGATGATGAAATCCAAGGGTTATCAACAGCGTTTCAGTTTCCCCAATTTCCTCTCACGGAAATGAGGACTGATTGGAAGGATTGTAAGAGGAATAAATAATGAAGCATCGATACGAAGCAGAAAAAAGGAAGAGAGACTGGGGAAGTCGGAAAAATAGGAATAACCTAAATGTACTATACGAAGTATTGTGATATACTTAAATTCTTGGAACATGATGCCGTGATTAAATAAAGAGTCAATTAGCCTTCGTTGCCATCTTTTAATTAATATTGTTACACAATAATCGACGATTCGACGCACCTAGTCGTCATCATCAGGAGAAACGATGGCGTGAACATTTCTTCTTCGTAAGATAGGGCGAGAAAAATAAATTCAAAATAATGGTTCAGATGAAAAATATCGTCAGTTCAATAAGCTTCCCCAAGAGAACATTAAAAAAAATTTAAGCAGACAAAACTAAGTAAGGAAGATAAATAAGCATATTATTCTGGCAATATTAAATAAGACTCGTTTCCAACGACCAAGAATCAAGATACATTCGTAAAATAATAATTGACCAAGCTCTTATTTTGGAACTTACGTACAACCATGAGGAAGATTCAAACTGCCATCTAGTTGACGAATGAACGAAACACGAACAGGGGATCATAATTAGAAATTGTAGAGCAACGCCACCGAATTGTTGTAAACACTAAGCCAACGAAAATAAGAAATAGATGATGGTGGTCAATGATGAAGCTTTTCAAACGTCTATGACGAAGCAGGTTATAAGCGGCGCCTACTCAACTTGTAGGATCATCTAATGAAAAATTATGAATCACGAAAAATTTACGAGTAAAAAATCAAAGGTTTATTGTTACAAATTCGCAGATTTTTCAAAAATAAGCTTTTTATCCAACCAAAAAGGTAAAAAGAAAGGATCAAAAGCAGGGGTTTCTACCTTTGCTAACTGGAATCTTTTTCAACTGTTAACTGAACGAATCTTCACTCCTCACCGTTTCTCAAGTTACCGTTCACTCAGTGAATCATCAAGTCCAAGGGTTTACAGTACCTAACGTTCATCTTGAAAAAGACGTATAAATTATTTGATACTTATGATTACACAAATACCTAACACTAAATAAAAACATTTTTGGCTGTCTCGAAACGGATTTTTGCACAATTTTCTTTTCATGGCGAGTCGTATCCCGCGTAAAGTTCGTAGACCGAATAGCTAGATAGCCTGCACAATGTAATAAGGTTAGGTGACTGTCCACTTTTCGTCTGAGTGGTATCCTCTCTTACCTCATGCTCAGTCGTACGTGATCATTTTATTAAAATTATAGACGATAACGAACTAAGTTATTACAATCGTTTACAGAATTATCTTCATGCATAAGAGTGAGTGTTTCACGTTACAAATCGCAAATTCAAGTGGGAAACGTCAACTACTATATACAAATTTCTATCTGTTTATAGGCTCTAAGTACTTGAAAACTGCAAGCTACACATTTTTTTCGCCATCTACAAGTTTCATCGATGGTGAACGATTGACTGGTCATATTTGAGTGTTTTAAATTTTAACTCTGCACTCTTCTCTTCGAGTATCAATCATACGGCACTTCACTGTGAACGCATTTCGTTTTTTTCCCTTCTTTTTTTTTCTTTCATATTTTCCGTAGGCTGAAAAATGTTCAAAATAATCAAGATTCTTCATGTTTGCGAAACTTCATAAAATGTGAAAAGATTTGGTGACAAAAAAATGAAGTACTCTGTTTCGTGATTACGGTACAAATATCATATGCAAGATAGACGCCACGATTTTCAAACAGCTGAACTTTTTTAAGCTCCATAATATTAAAAATTAAAGGAAGGTCAAACTTCGCAAAAGTGTCCTGATGAGTGAGTGAGTTGGTGTATTTCCCATTTCATGTCCTTAGAGCGCAAGATTAACGAAAAGTTTTGAAAAAGCCTCGTAATAATATCAGCAAGCTAGAACTCAAACATAAAAAAAAGAGAAACAAATGGTTAGGCCATTAATAGACCTCGGGAAATTTCAAAAATTTTCGAAATACTATCTACTGCGAGTATTTTACACGGCCTCAAAAACGAGATATTTCATCCGATATCATATAGACACCAGCGTTGGGATTGGGAGACCGTCTGTTTAATTCAATGGAGGGAAGCTGGAAAGAGATATCAAGAAATAACAAATCAGCTTCCACTAAATACAAATTTTGAATGTCAAATCAAATGTCAAGAGGATCAAAATAATATGCTGAAAGAATTTTTTCCTGAGTCATTTAAGCTTCGCAGACTGAAAATGCTTCAGAATTAATACTTCTCAAGTTTTACCTATACGAATTCACTATTTTATAATTGGAATTTGCACAACCAGAAATACATTATGGAATTCTCAACTATAACAGGCGTGGGTCCATATCAGTATTTTGGAGAGGGAGTAGGGAGTGCGTGTAACTTGAACCGTTTATACTTCTGTGCATACACTTCCCAATTCTTTGAGGCGAAGGAGCAGTGGGTGGAAATTGTATGATCACAAAAAGGCCAAGTTTTTGGTTCAGCGAAAACGCAGGAATATTGATAGCGCGAAAATTAGAAGCAATAGAAATTACATCAGGTTAAGAGAAGTTAGTATTTGACCGCAAAAATTAATTTAAAACAATACTCGTTTTTTGTGCTAATCAACTGAAAAGCATAAATGGCAGATTGAATCTATGAGTATGAAATATTATGAGCACGACCTTTCAAAGAACGGATTGTAGAGGTCCCTCGCGGGATTCATTGGCTTGAAAATGAGGTGATATAACTCGCTGAAGCCACCTCACACTATCTCAAAATTTTTGAATAGAGAACCTGTCCTATGAGGTGGAGGAGATTTTAAAAAATTTTGGCATCCCAATGGCCATCTGACAAAAACTGCGATCTACATTGATAGAAAAGTTACAATTGGAAAATCTCTCTCTCTCTCTCTCTCTCTCTCTCTCTCTCTCTCTCTCTCTCTCTCTCTCTCTCTCTCTCTCTCTCTCTCTCTCTCTCTCTCTCTCTCTCTCTCTCTTTTTCTTTCTTGTTGATCAGTTTCCCGACATAGTTTTTTTACGTTACTTCTTGATTCTTATTCTTTTCCCCATTACTTTCATATTCAACAGGTGAACGAAAATCATTTCTACTTCATTAGCGTCACAACATGAATAAATAAGTTGATAATTTTTAAATAATGCTACGGATAATTATCTGCAGCACTTGCTGTATTTTTACAGTTTTCTTTCACTTTTTTCCTCATTTTTTTTGTAGAAAATACTGGGCATAATTTTACGGACGGATTAACATCTAATCAGTTCGAATCCAGATCCCACGATTATAAGTCATATACATTATACGTACGTAGCTCAAAAGTCATTTATTCTTGAAAGTCACCATGTGTCAAACATTAGCGAAAATTTCCCCTTTCTCAACTAAGCAAGTATTTTATTCAGCTGTAGCTCAAAAATGTGAATTTGCGTAAGTTTGAAAGTCACTCATATTTCATTTTTTGTTCAATATGAAAATTTTTCAAGTCACACCTTTCTCCTTCCCTCTCACACCGTCATTCAATATATTTATGTCCGCCAAGAATGCACACTGAAATTTTATCTTTTTTTGGGGTGAGGGGTAATTTACAAAAAAAAATTAGTAGAGTCTTTTAACACTTGGCCTTCGGTGCTTCTAATTAACAAGATAATTATAATGACTTTTTAAGCGTTGGAGGAGGAGAGCGTGAACACTTCCCCTTTAGTACCCTCCATTCATAAGTTGTATTTTTCGAAGTCCCAGCTTTCATCTGTACTTTTTGAGTGAATGAGCTACATTCTTTCAAATTTGACAACATAATTTATATTCTTTGAACTTGGTCTTCTAATTTACGGCTCGTATTAACAAAATTTAATAAAGATTTTTCAAACAAAATAATTTGCATAAAACCGTAGGTAAATACGAGGTTATTCTAAACTCACCGAAAAAATTCGACGCCACTACAATAATCTTTTTATTAAGAACTTTCGACGCTCAGTCATCATCAAAATATAACTACATTTATTACTGAAGAAACATCGTTTACAGACGAGAATTGAAATCGAAATTAATAGGATGTTACTGGAACAAGAAATAAAGATCATTATTCTACGTGTCTGTTTTTTCGTGGAGTGAAGACGCTGAAAATACTTCTTTAATCAATACTAATCACGATAAATAAATTGGTTTAAAACCCGACACTCGTGGTGATTAGAGCACCGGATTACTTCTTTGCATTCTGAAGCTGTCCGACGTCTAAAATTGCTTTCAAAATAGAGTACCTTCTCTTCATTTCCCAGACGTCCTTTCTCCAATAGATGCTTCGCAAATATCAATTTCCTTGGATTGTTTCCTTAGATTGTTCTTTTCGAGTGCATTCCCATGGTCGTTAATCCTTTTAGCGAACTTCCGACCAGTCTCACCAACATAAACTCCCGAACAATTCCGACCTTTAAGGAGGTAAACACTGCTTTTCAAGAGGCGAAGGACGGTATCTTTACTGTTGGAGAAAATTTTGCCGAACTAGAGGTAGGGATAGTACGCAGGTCTCGCGTTAGCATCCTTCAGCTTCTCACATATTTGGGAGGTGAGTCTCGGCAGCTAGGATAGTCTAATAATTCTACGTTTTTTCCTCTTATTACAAGAAGTATGCGTGAACGTCGTAGCCATATTGAGGGAATCCCTACCATTTTTCGCCTGACCAACCCAGCCATATCCACATTGATCTTATTTACTTTGGCTAGGTGTTTTATGAGCTAAGTTTCATTTTTTGTCGATATGTTTGGTATTTCCCTACGGTCTAATGCAAATTATTTTGTTCAAGAAATCTTTGTTAGTCCGAAAATTGAACTTTTTCCCAATCCCTGAGCTACTTGTATCGATGGAAATCTAATTCCCAGTTGTAAAGTCAAAATCTCCTCATGAACGAAAATCGTTTAAAACCACGCATAAAACTGGTTCCTTGATATGTGTGTGTGTGTGTGGGAGAGAGACAGAGAGAGACAGAGAGAGAGAAAAAAAAACACAATTTTGCAATGCGATAATCCCTCGTCGCCAATTCAAATTGACTTATATGTTGTGCACGGTAGACAAGGGTGGTGCAAAAAAGAGATGAGCGAGAAGGCAGAAGAGATACAAACACCATCATCAACCGTAACATTGAAAGACTATCATCGTTTACAAAACGGTTAAGGGTGATCACGACGAGTGAAACGGAAGAGAGAGCAAGAGAAGAAAAAAAAGGGCGGACTCTCCGCCAGCCTAATAGGGGTGAGTTTAAACCAATAGGAACCGCGTACACGTGAAATCTACAGTGACTGCAGAGTATTCAATGTCAAAATTGGGAGAAGCTGAGAAGCCTATAAGTCACTCGGTACTGTTAATCTTTTAATGAAGTTTGGGCTAAACGGTTTTCTCATTTTTGGTCGTCCTCGTTGCGTCGTCGTCGAATACGTTTTTTCCTATATTTCGTCCGGGTAGTTTACCGTGATAAAAACAGTGTCTTGTTTTTCTTTTTTTAGTTCTTTTTTTTTTTTTTTCTTATTCTTTTTCTTCTAGATTTTGGAATGATGCAGAATTTTGACGCTATGAAGTATGCGTCCCCTAAAACTTCGTCCTCAAGTAAGTTATTTCTTGAATTTCCCTAAACCGAACAGAATCGGAAATTGATCGTTTATTGTTTAAAATATTTCTATTCTGAAAACAAATCTCATATGATACTCCAACGAGATTAAAGTGGAGCGAGAACTAGTTTTATAGAGAGAGGCTGGATATCGATACACTTTTTTCGGACGGCAAAATTCTGTCGTTAAGTTATATGGTCCAACGTCGAAGTCTTAATCATTGTCTCACCCAACAGAATTGTGGCTTCTCACTCGTGAAAAGGAGTAGTTCGAATAGACTTCCTTCAAAATCGCCGTTGCGCTTCGTATTTTCGAGAAAATAATTTCGAAAGATTCTTATAAATATTATATACGACAAATCGTTTGGGTTTCCCGTGAAGTCTTGTATCGCTTGAAAGGGTTGAAAGAAATTATAGAAAGTGATTCATTGACGCAAGAATTCAGCGTCCTAGCAAATCTCCGCGTCAAGAACTCGAGTTTGTTTAAAGGGAGAGTACTCGAATGAGTACAAGATACAAATACCTTCTTTGAAGAATCAACTCAAATCGGCACACAAGTCAGTTCAACTATACATTGACGAAGTGATTCACCGACCCATTTCTTCACGATTTTATATATCAGAAGAGGATCGAAGAACAAAAACTTACGAGAGAAGAGTTGAACACAATCCAAATTTTTGATCGAAAATCAAGGAAAAAGGATCAGCAAGTTTTCAAATCATTACGAGAGCTACCCATATAACCGGCGGATGAATGTACGCATGAGAAATTAGACTTGTGTGTACTCTAAAATTTTACGAACTGTCTAAAAATGTGTCAATTTTGCTTTTCCGAGTGTCTGCTAATTCATCGGACTAAAGCGATGTGACATCCCTTCCCCTACCAACAGTTCTTTTTATAATAACAAGGTTGCGAGCTATGGTTTTATATGCCATTCGAGTAGTAAAGCAGCCAACGATTTCAGACTGAAGATTATTTCCAACTGAATAAATTCCTATATTTCGTTCATATTTTCTTTTTACCGAAAGCTTGTTTAGTTTCTCATTTTCTTGGATATAGACAGCAAACCTCCAATGATGAAACTTTTATCAATAAGAAAGAAAAATTTTGCGTGTTTACAATAATATTTTTGCTTCCTTCTCCTCAAAAATAGCTCGCAACGGAGAGAAATTTGAAAAATTTTCACCAAACTTGATTGATTCTTCTGTAAAGTATGACCCGTGCCCTGAGAATGAAGTACAGAGGAGAATCGAAGCAATTAAATGAGAATAAAGAATTAAGTAGGAATTCAGCAACTTTTCAGAAATAGGTATGTATTTCGTGACTCACTCATATTACGTATTTCTCGCGCGATATCTTCATCTACATTAGTTATAATGTGAGAGAGGTGTGAAAATTAGTTTCGGTGAAGAGAATAAACATTGGTTTACGAGCACAGCAATTATTTTCTAGTTTCCTATTTTTTAACAATATGATTATTGGGGTTTAAACCTACCCTAGAGAGCGCTACTGAAAGAGTGAATCAGAGAATTTATGTAGGTTCATACATTGATTTTCAATCAACTGTTATTTTTTCAATATATCATTTATTGCTACCATTTCTTTTTTGATTTAATGTTGATGATACAGACTACAAAATTTATGCTTGTATTTGCTTTAAAAAACAATATCCTATATTAATTATTATGGTGCGTGAAATTTCTTCATTTGAAAAGCATTGAACGAAAGGGTGAATATCGTCAGGGCTACCAACTCCCCAACTCTACGTTTAAATCCCAATTCGAAGATACTGTACCGACGGATAAAACATTATTCGAAGGTATTATAAAATGAGTAAGTCGGTAACTACCTAGCAATATAAGTACGCATAATTGAATCACAGGTGCTCCCGTATGTCATGAAATAAAAAGTACACAGTAGCTACGAAACACATAGGACTACGAAGTTTTACAAAAAAATTCAGATTCATATAAAGCGGTCGGAAGACAAGAACGAGAAGTGCAGCAAATGAGGTGCAGCCTGAAGAACCCCATACATCCGCCTCTATTCTTCCCGAAAATGAGGTAAATTTCAAGATCTTCGATTTCGACCAAAGCTGAAGGCACGAGAACGAGGGCGCCAAATCGTCCTCAACACTAACTTAGTTTATTAAACAGAGAGTACTACGGATAGGGAGGGAGTGGGAGCAAAACGTTTCCATCGAGGAAATAAACGACAAAAGAGTGCATCTAATCCCGTGACTGTAAGGAAGAGACAACGCCTTTCAGCACCTACAAATGACACACCATATTCTGTCACTAGGATCTTATTTTTCTTGGCATGACCCAATTTGGTGACAATGGAGTCACATTAGTACCTATTCATACCGACTGTTCCACAGACATTGAACAGTGTCTTGACTACGACGCAAGAAAAGCTTTATATGCGTAGGCCTATATTTTCATTTTTTAAAATCATGATTATTTTTAAAGCATAATAGTTTTCTCAAAAATACGAATTTTCTTTTGATCTATTAATTTCTTACAGTACCTTCGAATAACGTTTTATAAGTCGATACTCGGTACGGTGCCTTTGAATAACGCCATCCATTTTTTAATAGTCAATGAAATCAAGCATTCTGAGTGAAATTGTTAAGAACATCAAATTCTCAAAGATGGAAAGCGAAGGAAAAGTTTTTAAAATAAAGCTTTTCAATCTTTCACTTTTCAAACACGTGCTTCTTTGTTGTTCACTGAGACCGCAGATATGCAGCCGTAAAGCATGATTTGTGACATCACAGGAGATCGATTTATTCTTTACAAATGAGGAGCAAGCGTTTTCGAGGAAAGATACTATATTTGTAACAAAAACAAAGAATTGATCTCACGATAGTGATTTCTGGTGAGAATGATTTCGCCACCAGCGAACAATGCATCAAAGTCCCAGAGACATGTTTTTCCACACTTTGGTTCATCATATTACTGAAAGAAGAAATTTCATGATAAAGTCGCGAACGCTTGCAGCCATTTACGAGAGACCTCAAGAAAGCAACTGACGTTGATGGCGAGAAAGTGATGATGAGAGGACAGAATGACTCGTTCTACCTTGATTAATCTTGAATACAATTACAAATATCGGGAACATCAGCAACAACGAAAATCAAACACAGCACTGAATAAACTTGAGTTAGAGTAATTTGCATTGATGTAAAACAAGAAAGAAACAAAGTAACACGAAAGGGAGAGGATCAACCAGGAGGAGAGGACTGTGACGAGAAAGAAGAGTGGATAGGGTCAAATAATTCACAATAGAAAGTCAAAAATGAAAAAAGATTAAAAATGGTAAAATAAATAAATACGTTCGTCAGAAATAAAATAATTATAATATGATAAAGTCAAGAATGAAAAATAAAAGAAATTAGTCAAAATGAGGAGGGGAGGACGGATACAGACATTTGACGATACTATAACTAGGGCAAGAGTATTTGAAACTAATCTAGTTAGAACGTGTCGTTCTATCCTCTTATCATTCATTTCTCGCCATCTATCGTCAGTTGCTTTCTCGAGTTCACTCGTAAATGGCTTTTGAGCCGAAAGCGCTCGCGATTTTATAATGAAATTTTGTGCGATGATTTGTAATTTCAATCTTTATTCAGTATCAAAATCCTCACTGATACTCCAAATCAAACTTGATTCACCATAATATTAATACAACGGAAAATTGAGTCAAACAATCACATTGTCAGGAAAGCAGCTGGAAAAGCAATCATCAATGTAATGGATCCCACTATTTCACACCGTTTACTGGCAAAGGATTGCTAGTTTCTTCTGAGTAATCGGGGGTAGAAATTTAAGTTGTGATGTTTCTAGGCTCAATGGTTACTTTCAATAATGAATCGAAGATGGTGAGCTCATCATTCCTTCTTGAAAGGAAAACAGTCTCATGATCACATGAATCCTCTTCATTTGCGACTGCGCAACCTTCCTAATGACCGCACCCTTCTTTTCAACACACGTCTGATCTCTTTTGATTTCCGATTCTGAATTTGCTCATTTTCTCTTTTTAGGGGGATTTCAGAATAAGCGAGAACCTGTTCACAGAAAGGTTTTTTGGTAAAAATATCCGCTGTTTCCATTGTCCACAATCCGGTTTCCTACGACTGACGTCATTAGAACACGCGAGAAAATTTTTCTTTAAAAATTCTGACTCCTGAATAGGCATAAAAGAGATGGAACTTGGAAAAATTCTACCGATAATTTTTGTGGTAACATTGAGACTTGGAAAATTCACTTCTTCGACGTATGTTATACATGAGCTGAGCTGTTAAGCTTGAAAAGAAAGAAAAGAATCACTTTTCATTTCATAAAAGAGATGAGATTTGAAAAGTAGAAGATCTTTGAGGGGAAAAAGACTGATATGGTAATGAAGCGATCTAACTCTTTGGAGCGCAAATTTCCTCGTGGAAGGAAGATGAGAAATGAAAAAATTTGAGAAGTAGTCTTTTTCTGCTCGTTCTCTCTGTGTGTGTGCCTCTCTTATTCTGTGGGGATGACTATATTTTTTCTTTTTTAAAATCGAAAAGAAAAGTGTCACCTTTGAGTTTCATCAGACGTTGATATTTTCCATCTCTGATAACTGAAACGTTTCAAAGAGCGAGAAATACTGAATCCGCAAAGACTTTTAATACACTCCAAATATGGTAGTATACAATTTTGACGCATTTCGGTCGAAGACCATTATCAAACTAAAGTTAAAAATATTGAACCACGAATACAAATACGAAAATGAAAAAAGAGTGAAAATATGAAAAAACAAAGATACAAAAAATTAGTCATGATTAGCGTCGTGGAAAACGTCATTATAAGTTTGAGATGAGGGATGTACTCGTTTACTATGATGAAACTATTATCAGAAGCGGCTTTGAGGATTTCAATGCTCGCTCTCCAGTGCTCGTCGTCTTCTCTCGAGACTCTCGCCCTGCTTTTTATTCCATAGACATCACAAAACGTCTTCTGTCGAGTCTTGAAGATCCTTTACCGACAGAGGACCAGAGTGGAGTTTATAGACTTCAGTGCAACGACTGCCCGGCTGTTTATATGTACCTGCGAAACTGGTCGGAAATTGAGAACAAGAGTCTCAGAGCATGACAAAGCCGCCCAAAATAACACACCGGAAAAATCTGCCTTTGCATCCCATCTCTTGGCGACAGTTTTGATAGAAATTGTGGAGTTCGCCTTTTGCATAATGAAAGTTTTGAGAGAAGACAACGAGCACTGGAGAGCATTGAAATCCTCAAAGCCGCTTCTGATAATACTTTTGTCATAGTAAACGAGGATATCCCCCATCTTAAACTTACTAATAAATAATGTTTTCGAACACGACGCTAATCTTGACTAATTTTTTGTATCTTTGTTTTCTCATATTTTGATTCTTTTTTCATTTTTATACTTGTATTCGTGATTCAATATTTTCATCTTTAGTTTGATAATGGTCTTCGACCGAAACACGTCATAATTTTTTACTACCAAAGTTGGGGTACATTAAAAGTCTTCGTGGATTCAGTATTTCTCGCTCTTTGATGTAATGTTCGCAGATTAGAGGAGAACTAAAACTTTTTTTTGTTTTTTCAACACGGCTTATTGTTTTTTTGTAGATCACAATTCACGGAGAACGTAACAAGTTTAATGGTTCAAAGAAAAAAAGAAAAAAAAAATTATTGAATTACCTACGGTTTATTTGTAATAATCTATTTATTCAATAAAATATTGAAAATATTATCAGTCCGTTGAACTCGCAAAAATTAAGTACCTCTGATCTGCAGTTAATGAGCAAATTAAATTTCCATCCGGTATAACAAAGCGTATCTCGAAAATTCGTTGATTATTATTCCTAATATTATATGCGAGTAACGGAAAGGCTGTTACAGTGCCAATGTAAAAAGTTTCTTGAATGGAAAGGTGAAGAGGTCATAGCTAATTCAAGCATTTGTTTATACCAGTGGTCCGCAACCTGTGCGCAGCGAGCTTTTCACCAAAATTATAAATAGAGCCACGATTTGACACTCATCTTGGTATCAAACAAGCGCAGCCCTCTCATTAATTTTATTTCTATCTTTCCACTTTGCACTTCTGCCCAAATCATACTTACATTTGTATTTATTATTAATTTAATAAATTGAATTGTATCACGGATTAATTTTGTCGCGGCAATGAAAAAATTTGGAAAAATGTGTTCCTATTTGATATATTCTAACATTGGGTGTAAAGGGGCGCCGCAAAAATTTCTCCGACAGTAAAAGGCGCCATGGGCTATAAAAGGTTGCGGACCTCTGGTTTAGACATAAGGAAACTTTCATACGTGCACACGTATCATATTTTTATAATCATACTTTTCATATCGAAGAAAAACAGTCATTGGATAAAAGTTGATTTTATAAGAAATTTTTCTTGTACATAAAAGCAAGCGCTTCACTCTTGCATCATTGTTTTGCCCACCAATTGCCTTCTCTCGATACAGATTATTAGATATAGTATTTTAACAATCGTATTAGAATGTGTTGTAGATTTTGGGACAAAGATATAAAACTCGTAATTTATTTTATATTGGCTGGGCTAGGACCAAAACGTTCTTGTAAAAGTACTTAGAAGAAATCTGGTTGATTAAGGGCTCGAATGTAGTTTTTGAAAAGCTCTGATATGAACCAATAATAATTCTGCAATACATACCAATAGGTACGAATATCTTCCGAACGTCAGAAAATCTAAATTATTCAATCACTATTGCTTAATGCAATCCCATCAAGAAGACGATCGAATACCTAATGAAAGCTATGAGATATTTTTTGAAATGATGACGAATGACCTGAACAAAAATAATCTCGTAGTATCAATCGCGTACACTCATCCGATCAATAGTGGTCATTAATAATAATCGATTGCGCTGGAAAGAAAATAAGACAGGTAAAACGAAAGGTGCGCGCATATACGGGGTGCAAATGTTATTTTGGGATTTTCCATTAACATCTGTCTTATCTATAATTATTTAGACGACCCCGCTCTCTCATCGATTGCCCGACAGTAATGCATCAAGGGTGCCGTTGTTGCAGCGGACTAATTACCAATAGTCGCGAGGGTGGCTTACGCCGTTTGCCGTTTTTTACGGTGAACTATGGGGTTGTGAAACACGACTAGTCCTCTCACTCTATCTCACTCCCTTTGTCCATAAGCTGATCTGTCGGATCTCGGATATGCTGTTGCAGATTCGCACGCCTACAGAAAAGAAACACGTAGGCAGATGACACGAATTGCGCGTTTTCCCACGATTTTTTTTTCTTTCTCCTCTGCTTCTTCTTTTCGCGTTCTCTTTTTCCTTTTGGTACTCACAGAGGGGCTAAAAAAAAAATGAAACAACGCTTTATGTACATCACGGCTGTTGGAGTATGCGGGTATCCGATTGTGTTTCTCTTTTTTATCTCTCTTTTTTTCCAAATTTCGGTTACTTTACTCAACGCCTTACAATGTGGTAACGATCTGTATACTTAAATGGTATTCGTAATCACATAAACATTTGTTATTTTCCGGGCAATACGTCGTAATTTATATCTCGTTTTTGCAGTACAAAAGTCGAGTAAATACGATTTTTCCTTTTCTCTCCCTCATTCATCACCCGCTTGTACATGCAGCGCTCAAGATTGAAACTTTCTGGCAAAGAAAATTAGAAAATGAAACAAACACTTCGTTTCATTTCATTTACACCGTAGTCGGTCATATCACTCCTTCGTTAAAAAGTTAGTGTAGTATTTCCACGATTCAGGAAACATTACTCATCTCATTTTTTTACAATAATGTTTACATCTTATACAGCTTTCGATCGTGTTGCAGAGTGTGTATTAGTAAACAAAAAAACTAAAGATAGAATACTGGTCCAGTCCATGTCTTCATTGATCCGTCACTACAATTTCTTACGCGACCTAAGATAGGAGATAATGAAAGGTCAGTAAGAAAAAAAACGGGAATGGGGCTACTTAGGGGTGAAATATTCAGCAACCGGGTATCACTTATTTATTAGAACCTACACAGGAAATCTTTTTCCTCTTGTTGATGATCACTGCTAATTCACGTAAGTTGGGGCATAATTACAAAATAGAGCGTTCGGTTCCATTTTCTCTATAAGATGAAAAGATTTAGAAACTGAAGATTTCACCTGATTTATGTTGCACGCGCTCGCTTCTGTCCCAAGAATGTACCCAGCAGCACCTACAAATAACACATATCAACAATTAAAAGGTTGAAATAGCGGAAGAAAGAGAGACAACGCAGCATTTAATGGCATAAGCTTCAAACTAGACGGAAACACGACATAAAATAAAATAACATTGAATAAATTGAAAATTAATAAAAATTATTTGAGCAATATTTCAATAAAATGATTTATTTATAAAAAAAAAAAAAAAAAATCAAGAGATGAGCTGATAGCATATATTACTGTACTATAAAGGCACCAATGCATCGATACATCCATTTTGTACCTTCAGTAGTGCGCTGTGTCCATCCACACCTTGGGGCAAAGTACTTTTTCTGCACCTTCAGCATCGTCAAACTCTTGTGTTCGAATCCAAACACGATTCGGTCCTCCCTATCTGTTAGCTCTCAGATTGTCACCATCATACTCGTCATCACGTGTACCGTCACTCGTGTAAAATTCTTCGACGAAAATTACGTCTGTCATTTTTAAAAATTCAAAAACAAAAACAATAGGGTGCTACTATAGTATAGAAGTGTCTCGAAGAGAGAATATTGCTAGCAAAGGCGAAATTTTACAAAACGAGCCGAAGGGGCGAGTTTAGTAAGCGCAAGAGTGGCAAAATTCTCATTTTAAGATTTCTTGTATTGGGTGGAGCTAGTTTTAAAACAGTGAAAAGAAAACTTTTTGTACAGTGAAGAGAAAATACTCTGAAAATCTAAATTGACGACCGATCACGCAGGTCTCTGAGAAAAAACTGTCGTCAATTTCACTACAAGAGAAATGCTGGTCCAGTCATCTATATTAATATGAATATAAGGTGTTGAAAAGTTGACTACCATCGAATTATCGTAGACGAGTTGTAGTACTATACTTGATGTGACGCAAAATATCGTGTACTTTTCGTCAGTCACTTTTCATACGAGTAAAATTACTATTCACTCATTTCTTTCATTTGTGTTCTTCATTAACCGTTAAAACGTTTGTTTTGAATGTGCGAAATATTTATATCCCATGTATCCATATGATTAGCAATGAATGCGCTCAACTTTTTCCCATGGTTCCTGAAGGAGAAGTAGAACAAAGGTCGTTTTATAAAACTCTGAATGCCCGTAAAATTTTCTAAATCATTCAATATTTGAACAGAATTAAACCAAATATACATAAATCCTCTCACTTAGATCATGCTAGTTGATCAAAAGAACTTCTGGAAACACTTGAATGGAACTCAATTCCTTCGACATCAGGACTGTATTCACGAATTCCGGTAATTACGTAATGTAGTTGAATTAGGAGTTGATAACGCGCCACCAGCGGGCCTGACCGCGAGCCATGTGTTTTGCAGATATTCTGGTATTTTGTAGGATTCCGCATTTTGAGAGGTCGCTTTGCTAGCTTGTTGCGTTTCTCAAAAATTTAGTACTAATGTGATAATAGTCTATTATTTCTACCAATAACATAAGATTAAAGACGGAAGCTTTGCTTATTTCGCGGGGCAGGTCAACGCATTGTTGATCTCATTCGATGCGTTATTTTTCTGGCCATTCCGCGAATTCTGCAATTTCATGATTTGGTCGTAGCATGTATATATTCTGAGGGTGACTGACTTTGTGAAATTTCTATCGTCGGCGTGTATACGAGGAGAAATTGAATTACATACAACCCAATCGGAGTTAGCGAGGGACTAAAATAAGAAAATTCAATTGACGTCCACGAGATTACATCCATTGCACAATTCTCAAAAATACGAACTTCATGTGAAAAAAAAAAAAAGGCGGGGATACCGACGACCGTAATTTTATGTGAGCTAGGGGTATGCCTTATATAACACCTTTCATCTTGGACTTCATTGCTGGTTTACGTTTCGATTGCAGAGGAGTTTTCACATGAAAAGAAAAAGTGTCACGTTCATAGACATTTTCCTACCTTCTATTTCCACTCGTGAAAAGGTAAGGTTTTGAGGCCGGGCCCGACTACAACGAACCATTTTTCTTTGAACGTTACGTCAACTCCAGCGGCGAAGCGTAGCAAATTCTTTACTGGAACCCATTTATCATGTTTACATCGTACATAAATCTCGACTGTCCTCGGTCCGCATCTTCAAACGAAAGAATATTGCACGACACTATATACTTTAGACGCTTACGCGATATGGCGGGGAGGAAAAAATTGTTTTATATAACGTTAAATATTTCATATCGGCTTTCGGAAAGGAGGAAAAAATGAACTGTTTGCACGCCTACGAGGGCATTTCAAAAAACTTGCTCGCAGATGAATAGAGCGATGAAAAAAAGAGGACGCGCTCTCGAACGCTCCAATAGGATTAACGTATTTATATTTACGTATCTTTTCTGACAATCATTTGAGCTTTCTCGTTTAAGGTGGGTAAAATGATACGAAAGAATCTTCCTTTCGCTGTGCGGTATTTTTCGACGCTGGTATTCATAAGAATCGCGATATCATGTACGAATACAGTTTACAAAATTCGAGATGAATATATTTTTATCGGGCGCTTTTGTCGCTAATCCGCCAACGCGAAGTAAGATTATCACGTTTTCTTTTGAGTAATGATATCCGCCCTCGATAAAGATGAAGATCATGCACGGCACTTGGGGAAAACGCTCCAGCTCATTGATTAATGATGATTAATACGAGCTCCCAGGAAGTACCTAAGAGTTTTCTCGCAATAACGCCTGCACCTAGTATACAGAATAGGTGCGAGATATGATGCAAAACAAAAACACGGAAAGATGAGCACTTCTTTTGTTCACTTTCTCTCCCTATCTGCAGAAAATTATATCGTTGTCGATAATTAACAATATCGAATCGAGAATGCGAGGGGTTAAACGTAAACTTAACCTGTTGTTTCCTGTGCGCCGTGATGGAAAAGAAGGCGTTTGTTTTGTACGCAAACTGCGACACCCTTGTATAATGCGGAAGTATCAAGCACCCACCGGAAGTAAACGATGCAGTGGTTAGCGGTAGCGTATCATTAAATTACATGTTATACACCGACTGCAATACATATACGATACGATATTCCTACTATACATATTACATTGTATTAGTAGTCTGAAGGTTACTGAGACCGAGGCACTTGTCCGTCCACTACTACTTACGCCTCTTCCTCCTGCCTTCTTCAGTCTTGCTTTCTCGTTCTCTGCTCCGACAGCTTTACATTAGCCTCTACCGAACCTACAATCAGAAAACAAAAAAAAGGAAGAAAGGAAAAAAAAACTGAGGCTAATCGAATGAGGTGTATTTTGTTTCGTTTCCAATATGGAATGTTTTGCGGTGGGAGGCATTACGACACACACTTGTGAGATTTTGTACATTTTTCCTCAATTTTTCAAGTTTTTTGCTGTCTAGAATCTGAGCTTTCATCAAGTTTTCTTTTTTTAGGTTGGTTTGGAGCTTCTGCTGTTGTGATCTTTTTGTTTCTGCAATATGAACAGATTTCTTACAGGAAGCAGTAATCAATACTTCCTTTGTATAGACTAAAAAAATTAATTTTCATTTTTTCCATATAATCTCACAGCCAAATTTTCATCTATCTTGGACGTATGTATATAGTGAGTCTTCAAGTACTTTCACTTTATTAATCGATTCACAGTATAGTTATATCTCCTCTTTTATTTCTGATAGGTATATTTGCTGATTCACTTTCATTTGCTCCTATAAAGTAATCTTCAGAGGTTTCCTTAAATTTATGGAATACCTTTTCCGTATGTCTCATATGTTTGTTTGCTGTGAACCACGTGAGAATACAATTTTCTCAACTTTACTCGATGGTTTATGTTTTAAAAAGGGACTTATTACAGTAATATGTCTGTTAGCTTTACACACCCAAGTTCTTCTGTGTCACCTCATAAACCGCCTACCCTGGTCAGATTTCCTCGTCCTGCTCGTCTGACTCTACCTGTTTGTACAGTCTCATAAAACGATTTGAAGTCCCTTGTTCATTTTTGTGCATATATTCTCATCTAAATAAATCATTATTTTGTTGCAAAAGTTATCCTTTGTTACTTATTTGGGCATTGCTGAATAAATCACCAATTTCACCATCATTGTTTGGTTTGTTTTCTGTATCATCTTTTGTCACTTTATCCATTATTCGCACCTTCGAAAATTATAAGATGACAGTGTGATAAATACATCTCGATTGCATGCTGAACGCAAATGATACGATATGCTATTCTTTTGGAATGAACAAAAGATAGACCAAACGCTAGTTTCTGTACTTGCCCACTTGTCACTGCCCTCTCGTTATCTTTTACTTCTTTGAATACCTATACTACGGAACAAAAAATGAAAAAGTAAAACAATTACACATTCAAATATCCGATTCCAAGGTATTTTTCAATGCTGAACACCATCGCGGAACTCATCAAACGTAGCAGTATTCATCACCCAAGTTTTGCGTTACATTTCGCGATGGTCCGCGGCAAGTAAACGAGATTATTACAGAAAATTCTGACGTCTTAGAGAAAAACGGAGGACGGCATGGCATCGTGTTCAGCATTGAAAAATACCTTGGAATCGGGTATTTGAATATGTGATCGTTTTACTTTTTTATTTTTTGATTCTTAGTGATATTAGAGATTATTGTCTGCCTCCTCAATTATCGAACTTGAGGAACCTCAACCGCGCGATTTAGGTAGGTTTTCGTGTTTTGGAACGCAAAAACCAACGTTTACCTGTATTGTTACGACTGGATATTTTTGTCGATATATACTCGTCTATTTTTGCTGATATATAACGTGAAGCGCAATTGACAACGCCAAGGAGGGGGATAATCCTACCCCCGAAAGTCCCACCACCCCCATTTTGAAACCACTTAAGGAAAGGTATCGGGTTTGAGAGAAAAATGTGAAAATTGCATTCGGTTTCTCATACAGGAAATGACTGAGTGCATCTTATGCGTATATACGACTATGTAATGCGTTAGAGGTATTTGTATGGTTTGTTTTTTATCTATTGATCATCTATTTCCTTCATCATTGCTAGGTCTTGTGTGAATTGGTGTTCAGTGCAAATTGGTTTTTACCCATATTAGATTTTAGAATTATTGGTTTTTATATTTTGCGTAACTTGGTAATTTATATCGCGCGTATCCACACTCCCGTTTGTCTTTAACTTGCATGTTATTCCGAAGGGAGGCATACTCAAAAGAGTAAAACGAGGAGTACATTGGAATATGTCTCCCTCAGTGTGTCTGGCCATAATTTGGCAAATCCTATTAATTGTACTAAATATGATTATCGGTAACATCATCATCAGTACTAAATTTTTAAAAAATGTAGACAATTAGCAAAGCGACCTCTTGAGGGGCAAAAGACTTTTAAAATCCATACGTTAACAGAATACAGATATCTACTCAGCACATGGCTGGTGCTCAAGCGCGTCTCCCTGCTCGTATGGTATATATTATGAATTATTTTTTGCGTCTTCTTGAATTTTGTCACCATCCATAATATTATGAAAATGATTGATTGATACAATTGAATTACCAAAATAGATTCTTTTCTTAAGTCCTGACAATTCAAAAAGTGATTGCGTTTGTGATTTTAGAATAGGAGTCGACGTGAAAATATTTTGGATTACTGCTTTAAATCCCTTTTTCCATGTGTACTTTTACCGACCATGAGAGGTCTTACACCCGGTCGGATTTTGAGAAAATTAGAATGGAAGGTTTTTTTTTTTTGTGTTTCACAGTATTGAGAATATATCTATAGGGTTTTCTAAATTTGAGATTCATATAATCAAGTAGGTGTGTACATGTATGTATGAATATTTTATCCGTAATTTTTATGAAAAAATGTTTTGATTGATACAGAAAATGGGTATATTGTAGTGATCTATCTAAAGTTGTGCATATGAAATTTGGGTGCGAGAGACGTGAGTATTTATTTATTTATTTTAAAGATGGATTTAAAGTGCCGTCCAACAGCATGATGCCAATGATAGGACAACACAAATAAAATTAAAATAATAATAATAATAATAATAATAATAATAATAATAAAAATGATTAAAAAATGACAATAATACATTGATATTAATGATAGTTGAAAAAAAAACACAATATATTAATAATTCAATTCAATTCAAAAGGCGCATTTATTTTTAATAATAGTAACAAAGAAAATGACAAAGTTTTTTTACAGAGCGCAATGTACACTCCCTGTGCCCCCAGTGGGACGAGCGGGAGGGATTATTATTAGATATTACCATACAATCATACAAATCTGGGCAGCAACACAGCTAATCACAAGATACAACAATAGAAAAGAATTTGGAACACAGAGCAAATATCACATAACAAGTAGCAAATAAACAAGCATTGCACGAGCACACGAACAGCCCAATCCAATAACATTAATGTAGAGCAGAACATAGCGGAGTAGAATGGAGTAGAGTCGAGTAGAGTAACCCAGATCACGTCATTTATTGTCTTGAAATAATTGTGATGCGATTTGTGAAACCATAGGATAAGTCGCACTGGCGGGACCACCCCATGTAAAACTCGCCTCGGAATATAGCGATATCAACATGCAGTTAGCCAAAATGATTTCTTTTGAGTAACATCGTGGCGCAAATATTCGGCAAACAACACGAAGATATTTGTGTTTATAGCATGTGTAGTTGTGTATTGTGAAGGTAGGTTTTACACAGGGGGGGTGTCCCGCCAGCGCGACTTATCCTATGGTTTCGCAGATCGTATCACATTTATTTTTAATTCCTTTTTTAAATCTTGATATTCTATTTTCACTTCTGATTTCTACCGGAAGTTTATTAAAGAGTTCACTGCCTTGATATCTCGCCTGTATCACCGAGTGCAATTTTAACCATGGGGGAAATGTGGCCAGCACGGTACCTCCTGTTCTTATTTTATTTCTTCCTACATACACTTGGAACAAATCTTTATTTTTAAAAACAAATAAAAGGAGTCTTATTTTAAGGAGTTCTTCCACCTTTCATTTTACTGTAAATCTCCTGCTCTGAAGCTCTATTATTGTATAAACATAATATTGTACTACAAACCTTGTTCTGTAATACTTTTATGGGTTGTAGGTGTTTCGAAGCTCCCCAGTGCATTATGCCATAGTTCAATACGGACTCATAAAGTGGTATATAAAGTATAATTTTTGTAGGTGAAAACTATTAAAGAATTTTCGTAAATGATAGAACAGATAATTCATTTTTCTTGATTTATTCTGCATGTACAAAGAATGCGCTTGCCAAGTTAGCTTCTCATCTATCATTACACCTAAATACTTGGTAGCAATTACTCTTCGGATCTCACCCAGCTTCAACAAACTTGCCCAGTCAGGAGTCTTGTACGCGTAAATTACAAATGTACATTTATTTATGTTAAGGTGCACACAATTTTTTCTGAGCCATGGGAATATCAAGTTCTTATCGTGTTCATATTTGGCTAATATATCCTTTCCATCCCTTGCTCTATAAAGTAATGATGTGTCATCGGCAAATCCTATGATACTGGCTTCAAGGGGTAATTCAAACAACTCATTTATGTAGATGTTGAACAAAATTGGCCTCAGGACACTCCCTTGGGGTACTGCTAGGTTCATGGTCATTTCACTACTGTACAAGTCTTTTATTCTTACTCGGTGTTTCCTATCTGTAATATATGTTTCTAGCCACTTCAGTAGAACACATTTAATACCTACATTTTCTAGTTTTCTAATTAGCATCCTATGATTTACTGTGTCGAATGCTTTCGCTAGGTCTAAATATATTCCTACTGTTGATCGATTGTTTTCAATACTCTCTGTTATTTCTGCAATATGGTGAGACAGTGCTTGATCGCAGGATTTATTTTTCATAAATCCATACTGCCTAGGGCTGGAGAAATTTATAAGCTCTAAATAATTTAACATTTCTCCTTGACACACTTTTCAAAAATTTTTGAAATTGTACTCAGTATTGCAATGGGACGATGATTTGTTATACAACTCTTCTCTCCACTTTTATATACGCAGGAGTCACAACAGCTGTATATAAAAGTGGAGAGAAAAATTGTATAACAAATTATCGTCCCATTGCAGTACTGAGTACAATTTCAAACATTTTTGAAAAGTGTGTCAAGGAGAAACTGTTAAATTATTCAGAGCTTATAAATATAATAAGGTCGCAAAGCATCATTACCAGATTGAGGTCTCGTCGAACTTGCAACGTGGTTGTTTCGTAACCCAGAAGCAACTCGGTATAGGGTATTGTTATGTCGAAGTAATCGAAGTCTTTATAGTATAAAAATTTTAGAAACCGCTTTTTCACCCGTTGACTAGAGCATTTAAGTTGTTCTGGAGTAGACATATATCTTCCTCGTCCCTTATATCTCTATACAATTTGAATCATCCGCATATAATAAGTGATTGGCACCCTGTAAATCCTTTTCGATGTCCAATATGTATATAATAAAAATAAGTATGGGCCCAAATTGGAGCCTTGAGGTACTCCCGAGGAACACTCAAACAGGGTTGATTCAGAGAAATCCTCTAATTAAAGGATATTTTCATTTCATGTAGTTCTTTGATGGAAAGAGAACATGCAGGTGTTCGTCCAAACTTTTTCAATATATAATCGTATTGAAAATTGGGCGAATAGTTTCTGTGTTTTTTCCTTAAGAATGAATTATTTATTCGAGGAAAAGTATTTTGCATTTATACGTATAATATAATCAATCGCCTGCTATGTATTTTAAGGACAAAGCTGGGACTGTCGATGTACACTGATTATTTACCAACAGTTAATATTGGTACGGAAGTCTTTTTAAAAATCGATTGTATCGTTAATGAGATGTCGTTGATTTGCAACGTGACGAGAAAAGTTTTTTAGTCATAGTGGTGTAGTATAGCTATGAAATTTAAATGAAATTTTGTAGTTCAAAAGGATTAATGCGTAATTTTGAACCATGAAATTATGACTAAGGTTTTACCGACTTTAGGAGGTATTGCATTCTCGCACACGTTGGAATTTTTGGGGTGGGGTATATTTTCTCGGCGTTTCAGAGTGCGAGTGTGTGGATTACGATTTTAACATTGGCTCAAATTCATATATACATATGTATGTACCTTTATTTGTGCGCGAATGTTATCGGGGGTCGATTTATATGAAATTGAGAATTAGGTATTGAAGTTTTATATTTGCATTAGTGAATAGGGTAATTTTTTTGAAAATCAGGTTGGTAGTTTTTGAGATTTTCCCATTTTTATTTAGAAAAATTCGGAGGTACTAAGTCGAATGTCAGTTTGTTAACCATCCTGCGTTGAAAAAAATGAATGTTCCCATGGAAAATGAAGAGTGTTACCAACTTGTGCGCGAAAAATGTTCCTTTCTCAGGAGGGGAGGAGGGAGTTGTAAGTTGTGTATTATCAGTACACGAGATTAAATAAAAAATAATGTGTGGCAAGTTTCGAAAATGAATTTGTATCGGAAAACAATGTCATTTTACCGTTGTTAACAAATGATTCCATTTTTATTTTTTTTAGTGTCAATAATAGTTCTTTCATATTTGATGACTGAAAATTTTTGACGGATATTTCATTCATTAAAGTGGGAGGGGAGGGGGTTATTGGGGTGTAGATAACTGATATAGAAAAGTGAATGAAAATAATACTTGACGAGCTTCGAAAGTGTGCTCACTTTGGAAAACAACGATCAAGTTATATAATATAGCCAATAATGAACAAAATGAAAAAAAAAAGAAGTAGAGATGTAGGAAAATAAGATAGGAAAAGTCGTTGTCAACTTATTCAAAATTAGGTAAATTATACAAATTTGGAAAGCTGCTCTCCTTACTCTACAAAAGATATCAGAAAAATATATCGCTTGGAATTAATATTTCTGACGATAAATTTTATTCACGTCCAAAGCCTGGGAAACAGTAATTTAGGTATTATTCTTGGGAAAACAAAGAAACGTTTCAATAGGGAAATTACATGGTCGGTACCACTTATGTAACTGTGTAAGTGTCTTCTGTCTTTTAGCGGGTAAATATTGCTGGAAAAAATTCAAGTACCAAATAAAATTGATTCACCTAAATTATCAGCACTTTTTCTTTGAAATTAAGTTGTTCAGTATCTGTATCTGGATATGAAGTCAGGAGTTGTTTCTCAGGTTCCAATGGAGAGAAGATTTTGAGAAATAAACTATTCGATACGATTAATTAATAGAACGATATTCAGTTATTCGCGTGCGAATACCTGCTACAAATATTTGTATTGCCTTATTCAAATTTCCTCTCCCGCGTTACGTAAGATGCAATTTGATGAGATTTGATCAATGATGAAAATGGACGGCAGTTTCCACTATTTTTGTCGAACGGATCTGTCTGAATTTTTCTACTTTCTTACATAACCGTGTACTGTATTCTTTAAAAAAAAAAATTAAATACAGGTCCTCTTGTAATACACATTTGCTGAGTACACATACAATGATAATTTTTCTCTTATCTACAAATGAAAGGACAAGAAGGAAGGGAGAAAAATAGCCATTTTGATAAGAAAAATTCGAGCGATTGGAAATTGTTCGCGGATCAAAAGTTAAGAGAGCAAATTTTCTCAAAGAGTTGATCGGGAATGCCAACAAAAAACAATTTTTACTTTTACCGACTTTTTACTTGGAAAAAGTGAGGTATTACACCCGTCGCAAGGTATATAAGGGGAGGAAGCAATGAACTTTCTCGACGTTGGAGGTCCTAGACCACTTATAGCCTAGTGAGAAAATCGAGGTTTCATATACAGTTATATAAGATTTTTTTAGTCCACACAACTCCTCAAAAAGTACTGGTTGTATTTTTATAAAATTTGGCCAAGTTGTAGTGGATTATCTGGCGTTGGGAATGTGCATGTTTTTCCTCAATTGGATAAGTAGTTGAGTAACTCTCAATTTAGTAGTGTTGTTTCTTGGAAAGTATCAATCGTATTATTTTCGTATCATTAAATTACGTTGAAGTGTATTCAAAATTATTGCCGTGTAATTTTGGGATCGAATGGACGAGTGGTTCTTGAGTAATTCTCAAAATATGCGTATAAAGCCGTCGGGGCTCGTTCAGTTTGAGTTCTTTTGCCTGAAAAACAATGGGCTTGCTTGAATTCTCAATACCAGAATTAATTTGACTCATAGAACAAGTTCCCGGCGTTCCTCGTTTAAGTTTGTTAAGGAAGCCGTCGTTTTTCCGAGTCCCTAAAGTAGGTCAAGATCATTGATGACGTCATAGAGCGTCGTGTGATACAGATTCCAGAATGACCCCAGCCCAAAGACATATACATGTCAAAAATCTCCCCGCTAATTATTTCGAAATCCGACCGGGCGTAATACCTTCCAAGGTCGGTAAAAAAATGAGAAAGCTCGACCTAAATGTACAATAATTATATTGTATACTGTACGATCTAGTTTTCAATTTTCATTGATATGTAAATATTCGACGTAACACAATATCATCAAAATTGTTTCAAAAAGCTTTTTTCGATATTTCAGGTAGAATATTATACGACGTAGCTTGCAAGGTTTGTCAGGATAACTCATCGGGTAAACATTACGGTATCTTCGCTTGCGACGGTTGTGCTGGATTCTTTAAAGTAAGTGAGAATATTTTGGATGCCTATCCTGAGAACTGTCATAACTCTCTATAATACGTACTTTAATACAAGTAGCAGCCAGAATCCAAGATCACTAGACAAACGTAGGTCTGCTCATTCGAACGAATTGAGGGGTGGGTAAGACCGGGAGGGTAAACGTACGAGTGACGTCACTGCGTTACCCGAGTTACAATACTTACAACAATTGATCGAGACTAGAACATACGATTTGAGCAAAAATTCAAATTCCTTCCTTCGAAATTTATTTGTATGTGGTTTTTCGATTCAATTTTCTGGCAAGGAAGGAAGTGACTCTGACAAAACGGGATATTGTTTCGGTCTGTGTCACCCGAGTACTGTATTTCACGAAATATTTCGAAAATCTTCATCTTTTTATGAAGTAATTTCTCCGGATCACCCCGTCAAACAATTTTTCGATGTTGATGGGGCGATTGCTGATTTTTTTTTGCGAAGCGGTCGAGAATTTACTTCTTAATTATGATGAAGAGAAGACATCATTCATTCCGCCCGCATCATTTTAACAGCTTCCTCTTCCGAAAAATCATCTTTTCATATCATTTATTCTACCGTGATTTTTCATAATATGTCTCATCTACAAAATTTTATTTCTACGGTACTTTCTCCGCTTTCTTCCAAATTCGATACTAAAGTTTATTCTAAATTTTGTCTCTTTCGAACTCATCTGAGTACTAAATACGGTCAAAATCGTCCTTTCGTTCATCATTTCGATACATTGTTTTCACCTCCTCGGCCTTTACCTGATCACGAAATTTTTCTATCAACATTAGTCACGTACCAACAATCCGATGTTTCATTACTTTCCTGCACAATAAATCCTTCTGTCACGACCGATCCATCGACTTCGACTTTCTTTCTTTCTGAAGGTTCTACCTCCTTCGCTGTCACTATCGATTCATCAACTTTGACTTCTTCTCCTTCCTCGTTCGAGACTCCCGATATAGTTTTCCAATTTCTCAGTTATTTTCCTTTTTCCTTTATTCATTCTGTTAAACGGCTAATTAATAGTAATCCTCCAACATTTTCAATTTCCTTGAATGATTTTCCTTGTCCTTACCAAGTTCCTGCCCATATCCATACAAATAATCATCCTATTCATTCCCCTTCATATCCTCAAAAATTTTCCTTCCTCTACCTCGGGTGTCACAAAGAGGCGTCAAATCCACGACTATCTGCAAACGAAGTCATCGTCCGTTTTAAAAGTACAGGTTCGTTTATTTATAATTTTATGTTTTTCCTTATCCGGAACACAAGCCGGATATTTTCCCGTAGAATTTCCCGAATGGTGGAACTTATGTTGTACGATGTCTAATGTCTATCTAGTAAATACTTCGCGACCACGTCACGAAATAATGATATTTTCTTTCTCTCATTGTGGGTCTATTCTTATCCGGAATACAAGCCGGATATTTTCCCGGAGAATTTCCAGGATAGTAGGACTTGGAATTTTTTCTTCTTCGTACATGAGGTATCGCGGCTAGTAATTTTTCTTTCTTTCAATTTAGGTATTTTTCTTATTCGGAATACAACCCGGATATAGTAGGACTTCCAACATTTTTGTTCGAATTTTTTCTTGTTTGTACATGAGGTATCTTGATCAAAAATGGCAAAGTTTCCCTACCTGGAAATTCTCTGGAAAAATGTCCGTGAAAAATGTTAGTTTCTTATCCGGAAAAGAAATCGGATATTTTCCCGGATAAGGTACTTCGACATTTTGCGAACAAATATTTTTACTCCTAACATATAGAGAAACAAAAAACAAGGGAGACGAGGGGGGAGGGGGTGGGGTAAAAGCGGATATTTTCCCGGAGACTTCGACATTTTTCTAACGACGATTATTCCACCTAGATACTCTCTGTTGTACGACATTTTTCTGAGTTAGACTGTTTATTCGTATCAATTTTTTGAATACGCGTTATAAGCTATTTCTCTTACGCGATTTGAAAAGAAAAAGAAAAAACGAACCTAAGGAGAGAAGAAATACCAAAAAAATGAAAAAAACTGTGACTTGAATTATTTGATACACTGTATATATAATATTTTTCCTGTTTTAAATTGACTTTTTGTATTGTTATTTATCAAAATTGCTTGATTTTCTATTATATCTGTTATAAAAACTTTGTTACACGATATAATCCGAGAAAATAACCATTAATTTATTCTCAAATCGCTTTACAGAGGTATACGTGTATCATCGCAGTACACTGTATACCGGTATACGTTCAAAATGTTCAAAATTCCCGCTGAAACGGGTCTCCGAGTGACGTTAGTTACAAGTAACCAATCACAGCGCGTCTCTTTCAATGAGCAGACCTACGTTTGTCTAGTGATCTTGGCCAGAATCAACATTATTTCAAAATTTAAATTATTTATCTCAAAATCTGATTACAGTGTTCCTTTCTTGCAATAATTTGTTTCGTTTTTTTTCTTACTTTACTTTTCTTCCTTACAGCGTTCTATTCGAAGAAATCGCCAATACATTTGTAAAGGAAAAGTAGAAGGAAACTGCGTCGTCGACAAAACCCACCGAAATCAATGTCGAGCATGCCGACTAAGAAAATGTATCGAGGAGGGAATGAACAAAGATGGTAAATAGTTTTCATATAAGTGAACACAAATGCGAATTTTTGAATATGAGGACTTCATGATAATAATTACACATAAAAATCGATATCACATTCACAGCTGTTCAACATGAAAGGGGCCCTCGAAATTCTACGTTACAAAGACAGTTGACTTTGTTCTACAAAGAACCATCAGAAGCACCCTCGCTTTCCCCGGGACCCGATTTAACGTCTTCCAGAATTTCATCCACCTCCGGTAACGGGGACGATTCACCCGAACGTATTCAACAGCTTCACAGGCCATTCCTTCATCTATATTCAATGCATATGCATCCTTTGAGCATGCTACCTCCGGTATGAAATCGCTTCAACTTTTTCTGTCAATACATCAACTGACAATACCGATATAGGCTCTGTTGTTCTTCCAGCTGACGATGGCTATGTCTATACCAATATTCGATAGCAATATGATTCGTGAATGTACGGCTGGCGCGATAATGGATAATGTGAGATGGGCTGCGAATGTACCGAAGTTCGTCAACCTGCCAAGAAGCGATCAAGTACGTAGTTTATTACTACTGACTACGTAGAAAATCGAGTATTACACTCGTCACAATGGAAACAGAGGGAGGAGGAAATGAATTTTCTCGATGTTTTAGAGGTCGTAGCTCATCGTTACGTCATTAAAAGATTTTGAGGTTTTCTTATATGATACAATCATATGGATCAAAATTTGCTACTCGATAAATTTCTGGAAACTCGGGCAAGTTATGCACGTTTTTCGCGGATGTTAGGATCGTCACCAGAGATTCGATAATAAAGGAACGGATGCAACTGGCGTGGACAAAAGAGGGAGGAGGAGTTGAAGACCGGGAAAGCCATTGATAAATTAGGGTTATTCCAGAATCATCGAAAATATCAAAAATTGAAGATTCTTAGTTTACAAAAATCCCTAATTTGAAAATTCTATTTATATGAAGTAAATGTAGGTGAATGATGACTAGCGCGATATGGATAGTATGGATTACGGATATTAAATCAGAGAAAACCCGCAAGACTTGAAGGAAAGTTAGAGGTATCCTAATAATGATGATACCTTTATAGTTGAAATGATTTGTATATTCATTTGGGTATTTAACGAGTGAAATCGACTAATAGAATTTCAAAGTGTATAGCCTACATCATGGAAGGAAAAAATGAAATTGAAGAATAATTGTGAATTCTGCTCCTTCCAACCTAAAAATACTTTTCATCATTACGAGTATGTCTATATCATGATACATTCCAATTTCTTGGCTGTTGGTATACATTTAGATACAGAGGCTTTTCGAAAGCAATCATTGGCCGAAAAGATTTTAAATTCGAGAGTGGTTAACCCCTATTGAGTAGTGACACAAATATATGCGTGTTTTCTTGTCTTCCTAAATTGGCTATGTTCGTCTTATTAATTTCACATTGACAATTACTTGTGCTGTAGTATACCTGCTGTCTGCTACCATATGCCCAATTAGAACGGTTTGCGGTGAATAAATTAAGAAGATGTCACGCGGCAAAGGGTGAACTAGCAATGGTGGCTTATAATGATACGACTTTATTAAGCGCGTGCTTCGTTCTGTTATTCCAATTCCTTTCACACGTAATTGACATTATTCTTATAGTTATCTGAAAAGTGCGGTACATTTTCTGACACAAAAAATATCGAAAAGTACGAATTACGAGGTAGAAAAAAGAAACAAACACCTGCCGGGAAAAAAAGGTTTGATTTAAAAGTTGTTGATCGTATGCACGAAAATGTGAAATACACACCCTCCATTCGATAACCAGCAACCAAAATCTGACGATTCTATCTTTCGTGATGGCTGATACACATGAGCTAGCCTGAACGGAAACTTCTTTTTTTTTCTCCTTTTTTTCGTTAACTCCGCCTTCGCTGATGATTTACGGTTGAACGCATAACCAGCGAATCATCGGACGTTCTGATCCACCTTTCAAATTACCTATAATATTATTTTCCTTCTTTTTTGTACGAACTGATCTCGTTTCATTTTTTCTTTCTCACATAATGGAATTTTTATTTTTATTGCAGAGAATATTACTTAAAGCAAGTTGGCATCACCTCTTTGTATTGACGGCCGCGTATGTGTTGCCGCAGACGGAGCTGAAAACATTGCTAGAAATGTTTGAAGCGAACAGAAAATTCGTAAATAATTTCGAAGCGAGAAGACTGCATGTCCCTTATAGTCAATTGTATAAACAAATTGAAGCATATTACGAAATAATAATACAAATGCAACGGGTACGAATCGATGCGATCGAGTATTTTTTCATGCGAGCAATCATGTTATTTAAACCAGGTGAGTTGAACGCATACGTAATATTTCAAATTCAACACCTAAGTTATCAATACCTAGAGGATTTTTTCCTCAAAAAATGCTGATTTGGTACGTAGGGTTTGTACATAAAAAGCTGGCTTTAGAAGGTCATCAATATAATAATTAAACGAGATGGCCCTCCACTTCGAATTTTGAGGGATTCGTATTTGGACAAATGCTCAGCTTTCTGTAAGTGTAACACAACCATAGGGAAATCCAATGTAGTCCTACAAGAGCATTCCTTAATAAAGAATTATCATTCATTTCTATTTCGAATAAAAAGTTATCGCTTATCGTTGATTCTCCTTGATTATTTTCATCGTCATTCTGGTCCCCGTCAGATAGATTTGCTAATACCTACTTACGCATTAAAAATAAAGTCGACTGTTTTCCAAAAAGAAGAAACTATAGAGCCGTAGCCTCGTTGTTTCGAATGCCTTCAAATTCGACGAATAATAGGAATACCATTAAGACAGTTTTCAATGTTACGACACATTTAAATAAAGAGTAGAGACATACGACATTTGTAAACGTGTCTCTACTCTTCAGAATAATACGAAGTTCACATTTTAGTTTCTTCAACCGTCGCAAGGCTTATAAATAAAATGTACCTAATGTTAAACCGAATTCGTGTAATTTTAAAATTTGTGAACTCGAAGCCTTTCTGAATGAGTTTGTCGAGAAAATATACTCGTAATTTTTACAAAATTTTTCCGCGATCATGCCATCTAATTTTGTGAGCTAGTCTTTATTGAATTAATACTCGTACGCCTGCTAAATTCCACTTCTTGGCAAAATCTCGAAATCATTTTTGCTACATAAAATGAAACACAACATTAAATGTATTCCTATGTTATTATTAAATAGTTCACTGCAGAACAAAGGAAGATAAAACGAAAGAACCACTAAAAGAAGTTACCCAAATTGAAGCCCTTCACGAGGAATATGAGCAACAACTGAAAAATCACGCCATCACCGTATACGGACTGCAACCTCAGAAATTGTCACAGATTCACGAGGCGCTGAGCTACGCAAGAGACGTTTCACCCAACATTATAGAGGATATCTTTTTTCGCCCCACTATAGGAGCAAAGAGTATGACGGATGTTGTTGGTCAAATATACGAACGTGAGTATCAGGAAGACAAGTGACATCGGATCGTGAAAATCTGTTTCTCGTTGTATATTATTATGGTCACCTTTTTGGTATCTCATAATATACAAAACATATTAATGTGATTTTTTCTTAATATTATTGTAATCTTACATACGAGATTTTTTCTTTTCTTTCCTCTTAAGATTAAAATATACTCGTATTTATACACACAAAATACTACGATGATAAACTGCATCTAAAATTTGTGATTTTTAAATATCATGTATACGTATCTTTGTAGAATTGAAAGTTACCGAGAATTTTTATTTTTTTACACATTATGTATCATGCGGAAGAAATATTACTTTTATTAAGTGTAAATCCGTATATTTTAAGAATCGTGTCTTTATTAATTAGATAAGTTCGCAATAATTGAAATTGCACATGTACCCCCCTTCCTTAATACTTATCTCGAATATGCATAGTATCTAGGTATTATAAATAAAATAAACCACGAATATGGTAAATTTTAGGTCTCAAGGAAAAACTGCGGCTTAAATTTGCATAACCCCAACAACGTAAATCTTGTATGAGAATACTCATCTATTTCAGTGGAGAACTGGCAATTAAGGCTACATCCTTAAAAAACGTCCGCGTCTAGAAAGTCACGACCTGATGTGCGGACTTTCTTTGCAATTGCTAACGTTGTTGATTCTTTTCATTAAAAAAAAATCTGGTGGTACTCATGAAATCCCAACTAAAAAGAGTGAACACGATTCACACAACCATATTAATAAATATAGGAAATACCTACATAATTCGGGTGGAAATGAACCACTTGACTGAAAATTAAATGTATGGTATCAACACCATCAAATAATAATCTTTCTAATTTCCTAGAATTTTAGTACGAAACCTGTTTTATGGGGGTTATTTCGCGAAAATTATCAAGTATAGCATATTCCATTCTATACTTTTGAGAATAGACGCGTCGCTGATGTCACTAAATTTAGTTTTCAGTCGGAAAAAGGATCCTTTCAAGTTGAATTATTCAAGTGTTTTCTATGTATTTATTTGGTTGTATAAATCTTTATTTTTTAATCTTTTTAATTGGGATTCTATCGGCACCACCAGATTTCTTTCTCCCAAAATGTTCCATTTTTCAATTAAATACTTCCAGAGGATATCATGATATTATCGAATCAGCAGATGGAATTGAGAAAATCTCTACACAGGAAGAACTTGAAACAACGAGCTCGAATCGCGACGTCATCAGGAAATTTGAAAAGAAGTAAAAAAATGACGGCTTCCTTGATGAAGTTGAACGAGGGACGCATCAGAGAACCTGTTTTACGAGTCAAATTGAATTTGGTATTGAGAATGCAAGGAAGTCTAGACCTAGTATAAAGCTAGTATAAAGAAGGCTTAGACCTACTATAAGCCTAGTATAATATAGTTCGAGAGTCTCAATTTTTCTTGACTCTCGAGCTATATATGATAGTAGGGGGACTTGAAATAATTTCGATCTCTAAGCTGTATATGATAGGAAGGGCTTTAGAAAAATGTCGACTTCCAAGCAATATAAAATGATAGAAAGGGGACTTGGAAAAATTTCGACCTCCAAGCTATATATGATAGGTGGGGAGGGTCTTGAAAAAATTTCATCCTTCAAGCTATATACAAAAGGAGTCAACATTTTTCCAAGTTTTTCGCCGGAGGCGCATGGCGAACGGCAAATTTCTCAAATAACCCCCAATTCCCTATTAAAATCTACTTAAGAATTATGGTACATCAATATGCGGATACGTCTCGTTCCCATTACCTACGAGAATAGAGGAACGTATTTTTTGAATGATGTGGACATTTCGGAAGTTGAAACCAAATCTTACTGAGGGCATGAAATTTTTTCCAGTCTTCTTTTATGGGGGTCCAAAGCTAGAAATTCCCTCAATTGACCCTTGTTCTTAAAGAGGCGTAAATTTTGAAAATTTTCCCCAATTTTCCTTTCCATAAATATGGCTTAAAAATTAGAGCTCTTCTAAGTTCTCCTCCTCATTTCAATAGCTCGAAAGTCGAAATGTTTGCCTTCTAAAGTAGATAGAAGCTCTCATCCTAATGACATCACAATGGAGCGTACACCGAATGAAGGATATTTTCGCCAAAATGCCTTCCCCGTCAATAAACTCATGTCACCTGTCAGGCAGTGCTTGATTATTCGAAAAAAAATGGAAAAATGTCTTCATCTAACAAATTGAAAAACAAAATATGAAGTAATTACTTAATTATAGAAATGTTCAGAAAAACTTGCTGCTAATTCCCAGAAAAAAATTCTTGGTTTATATCTCTCACATAAAACCTTTCCTACATTGTCGAAATTTTTCCAAAGACACAGGTCAATTCGTAGGTCCGTCTTCCTCTCCTCCTCCTCTTTCTATACCCCTAAACGTCATTCGGAATCGGGAGCGTGATGTTAAGGTCCTTCGTTAGGCTCACTAAATGGGCCCTTGCACCTTTCCTCTCTCTTCCATACTTGGGTAAGGCTACAACTTAAAAGTCGGGATTTTTTCAAATTCCAAGATCAAGAACGTGTACATCTGAATAGATAAATTACCTTGAGTGTTCATGGAGGGATGAAGGCAACCATTGTATTTATGTATACTCGTATCTGGTGAAGGGTATGCTTGACACAGAAAAAATACGCGTAAATATTCTAAAATATAGGTCCCGGGGCGACTAATAACTGTCCACGAAGTTAATCAATTATCATGAAATTTTTTCATAGTGTTAGATGAGTGCTTGACACAGGTCTAAAATTTATTTATAACTTATCAAACCATTTAGAAGCCTCGTTATCGACGATTGAAAATGCTTAAAATATATCACTTTTTGATCGTTGATGACAAGAGTTCTAACTAATATTATGAGTTATGAATTAATTTTAGACCTGTATCAAACACTCATCTAAAGCACTCTGAAAAATTTCATGACAATTGATTCATTTTGTGGACAGTTATTTGTCGCCCCGCGACCTATACTTTTGTATATTTACGCGTATTTTTTCTGTGTAAAGCATACTCTTAATCTAGTCTACAGCTAATCTAGACTGTTTGATGATCTCAAAAGTCGTATGCATGTTAGTCGGTTTCGACTTCCTTTCCGATCAAAAGTTATAGTTGAAACGATTGAGCAGCGTTTGAAAACAACAGAGAAGACAAATTTCCCAGAATTTCGAGCTCGAATTTACAATTAGGCGGAAAACTACAAGCGAGGCCAAAATCAAGCTAAATGGATTGGAACGGATTCATCATCTTGCAAAGAGAGCGAGAAACTTGTTTGAAAGGTTACCTCTTATATTACATAAATTGCTCTTTCTATTATAAATCGAACTGATTTGATCAATGTTTTCTGTTAGTCAGGTGGGGTCAAAGTATCGAAATTATTTAGTTCCACCTCCTCCGAAGAATTTCGAACATTTAAGTAATTTTTCAATGACAAAACAGTTACTAGAAGTAAAAATAGAACAAATCAATTTTGACGTAACTAACCAGTTCATGTCATTTGATAAGAGATGATGAGTAATGGTGGACATTTTCACTAATGGACAACCCTCTGCAGAACAGGCTCTTTGTTCAAAATACGATTAATCATTCGTGGGCACGTGATAAGAAGAAAAATATTTGATTTTATGAAAGATGTTGAAAAGCTTATAAAATGGGGTCATTCTTCAGTCTGCAAATTCTATAAGATTTTTTCGCTCACTGACGTCTCTTTCATGAGTTAAATGTAGCGTTAGATCTTGAAGAGAGAGTTGGTCATCTGCGAGACATTAGTCTGCTTGCAAAACATTGAAGGTGGAATTTGTATAACAACTTCTGAAAATACCTAATAAAGTTTACAAATATAATTGATAATAAGTCCTCCGAAGCTCATACAAAATAATAGACGAAGAAGAAAAAAAAAAAAGACGAATAATTTGCTATTCTAGTGTAAGTGCAGCATATGCTATGGAGAAGGGCCTGGGGGCTACGCTAAACAACGCAGGATTATCTTTTTGGCCGATGTATGTTGTATATATATGCAGCTGCAACCGAGTTGAAACCATCTTGATTCAAGATTTACCTGCGCACAGTATGCATCAGCATACCACAAGCAAGTATACTGTGCAGAGTACCCATCACGATATTCATTCCCGAGGACACGCTCTGATCGCCATTTTGTCGTTAAATCTCACTCTTTTTTTTTCGCTTCTTTCAGACGAACTAATGCCTAGCCCAGGTTTTATATTCTCCAACAATTGGGCGAGAAATTTTTGGCTTCCCGATTTTGTGTACGAACTCGGATACAAAGGGTGAGCGTCTGTGTTTGTTCTGTACCACAGATAGAGAGTGTTTGCGATCAGACGTCGTCACAAAGAGGTTGGACTTTTTAGCTTGCCTTTTCCATCGAGTAGGTCAAATAATAGACTGCGCGTACATGCTTACTCTATATAAGCTAAGATTATGTAAATGAGGTTTGGACGATTATTTAGCGATAATGTCGTATTACATCGAACGCTGCGTGTTTCCTGTCATCTTCGACATTATCGAAGAATGTGCTTCATTTTGCGTACCCCACAGACTAATTAGTTTAGACAATATCGTGTGGATACCGGCTAATTTTATCGAGGATTTTTTCAAACGATTATCCTATTGTGGGAAAGTGAATCGAGAGAGTTTCACTTGTTACCGCCACCATCTCGCACTAATGAAGGGTGCTAACCTTTGTCTATACAGTACACTACATTCGAGTATGACATTCCTATATGTGCGCCTACACCTATATTTATTCGCAGGTGATTCAAGGGTACAAGTAAATTATGAGGGTATAAGTGACGCGTATCAAGCTTACTCGTATACGTAATTATTCTTACATGACGATATTCGACGCGTGCGAATGGAATACCCCTTTTCGGAAGACATATCGCGACTTCGCGTCATATGATTCGATGAGCCAGAAAATAATTAAGCAAATGATTTCTGTAATTATTATTGATGAAAAAAAAAAAAAATACATATTTCGCTTCATCTATAGAATGTAGTGAATAATCATCTGGAAATCTCCAAATACCATGTCCGAGGAATTTATTTGATTTCAATAACCGAAGACGTGTTGTTCGGAAAGGAAATCTTTTTACAAGGACTTTCAACCCATATTCTGATAATTCAAGTTTGAAGGAAATAGTACTTAAGTAACACTTAGAAATTGGAAAATTGTAGTGTCCTTTATGAATGCACCAAGGTGTGAGCTCTCTAAATTTAAAGCAAGAATTTTGTACAGCATCAGGAATGACTCAAAGAACATTCGATCCTCGGCCTCTCTACAAGAAGATCTTGGGAACATGAACATCGATTCCGATCATTTATCATGCCATCTTTTGACGCGATCTCAATATTTACCTGTATTCCATTCTATGTATACCTGGCCATTAAACATCATTACCGAAAAGTGGCCTAATCTCTCAGGAATATGAACTGCTCCGGACAGGGAAACATTTTTCGAGATGAAGATAATTTATTTTTAGGACCCAAAATAACAAATAGGTGAGACTGATGTCAAAGCAAACTCAAAATGTCGACTAACATCCCATTTTCTGTTCTTTGCACGATTTCAATCTCCTTCAATGACGCCTGTTTTACAAAATATAACATTATAATTGACTGATTTACTCTGACGTCGCAAACCTGATTTTTTTTTTTTTCTTTTTTTTCTTATTATTTATTATTATACAAGAACTGCCGATTTGGCAACCACTCGCACCTTTCACATTTAGTTCGCTTAGAATAGTACAGACACACATTTGTGCCCGTTACAATTATAACCACTAGATTATCTTGTACTTATGCACTTTTGACTAAACTAACATTACACTACTTATGCTACCTATGTATACATTTTTATGTCTAGAGGTGTACGCCTCTTCAATGGGGTCACAGGTGGCTCATCCAGCAATCGATTAGCCAAGATGTTGGGATGGTGTAACTCCTTGTTTCGTACTTTGTGGCGTGTTTGCTGAGAATCTCTTCGACCGTTTCCATATTCAGATCATTGTGTAGCACGTCGTTCCGGATGTACCAGTGTGCACCCGTCATTCTTCTTAGTATGTAATTTGTAGCCGTTGCAGGATGAAAATATTTGTCTCAGCCGCACAACCCCATACAGTGGCCGCGTAAGTCCAGATAGGTTGTAGAACGGTGATATAGAGCAAGCGTTTATTTTGCAGATTGAGTTTGTTTCTGGAATGTAATAGCCAGTACATAGATCTAAGACGGAGTTTTACTTCCTCTCTTTTTTTGAAAATATCGGGTTTCCGGTTGAGTTTTTCGTCAAGATGAACATAACGTCATGTTTCCGTGTTTTTCCCTTTTTTCCCAATATTCTCATTCTCCAGATTTTCAGTTCCATCAACCATCATTCACTTTAAAAGATTTGCTTGTAAAATCGAGAAAAAAGGATCTACAATCAACAATGTAACCTGACCTCTCGCCAGGAGTGTAGGGGGATTTGTTGCGTACCACAGACCGGCATCACACTACAATCCGACGGTCTCAAAAAAGTAGAAAGTAAGGAACTACATGAGATAGGTATGCGCAAGTGATAAGAATAGGACCGTCACCGCGTTGATAAAATGAAAGGAGGAGCAATCTAAGTCCTAAGAGAATTTTTAACATATCAAACACCAAATACAAGAATCTAGCGACAAAAAAAAACGAGAACTCATTTATTTTTTCGTTTCCACTAATACATGTAAGAATATACTGCTGCATATTCTTGCACGCTGGCACTCGCAGACAAAATAGGTAGTCGTAGTTGTTATAAGAGATTAGAATAGAGATAGCGAGTGTCAGTTAACTCACGTTTCATACGTGTAGTCACTCCCCCGTAAGGTACCACCTTGACGCGGTGGGGGGGCCTACGTGGTGTGTCGTCTGTTCTCTGATGGTGGCGTGCTCTGGGCTGTGGCTTTGCTGGGCGTTGGCGTGTTTGTGGATGGGGTGACAGGCGAGTGTGCGGCACAGATTTGAATGCGTGGGATGATGAATGAATGAAGAGGTCCGGTTCCGGGTGCCATTGACTGGGCTGACCCCCCGGGCTGTGCGTCACCTGGAATCGAGGGGTTCATTGGCAGAACAGGCTGACCGCATGGGCTGCTACATGAACTCTGTCTCGCGCGAGTAGTTGCGGTCTTGGCGTGCTGACTGGGCTGGCCACCCGGGATGCGCTGCTGGGCCTATAAACTAGGATGGCGTCTTGTGCTGGGAGGGTGCACATTGGGGTGGCTCTGGTGGGTTCCCTCCATGGTGCGGCGTCCTGTGTCTGTATGGTGCTACGCTGTGCCGGGTGGGTGCGTATTGGGGCTGCTCTGGTGGGTGCCTTCTGTGGTGCTTGACTGAGCTGAGTTGTCTGGTACCCTTGTGAATGCTGGGGTACTGGACTTGAGTGTCGAATGTGAGGATAGTGAGGTGTTGGCTGCGACTGTTTCACTTTCTGTCTACTTCTGGTCGGCGTTTGGTGGCGTTATGGTTTGGTGGCGGGCTGCTGTTGGGGTGCGGGTGGGGCGCTGCAACTAAGAGTACTAGGAGAAGGATACTCCGAGGCTAATTAAACCGTAGGGAAGGAAACCCTATACTTTTTTAAAAAACCACCTGTCTCCTTGCAGGTTAGGGCACGGGCCCATAGGATAAGGGAAGGACAACCCCGACAGAAAACCGTCAACTGGTGTAGGCAGTCACACGTGCATCAGGATCATCTTCATGTATGGGGTTACGTACTGTCTGGTGGCCCTCACGTCCTGTATGAATGGGGTTACGTACTGCTTTCATAGCCTTCACGTCCTGTTTGTATGGGGTTACGTATCGCCATCTGGACCTTCACGTCCCATACCACTCTATTTGCCTGGCCCTGGTGGAGTCCCTTCCAGTGACTAGGTAGGAGATGGAAAACTCTGACAATGAAAACCCGGTCATAGCCGTAAGGTGTGTGCCTTTCCCTGCAAGGACCAAGCAGCTTGCGGGGGAAGTATGGCTCTGCAAGATGATCTGGGAAGGCGGAAGCAGCTTCCCAGATGACGCCTCACACTGCAACTTATTTACAGATGAAAATGACAAATGATGAAGAGTCTGGTGCTGTTTCGGATACAGCAAACCGGCTCCCCACGCTGATGCGCTCAGGCGGCGAGGGGTCGGCGGGTATCGTCCCGGAATCCAATGATGAGGCAAACAACAGGGCGGAGGAAGCCCAAGAGACAGTTGACGCTACCAGTCAAGATGGTAAGCAGAAGGATGAAGAGAAGTCTACACCAAATGTAGAAGTGGAGTTGATTAGCTTTGATTCCCCACTGGCGTTGGGGACCCCTCCTACTGCGAAAGCAACAACGCCGCCATTGGAACGCGGGTATCATTCTTCCCCAGAAGATATCCGTACCCAACAGCAGAAGAAGAGGCCGGGCAAAAGGCTCAGGGTTGAGGGTGAGTCCTCACCTGAGACCCTTTTCACACGTGTGCCAGCTCCACCCAACCTGCCAGGAGGAAAGTTGAGAAAGGCCAATGCGGAGCTCAACAAAGTCATTGCTGCGCTCAAAGAGGAAAGCATGAGGAAGGACCTCAAGTTACTGAAGCTGCAAGAGGACCTCTCCGAGCAGCTCTCAAGAACCAAGCAGCAGAAGATCCAGCTTGGCAAGCAGCAGGATGAGATCGCGAAGCTCCAACTGCAGGTGCAACAGGCAATATCAATGAGGCCAAACGCAGAACAGCTCCTTGTAAAGCAATGCTCTGAGCAGAAGCGGCAGATCGAGATGCTGAAGAAGGAAGTGGGTAACCTTCAGCAACGCTTGAAACTGCCACCCACCCAAGCGGCCACCAAGCTGATGCAACCACTGCAGCCAGCACAACTGCAACAACTGCAGCAGAACGCGCAACAGAAGACGCAACTGCCACAGAGGGAGAAGCAGCAAACTCAACAGAAGCGGCAACAGCAACTGCAACAACGACTGCAGCAGCCACAACTGCATCAAGAGGAACTACAACGGGTGCAGCAGCGACCGCGGCAACCGCAGCAACGGCAGCCACCGCAGCCACCGCAGCAACTGCAGCCACCGCAGCCACCGCAGCAACAGCAGCCACCGCAGCAACAAGAGAAGCATCCATCCCAATCCACCAACAGGGCAGATGCAGATGTGCCCAACCGAGAAGAAGGCGCCACCTGGAGTCAGGTCGTGCGACGACGATCTCAAAAGCCTCCCTCTTCCAGGGTCAGGCAACAAGAGAGGCTTCTTGAGAGACGGAAGCCCAAAGGGGCAGCAATTATTATCGCGCGCAAGACTGAAGATGTGCCCTATGCGGATATTATCCGTTCAGCCCGCACCCAGGTCTCAGTAGGCGCACTGGGACTGAAGGTGTCACAGGTGCGGAGCACGCAGAAGGGTGAGATGCTCCTGGAGGTTAAAGGAGCAACAGATGGCGCATTAGAGACCTTCACCTCTAAGCTGCAGGAGGCTGTTGGTAATGTGGCTACAATACGCCAGCCAAACCGGCAGACAAGGATTTTAGTCCTTGGGATTGAGCGTTCGGCAACCGAGGCAGAGGTACTTGCTGCAATGCCAGAAGGTTCCAATGCTAAGGTTGTAAGTCTTGAGCCAATGGGACGCGAACGCCAGATGGCCAGGGTGCAGCTATCCATCCCAACTGCACTGGCGCTCCTCAAGGGAGGAAGTATAGAAATCGGCTGGAGCGTATGCCGCATTAGATCCCTAGAAACAAAAGGAAATGCCCAGCGCTGCTATAAATGCCTCCAAGAGGGGCACATAGCAGCTGCCTGCAAGAACACCGCAGTGGGCAATGTTTGCTACCGATGTGGCCAAGAAGGGCACGTGATCCGGGACTGTCGACATCAACCCAAGTGCCCCGTGTGTAGCCAGGTTGATGGACGCGACACTGGACACATAGTGGGTAGCCGAGGATGCCTGGGTGCTGCCCAGAAGCCTGCCCGCAAGACCGCTCCTCGAGGCGGCAGAAGAGGACCAACAGCCTCCTAATGGCAGGGACGCTCAAGTTCCTGCAGGCCAACCTTCAGCACTGCCAACTGGCCCAGGACCTTCTCTGGCAGTTTGTAGCTGAGGAGGGAACGCACATTGTAATTGCCAGTGAGTATTACAATGTTGCGAAAAGAAAAGGATGGTACACAGACCGTACTGGCTTAGCGGCCATTGGTGTTTGCCCAGAGTGTCCAATTGCTCCGGGAGAGGTTGAAAGAGGGGAGGGGTATGTTGCTGTGAAGATGGCCGACATGGTTGTCTACAGTTGCTACTTCTCTCCGAATCGCCCCTTACCGGAGTTTGAGGACTTCCTGAAGAAATTAGAGGAAAGCTTGTCCAGATGGCAAGGTGAAAAATTCATTGTGGCTGGCGATTTTAATGCCAAGTCAGAAGAGTGGCGATCAGGCCGTACGGACATCCGTGGGTATGCCTTGGGGGAGTGGATTGCTTACAATCGACTGGAAACAGTCAATGTTGGCAACACTCCTACCCGAGTGCATCAAGGATACGGGTCCATTATTGATATCACCTTTGCCTCAGAGAGCCTAGCCCGAAAAATAGAAGGCTGGGCGGTACTGGACAAGGAGCTATCTGGGAGCGACCACCGGTGTATCGGCTTCTCCATCCGCCGGGAAGTTGAGGTCGCTGCTCCACAAAAGCTGGTAAGAAAGTGGGCCGTTAGGAAACTGAATAGCGACCGTTTGAAGGCTAGCTATCTTGCTCTCACATGGGATCAAGAAGAAGAGCAAGAAGGCAATGCGGAGGTGGCAGCCGAGAGGATGATCAAGACTCTCACCAAAGCTTGCGATGTAGCCATGCCCAGGCAAGGTCCACCAAAGAAGAGGAGGGCTGTTTACTGGTGGACCAACAAGATTGCTGAATTGAGAAAAGAGTGCAACCGTCAGCGCCGGATATACCAGCGTAGTAGTGGCCGCGATGGGGCGCGGGCGGTTGCACCCGAATACCAGCTGGCTCGTAAAAGGCTGAAGAAGGCCATCAAGGACAGCAAGAGTGCTGCATGGCGAGAGCTATGTGAGATGGCAGATGACGACCCATTTGGAAAGCCTTATAAGCTAGTGCTGAAGAAGCTCAAAGGCCTCTCAGCAATGAGCCGAATGGAGCCGGATGTTGTGGGTCAAATCATTGATGGCTTGTTCCCACAGCAGCCACCACGAATGGTAACGCTACCAATAGTAGAAGAGGATGGTATATCCCTCCTAGGCACCGAGGAGGTTGATGCAGCAGTCAATAGACTGCGGGGTAAGTATTGGAAGGCTCCAGGCCCGGATGAGATTCCAAATCCAGTCTGGAGCGCCATACATTCAGTTGACCCAGCACTGCTTGTTGATACATTCAATGCGGCAATTGTTGGGGGACTGTTCCCTGTGCGATGGAAGAAAGCCAGGCTAGCGTTGATCGATAAGAAGGATAAACCACCTGGTCTACCATCCTCTTATCGTCCACTTTGTCTGCTAGACAATGTTGGGAAACTTCTAGAAAGAGTGATAGCCAATCGTTTGGAGAGCTATCTGAAGGAAAGAGATATAATCTCTGATAGCCAGTACGGTTTTCAAACTGGACGCTGCACATCAGATGCTGGGATCCGGCTGAAGAGGATAGCCAAGTCAGCGATTGATATGCGCCAGTTTTGCGCAGCCGTCAGCCTCGACATAAGAAATGCGTTCAATTCAATCCCATGGAAGATGATATTGGAAGCTCTTGTGAACGCAGGAGTGCCCGCATACCTGCTCAGGATGATCAGCAGCTATCTTAGCTGCCGTGAAATCCAAGCAGAGACGTCTGCTGGTACAGTAAAGCGCCCTGTTACTTGTGGGGTGCCGCAGGGGTCGGTCCTTGGGCCGCTTTTGTGGTGCGTCGCATTTAACGGAATCTTTAAGGTGAAGCTGCCACCGGGGGTTAAGCTTATCTGCTATGCGGATGACACCCTGGTGGTATGCACTGCCGAAACAACTGTAGCGGTGGAGAGCAGGGTAAACCGGGCCCTAGAGGATGTGACGCGTTGGATCGAGTCGGCTGGACTTGAACTAGCAGCAAGTAAGACGGAGGCCATTTTATTCACGACCCGTCGGAAGTTCAAGCCACCCACCTTTCGCCTGCGAGGTGTGGAAATTGAAACCAAGAAGCAAATGAAATACCTGGGCATCTGGTTTGACTCAACGCTGAGCTTCAGGCACCATTTCCTGATGGCAGCGGAAAAGGCGGGCCGGGTAGTTGGTTACCTAAGCCGCCTGATGAGGAACCTAGGAGGACCGAGAGAAGCAAGGAGAAGGATCATGATGAGCACCGCCTTGTCGATCCTCCTATATGGTGCGCCAGTATGGGCCGACTGCATGAAGATACCATACCGAAGAAGAGAGATGGTAAAGATCCAACGAAGAGCTGCGCTGAGGTGTGTTAGTGCCTACCGCACTGTCTCGACGGAGGCTCTTTGTGTATTAGCACGTTCACCACCAATCAAGCTCCTTGCTGAGGAGAGAGCGGTGGTGTTCGAAGCAAAGAAGAGAACGACGACCAACCGAGAAGCTTTACGGGTCAAGCAGGAGGCCAGGCGCTCCTTGCTTGTAAAGTGGAAAGAAAGAATTGCCCAGAGTGAGCTGGGTACATGGACAACCCGTGTGCTAATACGCGACCTTGATGAGTGGATGAACCGACACCATGGTCAGCTAAACTTTCACCTGACGCAGGTGTTAAGCGGCCATGGCTGCTTCAACAAGTACCTTCACGAGAAGTTAAGGAAAGTTGAGCAGGCAACGTGTTCGCACTGTAACCAAGGGCGGGATGATGGACCACAACACACCTTATTTGAGTGTGAGGCGTGGAGGCGTGAGCGGGACGAGCTTAGTCGGTCTCTCCAAGAGATCGGGGTAGATGAAGCGCTCGACCCGAGTAGCCTGGTACCCACCATGCTAGGTTCCGAAGAAGCATGGAACCAGGTGTCTGCATTTGCGGCCACCATCATGAAGAGGAAGATGGACCAGGAATGGAATAGGCAAATGCAGAACCACGCTATGGCCTACTCAACACCTGTGTACCATCAACATCCAGATTTGCAGGAAGAAGAGGAAGAAGGATACCATCCAGATTGTTAGGGCCTTTATAGTTGTTGAAAGAATCTCGCGTTTATATGGTTGCTCCGCGTCCTCTATTCCGGTGAACTTACTACAGTACGTTCACTGTTCATACGAATATGTCTAACGAGCACCATACAGTGAGATTCACGCAACAGCGACTTATTACGCCTGATGTGATGTGATAGTGTCGTTTTTGTGATGTGAGTGTGTTCTCTAGTGTTGTTTTCTTTTTTGTGCGTGCCAGGGGGGCTTTGCAGCTTGGCGGTTGCCAAAGCAACTTGGCAGTTGCCGAGTAGAAGAGGGGGTTCGCGTAGGAGATTCCTCCTTCACTGAAGTTATACCCGAAAGGGTCGATTCCGGTGTTGGAGGAAACAATATTAAATGCATACGCAACCCGCACCCACTCCATTATGGATGACGGGCGGTGCTGCACATGCGACATACAAGAAAATCTCGTCTGATTATTGAAAAAAAAATACGTGTAGTCAAGATCGTTCAATAGAGACTCGGTAGCAGGAAAGACGAAGGTCTTCGGATCAATAGAGACCTGTTGCCGAGAAAGACGAAGTTCGATTCTTACATACATATAACTTTATAACAAATCGAAATTCGATGTTCGATATTTAAATATCTTTCACGGTTTTCCTGAAACTTCATGAAACTGCTCCTCTTTCGACTTTATCAACATGGCGACAGTCCTCTTCTTATCACTTGCGCGTGCCTATGTCATATAGTTTCTAATAGAAAGAGCCCGGGTTCCAGCAACAACACCTATTTTCCTAATTCATAGATTTTTACATGTTTTATGATTATTGAATTTATAAGTGTGACTTAGTAGAATAATTACCTAGAAGAAATAGTTGTATCACTCGCGCAAAAACAAGACGACGTTTCGATTAGTTCAAAGTAATCCACCAAGCGCTAGTGCAGCGCTTCCCTGGGTTGAAAAAGTTGTACGACTTTTCCATAGGCTCTAATGGAGATTACCCTTTCATATGCAATCATCTCGAAGACTATGCAATTCAAAGAAAGACTGTATGTATCAAATTTGAAGGAAATTTTATGTACTTCAAATTAGTTTCTCATCAATTTTCCCTAAAAATTCCAATTTTCAGAAAAAATGGCCCGTAACGGAGATTTCTCCACAAGAACCAATGTAAAAGTAGTACAAATATTTTTTTACTATCGCTAACTAGTGGTGAGAAATACGTTTTGTGTTTACATGTAAAACGCGGAGAGTGATCCAACTATCTCTTCTAGGTGACTATACTTAGTAGCCTGTGACTATTCTACTAAGTCATACTCATAAATTTGATAATCATAAAACATGTAAAAATCTATGAATTAGGAAAATAGGTGCTGTTGCTGGAACCCGGGCTCTTTCTATTAGAAACTACGTATATGACATAGGTATGCGCAAGTGATAAGAAGAGGACTGTCGCCATGTTGATAAAGTCGAAGGAGGAGCAGTTTCAGGAGGTTTCAGGAAAGCCGTGAAAAATATTTAAATTTTACATCCTTCTTTTCCTCTTATTTATTTATTTATTTATTTATTTATTATTATTATTATTATTATTATTTTTTTTTTTTTTTTTGGGGGGGGGAGGAAGAGAAATGTCCCTGAGCTCCCTTTAAGTCCGCCTACGATCTAACTACTCTAAAGCATGGCGCCTAAATCCCATCTCAGAATGTTCCACACGCTCACCTATACTCTATAAATCGCTCTCTCAACACGACTTACACATCCTCACCATCAATCCCACTTCTCTACCCATTAAGCCACTCTTGATCATCTCCGATTCCCTAGCGTCACTTGATTCTACCTCTATCAGCCGCTTTCCTTCATAAATTGTATAGTGTATTCACGCTCTCATCACCACACGCGGAATTCATCTCAATATTCCACAACTAGGAACCCAGCCACAAGGGCGTCTCGGGTAACGAAAGAAGTCGATAATGAATCCAAATAAGCAACCAATCACCCATCAGTCAACCCCTCTTTCCTTACCTTCTAAATATATCACCCAAACCTGATTCCCTCATTGGTCTAATCTCAAATCTCACTCAAACAAGCGAGCTCAAATTAAAAATAATACTTTTATCTTTTGAGACGAGCCAAATCAACTCACTTGCAGAGAAGAAATAATCATCTACCGCTTTAAAATCGATCAGACTGGACTCACTCAAACCCTTCTCATCACTCTTTTTATGCCCCTTACATACCCTAATTGCGAAACTGATCATCCTGCTATCCATTCAACACATCTTTTCCTTCCTCAAATTAGCCTTAATCCGCAACTCTTTACCCATTTCTGAAAAGAAGCAGTGTCAGATGACTGTCCTCCCCCCTCTCAACATCTTTCATTTTCTTAAACAATCAAATTTCATCTTCCACATCCAAACTCAATAGCACCGCCGAGCTCATAACTTCGATGACAGGCTGTTAGTAGCACGTTAATTAAAATGAAAAAAAGAAAAAGCTACCGCTTCTTACTTTTCTTGGGAGAAAAGTTGGTATACGTGGAGAAAAGTTGGTATACGTGAAGAAAAGTAAGAAAAGTCGATGAAGCGCTCACACATTGCTAGCTTTGAAATTTTTCAATGCAGGCAAACTGAGGACCAGTTTTACAAACAAAAAAATTGACGATTGTTTGAAAATAAAATTTAGATAAAGAAAAAAACGACCAAAAAAGTTTTCATCAAAATTTAAAATCTTCGATTAATCAATTTACTGGCCAATTTGGTCAGTAAAACAAATCAAAGATTAATTAATTACTTATCCCAGTTTTGAATCTATTAATCTAAGTTGAATCGCTGATTTTGGTGAAACCAAAAGTTGGACTAACCGCCGATTTTTATTAATCGTCGTTTGAATCAATCATCGGTTTTACTCGATTTGGTAAAACTGGCCCCTAATGTTCAGTAGAAGATTTTTAAAAATACTGATCCATATTATTACAACTTCTCTACGAGGATACCTAATTTTGTCGATAAAGGATTACAAAGTCTTTCTTCGAAGGACATATTTTCCTTCTGCCTCTTCTATTGTGCACCGATGGCGACCACTAGTAGCCTTGTAGCCGATTCAAACGGCGTGTCAATATTTTGTCTGTGGTGTACCGATTTTACAGAAACGAAATTAATTTTTACCGCTTGTACCGACAAGCGGTACTAGGAAAAGGCAAAACCGTTACACAAAGTCAATCATCATACGTGGGTGATAGTCGGCAGCTATCAAATTGGTAACGATTTACCTTCGGAAGAGAAGTCACTTTGCTTCATTCTTAATCTATCATGCGTTTATAAAAAGGTTTCTACACCTACGCTACCGCCGTAGAAGAAATATAAGAAATGAACAACATTATTAAGGTTAATATGGAATCTTTTTGCAACCAACTGTTCGAAAAGAGATACAACGACTGATTCTTCATGATTTACAATACCGTATGTATTGGAAAAAAGAATTTTTGCAAGGATATTTTCTTGAAAATCTCTGATTGTCAACTTTTACAGCGATCACACATAATTTTGTTTTCTGGTAGGAAATTGCATGAAATCAGAAATGTTTTTGTTCCTGCATGGATCTACTAAAACTAGAAGCAAATAAAAAGTGAGCAACCCTTTCCTTTTTCATTTCTAGTTTTAGGAAATTGCTCGAGTGATTTATTTATGAAATTTCGTTTTGCTACGGATATTTGAGATTACTATCACTTTCTCTATTATTATCTCTACCTGGTAATCTTATGTTCATGGATTCCGAACGATGTAACATGAGAAATATTATTATTGATTATACAGAAAATAACGTTTCATAAAGACTACAAGGTAGTCGAAACGTCACTTCGTACTGAAAGAAATGATAAATCGTTGAAAGTAAATAAAGTATCATGACAGAAGGAAACTGTAATATATATTATAATTCGGTAATGATGTACTGGGGCAGCGACTCATCAAAAACTTTCTAGACGGGACGATTTAGCATATTTTTTCAATAATTCTCTCTTCGATGTGTGCAAATTACTCAAAAAATGTTGAACGATTTTCAAAATGTGTGTAGACTACATACGCCAAAAAATTCGCTGTTTTTTCAGAATGCTACAGGTTAGAGTGAAAAAATTGTTTTCAAAGGTTAAAGAAAAGAAGAGGAAAATTTTGAAGACTATTATTAAACACGGACATTCTGTAGATTCATTTTTCCGTATAATGACTAAGTTTCAGTCATCTATTGAGGATATTTCTGAAATAAATAAAAATGAAATTGATGTTCTCGCTCCGAGACATTTTTATGAGAAAATAACTTTACGGAAGTACATAGAATTTATATTCATTTTTTGTAATTGTCAACTTATTCTTCTAAGAATATCTAATTTTATCCACATTTAAATGTGTGTAACTCATCACCTCGCAATACTATGACCGAATTCCGAGGATCGCCGCAAGACATTTCTTTGAAAGTCTACGATTCGCACAATACACCATCAGGGGAGATGACAGATAATACCCCAAAAATTATGACTTTGTGGAATACGATGTAACGATTGGAAAACAAAAGAGAAATTTTTCATACAATGTCTAACGTTGATGTATGTTCACGTTTAGAAAAGGGTAAAAGATTCCTATGTGTTAATTCACTTTCGACGATCTCTCACGGAAATATCAGCGCGAAACAAGCGTGAGAGAATAGAATGCTGATTGAACAAGTATAACCACGACTGGGACGATCCGTATTGGCGTGAAAATCACGCCAAATAATGACGACGACTTTATTACCATGTCATCGGAAAAATAAAATAGGTGTAGGAGTACTAGTCGCACATACTCGTATACCCAAAAATAAGCAGTACAGATATACTCCAAACACGCAAATTTGAATATACTCTCTCTTTTAATGCGGGTACATTACCAGTTTGGTTCGCGCGGTAAGAGTGCCAACAACGATTCGACGCGCCCCTTCTACGATCCACTATTCAAGTCACCGATCAAATGTAGAGTGTAGGGTGAATGGAAGAGCACTTCACAATAGTTACACTTAATAGTTTTACGTTTTTACTGTCACGGACATGTTAAACGAAGAGCTCTTGAAACATTGCCTCGCGAGATGAGGGATTATTATATTATGTATGAGAGAAAAACGAAGTTTACCCGGTGTAATGAGTTTATTTTCGCATCGAGTTCAACAATACCGCGCATATAAAATAAATGCAATTTAGACAAATGATTCTTTTTCTTCTTCCTTTATTTTCTATTTTCAGTTTCTACGAGCATTAACCGTTTTTTCTCCACAATACAGTATAGTATACGCCTTGTCCCATTATTATTACAATCTCGACAAATTTGCGAAAAATTTGGGCGATTATAATATAGATATTCCGAATAGAAGTTAAATACTCGTATGAATACTTAATTCATGAAGGTTAAGATTTTTTTCGTGCAGAAAAAATGATAATTCAGCGAATAATTGAGGCTCTGCTCGCACAGTAAAAGAACGAAAACTCGAGATGAGTAAATATATTTACGTTTCTCTGTAAACGTTGATTGGATCAATTAAAATTAGAAAAACCGCAACTTGAGCACGAACTCACCTAAAGAAGGATTAATCAACAGAAGCTCTTTATTCCCCATCAAGAGAACAATAATTTACCCGTGGTTAATTAATTTTCTGTCCTTTTCGATGCAGTATTTTGTTTGTTTCTTGCATCTACTCTGATAATGACTTTTTAGTCGAAAACGGCTCAGTATCCGTAATATGTACTTCGTATTTTTCTGTAGTTCATGTAAATTACACCAATTAAATGGTTTCGATTTGATTCTTGCACACCACGAACCGTAACTTAAACATCCGCGTCAATTCCATACATATTTTTGTTGTAAATCAATTAATCTGTGCTTGACTGCGTTAAATTTATTTTTAAAAAAATCTTCTGGCGGAGCTATCGAAGAAATAAAGACCATGTTTCATGCCTTAGGTTTCCTCTCGTTCGATCTCAATCTTGGCCTGCTATAAGTTTGGAATCTTTGACTATAGTACTTCGTAGTACTATTATAGTCAAAGTCTAGAATACAGTATATTAGACCGACTAGCTCTCTCGAGCTCATTTGCGCTCTGGCCTAGTACTTACTGTATACCCTAGATCATATGCGCGCGCAAGTAAATTTCAGAATGAAAAAAGGTCAGAGCGAAGACATAAAACATGTCAACATAAGTTGCAATCATATTCTAACAGAGAAATTTGATTTACTGAAAATTGAACTCAATTTTGAAATATTTTGGACTGTACTTGGGTAAGAAAAGAATTGCGTGACATTTATCAATACCCTCCCCCTCTCCTTCACGAGATCCTTGGTGAGGTTAGTTCATACCACCTCCTTCCACCAAGAACCATGCATGATTTACGGACGCTCCCAAATCAGACTCGTCATGTCATTTTGAGCTAGATATTTGAATTTCGTTATGCTAACCCTGATTACGCGATTCGTCATCATGCTCCATATTGAAACGGAATGATTTGGAGATATTCAATTGTGTGACCGGGGCTGAACTTGGTAGTCTCAAGAAAAAACGGAATAACCAGACTGAATATCATGATTTGTTCCGTTTGGTATTAAAATATACCACCCTCCATTCCTAGGGTTGAAGTTTCCAGGAGATTTGCAGTCAGACCCGAAGTCAAAATTAGTTTGCAAAGAGGACGGAGAGGGCTCCATGAAACATTGATGCCCGAACTCTCACACTTTTTTTCTTGTTTATATTCAGAGTAATGGTGACTTTGTTTTGTATCATGGGATTCCACTTTGACTAGGGCAAAGGGGGAGGGGACTCGACAGTAGTTAGAACGGGTCTTTAATCCGTTATAACTACCAGCTTTTCTTTATCCAGAAATTAGTATCATTTATTGTGAAAAATGAATAATTAATTGTTCAACTAGTATTTTTAGAGCGTATAACCATTTAGAAAACGTTCAGACAAAAACAAAGTGATTATTTCACTCATATTTCAGGCCTTTTTTAGGGAAATCTCCTGTACATCATTTTCGCCAAGGTAGGTACCCAGTAAAATTTTTCACACAGAATTTTATAGATTTTTCCAAGTATTTTAATGTGTGATAGATGCAACTCACCAACCTGTCCAGAAGTTACCATCATTTTGTTCTGAAAAACGAATAATTGTTTACCGGAACGCATAACTGTTCGTTCAACGTGCAGGCAAAAATTTTTGACCTTTTCAATCTCTCTGACCTAGTACAACTGCCCTTTAATTTACACCTCAATTTTTCCAGAAATTACTATTATTTTTACAAAAAATTACACTTCAAAAATCTACCGGGTCGTCAACCCACTCACCCTACTCAATCATATTTTAGTTATAGATTTTGTTTTTTTGGTATATAGTTCACAAACTTTTTCAAAATGTGTAAGCGTGTACTAATACCGTTCAGGCTAAGAAAATCTCAGTTTAATAGAGGACTTTTTAATAGACGGTTGTTCATCCCACTCGGTAAATTATCCGAAAAATTGAAAGGCGTACGGTGTGCTAATTTTGGCGAAGTGGATACTTACCTTTAATCTGACTAAAATCATTGTTCAATAATTACCAGGTTGAGGATATAACATTTTAAAAGGTGTGTATGCTAATTATTTCAAAAGATACCTATATTAAGCTTTCATCAGAGTAGATTCTATTAACTTTAACCTTTCGCTCTGCGTTTCTCATAAAGGAGTTGAGACCTACCAATGCTCACATTAAAAGGTTGAATTTCACCTTTTTGAAGAAAGAAAATACTCGTAAAATAAAATGATAATAGAGAAGAGCAAGTTATCCTGTTTCCCCATAACTGGTACTGGTATTAACCATTGACTATAATATATTATGTGGACTGCGCTAAGCAGTAAAAGATACGGTTCAACATCCACGATGAGGAGGAGAGGTGCGACTATTTTACGCTTACGGCGTCCGTATACAAGATATATAGTCGGCGAATACTACGTTTGAGGTAGAGAGGAAAGGTGCGACATGGGTATTTTAAATTCAAGTGGTTTTCGTCAAACCTTATCACATCTGCAGACGCTTTTTTCGGTTGTTTTATAAATATTAGCGCAGTTCATATAACATAATTATAGTCAAAGGTTATTAACTCAGAAGGATTTTAACTATATAATTTTTTATTAGTTTCCATGCCTACTGAACCTTTTCCTTGAAGCTCAGCTAAAAATGGTTTTGTTGTTGAGTATTTAATATTAGACAATGTATTGGGGTTTAAACTTTCACTAGAGGGCGCTACTGTAAGGGTGAAAACGAGATTCTATGTATGTTTGTCGAAAATAGCGACCACTAACGTCACTATTTCGACTTTCGATCAAGCTATCGAAATTAAACTATCGAGGCTGTTGAAACCTCCACCCATGACGTCACATCACTCAAAATCACAAACCTTACTCAGACAACCTGTTTGTTGACAAGCAAGGATGAATTGAGCGAAATCACACTACCCTATCTCTGGTTGTTAGTGCGTGAACATTGTTAACTTTGCGTTGTGACTCGTGTAGTTAATTTAACATTTAATAATTACTTATATAATATTTGTGATCGGTGAATTGCTGAAGATGGAAGATGGAATCTCAAAGGTCAGTTTTCTAATGATAGCTTCTCCGGAAGCGTTGTCTTGAAGACGTCAACATAATATATTTCTGCTCGCAGTGCTCCTTTATTTTGTCATTTAAAAGTGTTACCTATTGTGTTAACAGGGAACCTGTTTTATGGGGGGCTATTTGAGAAATCTGCCGTGCGCCGTGCGCCGTCCGCCGTCCGCCGTCCAGCGAAAAACTTAAAAAAATTTCGACCCTCGAGCCATATATGATAGGAGAAGGACTTAGAAAAATTTCGACTTTCGAGCTATATATGATAGGAGGGGGACTTGGAAAAATTTCCACTCTCGAGCTATATATGATAGGAGGGGGACTTAGAAGAATTTCGACTCTCGAGCCATATATGATAGAAGGGGGACTTAGAAAAATTTCGACTCTCGAGCCATATATGATAGGAGGGGGACTTAGAAAAAATTTCGACTCTCGAGCCATATATGATAGGAGGGGGACTTAGAAAAATTTGGAGTTGGTCTAGGCCTTCTTTTTACTACCTTTCTCCAAATCTAGGCTTCCTTGAATTTTCAATACCAAATCTCATTCGAATCATAAAACAGGTTCCCTGCGTTCCTCGTTTAACTTCGTTAAGGAAGCCGTAATTTTCCTTTTCTCTAATAAATGTATCCAGTCATTTTGAATGTTTCTTTTCACTAGAAATAGAGTTAGCTATTCTACTGGGAATTTCCGGCGCAATTCCAACGTGACTTGCGTCGGTTGTTTCGTGTAGAATGGATCGAGAGTCTGGAATGTTACATCCGCGTCCGCCATCTGGAGTGATCAAACTCTGTTTGCCATTTTGCTTCGAGTGGCGCTACAATCGCGATACTCTAATAGAACCGGTAATAGTGAAGCACGCAGTTTCAAGCTCCCTGCTCGCTTCTTCAAATTTATTTGTCCTATTCTTTATCAAACTCGACCGGTCATATCGATCTTATCCCTTTGATGTTAGTTTGATTGTTTCTGGTAAGAATATCCGACAATGTTTGTATATTGATTTTCAAACAGCCGTTATTTTTTCAATATCCCATTTATTACTATAATTGTTTTTTGCATCCAAAGTTGATGATATGGATTACAAAGTTTATGCTTGTATTTGCTTTAAAAAATAATATCCGATTAATTATGACGATCGAAATTCCCCCATTTAAAAAGCACGGAACGAAAAGGTGAATTTCGTCAGGGCTACCAACTCCCACTCAAAGTTTAAATCCCAATTAGCTGAATTATTATTATTATTAATATTATCATTATAATATTATTATTTGAACGAGTTGACTGACATTGATCATTTTTCCACTCACTAGCCAACTGAGGATAACTTTTAAGAAAAGACTATATCTATTTATTGTTTATGAGAATAAAATTCATGCAATGTTATTGAAAGTTGACCAATTTTTTTATATTCAACCCATAATTTACCAACTCATCGTAAACATCATACCATAATTTTCTTCCAATACTTCTTTAAAAGTTGGTGATACTCTCCTTGATAAAAACTCTACCACATATGTTTGATAAAATAATTCCATAAAATAACCATTATATACACACCGAGCATATAATAATAATAATAATAATGATTTCATATTAAGGTGAGTTTTACCTTCCTTAAGAAATTTGAATAAATCATTATAACTTGTTTGCGATAAAAACTTTTTTCCGTGATATGAAAGAAGAATACATTGTAACGAACTATTTAGTATGTGTGCTCGAACTTAAATTGATATTTTTCTGATTTAAAACAACAATTCGCGTTTCTCGTTTGGATCTGATCGTCGTTACCGTTCATACAGACTCTCTATCTGATCATAAAACACATTTAGAAAACGATAATACATGCACACTCCCCGAGAATTGTTGGAATCGAAAAAAATTAACAAATTGTCCATATATTCAACGATCACTCATGTAGAATGGCGGTATTCCTGCTGGCTGGGACAGATTTGGATCGAGTTTCGGAAAAACCACTGATGGGTATGTATTGAGATAAAAACTTGTTTGTTTTTCAAGTTTTCAGAGCGTAATAAAAACACTGTCAATGGATGAAATTTACAAGAAATTGTGAGATACGTGAGGAATAAAACGAAGATACGGTATGTACTTCATCTTCTTCATCAATTAGGTATACGGTCAATTGAGACTTCATGGGAGGATTTTTAATAGCGACAATTGAAATTCATTTTCTGACAAGTTGGAATATTTTTAGGTTCTACTGCTTGAAAGTTGATAGTTTGCTGAGTCCTACTATTCCCAGTTTTTTTCCAACGTCTCCCAAAATATACTCGGAAGAACGGACGCGTTTTAACGACCACTTTTGAAGTCTTTAGGTCGAAGCTCCCACCTGACCCGGACAATAGCAAACTTCTTCAGCAAATACAAAAGGTATTTGTCATTAAAGATTTAGCTATTCGTAATTAATTGAAGAATGATAATGACAGTACGATAAGGAAGAGGGTGTTGAAAAAATCTCTTGATGATACCATCTCCTTGTTTCGTAATACATACAAGTGATAAGAAATCGAGTGAGTGGATTCACCTCTTGCACCTGGATCAATTTCACCTGCACTTGAATAATTTTTGTCGGCTTCGAGGAGGACTTTATGGTACAGTCGAGTCACGAGCTACGTAGAAAAATTGAATTTTTAGTTTTCTGATGACATGTATGACCGATTTATGAATTTCGCCTAACAATGAGACTTCCTGCGTCGAAGCTGTTTCATTTGCCGTAAATATTATGAAATTGTAACCGTAAATATGACCTTGGACGTCAACAATACAATTGGTCCCATTCCACAACGCTGCATGTTAATTTTCTCAAATAATCGCGCCAGAAATTTGATTTCACATCAGTCGTTTTTGTCAAAGATATCTGTATTCGAGTGAATAATAAACTTGCTCCATCAGTTGACCGAGACGATGAAGGTGACGACGACTACGCTTCTCTCATCGACTCAATGATGTATTTCTGCACAAATTATTGACAAACGCATTTTACCAAATTATGATAATCCGCATTCAATGATGCCGCGCTTTTCAAAAGAAGTACCCGAATTTTTGAATTGTATGGTACACGAGTTCATAAGGTGCCGCCGACATAACCGCGCGGACATTTTATTGTTACATCTATTATAGTGTATATTTTCAAAAGCCTGCGTGTGTATACGTGTGTAGTAAAAAATGCAGTGTATGTACGTGAACTATGTTGACTATGTTGAAGGACGAGTGTGCGAGGGGTGGAGAAAGGTCGAATATTACGGCTATAATCGGGGCGGATAATGTAAATATATCGGTAGATGGCAGAAAGTCTGTCATTTTATCTAAACGTCTGACACTGACATGGTGAGTTGGTGACATTCTCTGTCCCCCTTCTTTTTTATTTTTATTTTAGCTTACGCCGAAAGCCTGCGGTGGTTGTATCTACACTTTATCATGTAAGCTAAATACTTATTGTGTTTTGATCCGTATCAGGACTTTAGACTCTCTCTCTCTCTCCCTATATATATATATATATACACACACATACACACATGCACAGACACGAAGGGTGATGGTAGGGTGTTCCGAAAATCAAACTTCTGCCTCAACGTAACCAGTGATGACCCTATTATTGAAAATCTGACCATCTTTCTCGCATCATCATCCGCGCATAGTATGACCAACTCTTCAAAGTTAGTTTGAAAATATATGTGCGGAGATATCCTTCTATAATATAATTATCTTCTTCTTGCCTGATGAGTTACAAACAATAATAATTCAATTTCAATTTCTCTCAAAATGATAGAAACAAAGACGTAGCTTGCGTCCTCTGTTTTTTGACGAACATTTGTTTGCATTGCTCTATGATCACGCGACGGTAAAAGCCCGATTTCCACGAAATACATGAAAAGAAAATAAATCAATATTACGGGCTATAATTGAATTTCTAACGTTTGGTCGAGCTTCACGTTCCGACAATGGGACGAATCGGGACGAGAGATTCTACAAGCCATTACGCACTGATATGGCACTGCTTGGCGTTCCGAAGCACCCAGTGGTAGTTCATCGCGCTCTTGTTTTGCGATCGCGAACTGTTTTTGGATGGGTGAGGGAAATAAATGATTTGATAGAGAAGTTATAAAGCTGGAAGCCGAAATGCCAATTTGTCAGTGGCTTTCAAAAGAATAGAATATAAATCCTTCGTTTCGCGTCGATTCCTACATAATGATTATATACCCAAGATGCATAAACAACAATGAATGCGGGGTTTTCGCAGCTGCGTATGTACCTTATCGCGACGTGAACATATTCGAGCGTACGAGTACGTACATAGGCTACGAATATACAATGCGATGAAGACTTACTGTATTTAGGATTTGATATACTACGCATAAAATCATCCGAGATAATACACACTCTTCTTAATATACTCGATATTGACAAAGCGTACTTCAGTACGACTGTTGCCTACCTACGAAAAAATGAAGAACTTGAAAGATGATCGGTGCGGCAAGGCCTGCTTCGAATCTAGAACAGATTCCCTCCCATTATACGTATGTACGTGAGACGAATCAAAGGCGTATGATGAGACTTAGGAAAAAGGTGACCGCGTCACAAGAAAAATATATTCACTTTTCGCTCTGTTTTTTCGACGTTCTCTTAAAATTGTCAATTTGAAAGCTGGTCACGTCGATCTAGTTCAGTTTCGTGATTTTCAAAATTCATTGAGCCGCGTCAGGAAATTTTTAAATAATCATGTTCAATGGACACATCATTTGAATCAAGTTACTGAGGAAAAAAATATCCCAATAAGATTTAGAGGGTGGTATTGAAGTGACGAGTTGAAATCAACCATACCTACTATAGTGCAGTGGACAGAAAAATGTATGTGTACTTATCCTTGTCCCGTGTGCCACTTACCTTCTCTCTATTCCTGTGTTCTTGAACCGGATCCATCCGCGTCCGGATGATCTTGCACAATTTTCAACTTCCACGTCCCCACCTACGTCCATGTTTCACCTGAATTCCTCTATAGAGGAGGGTCATGGGAAAATTTCGAGGTCCGATTGTTTTAATGGGATAAAAAATAAACTTCAAGCTTTTTAACCCCGACAAATTTGAAAAATTTTTATAATCAAGAAAAAAATGTCTGCTATCGAGGTGTAAGAAAAAACTTTCTAGTATTGAAAATAAAATTACACCCGCCCATTCAGCTTTCCTTATATATGTATATTTATGTATATTTATAGGCCTATATTTATTTGAAGATATTTTTGTCTGCGGAACCCCTCGTAACTTGGTCATATTGTAGTGTTATACATATCTGAAGATGTGCACCTGCTATTTTTTCGAGAATCGGATGAGTAGTTCTCGAGAAATTTTCAATTTTTTGAAACATTTCTGTCTATATTACTACGAGTAGCTGCTTACGTTACCACAAGCAAATTTTCTTATCCTTTTGTTAACAGTACGGTACTGTGTATTATGATGAAGAACCTTTCATTTAACAGGTTCATTCTTGACGAGGGGTTCATTGAATTAGTTTACAAGAGATGACTCGTTATTTCAGTCATGATTTTGCCAACTTTTCTCAAATTGCTGTTTTTGTGAAATCAGCAGAAAAAAAAATTGCAGCCGATTTCGTAAAATAAGCAACAATTGTGCATATTACATGAATACAGTCATTTTATTTTATTTTTTTCATTCGCGGTTACATACCTTATCGGTCATTATAGATAATAATTTTGAACAACGTTCCAAATAAAAATAATATTAACATTGTTGAGAAAATTTTTCATTTGGATTGAATAAAATGAAATTTAGGTTTCCTTATTAGATTAAGGGTACTTTTACTCAGTTACCAGTTTGATACCACTTGATGGTGATTGACTTGATTAACTGAGTTTTACTGTTCATTTTTCAAATATCTGGCTTGATTGATAGGTGATTGGTGGGGGTGATGACTCGATTTAATGAGGTTTGAATATGTGAAAAGAGAAGTCGTGTACTCGTACTACTCACGCTACTGAGTTTTTTTTTTAAATTAGGTGATCTACCAATTTTTATTGCACTGTCTACAGTTCCTTTTAGCAAATTTTGATGTTTATTTTTATTCTTTTAACGCAGCTGCGGATACGGGGGAGAGAATTTACTGTCTTATTGCGTAATTATTTTACCAATGTCCTATTCATTTTCTAATTGCTGACTTCATATTCTTATTGTGCGATATCGTATTTAAATATTCTCTTCTTAAAATATTGTTGCACATCATTACCGTGAGTGTTTTTCATCTATTTCTATTTTTCTATTGTTCATTTCCTCTTTTCTACCGGGCCGAAAAATAGACTGTACCGATAAAAACAATTTAACTACCCTCCACTCCTTCTCATAATGATAAGCGTCGTTTCTCGTATAGGTTGGTAATACGTGCTAAATGCACCAAAATCTCAAATTATTTAAAATTACTCGACCCTCATGAAATCTTATATACGGCGAAAGTCCCTAGAACTGACCCAATTCCGTAAATTCCACTTTATACTTTAGGTTTAGAAGTATAAATGGATTTTATAACTAAAAGATTTAATTTAAAGGCACGATTAGCGTATTTTGTATCTACCTAAATTTATTTACTGTTTTTCAGTATAGGTATTCTTCAACAAATTTTATTCAAAGGCACTGACGTCCCAATTTGAAAAAAACACACAATATTATTTATTTTCACCTTTTGGATTAATAATTTATGATAATTATGATTATCAAGGTATTCGAATTTTAATACTATTAATTAAATTAGATTATTTAGTAATTATTTATTTAATAATGGTAAGTATTTTAATTTGTAGAGGTATAATATATCTTGGAATATTTAATTGTAAAAATATATTATTTTTTGAAATGATTCATTTAAGTAAACTTAATAATTTTTTTGTGTTTTTTTTTTTTTAAATTTGGACGTTAGTGCCTTTAAATAAAATTTTTAAATTTCTTTGAAAGCGTTCTATAAAACGTCATTTAATTAGTAGGTATTCTTTTTCGCTTCGATGATGATAATTGTATTATTGAAACAGCGAACATTCATTTCATTTTTGTAGACGGCAGTGCTCTTCCCTAGACTAAAGGCCAATTGTACTGAATTCGGATTGAACCAAAGTTACAGTAAACCTAGTTTAAAATTAACTGCCGGTTAATTTGTATGACCGCTGTACCAAAAATCAAGTTCAACGCATTTAAACTGGGTTTAAATTAACTGGCCGATTCTGGGCCAATTAAACTCTAGTAGGTAAACTTTAAACTTGGTTGGTAAAACAGATTTCCAGAATTAAAAGGAGTCTCCAATTTTTAATTCAGGCTAAATAGTTCGTACAACTGGCCCTTATTAGGACGAAATAGATTTGATGAATTGTTGGATTGAAGAAGATAGTGAACTATTGAAACTTGATTCTTGCCGAATATTTTCGTGACTTATCTGAAAATGATTCTTATCATATTGTCCGATCGTCTCTACCGAAATACCTGACGACACCGAAAAAAGGAAAGAGAAGTGTCTGTAAAAGAAAGAGTGAGAGAGAAGCGTCCGTACGAGGTTTATTTACTCAAGCGACGTAAACGAACGAGACAGGGTAGAGCTGGTCATCTTTCCTAGTGTGATACGAAATCGTGGATTGGAGAATTAAAAATAAAATGGACTGTATGAAATTGTACACAGTAGCGAAAAAGACTTAATTGTACAGTTTTAGACAAAGGGTTTTATCGTCTATCGGTTCGCCTTGTATACAATTCGAAGTCAACGCAAGTCGATACTGTCGAAGACGGCTTCTGTCTCGTCAGGCTGTGTTGAATTACAACGACCGATGCGAGTATAGAAAAAAGAAAATCGTTTTCTCTCTCAATAAAATCATTCGACACTTTTCGCTACATCAAGCCAGTTTCGACTAACGCATTGCACCCAATTTCAAATTGAGTAGGCTATAACAATAACGTCCATATTGTACATCAACGCGATAATTGTCAAACTGCCACGAATTTTCTATCACCAACATTCCCAGACTTCCCTAGCAGCTGCCCGCGGTACTGATCGAGCACTCGAAAACTTCTGTTTACCTATCATTGTTCTAAGGTATTCTTCAGAATATTGTATCGATTCAAGTATTGATTATCACGTTGATGTGAAAAATGTTTAATATTGTACATTAGGTAAGTCCCGTGGTAAAAAATTTTTTATACAACATTTGTCTCTCAAGTATAGACGATGGTAAGTCCTATTGAAATAATTAAGATGTTGTTTGTTTTCGATGGAAAGCGATAGAATGAAATGAGAATAATACTAACGATTACGAACTTCACCATTGTTACGATAATTGTGATATTTGAATCTTACTACTCTAGAGGGCTTGTTCGTATTTCGCTAATAACGTAGGTAAATATATTTTGTAACATTTTACCACATCGATAATATTTCAGCTAGCTACTCGAATAGTGAGTACACTACTTAAAGTCAGGCCTACATAAAATTTATAAATCGAATAGTTTGAATCGATTGTAAATTCTACAGGATTAGGTATATCGTGACTTGTCGTCATTTTTCAAAACTAACTTATTATGATTAATTTAATAGATTTTATACAATCCAATAGAATCGACCGACACGTTATTCCACCAGAAAAATATTTCAAGTCAAGAAGATATACTAAATGAAATGTAAGAATCCTCGATCTCGATACACCGTGACGGTTAAACCTGTTGCAAGGCTTCAGAAACGCTGGAGTTGGAACATGGTGTGAAGATTGTCATCAATTAGCAAACGTAGTATCATAATCTTCGAGCTACCCCTTAAAAGTTCAGTTCATTCAACTTTTGTCCGCAAGGTGCTAAATCAAGACCAAGAAAATAATGAAGTACCTAGGCATCTGGTTTGACCCAAAGCTGAGCTTCGACAGCGGAAAAGGCGGGAATAGTAGTTACATATCTACGTAAGCCGCTTGATAAAAAACCTAGGAACAAAAAAGAAGATCATAATGAGCACCACCCTTTCCATCCTCCTACATGATGCCCCAGTATGGGCCGACTCCATGAAGATACTCTACAGAAAAAGAGCGATGGTAAAGATCCAACGAAGAGCTGCGCTAAGGTTATTAATGCAGGCTTTTTGTGTATTAGTACGTTCACCATCATTTGAGCTCCTTGCTGAGGAGATTCAAAAAAAAAAAAAAAAAAAAAAGAGACAGCAACCGATCAAGAGGCGATTGATGGTTTTCACAATGTTACGAGACATGGTATTACATAGGTGCCAATCTTTTTCGAACAACTGCAAATTGGCACCTACGTAACAACGATCAAGAGGCTTTGCAAGTCAAGTAGGAGACCAGGTGCTCTTTGATTGAGAAACGGAAAGAAAGAATTGCTCAAGAGTGAGGTGGATAAATGGACGACCCTTGTGTTGATACGCGACCTTGATAAGTGGATGAACCGAGATTAGGGTCTGCTGAACTTTCACCTGACGCAGGTGTTGAGCAGCCATGGCTGCTTCAACAGGTACTTTGATAAGAAATTAAGGAAAGTTGAGCAGACGGCGTGTTCGCGCTGCGACCAAGAGCGGGATGATGAACCATAGCACACCATATTTGAGTGTGAGGCGTGAGCGGGGCAAGCTTAGTCGGGCTCTTCAAGAGATTGGAGTCGACGAAGCACTTGCTCCGAGTAGCCTGGCAACCACCATGCTAGGTTTCGTAGAAGCATGGAACCAGATGTCTGCACTTGCAGTCACAGTCACGAAGGAGAAGACGGACCTGGAATGGAATGGGCAAATAGAGAACCTAGTCGACACCAGTGTCAGACGATAATCTACAGGAAGAAGCGGAAGATCGATTGAACTTGAAGAAAGAAGAAGAATAAGAGACTCCGATAGCGATCTACTATATCTGAGGTGGTGTTGTTCTTGTGGATTCCAAAATTTTGCGTATCTGAAGGTACTGCGGCTCGGTAGTTGCCAAGAAGAAGAGGTGGTTTGCCGAGGAGATTCTTCCAACATTAAAGTTATGCCTGAAAGAGTCGATTCCGGGGTTGGAGGAGACAAAATTAATGCATACGCAACCCGCACCCCTTCCGCTATGTAGGACGAGAGGCCTTGCTCATGCCACACAAGCCAATAGTCTTCGAGCTAAAATTTCTACTATAGGAATAGTGAAGTTAGTTTCATGGCAGTTTTCGGTTTTGAGAAAACTCGTGCATCTCAATAATTTGAACGTATTTCAGTTTTACTAATTTGAATTCCGTATAAAGAAGTAGTTCGAGAGAATCACGCTAGCGTAAGTACTGTACGGCCGATAAATACTGAAAACTTATTGTCAGCCAAGATTTAGAATTCGACTAAATATAAACTTGCATTCGAGTGAGTTTACGAGGATATAGGAATAAATAGCTGCAGTCGTACATCCGCCTCTGCGATACGCACCAATATCACAAATAAACAACTCGTCCGTGCCATCCTAATTCCTCAATTCATTTCAAATTGTACTAAATGAAAAGCTACCAACAATAAAATGTAGAAGAATTAGTTTTTACCTTTTCGTGTTATTTCAGTAAACACTATCAAATTACAAAGGAATATCAACCTTCACCTGATACGGTAGTAGGTTATCTCAGTAAATCTTCGCCCCGTCATTCGAGTTGGATAGATCTTGTATACACAAATCGAATACACGAAAATATGTACAGTATAGATACGTACAGCATTTCTAAAGAGTACCGTGTACCGCTAAATTTTTCTTCTCTCTTTATTTCATGGTCAAAGCGTTCGAAATCTCAGAAATTAGAAATACTAATTTCGGTAGCGAACAATTGCCAAAAAGCCCTATTTTGTGATAAATAGACGACGGATGTTAGCGGGAAATCATAATTGTTAAAACCTGTCAACGTCACTACAAATAAACGCGCATGATTGAATTTTCAAATCGACTACGTTAACCGGTTCTGAACATAGCCTTAAACCTTCTTTACCCTTTTCTTTTTCGCCGGTAGCTCTTTAAGGAATTAGTTTAAGAATATCGAACGTACGAAAAAGATGAAAAGTGAAGACAGTCCAACACTGTATTTATACAGAAGTTAATTTTGTGCTTTATACCCGCCCGCAACCTTTGAAACCTGTAAGAAAGGAAGGCAATATCATAACCCCCTCCCCCCCAAAAAAAGAGAAAGAAAGAAAGAAAAAGAAAGAAAGGTTCTAGACACACGCCTCAATTTTTATTTTTCAATAAGACTGAGGAAGTATGAAATATCTGCAGCTGTCGTCAAAAGAAAAACTATGATTGTATGCGTAGTAATTAGGGAGTAATTATTGAAAATTTGAATCATTTTGTTGAAATAACCAATCTATCATCCTACCTCTTCCCCACGACGAACCACGTACGTATTCTCCAGTATGCCTTCAGGAACACAAAGTCTATCTAACCGTCACCAATAATATAAAATATGAAGGAAATCGCAAAATTCGTAAGTTCATAGAACGAAAGCTCCGTCATAAGTCATAACAATTTTCTCGTATCGCATTCTTGGACGCGGCGGAATTTTTGGTGTGGGGTATGTTTTCTCGGCGTTCTAGAGGGTGTGAATCACGATTTCAACATCGGCTCATATTCATATTATATATTGTATACGTACATAGGTACGTGTGTACTTTTTGTTTGTGCACGAATGTTCTCCTTAGCCATTGGGTTGTTTTCCATGAAATTCCGAGTTACGGTATTGAAATCTTGAACGTGAATCTTGTCATAGGCTGTTTTTTTTTAATTGGATTGACAGTTTTCGTGCGGTGAAATAATACTAGTTGGTTAACTAGCCTGCAAGGAAAGGAATGTTTGCTAAAGAATCTTCAAGTGTGTTTTTACAAAAAGTTTCTTTCTCAGAAGGGGAGAGGGTTGTAAGTTGTGTATTATCAATACAAGAGATTGAATAAAACATGAGCTTCTTTCTATAGGATTCGGACTGCGAAATTTTCATAAGTTCAAAACGTAAATAAAATTTGGACTTCATCAAATAAAGCTATTGAATGGGAACTTCACCACGACCAAATAAGTCTTTATTAAACAAGTCCACTCATTTTTCATGGTAGAGCAATTAAAATCTCGCACACCATCGTTCCTCAAACAATCCAAGACAAAATTATATGAACTATAACAATAATCAGAGGAAAACAATTTTATACCACAAAATTCTGTCACGAAGGTATGATTTGAAGTTGGTCATCATCGCCCCACTCTTTTACATTTTCAAACTCGTTTTCTCTTAAGCCTCTATTTTTCTCTCCCCTTAATTTTTTAGTTCTTTACTTTATTCAACAGTTTGCGTGAGAGAGTTCAACTCAAAATTAATTCAAATTGTAAATTTAAAAAAAAATATTTTAATAGAAATCTTCAAATCTGTAATAACTAGAAAATCCCCTGTTCAAAGGTTTTAAACTGCAAAGTCGATATTCTAATTAAAAATGGTATAGTAATGGATAAAAACTCAAGAAGACTACAACGACATATTTTGCTTCAAATTGAGTAGAATCGACCGATGCTCATATGAATTTGAAGAAAATTGCAGGTAAATGAAAGAGGAGGGTGTGTGTGAATGCGTAATGTTCCCAAACTTTATAACTACTGTCATCATCTCTGCGAATTCCACAGTCAAATGGTTACATATCTCTTCGTGTCCTCCTACGTTTTTCCCGCGCTGTCTCTCAATTACTCTTGCAGATAGATATATTTGATGAATTACCATATCTATTGAATATTTATTTTTAAGTGAGGAGTTTATCATCACGACAACTGATCTTGTTCACAAGGTTGTATTGAGGTGATAAGAAATGCAACTTCATCGCACGCAAGTCAAAATTAAGAACCACTGGCTGTAATAATGATCTCAAATCAACTTCATGATTAGTATTTTATTAATTTTTTTTTTTTTTTTTTTTTTCCATTGTACATTGATACCGAAAGCTCGTCCCCTTCCGCGACTGCGTACTACGTGGACCTATTGGATTACTCGGACGTAATAAATATATTTTTTTATACGCGTAGCCTACATTCCTGTTCTTCTTTTTCATCACGCAGCATACGTGTCATGATAAATTCACTTTCTGTAATACATTATATAATGACATAGTTAGAGCTAAAGTGAAGTATTCCGAGGAAATAGATGCGACGACGTAAAGACGTACTATGCTAAGCATCGAACCCCTAAATAGATTTTTTATGCACCGTGTGAAATGCTTCAAGTAGGGAATACGGAGTGGATTCCGAAAAATAATGAAGAACCACTTATTAAGGGCGACTGCGACCTTTCTCACCACGCTACAAATTCGTGAAAATTTGTGCACTTTGTAACAGCAAGTGGTATGTATACGACCATACTTCAGAAGGATACACCATAGTAATGCTAATAGAAGAATTTTTGCTAACAAAATGAATAGGCAGGCAAATAATGGAGAAGGGGGAGAAACGGAAAATATATCCCAGTCTTAGACAAAATAAGAACGCCTAAATTCGAAGAAAAATATTCATAACAGTACCTACTTCTTTTTTTCACCCTCCCTCCCTCTCTCTCTCTCTCTCTCTCTTTTTTTTTTCTTTTTTCTTTATTAATTACAATCGAAACAACATTTTGGAATCACTGTAGTTAATTTACACAATCATACGAGTATATACGGTGAAAGGTCAAGACCTTGTCGGTGCAATCGAATGACACTTAGGTGTAAGTATAAAAGAATCAACTTTCATCCCTTGGCTGCTCAGTAGTGATGTTCGGACGTAGATGAGGATTAATTAGTGCGTGCGGTACTTTCAATTAGTAGCTCTTTTCCTGATTTCTTTTTTTTCCGCCGATAGGCCACAATGTTACGATTTCTGGTAAATATTCTCAAATTTCTATTTTTTATTACTCAATTTTTTTAGAATACTGATTTTCTCTCTTGGTAATACGTAGTAGCATAGCGTTGACGATGTTTCCAATTTCGTATATTTTCTCGAAATTATCATGAAAGAATTAAGAAAGCACGACCTTAGAAACTCAGGTAAAAAAATATTCGCGAACTCATCAAAAAACATTCGATCAGTCATGTTTTTGCAAATCAAAAAAGTACATGAGAAAAAAAAATATTAAGACGTTACTCAACCGCACTTCTAATTTATATACAAACTCCGAATACTTTAGGCTCAATGGCCATTTTCATACTAGTAAGGTAAGGAAAATTCACGATAGCTATATTCTTCTCAATAATTATAGATACTAGCTCTTCATTCAAGACAATTATCACAACTTTTGATGAATTATCGTATGAATGACTCAATTTTTCATTGGATACTCATCTGATAGGGCGCGTTAGTACCTCAAAATTGTTTGAACTTGGTTAGAACTAAGGGGATGACGGTCACAAACCATGAATTCTTCACGTTCACGGGTAGTTACGTAACTTGAATTTCTTCTATGACCATCAGCAATTACGAATAGTGGTGCAGATCGTCATCGTGTTCACAGCGATAGGCCTCAACGATGGTACTCAAGGTTATGTTTTGACCTCGTTGGATGGATGTAATTATGGATTTGCTAGCCCAACTCCGCAGTTGGATCCCGCAAGTCCACTTCGGTTTGATTACTTCTTCATAGACCAGTCGATTGTGCTCGCCTCTATAGCAATGGAACGCTGAAAAATTCTTCATCATCAACTTAAATATAAAACCATTACAAAATTATTTTGCGCAATTTCCTATTGGGCGAATTTCATTGATTAAAGCAACTTTTTTTCTAGTCCTACACCAAAATGTTTTCATATTCAGCCAGCTTAACTCGAAAACTTTCTTTTGAAAACTTCCTACCTCTTAATCTAAAACTGACATGAGAGAGGACGTATCATCCACGGAATAGATTATGTCAGCGGTCAGTGCACTGTATCACACACATAGTTCCTTTACAATACTTACCTGTAAGAAAGTTCTTAAATCCCATTCCGAAATAAGAATTACACATTTCTGAAAAAGAAAGAAGGAACAAAACTGATACCTACGAGGGCATTTTTTGTTATTTATTGATCAATTTTTTTCTGTTTTAAATAAGTTGTAGGACAGTTGCGGTAATCAGCTCGGTACCTACATTAATAAAAGAGAGGCATCAGGTAAAATGTGTAAGTTATTGTGAGCTATAAGTATGTAAGTGTAGAACACTGTTCGAAGTAGGGAGGTGATTGAGCATTTCCGTCATCATTTCTTGATTTTTGCAAATAAGGGCGTTGAAATTATTGAATGAAGTAAATTTTATTCGTGCAAGGATTAATCGATATAGAAATAATGAAAGGCTTTACCCGCACATGTAAAACTTTATTTGTTAAACAGTAACGTTTCGACTACATCGTAGTCTTTTTCAAACGGTATTGAAAAGGAAACAAGAGGAATGAACAAGAGTGAAGTCGAACAAAAAAATATAAATGTATGAGATAAATCAAGTACCAGTTGTAGCTGGTACCGATTACTCATCTCCGCCGATTACAGTACAATATGTTGAGGGGGTCCACGAGTCTCGAAAATATTTGATTTTGAAGGGTGTTGTAATTTCCAAACGTGATCCGAATACTAGGATCTAATTTTTTCAAATGCTCTGGCTTATGAAAGGGAGGCAAGAAAATTTTTCTTTTTTCCTTTCGTCATTCGTCAAATTCTTAATCCTATTCTTATTGTTAATTATATGTTTTATTACATTTCTCGGATAATCGTTGTCTTTTACTAACTGACAAAATTCTACAATAAGATTCTCATGAAAAATCGGATCAGAAAGTTTTAACCATTTATTCTTAATATTAATCATCGTGTTAAGTTTGCAGTGAAAGGGTTGATTAGACAAAAAAATGCTAGGACATCACAATTTTCTGTAATAATCTCGTTTACTTGTCGTGGACCATCGCGAAATTCATCGAACGTAGCAGTATTCAACACCGAAGTTTCGCGTTACATTTCGCGATGGTCCGCGGCAAGTAAACGAAATTATTACAGAAAATTGTGACGTCCTATATAGCGAAAAACGGAGGACGGCATAGCATCGTGTTCAGCATTGAAAAATACCTTGGAATCGGATATTCGAATGTGTAATCGTTTTACTTCGTTCAGTAGTGTTATTGACTATTTTTTGCGCTGGGGAAAAGATTCATCCTTCATCGTTCTAAGTTTTGTTTTCGTACGGCTTACTCTCGGGACCGACCTGGCTTTTGAGGATTTATGAATGATGATGACTTTTGAGTTTACATGTTGGAGATCGTCTTGTACCTCAATTTTCTTTTCCAAGACAGAGAGCTTATATCATGAAAATTTAGGTAAATGAGATTAGCGTTTATAATGGACTTCAAGGAAAAAAATTTCTGCAAAAAAAGTTGACCTTTCGAACAGGTTTTAATTGAAAACGAGTTTTTGCTGTATCAGTTTTATTCTATCATCACGAAACGACGCGACGCCTTTCAAATGCACGAAAAATTGTTTAAAATTGATTCTTTCTTTTTTTCACGATAAAATTTTGAGCAAAGAAACAAGAAAACAAAACGAACGGACACTCAAAACACGCTAGAGTCACAAGTAGCATGCCAATAATTGGAAGGCGAATTGTACGAATCAAAAACTGTTTCATACTGAAATGTTGATGAAAGAAAGCCAGTACTGTACACCCGTACTGTAGTTGAATCATAATGACTATGACAAACGGATTTCTAAACATGACTTGATCGACGCAAGAACTTATGCTAAAATGGAAGAGAAATTAATGGACTACCAAAAACAATCGTGTTTAGGAAACCTTGGGTAAATACAGAAAACTCCACACCGCAAGAACAGAGTCCGTTTCTAATCCACTAAATGTTTCCTTTTCAATACGAGTTCAACATAATTCGCTCTTGAATATAGAATATTTGTAGTCAGTTCTACAATTGGAGTGCAAGACTTTCGATGCAATCGTTTTTATTGATGATGAGAAAATTATTGTTTAATACCTACTAAGTTAGTTCTGATTAAAAAAAAAAAAAAGAAAAAGAAAAGATGAAACTTGAATCTACGAGAATTGATTGGAAGAATCCAAGTTCTAGAAACTTAATGTCAATTTTTTCACCACTTCTAATGAGGAGCCTTGGACCGATAAAGTTTCAGAATTTGTTGATTCCGTTTGGAATACGTAATTTGATAGTAATGATGAAAAAAAAAAAAAAAAAAAAAAAGGTGTGAAGAAAGACGTCTTTTACGACTTACTTTTCTACTTATGGTAAGGGAGGTCCTAAATTATACTGACTTTAAAAGATATTGTGCTCTCTGCATAGTATTGCACAAAAATTTTATAATATTCAGTTTCTTCTAATTATTATTTACCATATTTCTGTTTTGCCAAGTTTCTAAGCACGAATTCTGCAGAAAAATTTCTTTTCCGCCCCAGGAAATCAAATTTTTCATATGATTTCTTTTCGTATTTATATCATTTTAAAAAATTGACTGGGGTAAGTTCACTCCAATGATACACAATGCGATTTAATTTCCTTTGATCTTATCAATTCTCTATAAAAATACCAACATTAAACGACGATCACAAGAAGGATCAAAACGAATTTTCACATTGATTATCTACGTACTTTTTTTTTAATTTTTCATCCTCATTTCATCATTCATCTTCCCGATTGAATCGCGTAATTTGACAAAGTTAAACAGGATACTCGTTCGATAAGGATCAATATTACGTCTTATACTTCGTTTAACAATGTTCTTTAGTTTTTCTTTTTTTTTCCTTCTGCTTTTCAAGAAAATATTGAAAAATTGCTACCAAAAAAAAAATAAACTCAACTTGAATGAGAATACGTCATTACAAACTCTTCTCCATCTCTCATGACTGAAAGTACCTATGTGACAAATGATAATACTAAATCTTATTTTCGAACTCATGAACTCGACCATTTGTATGCATATTTTAAGGCATATTTTACAAGTAAATGAAACAGTAGTGCTCGTTTAGTCAACGACAATATTATTCACATTATGATGAACTTGAGTTCAATTCTATGCAGTGCAAACTTATAGGAAAAAGTATATATTCTTCGTTCTCGACGTAGATATTACAGTATCAATTACGTCTTATTCAACGCGTATTTTCAGCAACAAAAACAGGCTATTCGTTAGGCGTTATTATAACTTATAAAATATTACATCTTGAATAATTTACAAATACAGTACTACGAAATTGAAATCGTGATCATTCAGAGGGAAAAATGAGAGGAGTTCGTGAGTGTTCTAGATATATTTATAAAATTGAGTTGTGCGTAAGTTGAATTTGAATCGATGGTTTTATAGTTGTTATCCAGTGCTGATATGAATTGAGAAATTTACAGAAACGTAAGAATAAAATTTAATTTTTGTGACCGCAGTTTCGCGAACAATGTAATACAGAACGCATTATCAGACATTTGATTTTTCATAATTCGTCACAAAGAAAACGAATATTTTTGGTAAGAGTACGGTAGTAAACTACACGTCGGCTGTCAAAATTCACTTTCGAATATGGCTAGTCCTGATTTTCGTGTTCAGAAGTGATCCTATTACTTGACATCACGTTTGCTTACTCATTTTCGTCAAATTCTAATCTTGTATTCCTGCTGTAAGTTATACGCGAATTAAGTTGATTTTACCAATTAAAATGGAGGACAACAGCGAATATCAAAATTTACGGGAAAATTTAGAGTCCTAAAAAAAATTTACGAAAATTATTCAGCAGAAACATACTCGATTTATATAAATCTCCTTCTTTCAGACGAAAAATATTGTACAATGATAGCCTAAACGTTCATAATACTTGGTTATCTTCCAAAATCTTACAGACATAGCGGTGAAGTTCGAATAGTTGTGAAGAAATTAGTGACGCAGTGGTACCTTCCTATCTCGCTAAAATCTATTCAAAATGAAAATATTATGAAATTTAAAGATTCGTTTGAAGTGTTATCACGAGCACTATTACATCCTTCTTTTTCCCATTACAATAGCGTTCGTTTCGCTCCATTTTTTTGGCCGCCACATTAATTATAACACTTCGTGCACTGCACTGCACTGCGGGAAGTTTTCCGTAGGTATTCTTACTCAGAACAAATTTTCATTATATTCGCCAAGTTATCGATTACAAGTCACCAGATTTTTGCTGCGAAAAATAATCGCCGACTATTAGTGTATTTGGAGGTCAGAAAACCTCTTCATGCTAAAACGATAAAGATTTCTCTGCAGACATGCTTTTGTACGTAGGTACATTCTTCATTCTTCTTCGTATTACGCATCACGATCCTCGCGACAGAATTCTAGCTCTCTCAAACTCTCACCTTGATACTCAGAATATACACCCACTTTCACACTTTCCTCTCCAAGTATTCGTATATCATAAATTATATTCGAGAGTCATGGTGGATTTTGTCCAACCAGTGGCATAGCCCGACAATTTTTCTGAGGGGAAGGGGCGGCGGGTGGATAAAAAGTGTGAGAAAAAAAATGTTACAAAAAATTGTTGGAAGAATCATTTAGAATAAAATGTGATATTTCATGAGTGTTAAGAGAAGCGGTCGACCCCTTTCACTCCCCTTCTCGTATGCCACTGCGTCGAGCTGTTGCCCCTGACAGCTCAGTGGCTTGTAGATTCGCTTCAATACTTTCTATTTCTCCATATACTTCGCCTTCATATTCTGTGTTGAGTTAAGCCCTATACCTTTTGCTCTCTCTCGCTCTTTCTCTCTCATCCCGTTTTTTATACTTCTGAACTCGACATGTACTATCGCAACTAAATATTCGGGATTTCTGTCAGCCGACCTGATAATTTTCCAGGTCTTTGTACAAGTATAATCTCTACAATCTATCATGAAGTAGAAAACCTCTAGAATATATGTGTAGGCCTGATCGGTTTTTTAGTCGATTCCGAAACTCTAATAGAATTACGATGAAGTTTGAGGAGAGCTAAATTTTGTAGCAAGTCCCGCAGCTTTGTGAAAATTTAAAGTCTGCAAGCAGATCTGAAATCGCCAACATAAGCACCCTCCAAAATAGAGAAATTAAAACGATGGTAATGTAACTTATTACAATCAGATAGTTGAGAAACTCCTCATCACTCCTTGAGAAATGTCTGAAACTACATAAAATAAGGAAGGTGAACACGGTACTACTTTTTTCAGGATAAAATCGAGTTATATTCGAGGAGAGTTGAAAGATATAAAAAAACAAGTTCGGATATCAGCTTTTGAACCGAGAAGTATGAAGTAGATATGTAAATAGATTTTTAAAAAAGAAAAGGGAAAAATTAAAATCTTGGCCCGCGAAACTTTCATAAAAAAAAACGTAAACTACGCGAGTTCATCAAAATTAGTAAAAATAAATCCATGAATTTTAAGCGAAATATGCAAAAATTCGGGTCAACGTATTCAACTATTATCAATGGCCTAGGATCTTATTCCATACATTCCTGATTTCATATTGGTTGAGACTTTTCTCATTACTGCGTCATGTCATTTTCATTTCGTTTCGCTTTATTTCGCTTCAGACTATATTAAGACAGAAAAAATATTATGACTGTAAGATTTTGAAATAAAAAATATTCACATACACTTTGATAAGAAAATATTCTTCGACAAAATCGAAATAATTTTTTTAGAAAGAGGAATTTTTTTCTCCATTGTTCTTTTCTTTTTGTGACAGTTGAAAAAAAAAACTGTAGCGTCTCCAAATTAGGATTTGGAAAGATTATTAGCAATATCGAGATGGTTTCTTGAGAGGAAAACCGTATTCTCGACCCCCCACCCATCCATTATCAATTGCCCATAGCTCCAGATAAAGTGCGGATTAACTCGTGTGAAGCAGTCGCAGACTCGTCCTCCTTTTCAAGATTAACAACTATGTACTAATTGAGGAATTTTACTTTCTTCCTTTTACATCCTACATCTTTCTCTTTCTGTACATATTCCTATGCATTCACTAATGTATTTATCGAGAAACTCGAATGATAATGAATAAATAAAATTAAATAAACTCGCTAGCCCATGCGAGACTTATTCCAAACGAATAAACGTAACTTATTTGAACTAGCAACTCTCATCCATTATCATTAATTAGCTGATCCATTTTCATGATACCTAAACTCGAGGTAAATGAAAAGAGTCTAAAAATGGAAATAAGGATTAATTTTTTGACGTGATTGAACTATGAATAGTTGTTCGAGTTACTCACTTTCGACCCTGCTTCTATAAATAGGCTCCTAATGTCAGTCGTATTTTGGTCTGTCCCATAGGTAATACTAGGCTGCTTCGGTGTTAATCTAGCACAAAAACCTTCGCACGAAGCGGCCATCATCAAGGAATCCAGGTACTTGAGCACCGGAGGTCAGTTTGGTGCTTCGTATTCCCAAGAAGACGGGGTTGAATTTAACGAGGAAGCTGACTCGGAAGGCAACCGTAAAGGCTCGTACACATATATCGACCCGAATGGTCAACGTCGAACCGTCACCTACACGGCAGGCAAAGACGGATTTCACGCGAGTGGTGATCATCTACCGGTGGCTCCGTTCCCTGTTGGGGTACCTTCGCTGACTCAGGTCGCTCCTGTACCTCAAGTAGCTCCCGTCACCTCGGTATCTCAAGGCGTACCTTCTCCAGTTGGCATCCCAGTCAACTACCAACTTCAGTCTCACGCCGAACCGGCTCCTGCACAACCTAACAATCTGCAAGTACAATTACAATCCTTACCCGTGGCTGGCAGTCCTTTGTTCGCTCATCATTTATTTCAAGCTCATCCACCATTGCCCGTCAGCAGTAGCACCACACCTCCGTCACCCCTCAGACACTATCCTCCGGGTAAACTGAACGTGAAGCATACGTCCGATGGATTCAGTTATACATTCAACAGTATTGTTTAAAAATAATATCGAGATCTGGGCTTACAAATATTTGCGAGTTGTGTTTACATATATTTTTATACCATATGTGTGTAGATCACAATAAATGTGTCATTTTATAAAATGTGATCCATTTTCATTCATTTATTTGTTTTGAGATTGAAAAAATGACGAAGGAAAATGAATCTAAGTCGACAGCGGGCAATGCGCGATAATTAAACGAATAGAATAATTCTGTGAAAATTGGTGCGATCGAGCGCAGCTGGAATCTACATCATAATAAAGGCTACACGGTCGTATTACATTGACTGTAAAGTATGTAAAGAAGACGCCGAAAACCTAGATTAAGCAGAAGCACGATATACGCGGTCTTGTTGAAGATATTAACCTAGAGTGAGAGATGGTGGGTGCGCAAGGGAGAAAGAATTCCGTAGTCGAGCCGCCCAAAGGATGGATTTTGTGCAACAATGAAGTATGACCGAAGAAAATAAAAATACAGCGATCGCGAGAGTGAGATGGTAGTAACCTTGCTTAAGGACAACCGGTATGAAAATTCTATATAATAGACATCATACACAATCTGCTCGTCAGTTTCTTCACTTTTTTCTATTGTGAAGCCACATAGCAGTTGTAAAAAAAACTAATCGATTTCCATCAACATGATTGTGTACTTGGTAAGTATCTTAGGTACCTACAATATACTTTCAGATATACTTATTTTTATGAGAATTGCTTGTAAGTTAAAATCGCGTCATTGAATCAAATTTTTTCTAATAATCGCGTATCGCGTGTTCGAATGAAGTGACAAGCTCACGACTCGTTATCGCAAATCGTCAGAACTAATATTTTTTTCTAAGTTGAGTGTGAATTGAAGTAATTCTTGTTGGTATGGAATAATGTAGGTAGTTCTATTCTCGAAATATTACTGAGGGCGCGGTATGATTTCACATGGAGGACCGTTTTTAATGTTTTATTTCGTAATCTTTTCTTTGGCCTCTTCAAGACAAATACAACGTTCTTGGCAGCATTTGTTCAACTAGTAAATTCGACGTCACCATGGTATGCAGAACCAGCAGCAATGTTCAGCGTGAATGGTGAGAAGAGGTGTTATACCTCCTACTCACTTTAGACCCGGAGATATCTGGTAAATAATAATACGTCCATAGACGTTTGCTTGATTACGGAGAGTTTGAAGTAGTAGCCAGAACATTTTTGATTGTAGTACAAACAAGAAGGCGAGAAGAGATCCAGGGAAAGATAGAAGTGAATGAATTTTGCTTAATTTGAAGTCAGCAGAGAACGTCTCTTTTCAATTTGATGGCGATTGAGAAACGAATATCATCTTTCTCGCTTCAAATTGATTGGAAGATGGAAGTTATCTTTTTCCTCCTTCCGAGTTGGTTGAAAGGGAAATTTTCCCAAAAGATTCACCATTTAAGCAGGTAATGGAACATGATTAAGCCTGCTGGGCTGAGAGAGCTTGTATCGGTAATATCTGAAAGTAAGGTAGTTTGCTCGGCAGCTTTGTCGATTGTATCATAGTCCGGGAACTTGATTTAATTCCTACAATACAGATAAGTTGTTCATATTGAGCGAGAACAAAGCCACGAAGAAGAGTTGGAGAGTTGGATCACGTATGATATACATATTTAAAGGGGGAAAGTGAACAAAAAAGGATAACATTAGCGATTAGTTTTCGTGGAAAAAATCAGAAGTAAGTCCCTAACTCAATAAGATTATAATAATTTAGCGATAGAGCAGGTAAAAATAGGGAAAATTTCAACTGCAAGTCTAAAATGTGGAATCGCACGCCAAATAAATTGAGTCAAAAAATGTTGATTGCAAGTCTGAAATGTGGGAGCACGGCAAGATAATTGATAGTACACGAGAGATCCACGATCAATCAACTGTAAAAATTTTGCACTAGAGCCCACACCGTCACTGAAATTGGGGACTGCAGCCCATCAATGGGCAGCCGGCAACAGGAAGGTATTGCAACAATTACAAAGCGACGGTTCTCGGCTGTTCTTTATGTCTTCATCAACTTTTGGGAAACCCATAACTGCTGCGTTGTTGAAGAAAATACAAAAATCCTACTGCAGATGGACTGCCTTTAAAGAATTTCAGACGCTAAATTAAGGGATGTGGACAGTTGTGATGCCGGAAAATGTGAAAGGAACAACATGTGACTGTCCGATATTTATGAAAGAGTTCCAGTGTAAGCATTCTATCGGCATGTTCATTCGTCAGAAACTTGTGGAGACCCCTTCAGCAGCTCGAAATTTCCCCCTCGGACAGAAGAGGAAACGAGGCTGGCCTGCATTAGCCAAGCGCGCTCTAATTCGACAATGAAGTCTCACAACTTGTCGTTAAAATATAAAATAACAAGTCGTTTAGATATTTTTTTTGTCTTTTGACCGATTGTCGTTAAAATATGAAATTACTTGTCGTTAATATTTTTTTTTGTCTTTTCATTGAGTATATTTTGAAGTGCAATTTCGTTTTTGGCGTTTCTCCTTTTATTTGTCGTTCCTCTCTTTATTTGAAGGTCAATGTTTTGTGTGGGGTTATTTCGACACTTTTTGCTGCTGACACCTCATTTTTTGACTTGCGTTTAAATGCATCCCGTAAAAATATAGTTTTAGCTATAGCTATATTTAAGGGTTATTAGTTAGCATATAACTCGTAGTCATTGAATTCGTACGTTACGTCGGGTATACCGGTACGTATACGACATAGATAAATGACGCTCTTACTTATAACAATTTAGCCAAGTTGAGAAAAAAAATTAAAGGTAAAATTGCACCTCTATATTGTATATACGAATACGACACGTACATTTGCAAAAAAACACCGGACGTTTCGATACGACCAGCTCGTACCATCTTCGGCGAGAGTATAAATTAAGCAGAACGTACAAAAATTCACAACAAATCTAAATCGGAGGAGCGGGTACGCTCAGACGAAAACGATGAGTCTCCTATCATATTTTCATACAAGGTACATAGATTTTCGGGATCGGTCTAATCATTCTCAGTGCATTTTCTTTTTTTGCTGTTTACGATGCTGAAATACTATGGTGTTACGAAAATCAAAAACGTGACCCACCTCTATATCATGAGTGACTGAGGCAGTACGGTGACTCAGGTGTTTGACGTCGTTTTGTGTTGCGATTTTCTTTTTTAATACCTAATACCATGAATCACGAATGAACCAGCTTCATTTAATTTAGTTGAGTAGAATACCAGAATGTGTGAGGAATTAGAGAGTGGTGATAAAATGAGTGGATTGGAGAGGACTTCACTCAAGCGATTTGTTGAATAAGCGTTAGAGGAAGACAGAAATGTTTTTATTTCAATAGGTTCTACACTCAGAAGCTCAAAAATTACAAGAACCGCAAAGAATAATTTGCGGTTCTTGTAATTTTTGTCCACTTTGAGTATACAACCTATATTTGAACATGTATAACCGTAACTTTCAAAAACGCATTGATTCACACAAATGGTTCTTGCTAGAGGGGAAAGGGTTGTCGGAAAAGGAAGCAATAATGTACGTGTGCACATTCATCGTCCTTAATTTTGTGTTTATAAAATGACGAAATAAAGAACGTGGTCATTTGGAGCTTTTTACTAATTTTTTGAACACAATTATACCTTCCTCTGTTTTCATATAATTTTACTGCTATCATATCTACTTCTCATTCGTCATCAGTATACTTGTAAACTAATTCTCCTCAATGATCACACTTCGACAATCGTTTTCATTTCTTCTATCCAGATTTGACGAGAGGGGTAGGTAAGAGGGGTAGTACTCCGGACTCGGATTCATCAAGAAACTGGAAAATTTAACACAGATTTTGCAATATGAAACATTTTTCCGAATTTTGGCTGTCCTAATGTAATCTAACCTCCGTTTTTCCTCCGAGCCGCTTCTGCTTTCTATATTATATTTTCGTCTTACACAAGTTTCCTGGATAGAAGCAGCTTTCCTCTTTTTGAATGAATGTAGCTCTACCAATGTTAATCAACCTTATACCAAGAGGGCATTATGGTGTCATTCAACGTAGGTTTGATCATGGTACATGTAAGAACAGTGTGTACTTTGATACACGCAAAATTCCGTGAAACAGGTTTTCCAAACAAATCTTGAAGATCAAGCAATTTGAAATGTGTAGATTAAGAAATAAAAAACTATACCGCAAAATTTTTTATGATTTGACGCCTTAAGAGAAGTTTATACAAAAAGTATTAAAGTTTTCCACTATTTTGTATGTATGACTACAGCCTACCACAACGAAATTTTTTTATAGGGTGTAGCAAATTGTTCCCGGATACGAAAAATTGCCGTCTACTTGAGAATTCTATCATGGTGTTTACGAAACGAATAAATCCAGATCGTTCACGCCGCCAAACAAGAAATATTTACGACAAAAATTACATTCAAGAATTTGCGTAAAATATAATTTATTTTTCGTACATGAACTCTGTTCGGTTCGTATCTCAATGATTAGACGGGGTGCGATAATCCATTTACGAAAAAGAAATGTTGCATAAAGATCGATCCTTCTTTTTACTCTTATTCTTCGATAAAAAATTTATCAACATATTATGTCATCAAAAAAAAATTCGGAAACAAGAAATTATGGTATTAGACTTTTTGAACGGTTGATGAAGGAATCCAGCTTATGCACATTTTTTATACTCATCTATGCATTCGAGAATTTCGAACTCCAGTTTTACAAATTCATGGAAAGGTTTCAAGCTGGCTGTACAAAACTTGGACGAATTTGTAGTACAAAAATAGTAGACATAAAAATCGTGCATCAAAAAAGAAAAAATCACATAGGAGAAACTTGCTAATGAAGTTGGAAAACAGCTCTCATTTTAGTCCTCAAATTAACCGGTGTATTATAAATACCTACCCAAGACTAAACAAGTATGAATTCAGTGATACAAAATGTAGGTTCGAAACGATTCTTTTCGAAAAACAAGAAAAAGTAAAAGATTTTGAATTTGGAAGAAAGAGCATGTGTATATTCTGAAAGTACAAAATAACAAAAAACAGGTTTTTATCCAGAGACTAGATTGTGCAGAGCTGTAATACATAATTATACGCAGTAATAGGTAGACCTATACACTATACAAGTAGGTACCTATAATAATAAAGATGAATAATTTTGGCATTCTCCTTGAACGATCAAATTCGTATCATTAGTATGCCTCTATTTTCTAATTAGATTTATTTATGTTCTATTCATTCTTTTTTTCAATTCATTAGGGTGTAAGAGGAAAAATGCCCCGGGCTCGGACTTTTCAAGGAATCAAAAAGTTTGGGGCTAGTTCTACAATGTGAAAATTTTCAGCGAATTTCGACTGACCTAAATTAATCATCTATGTCGAAAAAAAAAAAAATCAACTCGAGTCCAAAAATTTTAGCACTGTAGATTTTCATAAAAACCACTTACTCTTAGCCAGCTTTTAGGCCATTAATTTACCCTTCCACAGAATAAAAGAACAATCATGCTGTTAAGAAATGATATTCAATCAGAATAGAGTTTCAAATTCGATACAAAGCCACTACTTGGCAATGAGCTTTTTCAATTAGCCACTTAATATATTCCAATTATTTCAGGTACTGGTATGCTCATTAGTAGCGTTCGCCACTTCTCAAAATGCAAAATCGTGGAAAGACGCGAACATTCTAAACGAAGCACGTTATTTGAGCGCGACCGGACAATTTGGCGCTGCTTTTAGCCAAGATGATGGCGTTCAGTTTAAGGAAGAGGCGGACGAAAATGGTAACCGTCGCGGCTCCTACACTTATTTAGACCCATCTGGGATACGCCGTACCGTCACATACACCGCTGGTAAAGATGGCTTCAAAGCAAGCGGCGACCACATCCCTTCTGGCGGAGAAGCTGCTGCCCCGGCCGGCGTAGTCGCTTTGCCGGTCAACAACTATGTAGCCGGAGCTGTAGGACGCTCCTCTAACGGACCATCGATTGACTCGGGGTTCTACAACCCTGACTTCGACTATCCAGATGATAGCAAAAATACCGACAACGGTCAATATGTTCCTGAACAACCACAGTCTTATAATAGCGCGCAACAAACTTATACATCTTACAACGGTGCTCCTCAACAACCACAACAACCTCTAGCTTCCTTCTATAGGGCGGCACCTTCGCAATCTATTCAGAATTCCTATACCTCGCAGTTCCAGGTGCCATCAGCACAGTCTGGCTTCGACTCGTCTTTCAGGAGCTTCAATCAAATCAGCTCAGAAGCACCCACATGGAACAGCAGATCAGGACAAGCATATCCAGGTAAACTGAGCTTGAATCGGTCGCCTGACGGTTTCAGTTATACTTTCAGTACAGCGTAAAAGTATTCTAAGTTCATAATAATTCTGTGTAAACTAAATACATTCATATCCTCCTATAGATATGACGTTCACAATAAATTAAATTCCTTTTTCTGTCTCTCTCTTCATTATACGAGTACTAGGTCGGAAATTCCTTTTTTCAAATATTCTTCAAAAATAATAAAGATTATCTGTGTAACAGGTACGAGTTTGGATATTCTTCAACATCAGGAAGTAGAATAAATTGACCACACCTTCCTGAATGAACTACTCGATTTGGTAACCTTGTATCGTATTCTTGAAAATCAAAAATGATCGCAGAGCAGAAAAACCATTCATCGAATACAAATTCAAGTAAATTAAATCGGTAGCAAACTCCTTTTCATACCGTATATTTTATGACGCAGCATAGCGCAAGCATTATACGAGTTCATTTCTTGGAATAAGTGTATTAGATGAAGAAATTATCTTGTAATGTTGGCAAAATAGAACTGGGCATGTACGAGATGAAAATAAAAACGAGAAAATTCGTTTAAATAAAAAGTACAATGATATTGAAAAGAGACCGTCGAGCTCTCGCGGAAGCTCGAAACCCGTAACGCAGACGGACCTACTAGGGAGTGTAAATTAGTTCGAAGAGGCGCCTATCATAATCTAATTCCTTTCGTTTTTTCTTTCTCCCTTTTTTGATCCATCGCGATTAAATGAAAAACTATCAGAGGTTCTAATTCTTTCAGGAATACAGTATAAAATCCCTTAGAATAGAATTCTTATCTCAGATACACAATTTAGTTTGTTGCTAAAGCTCATAATTGGTGCGTTTAATCTCTTCAAGCAGTATTTACGAGGTAAGGATAGAAAATAATTGGAGCTGTAATTTGTTGGCATTTGCCGAATAATACGAGTACCAAAAATATATTCTACAGTTTTTGTCGAATAACGCCAAAAACAACCATTTGCGCAGAAAAGCATCACTGAGAAAAATTCTGAGGGTAATTTTCACAAATTTTAAGGATAATTTTTACTAACATTTAAAAGTGAACAGGGGACGTAGACCGTAAAAAATGAAATTTATGTTTAAAAAAGTAAAAGTTCAATTGGCACAGTAAAATGTACTAGGCTACTGCAATACGTTAATATTGTTTGTATTTACTGGTATCCAAAGTTGATGAATACTATGAAAATTACTAATGTCGATAAGAAATTGTTGTAATGTTGACTGAGAAAATCCATTTTTCACTAAAATTTTAGCTTCTCTTTAATAAAACAAGAATTTATTTCTTGTTGACGCCGAATACGGTTTTGAATGCCAAATTTTCATTCCTTCTTGCCGAAAAATCACAGCTCCAAAAATAATACACCTAGCTTTCAAAAAAAAAAAAACTGAAACAAAAAATATTGAAATAGAACAAATAAAAAACGCGGAATCTGTTTCTTGTTTTTTCAATAAATTACGTATTTATTGTAGACATAATGTGATCGTTTTACAAGTCACCCACCTATAGCGATACTAATGTTGTGCTTCGTAATAAATTGCCCGCGTAAACATTTCGAGCAGGTTTCTATCCATTCAGAGAGACAAAGTCGAATCAGTGGCCGTCGACATTTTAGTTCATTAGACCCTGATTTCAATAGAAATGAGAGTTATACTGAAACCTTCAAAATCTAAATGAAAATTAACAGTTGAAAATTGTAAAAATAATAAAAATTGTTGTCAACGTATTATCTGAGAGAAAAATCGGCTCAGGTAGTTGAATACTACCAATTTCCTTAGTAACTCGAGGTCACTGAAAATGAATTTATTCATTCTATGTTTTATACACTCGTTTTAAAACTTGACGGACTTGTGAAAAATATTCTATGCTTCAATTGGGAGGAAACTACATAAAAGAAAAATACTCCTTATTCCGCAATATTTAACCGCTGGATTTTTTTCTCTCGTCGCTTAAAATTGAGACCTGTGCTCCCAGAATAATTGGCGATTTCCTGAATTTGTCCAAATAAATATCGCTAAAGATTTATGATAATAATAAAACTGAAATTTCTTCAAGTAAAAAGTGGGAATACAATTGAGAAACAATACAAAATTTAAAAATCCGAAATAAGCTATTAATTCTTTTTTTTCCCTTGTCGACATTTTCATCGACGAAGCGGTTTTTTTTTAGGTTCATTATTTTCCCTCCAAATTTCTTGGGAGCTTTTAAAGATAATTGATTTGAAAGATTGATCATTTTTTTATTAAAAACTTTTAGTTTTACTACAAGTTTTGAATATGGAATTTTACCCTTCTTCCCAAAGAAAACAAAATTAAAGAAGGGAGAGGAACTACACGGTACAAGTTGCCTTTACTTTATAAGATTAAACAAGTAGATACAACGGACTCTTTCCATAAGAATAAATTCTTCAAAAATTATCTGAGGAGGGGGGAATCAAGCAATTTTTCCACTCCTAGAACGAATAAAGGCTGAAACCAGTTTGCCGCCCAGAAAATATAGGAGATATAGTCTGCATTGCGACCCAAAAAGGTTTTGATAAATGAAACCAGTGGTGTGGTGGATCCCCTTCAGTCTCTGAGTAACCCCCCCTTAAAATCAGATCCTCTTTCTCCCCCCCCAAAAAAAAAAAAAAAAAAAAAAAAATCACAAGCAAAAAGAAACACAGAAAATAAAAAAAAAAAAGGGAAAGAAAGACCTCCCTAAAATTGAGTTGAGGATTTGTCTTGAAGAAACCCTTCTCACCACACCCTGAATGAAATTTTCGAGAGTTGCCCTTCACTCTTCTAGTAGCTCTTTACAATAATGCATGAAAAGAAGAAGTTAATATACATGCCACTAGTTTTCCGTCTCCTGAAAGGGCATCGATGAACTTGTACCTGAACGTGCTTCAGAAAATAAAATCACCGTAACCACCATCGTGGGCTCTTTGTACTGTTTCTATTGACTTTAAACAAGCCGTCTACTCAGTGCTCCATACGGTCATCTACGAAAATTGATGGGTATCGTTTCCATCTACGCCAGGTTTGGTGGTGCAGAGTGCACAGCACGAGTCGGTATTTCACGCCACATTGGGAGGGAAGTTGATTCCACGAGTCTTCAAGGTTTTTGCGTTTGCACGCTCGCGTTGCGCGGTATTGCGTCTTGTATTCATGCTTCGGACTGTGGGTCATTGGGCCTGTATGGACTTTGAATATTTTCCAAAATTTTTACTCAAAAAAAAGACGAAGTACAAGAATATTTTTGGACTTCAAAAATTCTTTGAGATATTCTACTTGAAAAAACGATCAAGTCCGAGAAATGAGAATATTATTGGACTTCAAATATTTTTCAAGGTAATTCACTTGAAAAAAAGACAAAGTACCAGAATATTATTGGACATGTTATGTTCCTGGACGATTTACTCAAAAAAACGACGGAGTCCGAGATTAATACTGGACTTGGAATATTTTTTGAGGTATTTGACTCGAGAAACCGACAAAGTACAAGAATATTTTTGGACTTGGAAAATTTTTTTAGTTTCAAGATATTTGACTTAAAAAAACAACGAAGTATGAGTATTTTTTTTCAGGATATTCTACTTGAAAAATGACAAAGTCCAAGAATAATATTAGACTCGGAATATTCTTCGAGATATTTTACGCGAGAAAATGACAAAAACAAGAAAGTACAAGAATATATTTTTGGGCTTGGAATATTTCTCGTGATCTCTCAAAAAAGAATTAAGTTTTGGAACATTTTTTGACTTACAATATTTTCTGAGATATAACTGATTGTTTTTTCAAGTAAAATATCTCAAAACAATTTTCCAAGTCCAAAATGTTCTTGTACTTGGGTTGTTTTTGGAGTAAAATATTTCAAAAAATATTCCAAGTACAAAATTATTCTCATACTCAGTTGTTTTTTGAGTAAATCATTCAGGAAAATATCCTAAGTCCAAAAAAATTCTTTTACTCTGTCGTTTCCTCGAGTAAAATATCTCGAAAAATATTCCAAGTCCAATATTAATCTCGGACTCGGTCGTTTTTTTGAGTAAATCATTCAGGAAAATATTCCAAGTCTAATGATATTCTGGTACTTTGTCCTTTTTTTAAAGTAAGATACTTCAAAAAATAATTCAAGTCCAATAATATTTTCGGACTTTGTTGTTTCCTACAAGTAAAATACCAACAAAAATTTTCCAAGTCCAAAAATATTCTCGTACTTCGTCGTTTTCTCGAGTTAAATACCTCAAAAGATATTTGAAGTCCAGTATTAATCTCGGACTCCGTTGTTTATTGGGGGAAATCATCCAGGAAAATATTATCAGTCCAATAATATTCTGGTAGTTTGTCTTTTTTTCAAGTGAATTACCTTCAAAAATATTCAAAGTCCAATAATATTCTCGGACTTGGTCGTTTTTTCAAGTAGGCTATCTCAAAGAATTTTTGATTTTCGAACTCCAAACATATTTTGGTACGTCGGTCGTTTTTTAGAGTGTAAAATATTTCGAAAAAAAATTTCAAGTCACTTCGTCTTTTTTCAAGTAAAACATTTTGGAAAATATGTGACCTGCGTTGAGAAAAGGATGCTCATTGCCCACTTACAGGAACACCATTTCTCTCTGATTAGATGACCAATTAGAGAGAAATGGTACTCCTGCGCCAATGGGCAATGAGCATCCTTTTCTCATCGAAAATCACATATTCAAAGTCCATACAGACCCAAGGACCCACAGTCCAAAGCATGAATACAAGACGCAATACCGCGCAATGCGAGCGTGCAAATGCAAGAACTTGGAAGACTCGCGGAATCAACTTCCCTCCCAATGTGGCGTGAAATACCGACTCGTAGTGCACAGCACGGTACAATAAAGAGGTATTGACACACAGTGGGATGAAACACTCTCGTAGCCGGCAAAAAATAAAAAAATTAAGAAAATTACTTTGATCGTCTTGACCAGGGGTTTTTAATAGAATCAATTCGAATACTTGTAAAACACGAATCTAAAACCGATTTTTGGATTCAGAGCCCTCTCCACACATATTTACACATGTTTGACAGAGAATACATAGAGATTCTCTGTCAGAAAGATCAGTTTGGGAGTTTTTTGCTCCGCAGAACACTTGAAATCCATTTTTCGATTTGAAGCCCCCTCCCTCACCCACAAGTATTTGATACTATGATTAACTATGATAATGGTGTAAATAGAGATTTTCCAGAAGAAAGATCTGTAGGTTTTTTTGTAACCCACAGAACATAAATCCGAAGTTCATTATCCTATTGAGAGTCCCTTTCCTCTCCATAAAAGTTCAATTCTGTCGTATATCTGATATGAACCCCTTCGTTCACTATTTGATTTGTCACATTTATATGAATTATTGTAATTGTGCCTCTGAAGGAAGTTTGAAAAAAAAAAAAATTCTCCATCATTTGTTAGTACTATCTATTTACACCTATTTTGTTCTTTTTTTTTTTTCAATTCTCATCATATAAATCTTCAATTGAAAAACTCATTGTTATAGTCACCTTCTTCTTCTTCTTTTCTTCTTTTCTCCAACAGTTTTCTTTAGCAATTTTGATACTTTTTTTTAGGTGTTGTCAGCGTCTTCTCAATGAAATAGGTAATAAGGGCAAGTTTAGTAACTAAAAAATTATTTTACCGATTAAATATTTCCAATTCATTTTAATTCTCCACAACCGTCCCTAAATTTTAATCTGCAAAAATACAAATAAAATTCAATGGGAAAAAAAATACCTTGAAGTCATCTCTTTCAGTTACTATCGTGAAAAAAGTTTTTCACTGCTCGAGTTTTCAATGAATCTTTCTCATTTTCTAGAAAGATTCAATTGAAGATGGTATCAAAGCAGAATTGGAAAATTTTCTTTAATAAGCTTTTTATTTCACTTGAAAGTCATTGAAAATTTGTCTATTTTTTGACGCTGTAAAATTTTTTGGATCAAAAATTTGAAGATCAAAAAGTTTTCCTATAAATTCAGTTTTGAGCAACTTTTTTTGTAAAGTTTTGCGAAGTCATTCCTTATAAAGACTACCTATGCACTCCCGACAAGCGTCGCAGAGTAACTGCTAGTATACCAAAGCGTGTGGGGTACTTGGGGAGTATATATGCAGTCTGTTGTACACCATTTCGGCCTTCCCCAACAGGCGACACACACCCTTAAGGATGATACTTTTCTTCATATACTTTTCTTCATACCTTGAAAAAAAAATCCAAATTATTTCTTGTTGTAAGCCACATATACTTTTAAAATCATACTCATATCACTGTAAAATGCAAGTTAATGCAATAAGTGTTAATGCACGATTAGAGTGAACGTTTTTGTGCGTTTGTTTGTGGTTGTACTTTCTCGGCACATATTGCCACAAATTTTTGCTCGTCTAAAGAACTCGCATTTTGAACACGTATGTAGTACTTACTGGCAATGCTTCATTAGTTGAATAATGGGGAGGATAGAAGGTGCGGGGATTTCTTGTTCCGTCGCTGTAGAGCTCACTGGTCACTATTTGATTTGTCACATTTATATGAATTATTGTAATTGTACCTCTGAAGGAAGTTTGAAAAAAAAAGAAATTTCTCCATCATTTGTTAGTACTACCTATTTACATGTACTCCCACTTTTATCACACAGTACCTATTTTATTATTGCATGAGAACTCATTTTAGCAACCGATGAATGAACCGTTTTTTCAATGATGAGCTAATGATTCAACCTTAATTCTTTGTGCATATTTCGGTGGACCACGCAATGCAGACTATCTCCAATTTTTTATGCGCTGCAAGGCAAACCATACCTCACTGAAACATAGGCCAATATGTTGGAAAATCTTTTATGGCCGCTGTGTAGTACAGTCCGCGCAGTGCCTACTTCATGTGAAGAGCTACACACCTATCTTTAACTCAAATCATTCATTATGAAAGGAGTATGTTTACTTAGGTTAGGTATCAATTTTTCTTAAGATTCAACTTTTTTCTTCAAAACGCATAAAATAAGTGGATGCATTACATTGTTTCGCCGGTAAACACAATCGACCGAAAAAAGCTGTCGATTTGACCTCTTCTCGATCATTAATCGACCCAGTTTTTCTATAATCATGAAATGATTTTCTAGGTCGATTAACGGTCGAATAATTTCCGCCTATTTTTCGACTCTATTCTGACCAATGATCGACCGAAGGATCGACGTCTTTTTCCAATCTAATTGTTGCAAAAGACCTAAAGTTTAGGCCTTATAGAAAAAAGATTGCACGCAAAAATAAATATATTTTAGGCCTTATGTGTCGTACATGCCAACCAAATAGAGGGCACAACTAGAATCCATCCAGCTGATTGACATACAGTCAACTGGGCGGGAAATAGAACTACAAAGATACCTGAATAATGTATCTTGACTCGGCAGATGAACTCATTGCATCTCCTGATTGAAACCTACAACAGGTACAACTTTACAATCTTTGAAAAATACCCACCAAAAATCGAGCAATTTTGACGGAAGAGACTAGTTTTGCTACAGATGCAGTAGTCCAATAATCGTCAGTATTTTCATCACCCAAAACAAATTGGAACAATTGCAATTTAAGCTCACTGAACCTGCAGTTCATCAAGCCACAATTCAATCACATCTATCAATTCTTCACCTTAAACTGTAACCTTTTGATGGAACAAAACGAAGGGAATCATTCGAGATTCAGGGAAAGGCGATCAAATCAATTATTAATGCATCTCTTATAGACAATAAACAACGATTTCTACGTCTTCAGACCCACATAATTGGCGATGTGCAACCTCGGCGTCATCATTGGGAGGAAACCGAAATTGAACTCAAAATTTTGTTTGTCGTAGGTATGCCTGGATGCAGGTACCAAAAGCACACAGAAACTTCTTCACAAAGATATACAGTAATTGTCTATATCTGATTGGGTGTATGCATTTTCTCAATGAAAAATTTTTGATGGTCAGTTCCAGATATTTCAATTTTTTTAAAACATCCTAAATGTTCTCAAACCGTTGCCGATGAATTAAGGGAGTCATATTTCATTTACAAATACAAAAATACATACTTCCAATAGAAACATTGTACATCATAAGAAAGTGAAAGAACGGTTTGAAAACTATTCATTCTTTCATTCAGAACCCAGGATGCAAAAAAGTGAAGTTTGTTTCAGAAAAAGGATGATGAACCGATAAAACCACGTTTATTGATAATATATTTTCCATGAAAATATCGCTATTTTATCAGAAAAATCAAGTTTTTTGGTAAGTACCTGAAAATTGAAAGTGAAAGAGATTTCCAGAATGAGCCTCGGAAAAAGGGTAAAAATAAATAAAATGAACAAGAGTGCCTACTACTACAAATTACATACAGTGGCGTACGAACGGGAAGGGGGGGGGGATTTGGGGATGAACTCCCCACAGCATAATAATCATCTTGTAAAAAAAGACCATTTTCACGGCTGTACAAGGTCGCGTACGTTCATGAACCATGACGCACAATCTCACCCGACATTATCTCTACTGTACGCCTGCAAATTCTTGCACGTCGTAATTATTCTCGCCATACAATATTGTATCATCATTCACAGATTCTTATTCAGTTTTTATTCCTCATTTAGCATCGTCTCTCTTTGTACCTCTTCCGAAGAGTATTTTTGAAGCTTTAGATATTTGTAAAGATTTTCCAAACATCCGAACTCTATTACTGATTCTCGCTACATTACCATCAGTAACAACAGCAGAGCCGGAAAGGACGTTTTTAAGCCTCAAACAAATAAAAACGTACCTGAGAAGTACGCTGGGGGAAAATCGATTGAAGGGTTTAGGGTGAATATTAATTGTGGAGTACCGATAACCGCAGAGGAGGTTATCGACGAGTTGGCGAAAAAACCTAGGAAATTAGAGTTAATTCTGTAGTACAAGTTGTATTGGAACTCATAAAGAATAAAGAGGTTTTCTCTACATTTTCAATTATACGTATTTCTTAAAAATGATATTTCCATCTTTTTTGAACCCCCCACAACGATTTCCAAGGTACGCCACTGCTGGGAACTGCGTCATCTCAAATACGTTGTCATCTCAGCACACAAATAGGAATGGCACGAACGAGAATTTAAACAAGACCACCATGTTCTGACTCAATTTATGATCGAAACTCATTCACGGAGTCTACTAAAACTGGATTCAAGTTGCTGAAAATATTCTTGGCTAGCATGACTTCCAAAATTCGAAAAACAGAGCTGCAAAATACCGGTACCTTCCTGACTGCTGAAGATACCCTACTGCTTAGCTCAAAATCTCAAAATTTCCTTACAGCTACCATATTCACTGCTTTACGATGCGCAGTTTTCACTACTGAAATTTTCCTGTCTCTGAAAATGGAAATAATATTGTTGTCAACAACGAGCAAATACACAAATAAGAAGTTTGAAACAGGAGGGAAGAACAAAGTCACATACGAGCACATTCATCTCAAACCGCGCAGTACTCCAGTTCCTAATATCAGAAAACGTAACGGGATTGAGAAGAAATGAAAAGAGCAATTAATGCATCCATAGTCCAACCGTTTACAAACAATTTTTACAACGACATGTGCGAAAATTTCTCAACAATTGTCCACCGAATTATCAAGAGCTCAGGTGACGCACAATGTACACGATATGAGACTGCTAAGGGCTTATTTTCGCGACACTGACATCATTCGAAAAATGAAGTATTTATGATTCAACTTTACTTACTCTTGCTTTTTTCACCACTATGAACTGATTGATCTAAGATTGAAGACGTTTGGTCGTATTGGAAAAAGTTACGTCGCTTGATCAGTACCTTAGCTTGATGTGCTTCAAATTGAAAACATAAATAGGTAGTAGTTCAAAACTCAGAACGACGTCACTTGCGAAATAACTGGAACACTTTTAAGAATATGAAATATTTTCTGGTCTTCCAAGAAGTCATTCATGTACGCGAGTTAAGGTACATAACATCACTGAACACAGTTATAAAATGTAGCGTCATTGACTTGAATTTGAACACCTTGGAACCGTTGTACAGCACTCACAAATAATAACCATTAACGAATTGCTTGAACGAATTGCCCACAAAACAATGCGCACATTAAATTCAACTGATGTACTAAAGACTCTAACAAGTAACGACAAACACTTTCCAGTTTCGATAACACAAGTTTCTTTCTTTCTTATTGCTTTGGAGGCAACTGGGCACTGGCCAAGGTGTTTGAAAAGAGGTGTGCTCAGCTCAATGTAAGCAACAAGGCGCTACATCAGCTGATCTTCATTTAAAATAATGTAATAACGGAACCGGGTGACGTCACTCGGTTCCGCGTCCCATGTATTTTTAAATGTGAGTGCGGGTTGCGTTTTGTTTACAATCGAATTGAGCACACCTCTTTTCGAATACCTTGGGCACTGGCAAAGGCCAAAGTGAGAGTGCATGGATGAATATAGATTACAGTCAACTTTTTGTACAGACTACAATTCTATGAGTAAGCAATTTACCAATGTTCTCGCATAGACTGCGTTACAGTCAACGTCAAAACAATACACTTGTCACAGAGTAAACAGAGCTTGTCCAAAAGAGCTTGAGACACGGGCATTGTTCAAATTTGTAGTTTAGGTAGTTTAGGGTTCGCCCAATGGACTGTGTTATTTGTGATCATGCAACATGAATGTGAGTGCAAGATGCATAGGTGTGAGTGAGCAGAAGTACCTATTGTTGTGTGACACCTATTCTGCAAAGATGCCCATGGTATTAATTTAATATGAGATGTTAAAATTTACAGAAAAGTTTATGATATGTATTTTAAATTTATCAACTTCTTGCTATTTGAAAAAAAAAGAATCTCTTGACCATATCATTTTTTATATTTAATTGGTAGCATAGTGATCTCTGCTCCACATGTATTTCTTATGGGAGCAAAATGCCAAATGGATGAAATCGATCTTTTATCGATAGTTGTGACGTCACAATATCTCAACCCATTGACGTACATCCAAATTGACGATCAAGCAAACTGTATCTTTTGGACGATTGGTGCAAGTGTTTGAATTGTGATAACATACTACTATTACTTCATTGATGGAATAACAGGGAAAAATTCAGATCCATGAAATTGGAGCTTTGTTTCATGTAGGATGAACACTCTGCAGCAGGGATGTCAAGCCATTCGCGAATAGCTTAAACTTTAGCTTAAGCTTCTAAGCTAATCCACGAAATTGAACAGCTTAGCTTTAAGCTTTTCACTCATTTCATTAGCTTAATGTGAATGGCTATTGGCTCAGTGATTTTTTTTTCAAAATTTCTAATGTACATGCCACGCCATTTGAGATTTGGCTAAACTGAATTCCTATGATGTTGCACAAAAATAAAATAAAATTTTTTCATCCAAAAAAACAAAACAAAATGAACGAAAGTAAAATTAAGTAAAATAATTTTGTTATTTTTGCGATCGCGAACTGCCAAGCGACAGTGTTGCTGTTGCTGTTGCTGATAAATAATAACGCTTCTGTTCCCCGCTCTTGAAATTAGATTCACAATCGAGAGAAAGGAATTTAAAAATCATGAATTACTAATATGCTTAGAGCCAATTTCCTTTATTTATTTCTGCGTCTATATTGCCAAAATGAAGCCCAATGCCGGAAGCCGGCGCAGCGGCAGGCCGCAGGGTAATAGGAAGTCAAAAGTGCTTGCTGATTGACTGACTTTGCGTTTAATGCAGCAGGGAAATGACTGACTTCTCATCGGCTTAATAATCGTCAAAGCATTAGCTTAAGCTTTGGCTTAAGCGATTATTGGCTTAAACTTGACATCCCTGCTCTGCAGTCTACTCTGAATTGGTACTAGGCAAACCGTTCGACAAATAAAGGCTCCGGAGTGCGATCAACTCCGTAAAACGAATTTGTGCCATGTGTTGCGCTTTACTCAGTATAATTTCCGTGACTACGCTCAGCTTTATATAATGAAGTAGGGAATTTGGCACTAAGGATTAATGGATTATATCATAATAAATATTATTATTGCTGAGGATGAGGATGGTAGATAAAAATCATCGTATCATTACCAGATCATTACGAAAGAAAGCTAGTTCGTAAATTCATTCCAAAATGTTGAAGTGCTTGAATTCGCTTGACCCAGATCAATATGAAGTATACCGTGATATTAAAGAACACAGGAATGAGCAAGTGTTTGGTAAGGTATTCTCACGCACTGCTGTATCGCTGTGATATAATTATTATTTCCTACCATCGAATTTTTGTTTAATACATGATCGACGATATCAGTCTATCTGCTAGGCCAGTTTAACCCGTTGAACGAAATAAGGAGGTGGCATCTCTTCAGTTCTCACAATGGTTTTCGTTTGATTTAAGCGGATCGACAATATTAGTGGTTTACAGAAAACATATTTGGGGAGTGATACGTTGTTTACTGCAAAGAAAGGTAAAAGTAATGGCCAACTACCGTGGCTCACAATAAATAAACATTGAGATTGTTTCCACCTAGCTGATTAATTGAACACGATCAGGTAGATTTACGAACGTGAAAAGCTGAACGAGAATATCTTGATCGGATACACATGCCTATATCAAAATATCGATAAAATGAATTCTCCTGAAGAACAGCTGAGAAGGAAGCTCACTTTTTACGCGTTATCTTTGTACGATAAAATTTATTAACACTGTTTCAGTCGATAGCATTGTTGAGTATTCGTAATCTTTCCCCGATGTTTGGTCATGTACTGTCTAAGTAATACTCTTTTTTGCAAAGGAACCCTTTTAATGTGTATTGGCATTTCTCATGGAAACAAAATATAAAAGAGGAGCGTACATTGTACATTTTCAGCCATGCTACTTCAGCTGAATCTTGAAGCTAGGTACCACGCTTGTTTTGGTTTTACCATATTATCATTCTAGAATAGAGGTGTTTCATTTGCGTGCTGGTATTTTCTGTTAAACTTGACAGACAATGAACACGGATCATTTGGCGAGACGTTAATTCACAATGGGTATCTTCATTCCTAAATGAAATAATATCGTCGTTTTTGTTCAAAATGTTTAGGTATTGAATACATCAGCCTTATAGAAAATGCGGGACAGTAAATATTTACTGTAAGATCGATGGAAACCGAATACCCTCTTGCAAACAATTATGAATAATATGAAATACTTTTCTAACGTTTGCTAGGTCTTCTTGTGCAGTGAGTTGGTCTGGAACAAGTTGTAGATGATGTTTTAATACCCCAATGCAAACACCCTTCTGTAGGTCTTATACAGCCAAATGTTGACCCTTATTGTGTAGTCTTCGTTAGGTAATAAGTTTTTTTTATTGCAATTTTCCGGCGCCTGCATCCCATTGCCTGGATATATGGAGAGAGGTCTCCTGAGAAGGAAAAAGAAAAAAAAATAAATAAAAAGTCAAGCATAGCAATTGTTTTTGCCCAAAGTACAACCTAATAAAACTATTTTTTTTTTTAATGTTTAAAATGGACTGAAGTCTAGTGTTACCCGAGAAAATTTTACAATTGAGAATTCTTGCGAGAATTTTGGCAACAATATGAGATTCCAGTCTGGAATGACTACAGCTAACACTTTTATTTTATATAATTCAAGTATTTCAAGCCAATTTATTCTTCACTTCAATTCTCTGGCAATAATATCATGGAGTTGGGACACATTGGGGCAGATCCACTGAGGTGCGAAAAAAGTAAAATGTCGAGTATAGTAACCATTTTTGTCAAAAGTACAACCTTACGTACAAACCTTACCTCATTAGTCAGGTTTGTACTAAGGTTGTACAAACCAGATAGACTGTGCAGAATTGTATCAGAACTGCTGTGAGATGCTTCAATATAAGTGTTGAATACGTTAACAGAAAAGTTTTGGAACAAGAACAGTAAGAGAGATATTTTAGCAGATCAGATTCATGTCAAAGATATGGCCGGGACTTGTCAACATATTTCACATATTTCATACTAATTTTGACTGATTTTCCACTATAATTCTTTGGCCTCAGGATTTTACTGTTGGGACCGATTGAGGCAGATCCACTGAGGTGCGAAAAAAGTGAAAAGTCGGGTATAGTAACCATTTTTGTCAAAAGTACAACCCTACGTACAAACCATACCTCATTAGTCAGGTTTGTACTAAGGTTGTACAAACCAGTTAGATTGTGCAGAATTGTATCAAAACTGCTGTGAGATGTTTCAATAGGTCTTGTCTATACGGTACCAGAAAACTTTTGGAATAACAACCGGAGGAGAGATTTTTTAGCAGATCAGATTTCAGTCAAAGGTACCTATGGCTAAAACTTGTTAATATATTTCACATATTTCATGCTAATTTTGACAAATTTTTCACCGGAATTCTTTAACGTGAGTATCAAAGTATTGGGACAGATTGAGGCAGATCCACTGAGGTGCGAAAAAAGTAAAAAGTAGAGTATAGTAATCATTTTTATCAAAAGTACAACCTTACGTACAAACCTTACCTCATTAGTAAGGTTTGTACCTTACCTCATTAGTAAGGTTTGTACTAAGGTTGTACAAACCAGTTAGATTGTGCAGAATTGTATCAAAACTGCTGTGAGATGCTTCAGTCAGTAGGTCTTGCCTGTACGTTACCAGAAAACTTTTGGAATAACAACAGTATGAGAGATTTTTCGGCAGATCAGATTCCAGTCAAAGACATGGCTGGGACTTGTCAATATATTTCACATATTTCATGCTAATTTTGACTGATTTTTCACTTCAATTCTCTGGCGATGGTATTATGGAGTTGGGACAGATTGAGGCAGATCCACTGAGGTGCGAAAAAAGTAAAATGTCAAGTATAGTAATCATTTTTGTTAAAAGTACAACCTTACGTACAAACCTTACCGCATTAGTCGGGTTTGTACTAAGGTTGTACAAACCAGTTAGATTGCGCAGATTTTCATCAAAACTGCTGTCAGATACCTGACAAGGTCTTGCCTATATGTTACCAGAAAACTTTTGGAATAACAACAGGAGGAGAGATTTTTTAGCAGATCAGATTTCAGTCAAAGACATGGCGGGGACTTGTCAATATATTTCACATATTTCATGCTAATTTTGACTGATTTTTCACTTCCATTGTCTGGCGATGGTATCATGGAGTTGGGACAGATTGAGGCAGATCCACTGAGGTGCGAAAAAAGTAGAAAGTTGGGTATAGTAATCATTTTTGTCAAAAGTACAACCTTACGTACAAACCTTACCTCATTAGTCAGATTTGTACTAAGGTTGTACAAACCAGTTAGATTGTCCGGAATTGTATTAAATCTGCTGTCAAGTGTTTCACTAGGTCTTGTTTTGACGTTTAGGAAAGCAATATTGCCGTTCAAAATATTGGGAACGTTTTCGGCAAATGAGATTCCATCAGTATAGGATATGCCTAAGACTTATTAATATAGTTCATATATTTCATGGAAATTTCGATTCCCTGGCTTCTTTATCCGAGTGCAGGGAGAGAAAGAAAGACCTCTTCTGAGGTGAGAAAGAAGTAAAAAATCGAGTATAGCAATCCCTTTGGCCTGAAGTATAACAAGATCGAATGAACTTGGAGATAAAATCGAGAATAGCAAACGCATGGAGAGCCTTTTGGAGACTTAAACGAATCATGAAGGGTAGCTTGGATACCAGACAGAAAATCCGATGCGCAGACTTGGGCGGCAATTAAAACCCAAATTCAAAAGATAAAATCTACCTAGTAGGCCATGTTAAGGAAAATCCTGCAAATTAAAATGAATGATAGAATCAAGAAAACGGAAATAATGAAAGAACACTCACACGGGATGCAGGATATACCTGCAAAAAACTAAAGGTAAAATACGCAGGTCATATGGCAAGAGCTGATGGAACAGGTGGAACGTACTAGCTACTTTTTGGGTACCATATGGAAATGAGAGGAGTAGGGGGGTAGACCAGCGACTAGATTGCCCGATGAAATTGTAAGAAGGGTGGGCCCTCAGTGGATGGGAGTTGCCCAAAATAGAAGAAGCTGCGGAAAGTGGTGACGGAGGCTTATGCTCAACTATGGATAGTTTAGGCAACGGCGTACCTGCCGTACTTGTACTTCTATGTATAAGCTTTTGTACAAGCTTTTGAATCACCTGAACAATAAAGCGGTATTAATAATAATAATAATAATAATAATAATAATAATAATAATAATAATAATAATAATAATAATAATAATAATAATAATAATAATAATAATAATAATAATAATAATAATAATAATAATAATAATAATAATAATAATAATAATAATAATAATAATAATAATAATAATAATAATAATAATAATAATAATAATAATAATAATAATAATAATAATAATAATAATAATAATAATAATAATAATAATAATAATAATAATAATAATAATAATAATAATAATAATAATAATAATAATAATAATAATAATAATAATAATAATAATAATAATAATAATAATAATAATAATAATAATAATAATAATAATAATAATAATAATAATAATAATAATAATAATAATAATAATAATAATAATAATAATAATAATAATAATAATAATAATAATAATAATAATAATAATAATAATAATAATAATAATAATAATAATAATAATAATAATAATAATAATAATAATAATAATAATAATAATAATAATAATAATAATAATAATAATAATAATAATAATAATAATAATAATAATAATAATAATAATAATAATAATAATAATAATAATAATAATAATAATAATAATAATAATAATAATAATAATAATAATAATAATAATAATAATAATAATAATAATAATAATAATAATAATAATAATAATAATAATAATAATAATAATAATAATAATAATAATAATAATAATAATAATAATAATAATAATAATAATAATAATAATATACTTTTGATAAAAATGATTACTATACTCTACTTTTTACTTTTTTCGCACCCCAGTGGGTCTGCCTCAATGTTTCCCAACTCCATAATACCATCGCCAGTGAATTTAAGTGAAAAATCAGTCAAAATTAGCATGAAATATGTGAAATATATTGACAAGTTTTAGCCATGTCTTTGACTGAAATCTGATCTGGCAAAAAATCGTTCATATACTATTCTTATTCCAAATTGTTTTTTGGTAATGGGTTTGAAAAGGCCTACTGAGGCATCTGACAGCACTTTTGATACGATTTTGCGCAATCTAACTGGTTTGTACAACCTTAGTACAAACCTGACTAATGAGGTAAGGTTTGTACGTAAGGTTGCACTTTTGACAAAAATGATTACTATACTCGACATTTTACTTTTTTCGCACCTCAGTGGATCTGCCTCAATCTGTCCCAACTCCATAATACCATCGCCAGAGAATTGAAGTGAAAAATCAGTCAAACTTCGCATGAAATATGTGAAATATATTGACAAGTCTCAGCCATGTCTTTGACTGGAATCTGATCTGCCGAAAAATCTCTCATACTGTTGTTATTCCAAAAGTTTTCTGGTAACGTACAGGCATGACCTACTGACTGAAGCATCTCACAGCAGTTTTGATACAATTCTGCACAATCTAACTGGTTTGTACAACCTTAGTACAAACCTTACTAATGAGGTAAGGTACAAACCTTACTAATGAGGTAAGGTTTGTACGTAAGGTTGTACTTTTGATAAAAATGATTACTATACTCTACTTTTTACTTTTTTCGCACCTCAGTGGATCTGCCTCAATCTGTCCCAATACTTTGATACTCACGTCAATGAATTACGGTGAAAAATTAGTTAAAATTAGCATGAAATATGTGAAATACGTATATTGACGAGTTTTAGCCATGTCTTTGACTGGAATCTGATCTGCCGAAAAATATCTCATACTGTCGTTATTCCAAAAGTTTTCTGGTAACGTATAGGCAAGACCTAGTGAGTCATCTGACAGCAGTTCTGATACAATTCTGCACAATCTAACTGGTTTGTACAACCTTAGTACAAACCTGACTAATGAGGTAAGGTTTGTACGTAAGGCTGTACTTTTGACAAAAATGGTTACTATACTCGACTTTTTACTTTTTTCGCACCTCAGTGGTGCCTCAATCTGTCCCAACAGTAGAATCCTGACGCCAAAGAATTATAGTGGAAAATCAGTCAAAATTAGTATGAAATATGTGAAATATATTGACAAGACCCAGCCATGTCTTCGACTGAAATGTGATCTGCTATAAAATCTCTCATACAGTTGTTATATCAAAAGTTTTTCGGTAACGTGTAGGCAAGACCTTGTCAGGTATCTGACAGCAGTTTTGATGAAATTCTGCGCGATCTAACTGGTTTGTACAACCTTAGTACAAACCTTACTAGTGAGGTAAGGCTTGTACATAAGGTTGTATTTCAGGGGAAAATGGTTGTTACACTTGACTTTTAGTTTTTCCTCACCTCAGTTGCCTCAATCCGTCCCAATACCTTGATACTCATGTCAAAGAATCATGGTGAAAAATTACCTAGTCAAAATTAGCATGAAATATGTGAAATATATTGACAAGTCCCGGCCATATCTTTGACATGAATCTGATCTGCTAAAATATCTCTCATACTGTTGTTATTCCAAAAGTTTTCTGGTAAGGTATAGGCAACACTTATTGAAGCATCTCACAGCAGTTCTGATACAATTCTGCACAATCTATCTGGATTGTACAACCATAGTACAAACCTGACTAATGAGGTAAGGTTTGTACGTAAGGTTGTACTTTTGACAAAAATGATTACTGTACTCGAGATTTTACTTTTTTCGCACCTCAGTGGATCTGCCTCAATCTGTCCCAACTCCATAATACCATCGCCAGAGAATTGAAGTGAAAATTCAGTCAAACTTAGCATGAAATATGTGAAATAATTATATTGATAAGTCTTAGCCATATCTTTGACTGAAATCTGGTCTGCTATGAAATCTTTCATACTATTGTTATTCCAAATGTCTTTTGGTAATGGGTTTGAAAAGGCCTACTGAGGCATCTGACAGCAGTTTTGATACGATTTTGCACAATCCAAGTTGTTTGTACAACCTTAGTACTAAGCTTACTAATGAGGTAAGGTTTGTAAATAAGGTTGTACTTCAGGGGAGAATAATTTTTTTACTTGGTTGTATATTTTTCTCCTATCTTAATTGATCTCTCTTCTCCTGTGTCAGTACTTGCATACAGGCGCCGGAAAATTGCAATCAAATGTCAGTCAAAGTTCTCTTGAAATACATGAATTATATTTTTTGCGGAACGTCCAGGCCGTACATAGTGAAACACCCCAGAACAATATAGCTCAATTGTACACAACCAGTTTACAAACCTTATTACAGTAATGAGGTTTGTATAGGGTTGTACTTCAAACAGAAATGATCGCTACGTTTAACTTTTTACTTTTTTCTCACCTTAGTGTAGACCTTCCTACTCTACCTTTCTCTGCACTCGGATACAGACACCAGAGAATTGCAATTAAAAATCGGTCTAAATTGCCATGAAATACATGAATTATTTTAAAGAATGTCAGCCATGTCCTCCACTGGAATATGATTCGCCAAAAAATCTTTCAGATATTTTCAATTGCAAGTCCAAGTTCATGCCAGACCGGGCCAGACCTGAAGAAACACTTCACTGCAGTTGAGATACAATTCCTGGCAACCTAACTGGATTGTACAACCTAAGTAGGAACCTGAGTACAGAAATAATGGCATGTACATATAAGGTTGTACTCTCAAGGAAAATTGAAGGTTGGGCGTGAACGGCGTAAAATTCATTGTCCGGAAGAAACCTAATTTTTACAAAATATAGTCAAACTGCCATTATGTTAGAAACTCTCAAATTATTTCATGAATAATCAAAAAGTTAATACATATAATCCCACAACATAGACAAGCTATGAAATGCAAAGAAAAATGAGGTAATGCTATACATGAACGCAAGTCTACGAATGAACATGATATTCCCTGCATTTTTCATGTGAGACAACAGGTAACAAAATGGAATTAGAGTAATACCGGACGATTTCCGGAAATACAGGATATATAGTCATCTTTGATATTTGTGGTACCTATTATATCCTGATATTTTGATGCGAGAAAAAATGAAAAGTACCGAGCCAAATAAATGTTCCTACTTCATCTTCTGGTATTCCTTTTTGTCCCCGACTTATATTCCTCTTCAGTGCTTTAAGGTAAGATCATAGGTATGTGACGGATCAACTCCAGTTGTGTTATACAAAAAACAGCAAAGTGAGCTCATAATTTTCGATTATTTTCGTTGCTATAATATTTTCTGGATACTAATATTAGTTTAAAGAAAAGATAGGCCTAATCCCTCAGTACGCTCGCTAGTATAGTCCTTCATACTTTATTTTAGTGCATCCCTATCGATAAATACGTCATCACCGTATGAAACTTGTAAGAGAAAGCAATGTCTCTTCGCCATTCTTTACATAACATATCAATTAGCCTAGGTTCATTTTACATTCAATATTTACAAAATGCTCCGTCTTGTTACAGTTTATTGTGGCTTCATGTTACGAGTCTTAAACGGTTTATTTCGGTTTCTTCCTCTACTCGTACGAATACACAAAACAACCAACTCTATCAATCGCCTATAAGTAGCCGCCAATCATGACTGGAATAAAAAGTCGTGATAATTACAACGAATTAAGTATTGAGAGAGCAACATCTAAAACGATTTTCGTCTTCCTACTAATATTCCTCAATTTCTTCGGTCATTTCAAAAGTTTAATTAATACGGCAAAATTAGTAATGAAAGCACGATAATTGATTTGATATTATTATCAGGAAAACAATTCCGCGAGTCAGGTTGAATAATTACGAAAAATAATAATTACTCCATCTTAAAAACATATTCCATGATATCACGAAATAATGATGCACGTCGGTCACGTTTTAAACGGGTTCGAAACAGCTCCATCCGGGAACACTATTTGTCGAACGGTTTTCCTGTCGAACAGTTTTCCTGTCGAACGGTTTGCCCAGCGCCCTCTGAATTGTGTTGAAATGAACGTTGGATGTACCTCAAAATTTTGATGTACGGGTATATCCAAACCGCGATCCAAAAACGCTAATATTGGAAGGAGGGATGCTTGTACCGGAAAACTAGTGTGATAATGGATTTTTTATTGAAAAATCGTTCTAGTACCTAACCATTATTTACATCTCAATTAGCCATATTCATTCGGATATACGGCAATCCAACTTTGTAGGACAGAATTGACAGAGCGGGGAATCTGCAACACTCAACAATTAACACAGTGTACAGCTGTTTGCAGAGCTTGACGTTAGGCGAACCTAAACTACAAATTTGGATGATGCCCGTATTTGTCGATATTTTGTAAGTATAGCAATTTAGCAAAGGCGACCTCTGCTGTGACACTTATGTACTCATCATAACTAATATTCTTAATTGCATACAGGGTTTTGATGTTTCAAACAAAATTGTTTTGAACAGTGTTTTAAACATTGGGATTTGCGGGAGGGGAAACATTTTAAACATGGGTGGCACGTCATGAATTTAAAGTCACGCGTACTCACGCGTCACGCGTACTCACGCACAAGAAAGCATATGAGTGTCCAGGGAAAAAACCTGGAGAAACCCCGCAATAAGCGCTACGTCATTATATTTAAATTTAAAACAACAAAATATACAAAATTTGAAAAAAAATACCATTTTAAACATGTTTAAAACACTGTTTTAAACCCTGAAGAAAAAAATCAATTTCCAACATGTTTTAAACAGAAAAAACACGTTTGTTCTTTTTAAAAAAGACTAATTTTTTGCAACCCCTTTTTGTTGATTACGCACAGAAAATGTTCTTTTTCATTCTTCTTTCTTTCTCTTTTTCTTTCTTTCTTTCTTTCTTTCTTTCTTTCTCTCTTTCTTACTTCCTTTTTTTTACTTTGTCCATTGTTATCAAGTCATCAAACTATGATAAGTAGTGTACTACTTATGGAGGGCAAATTAACATTCTTTCTTACTCATGGATTTTTAGTTTTTAGGTTTTTGCGTAGTGTAGGAGTCACAAACCACTTGCAATCGCTTTTTCAGGAGGTTCAGCCTCACGTTTGTTATTTTGTTCTCTGACCTTTTGATATTGTGTAGTTTTGATATAACGTTCACAATGGTTGTTGTTTTGAGTGTTTGTAGTAGTGTGTATTGTTTATATGCAGCATTATCATTCTACAATTGGTAACGCATACAAAGATCGGCGTATTAATAAATTGATTGAATGTTCAAAATTGTAAATTTATTTCATCTTAATGAATATGAACGCAAAAGACCATAATCAGATGACGTCATTTATGTCCGGAAATTGTAAATGCCTTATGAAATCTTGGGAAATGCAGACCGCAGAGATCAGTGATTTCAGCTGGGCTGATTTTTACACACAATTTCCCATAAGAGAATTTCAAGAGATTTTTGTTGTCAAATATATTGATAATCATTAATATCTTAAGAATGAAACATAGCTCAATAGAAAGGTTAAAGTATTCATTTTATAATTAACAATGTTTCATTCTTAAGATATTAATTATTAATGATCATCGATATATCATTTTTTGAAAACATAAGTTTCCTGGAATTCTTTCATGGGAAATCACACATAAAAATCAGCTCGGCTGAAATCACTGATTTCTGCGGTCTGCTTTTCCCGAGATTTCATAGCGTTTACAATTTCCTTACACAAATGACGTCACGCTGATCATGATCTTTAGCTAGGATGCATTGATTCGTTGATTATCACGTTGATTACCACGTATTTATTCATTGAGTGATAAACACAAATGAAATGAGAAAGGTCGCGGGCGCGGTACAATAAAGAGGTATTGACACTACACAAAATTCTTGTCACACTAAGGCTCTATTTCCCAATAAGGGTGGCGTATATGTTGTTATGCGGAATTTCTCCAAAGCTTGCACTCAAAGGTGATGATGAGTGATAATGAGTAAACAATGTATTTTCTTTTTGCTCTTTTTTCTTGTAAAATACAAATGGAAAGCCATCCAAAAAGTTTTGAAATTGTTAGAGCAGACTCGGCTTCAACTTTTGTATAACCCATTTTTTAAAATTGATTCATCAATTGAGTAGTGAGTAACTTTTAAAAATCATTCCTGTGTTTTTTATATAGGACTATTACACACCATCACCTTTGAGTGTAGTGTGAAAAGCTAGGGAGCCTTTACACGCAAAAAAGTATAGACAGGTAATGAGTTTATGACACGACGCCATGATGGATCTATTAGTGGAGCGAGCATGTTCATTGGACTAAATTATTGTGACGTCACAAGCTCCGCATCCGTTTACCCCATCAACGTACCCTATAGCCCGTTAAAATTGTCAATTTCACCCTAAATTACCAACTTGGTTTGTAAGCAAAAAAAAAAATAAAAAATGCTCCAAAAGAAATACACAGGAATGTTTTGATCTTAGGTTCAGATTTGAAAACCAGAAATAAATAAAAAAAACCGCAGGTACATTTTCAAATACTTGAGAACTTCATACTTCTGAATATAAGCACGTAATTGTTTATTCATTTCTGATTTTTCAATTTGAATGTAGACCTATGGGGCGGAGAATACAATTCAGAGCCTTGGAAAGCCTCCCAAGGAAGGGGAGGCGTATCCAATTCTCTTTGGGCGTCGCAGGGTTGCGGGGCAAAGAAGAGGTGGTGTCAAGAGCTCTGCGCACTAGCTTCCTACAGATAGCACCATCAATGTCAAGCTTAAAGCATGGGCGACCTGCTTGATTGTGTTTACTTCAGTGTGGAACGCATCAGGCGTGAGAGGGATGGCAAGAAGACGATGGATCATGCTGTTGTAAGCAGCATACTTATAGATGGATCATGCTGTTTTAAGCAGCATACTTATAGATGGATCATGCTGTTGTAAGCAGCATACTTATAGGCCGTAGGGCACAAAGTGGACCAAGCAATAGTAGAGTCCGTCACCGTAGGTTTAGGAAAAATAACAAATTCATGCACTCATCTCTCTATGGAGATGTTAAGATCCAAGAAATTAATGGACTCTGAATCGTATTCTCTGCCCCATAGGTCTTCGCCCTGCTTACTACAGCATCAATAAATTGGGCACCCTATTCGGACCGGACACACAAGAACTAAAACGAAATTTTTCGATTTCTTGAAACTTCTTGAAATTAGACTCATCTGAAAGAAAATTTCACGCTCTTTCAACTTTGTTCCCTACACTTTTCTCCAAAATTGACTATTTCTGGAGAAATTAAAGGAAAATTGATGTTTTCCACGTATTTTTGTGTTACAATCACCGTTGGATTTTTGCATCACCCTTCGCTTATCAGTACTTTACAATGTATTTTATACATAGACACTAGCGCTCCCTCAAACTTGTCCGGTCCGAATTGTGCCGTCAAAAAGACCCGATCTCGGACTTCCAGAAAAGTGATGTTTATACTGTTTATAGGTTGCACTGTTCTGATTGCCCTGCTGTTTACACAGTGAGACGGGGAGGCAGTTCAACATCAGCATCTCTGAGCATGTTGATTCTGTTGCTAAAAAACTCCCCAAAAAATCTATATTTGCGGCTCATCTCCTCGAGTCTGGTCACTCCTTTGTGTGGAGGAGTGAGACCTTCCTCCATTTTGAAAGTTTGTACTGTAACCGTATTGCTCTTGAGACCTTAGAGATAGCTCGCCATGGTGCTGATCCTGATGTTCTCTGACTCAATCAGTACATACCCGATTGTCTTTTTATCATAATATAGTTCATAATGTCACGACTTAAACCTTAATCTATTTTTACTAACTTTATCTTACTTAAGATTTATTTTTGGCTTTGACTTTTTCCTTTATTAGCTTCGACTTTTTCTTTAGTTCTGACCTTTCTCGTTTTCCTTTTATTTTAATTTTGTTTTTATCCTAACCTTTATTAACTTTTGTCTCTTTCTAGATTACTTTTTGTGATTTAGTTGGGTTAAGTTTTGACTTCCAAAAATTTTTTCGCTTTTCTTGTTTTTCATTTATTTTTTAGTTATTTCTTATTGTTTAATCTCATCTCCTTTACCTTGTCTTGGCGTTATGATTTTTCTCTCTTTATTATTTTGTCTTTGTTTGTTTCCATGGTGTTTTGATGACCTCATCCTGCTTTCGTGTTTTGCCTTCCTCTCTCGTGTGTTTTCCTGTTCCCTTAGCGTCGCGTCGTTCTCCTCCGTTCATTCTAATTCTATCACTTGAAAATGGCAGTTCTGACGAAAGCTTGCTTGTGTTTTTTATTTAATTTTTAATCTTTCAATTTGCACCGTATGTGGTACTTTTAAAGTAATAAAGTTTCAAATTCTGTGCGGTTCGCAATAAATAAATATTCTAATATGGTTCACCGTAACATTTTATCTCACCGTGTTCAATCGAAGAGAAAAAATTATTCCTCTTGTAATTTCGTATCAGACATGGGTAGTTTCAGATTTTTTTGTGATAAAATTTTTTTCTTCACATCAATTGATAGAAAATTACAAGAGGAATAAGTTTACTTCTCTTCAATTTTGCGTAAAAATCAATATTTTTTGAGTAAATCAATAAATTTGAAAATCGTCCATATGCGCTGCGTGTGAAAACAGGACATCTATACGTGAAATCGATCTAGCGAACGGGTTCAACCCTACAATGGACTGTGTTATTGTGACGTCACAACTATCGATAAAAGATCGATTTTGTCCATTTAGCGTTTTGCTCCCATGAGAAATGCATGTGGAGCAGAGATCACTATGCTACCAATTAAATATAAAAATACTGATGCGGTCAAGAGATTTTTTTTTTCAAATAGCAAGAAGTTGATAAATTTAAAATATAAACTTTTCTGTACATTCTAACATTTCATATTAAATTAATACCATGGTCATCTTTGCTCCGCATGTATTTCTTATGGGGAGCAAAATGCCAAATGGACATATTTTCAGCAGAATAGATACTTCTGCTCACTCACACCTATGCATCTTGCACTTACATCCATGTTGCATTATCACAAATAACACAGTCCATTACCCTCGAACCCGTTTGCTAGATCAATTCATTGACGACTAAGGGTTTTTTATTAATTATTATGCACCATGCGCGCCTACTGCAATAAATCAACTCTACATGTAAGGAATAACATTGGTTAAATGCATTGTGAACCAACTTGGTATTTCTATAATATGACTTTGTTACAGAGCCTTTGTCACACAAAATAATGTAGTTCATACAGGATTCCGCTGCGTTTGCTGCGCTATTGTGAATACCTTCCGCACCCCACCAGCATTGCTACCTTACCAGAGGTACCAGGTACGCTGAGGTACCATAGTATTGACAAATTTCCAAGGGTTATAAAAAATCAAGAAATTTACACCTGAGAATAATTTTTTTTTTTAATATGTAGAGCATAATGAGTAGTTTATATGCACCAAGGTACATTATAGAGGTATTGACACAATGAAAAATTTCTGTCGCACAAACTGTGTCAATTCATACAGAATTCCGCTACGCTTGCAGCGATCGTTTGAATACCTTCCACACCCTACCTGTGTCGGAACCTTACCAGAGGTACCCTAATATTGACGACATTTTTGAGGGTTGTAAAACATGAAGAAATTCACCTAAGAAGATAGTTTTATTTTTTTTTAATAAGTAGAGCATAGTAAGTTGTCTATTTGTACCCAGTTTCAGATTTTTAGTTCAATATCTGATTCCTCTATAAATTTTTAAAAATTGATGAATTTACATCACATAGTATTCATGTAGTTTTCCTGCTTGGTTACACCTTGCAACGCTCCTAGCGTATATTATATCAACTGACACAACTCATGCGACAAACACGTCTATACTCTGTTCACATTAAGGAAGGATAGAAATATGACCTCGAGAACGGAGCGCTCCGGGTAATTTTAATCTACCGTTCCGTTCTCAAGGTCATATTTCCATCCTTCCTTAATGTGAACAGAGTATAATATACGTTGGTGTCAATACATCTGTAATGTACCGTGATTTGCACCAAGTTTCAGATTTTTTGGTGGATTTCTGACTTTTCTACAACTTTTTTAAAAATAGTGAATTTATGTAAGACTCTATGCATAACGAAGGAACTGATCATTGGCGCTACATAGAGGCGAAACACTCAAGTACATTATTATTTCTCGTGACAGTATTAGTAATGGTAAACATAGGCAAGTGTCAATACCACTCTATTGTACCATGGTGGCGGGGTAGTATTCAAAATGATGAGAGATGAATTGTTGGAATTGGTGGGAGCAATATGAATGAACATAGATAGAGTTGGCTATCCAAGCGAAAGAAATGAATGACTGTGGAGTATCATATCATAATCATAATCGATTGTTCTGTGTTCATGCTACTTTTTGATATTCTTTACCGCAAGAAAATGTTTTTTGGAAGGTTCATAACACTTCCTATTATTGAGAAGTACGTGGAAGGAGAGTTTGTTTGTTTTCATCATTGTTTTCGCAGCGTCACCTCAGACTCAGATCTGTTTCAATAAATCTTTACAATGAAACTGGAGGACGATTTCTTTTTCTTTTCTTTTCTTTCTAGAGCCGACCATATGACCTCATATTCCTGGGCTTCAGTAGGATCTATCTCTATATAGAACTTCGAAACCTTCGTAAAATCAACAGAAAAATTCAATCATGAATGGGAGATATAGGTAAAATCAAAAATCAAGTAGGTAGCTAACAGTGCAAAAGAAGTCTATAATGGGAATAGGAAAGTTGAAAATATCTCTAATATTCCTTGTAATCACGTCCACTGCAAAAATTTCTGTCGCGTGTATCGTGGATGAAATTTTTGATGATGATTATTCAGTCCGTCATCATTAGAGCATACTTATGAAGGGACATAGATCCTACATATATGATTTTTTTTTCCTGGCGAAGCGCGAAATATTCAAGAGAGTAGTTTAAAGAATTTCCTCTCATTTCCGACTTGCAATTTAATACGATATTAACAACATTTCCGGACGAAAACCTGTAGGGTAAACAAATGGCATTTTTGTTGTTTTTTTTTTTCTTTCTTTCAGAATAATAACGATGACGAGTTCGAATCTCAAAATAGTTTTTTCAGCTACCGTCCTCGGAATCTTGATGATTTCTTGTAATTCGGGAAGTCCGATAACAAGATTTGATATATGCTTACAAAATTGTGCTCAGTGCGTTCGAATGTTAGAAGATTCTTTCGATGGGAAATTGTGTGCCGACACGTGCGTCGAATTCAAAGGTCAGACAATTCCAGATTGCGAACGTTTGGAATCGATATCACCGTTCCTCGTGAAGATCGTGTAACACCAGGTACAAAATATAGCGTGTAATATATAACAATAGAAAATTTATGTACTCAAAATGTCATAAAAAAAACATGATAATAAAAGTATCACAGTAACTAGGAAAAATTGTTCGAAAATATAGGTAACAAAGCTGAGTCTCAGTAGGTACCTACCTACTTCAAATAACAATTAGAAAGGTAACTTTACAATAGTTTTGTATTTTCGAAAAAATAAATTAATGAAGATGTACTTCTGGGTGACCCGTAACTCTCTATCAAAACCGTTACTTTTGAAGAGAGGCATTGACTCTACACACGGTACGTGTATAGTCAATGAGAGAGGTTAAGAGTTCAACCCTCTCTAGATTCATCGATTTGCTCTTCAGCCGAACGCTGCTCGTACGGATGAGAAGTCTCATCGTGATTTTCTTCAATGATCGGAGTAGATATCGTGGTGTAGGACTCGACACTTTCTTCGGTACTGATGATGCTTTCAGTTCCCACGTATGGAATTTCGGTAGTGACATTAAATATCAACGGAAAATTCACTGGCTCACTGGCGTTATTACGAAAATCAACATCCCGTTTAGAGGATTGTTTATTTGTGAAATCATTCGAAAGACTATCAAAAATTTTAGCGTTTTCTTGATTTAGCAACGACTTCTCTCGGTTCTTGAAACTGTTTTCCCGCTCTTGTGGTTCGCTGAGCTTGCGATGCCACAGTGTTCCTTTATTGCGAAAGCTATTGTCACGTTCTCGCGGCTCGTTACCTTTGCGGTGCCACAGCAGGTTTTGGGCTGGCTTCGTTATCATCTTGACACGTTCTCCGAAATGCGGGTTAAATGGGGACATGTTCTTTTCTACGTTGGATGGTTTGGGGATGAGGAAGTCCTTAAATGAGCCACTTCCCTTGTTCGCGGAATGGACGGAACTTCTTGGTTTTTCTCCTTTGTCAAACATGGATGTGACAAAGGCTTTCACTACTTCCGGATCCTCGAACTCCGGATTGTCGGAAGAGCCTCTTTTTGGGGGAACGCTTGGAAATGTATTGTGATAGTTATCTTCTTCGCCATCATCTGAACCACCGTGGGCAGTTCGCTGTCTTCCACCAAAGAAAGACGACTTGTACTCTCTATTATCATCACCATTTTCATTGACAAAAGGCTTAAACGACTGGAATTTGTTTCCTTGGGGCTGAGGTCGTACCATTTTATGTTTGATTGAGATACCATCGTCATTGAGATTGAAATTTTTAAAATTCATAGAGACAAAAGGTTTAGAAAAGTCATCTTTATCCTCTTTGCTTTCTTTATCATCTTCGTCTTCTTTCTCATCTTTTTCCTCTTCCTCTTCGTCTTTTGGGCGTTTTGGCATTTTGGCTGGTGGTACCACCCTTGGACTTTTTGGACCAGCTTTTGGTTGTTTACCCGCGCGCCCATAGAACGGGTTACTTCCATGAGAAGGTAATTGTCGCCCATACTGACTAGCCAGATTGTTATGCAGACGGTGATATTCTTCAAGAGTCTGAGGCACATGAGGTGACCTATGTAACAAATTTCGATTAGGAGATGGCCTTCGTAAGGGTGATATGGGTGTCGAGGAAAAGATCTGCTCCCGATAAGGATGGTTTGACGACTCCTCATTATAGTCACCCGTGTACCTAGAGGACGGGTAGGAGAATTCGTCGTCAGTGAAGGAAGAACTCTGTTCCGTTCTGATCGCTGGTACAAAGTGTTTGTAAAATCGAGGCCTTTCATCGGCTAGAGAATTATATTGATGAGAGGTACCGTACTTTGGTGGTTTAATGAACGGATCCGAGTCAGAGGTACGAAACGTAGGTCGGTTTTCAAACTTGTAAGGACGATCACCAGAAGCAGTTTGTTGGTGATGATGGAAAACAGGAACAGGCAGTTGACTGTAATGATTTGGACGGCTGAAGTAGTGTTGTGAAATGTGCTTGTGCTCGTGAGTAGGGAAATGATTTTTTCCGTGATACTGAGTGCTTAGGTAAGGTTCACGGTCGTGAGTGGGAAAATGATGTTCGCTTTGGTAATCATTACCTTCGAACTCACCACTAGCGCCTTCTTCGGTCGACATTACTTTCTGTTGACCATGCTCATTTACCATCATTGGTACTTCTTCGTATTGAGCATCGTGCTCAGGGTCCACCTCTTCGACCGAGATTGATTGTTCTCGATTCGGCTCTTCTTCATCATCTCGTTGCGCTCCAAAACTGAATTCCTTATAAGGTTGGAAACTGACGGAATTTCTTATACCATTGTAGCCGGGTACATTTTGACGTAAGAAATTTTCAATATTACCTTCTTCGCGTGACGAAAGACTGCGAGCGATATTTGGATGTCCCTTCATGATAGCTTGAGTCATACGAGGACGTGAAGGATAAGTATGACGTCTTTCTTTAGCACTATGTATGGTGGTATCTCTTTTCACAATCTGGTGAAATTCGTAATCCGAATCCTCCCTGTAATTTGCAGGAGGTAAGGAGGTTGTACTCGCGTTCTCTGCGTTGTCCAAATTCTTCAACTCATTCACATTGACTGCGAGAGAATTGGATCCTTCAATAATGGCAACAGTTTTGATATGGTATGAGTAGAGTGGAGATGGTGCTGAATTATTCGTTATTGCTGCAGCTTTGTCAACTAATTTCTGTGGAAATAACGAAGAAAGAAAAATGTGTAAAGGAAAAAAAAACAAACAGATGAATCTAGCGGTACAAGTGCGATGGGGAACTTCAAGAAACATTCACCTCTCAATCCCATTGATGAAAGAAGGATTATCTAATTTTTTAGTTTTCAGTCTCTGTTCAAATAAAGGAAATACCTACTGAAGAGAGTAAACCAGAGAAATTGCAACAAACAATATTCTTCAATAAAATTCACATTGAAAGTCGGATTTGACCATCTCGGTAAGAGACGGCACCCATGAGTTTGGTATCCATAGAAAAAATACATTGACCGATATTGTGATTCATTCTGTCCTGTTGCCCACAAGATTGCCGCGAGTCATATTCCCTTGAGTCAGTTTGCATTCGATAAGGAACTGACGACAATAAAATATCTGGCCAAAGTGAATCAGGTCAACCTGGACATTGATTTTATGGTCTGTAGGAAGATTACAAGAAAATGTCTCGAGTCTACGACTTCCCTGCCTCGCGAATCGTACCATGGTAGGTTACGTTGGATCAGGCTCCCCTTTCTGAATGAGTTATCCTCGGAGTTGAGTCGTGTCATCCATCCTTTTGGATTTTGACCAGTGTTTTACAACCCAACCGCAGTAAAAAGTTTATTTGTTAAATTGAAAGATTGTATTCCGCTGGTCGAAAGGAGTGGTATTTATAGAGTGGTATGTAGGGACTGTCGTGGGGTATATTATATGTTACGCCTAATTCTCGAATTCGTCAATTCCGTGAAATCGGTAACGAAATTCCAATTACGTAAAACAGATAAGGTCTGTTACAAGTTCATAAAATCGGCAAAGTAACTACCTAAATCATGAAATTGACGAACAATTTTCGCCGATTTCATAATTTCCCTAGACTTTTTTCGGTCAATTTCACGGATTTGGTAAGGCCTTCTTCGAAGATTTCAGGAAGGATATTTCTTCCCTTAAACAGAGGGGGATGATACCTGTATTCAGGCGAAAGAGCTCATATTATATTAAACATTCTGCAAACAAGTAAAATTGTGAATTTGTTGTCATTGAAATATTTTCGCAACGGTTGAGAATTGGAACTTCGAATTGACAATTGAGGTAGTTCTGGGAGAAATTTGATAAAATTATATAATGAAAAAGAATTCTCAGATACAGAAGGGAGACTCGTACACGATGAGACAGGAATATGACTTTAGTCAGGGGTAATTGCAAAGATTAATTTTCGAGCTGTAAGTACAACAGGTCAGGGTATCGCGCAATCGATCGGGGTTGAGAGGACCCGAGCAATCTTGTGACTGTTGTTCTTGGAGGGAAAAAAAAGGAAATTTCGTATAGGAAGTCGATACGTAGTCCTTGATACATGGCTTTAGCGGAAAGCTATCGCGCCAACAAAATTTGGTTCTTTGACCGCAATGGACGTTTAAACGCAAGCGGAGCATTCATTGCGGGAACTCGTTTAACTGTGGTCAATAGGAACGCAGGACAGGGTTATCACCGCTGTTCCTGCTGTACTAACCGCAATACTAAAAAGTACACGTCTAAGAAAAATGGCAAGCAATTCAATTGGGCATGTCATGCAGGCCATAGTTGCTCCAACGTGGACGCCTGAATTTAACATCAATTTTTTAGTTTTGTCATAGGCATACGTGGTGTTATTGCGGACTGCTAGATTTTAATCTGTTCAGCTAACGATATAATATCAAATATAAGAACTATTCTTCTTCCACTTCATAATAACAGAAAGAGTCATAGCTGATTTCATGTAATCAACAATTTTATGCAGTACACATTGCCGATTTCATAAACTTGTAAGAAGCTTGTCTATTTCACGTAATCGGCATTTTGGTTGCCGATTTCACGGAATTGACGATTTCAAGAATTAGGTAGGTACAACATATAAATCAGAGTAATCGAGTACGAAAAGACTTGAGAAAAAGGTAAAATACAAGAGTCAGCCTCTGCCGGTCATTTGATTACTAGTGGTCATAGTTTTAGAGAAAGGTCAGAAGTCCTCCTCCATAGGGAGAATTCGTTCTTTAAAACGGATTGCTCTGGAAAACATTGAGATTATTCGCTATCTGAATAGTGAAGGAGTCATTGTTCTCAACAGGTTCATTCCTGACGAAGGGTTGATTAAATTAGTTTACGAGAATGATTCACACAGATAGCGAGGACTCGCCAATTCAATCCGTATTTCTCTGGATGTTCTCTGTCTTAGTCGTTGTTGGGTTCAGTCGCTTTCCTTTTCGCTTAGATGATGGTTGATCAACCGAAAGCGCGCGCGGCTTCTACGATATATATTCTTGCGGTGTTTGCAATTACTCTGGTTTACTCTCGTGAGTACTTCCTTTTCCCGGCCTGGAAATAGATCCGTTGTTGGGGTCTTATAATTCGAAAAATTGATAACTGCGTTGGTGCGATGTCAAAATGAGGACCTATCTGTACAGAGAGCGTCCGTGAAGAAAAATTCATTACAGAAAAATCAGTTTGACGTTTCAGTTCAGAATATCTCCGCAACAACGAGTTTAATCAAAAAAATGGTAAAGCCTCGTCCACACGAGGAAAAAAAACAGGAGAATGCGATAGGGGAATATGCGCGCGCACGCTCATATTCTCTTGTGATACAAAAATCCATCCACACATGTGATGAGAGAAAAGGAGAAAAGTAGGAAAGACTAGTGTTACGCATGCTGCTATCTGCGTGGCTGTCTGTTGGCGTATGGCAATCACGTTGTTAGTAACGCACTCTTACCGTGCACACGCAACACTATTCCCATTCCCCTTCGAATTCTCCCCAAGAAGTTGAACATGTTCAACTTCGTTTTCACCTCATATTCTCACCGAGCGTTCCAATTACGCTCCGCCCACTTCATATTCCCCAACGTATTCTCCTCGAAAAATCTCTCGTGTGGATGAGGCTTAAGGATGAAAATTGAAGAGCAACTCTTCTTCTATAAGAAACGGTAATCACCTTTTGAATACATCCAGAAACAAACAAAGTAGAGATCATTGAAAATATGACAACGGACGCCCTTCTTGCTAAGATGGAAAAAATTGTGCGTTTGAAAAAAAAAAAAAAAAAATTATAAAAGATAGTTTATAATCCGAAACGCACGAAAATCTAGGTCGCCGCAAAAAGGGCGTCCGTCCGACGGACGCCCTTTGTACAGATAGGTCATCAATTGTAGACCCAGTTACCAAGAACAAGTTTAGTTTATGATGGTATCTTAAGTCATATTATAAGTTTACATAGATACAAAACACGTTTATAATTTGAAATACTGTTGTCATTTTTGTTACTTTCAGGTTGATCGTCGGAAATGCGTAATTTTAACACAGTCATATAACTATTCCTAAAGCGGAAGCAAAAACGCGAAAACTTGAAACATTCAAAAAGTATATATTTTCTTTACATGGCACAAAAAAGCAGCGAATATACAAAACAATAAAATAAAAAAAGCTATGATTGAATGAACTGTACACATTTTAATGCACAGGCTATGCAGAGAAAAAATATCTGTACGAGAAGCCGTTGATAAAACTACTCACATCTTCGTACGCCTGAATAGGTCTGTCGATCCATAGACTGAGATCTAATTTGGGTAGCACAGAACTTCTACACGGCACACGTGGATTACTAAAATCAAAACCACAAATGGATGATTATTTTTGCAAATTTATTAAGATCATAATTATCGCCCGATATACCATCATTTTTTTCGCCAAATTTTTGTTCATACTCGTATATACAGTTTTACTAGATTTCTCGCACTCTTGGGACGAGTCAAGAAACAGGCGGATCTTTGTTCTACTCTACTTACATTTCGTGATCGGGTAATACCATAGCATAAATTTGGACGGTATCCAAGAGATCAGTATTGTCACACAAGATGCGTGATAATTTCACTTTCCTTATTTCTTGTAATTGTTCTGTAAAATGCAATATTATTAAGTATAACTGGAAAATGATTTAGGTAGTATATATTATGCATCAATTAGTTTCAGTAATCTTGACTAACGTAAAATTTTCTAAATTACTCCAAAGTCTACAGAAAATTTATGTATTTCATTTTAAGCTCTACTCCGGTTCGCCCCAAAAATTATATGTTTCGGACCAATGGGACTTCTTTTAAGATACATTCTCATAACTGTCATTTTATTAGTTTTGCACCAGCCGTACTCAAATAAATTTCCTTAAATTTGTACAATCAAAAATATTGATGTACTGAAAATTTATAAATGCCTTCTTAAAAGAGTTAGGCAATTATTCCGACCAACCAGTCATCTTACCGGGTGTGAAAGACGATGGCTGATTTGGTAATTCGTACCAAAATCGATCTCCTCGTTTCAAAAGATTCATTTGAGTCGCAATTATACAAGCAAAGGTCGGTCCGATCATACTTCCGGGTAAGGGATGCTCTGCCACTCCACCTGACCATAAATCGATATCCCAAGGGTGTCTAAAATTAAGCATTATTATAAAATGAGTACCGCAAAATCGAGAAAATGATTACTTCCTCATTCATTTCAAAATATTTTAACCAAACTCACTCGTAAATAGACATATATTTGTGAATAGTCGTATTCGGCATCACGTCGAACATTTCGATGAATGTGTCAGCCGTTGAGAGACCACAATGCTTCCTGTTGATTAAACATTGATGATTTCTTTCCCTATTTTTTATGATCTTAATATCTGTGCCACGAAGCAATAGAAATGAACAAACCTGAAGTACATGTACCCAGGTAAACCAAAGTCTCTACCTCTTTGTATATTAAGTGAAACTAAATCTAGGCCAAATCGGTTTCCATTTTTCTTAAAGAGATTATTTGTAACCTACATTGAAAAATGAACGATGAAGCACAAACCACGAGCACTGAAAAAATACTTTTTTCTTAGAACAACTAGATGAGCTTACTTCTTTAGTAACTGAATCATCCATAGCTTGAGCAACTTGATTGAGTAGTCCCATAAAATACTCGTCGAGAATTCCAGCTCGGTATAAGTCATATGGACGACGTATCACATCTGAGAGTTTTTTTGATGCTGACCTCAAAAAAGTATTTCAATTATGAATATGAAAGGAATGCTGTGACCAGGAAGAGAGATTGAGTAACAATGTACGAACCTATAAATTTGTGCACTTTACTCCAACGCTCTATAGAACTGGGTAGGAGAGAGTGCCCAAAACGATATGCTGCGGCGGAAAACGCGTCCATAATACCGGGATTCATTTCGGAATTGTAACCATCCCAGTAGCCCTAAAAATTTTTAAGAAAAATTTAGGCAGAGGTCTAAAGTATTGAAAAATGTTCTGGCGTAGCCAAATAAATGAAGACCATGTTTCATGTCATTTATAAGGTAGCATACTAGTTCGTCTTTGTCATGCTTGCTTTGCTTGATCTGGGAGTAGCACTTTCTTATTCTCCATACGCGAGTAAACCCCCTTCTTGGACTAGTATAAGTCTACTTTAGAATATTTCAAGCTACTGGCTTTTGGGGGGATGGTCTAGTAAAAGTCTATTTTAGAATATTTCAAGCTGATAGCTTTTGGGGGCATGGTCTAGTATAACAAAAACTGACTAGCTCCTTTTATACAGTATACTAGTGTATGCCTGGTTTATACTAGCTACGTTGATATGCACTCTCAGTGTGAAGCTACTATAAAGCTAGTATATAAACTGGCTGGTGTGAACTGGCGGGATGAACTCGTAGATTTTTGTATCACCGATGGAGTAACGAGGGTGAGGGGGGGGGACTTCTTCGTCTATTATAAGTCTAATTTAAGACTAGTAAAATCCTAGTATGAAGCTAGTATAAAGCTATTACAAAGCTAGTATATAAACTGTGAGATTTACCCACATTTACGTGAAACGAACTCTCGTCTAGATTAGGCAGGTTTAACGACGGATAGCGTTAGTATTGGGGTAGTGTACGAGATAGTAAAAATTCACCGTCGTGCATCCAAACTATCTCCTAGTCTATCGACGCGTAGGGAACGTTTTTTCTTCTTCCCCTTCTTGTCCATCCTTATCGATAGTCTATCCTTATCTTTCTCTCTTTCTCCCACTGTCTCGGACCTACCACAATCTAAAGCGAAGCGAGTATACGAGTGAGGTTTGGTTCACCGGTGAACTTTTGGGTTAGGTTAAGTTGTTGTTCCACTATCTAAATTTTTTTGTTTTTCGGTTGTGAAATATACTTCTATTTTTGGGATAGCTGCCTCAATATACTTTCCCTCTTCACTGTATTTCAACTTATCCCCTTCCTCTCCTTGAAAAGTAAAAATCTAGTTTTTGAGACTTTCCTCGCGATCTCTTCTTTCCCTATTCTACGAATTCAATCGTCACGCATCCTCATAGTACTATTTCTCGCTTGAAATGGACAATTGATGCGGTAGTCCTTTAGCTGAATTTCGGATCGTACTGAATTTTCAGACCGTGGTACAGTCAACCAGGCTATGTTCTCCTCAAAAGATGTCACAATTCAATATCACACTGCACTCATCCTTCAGAGTCATTTGAAGCAATATCGATCACTTCGACCGTGATATCCAATTAAAATAATAGTTAGGTTTATTCACCAAGATGACCAATTTTCGGTACAAATTAGTTAAATTTAAGAGTCTCAGAAAATTGTCTTCGTCTTATTGACAGTCAATTGGTTTATCAAGTTGTAACTCTATTGTCATACTGGCCGTAGAAAAATATTTCTTGACTAGGTACATACTCTTTAGTACCCGTACCGTGAACTTAAAGGATTAATGTAATTGTTCATAGTATTCTATTTCATGATAAACATCCAGCCTGACTTCCATGAAGGTAAGCATACGAATGTTAAATTACCTCTTTTGTAAGTACAAGATCGTACTTCTGCATCACGGTTTTGCCCAAAATCAATGGTAGAAATTCGCTGAAAGTAATATGTTGTATTTCGGCAATGACAATTCTCCTCGTTTCCTACAAAACCGAACGACGAATAGAATGCCGATCAAACTTTATATACACCTAATGCTCAATATTTCGCCATCATATTATTCAGAACATTTATAGTTACTTGATACAGAATTTCGTCGTCCCAATGGGGATTGATGATGGCGAGCTCGAGAGCGACACGATTATGTTCACGAGCCATAAGAGTATGTATACACGTTAAGACTAGTTGCTCGTTCACTCGAATTTCTCCTGGATTGAAAAAATACTTGAGTTTTCAATTACACGGAACTATGAATGAGTACGAAATAACAAATGGCTGCATTGTTTGTACCAGCTTGAAAACAAAATTGCGACGCGTTCATCCTGAGACATCCTTCATCGGGAACATCAATTTTCATAGGTAGTAAGTCCTTCAAGCCAAGCGACGCAAATATAGCATTCATTTTCAAGAGACCGCCATGTCCAGTTCGAAGCTGCCTTATAACACAAATGGACAACATGAATAGTAATTTATACTCTACAAATGAATATTACCATTTTTAAGCCGAATTTAACGATTGCTCTCGAGTTCAGAAGGGAAAAAATTTGATATAACTAAAAAATAGGAATTTCTACGGAATACACAGGTAATTTTTATTGGGGAATATTTATTGGTACCTACACTAAGAGAAAGAATTTCCACACCTAACATGTGGAAGATTAAAAATTAAATGTAAAGAGTTGAAATTCAATAATGCACATTTATTAGGGTTTGTTCTTTTTAATAACTTTGAACATCAAAATATTACTTATTCAACACTATCGGTAGGCCTAATTAAAATAATTGCACTAAATACAAGCACTCCTTTTCAATTATGTGAGCATTAAAAAATGTGGCGCAATCGCGACCCTAGTTCCAAAACCTCGCAAGTCCAAAAAACCAAAAATTTGTTCTACCAGCCTCAACTGATTCAGAACAGTATAGAAAATGAGAAAATGCAAAAATCCCAAAATTGATAGAAATGGACCTACGAGGTTTTGGAACTAGAGTCGCGTAATACATTATAATTATGATGACGACGTACGAGATGGAAAATAAAGAAATTTCGGTGATAAATGATGTGTTCGTACACGCAATGTATTTACTCGAGTAAACTTTCTTATCGGCTTCAAAATTATGACTCGTATGTATCAAAGGAGCAACTTTATGAGTACATTCTAGTGGACGTCAAGCTACTAGTGGGTTTCTTTCAATTGAAATGCATGCTCTTTACGATTCATTGCAAAAGAAAATAATTTAAAAAAAATCAATTTATTTTACCTAATTTTACAAAGTTTGTAGACCGATTTCGTGATGATGATAGATAGGTCTCATCACATCATCAGTACAGATTTAACTATGGTGACAGTACTTATTTTCAGCCTAATGTACTACCACAAAATTTGTACTACCACGGGTACTACTTTTGAAGAATCTGCCAAGAAATGCAGGAATTTCTGTTATCAAGGGAGGACCTTTTGAAGGAAATCTACAGCTCCGGAAAATGATATGTTTAATTTAATTTTTAAAGTTTGTCATGCATCATTTTTTTCTTCGGTTCCAAATGTAGTGCTTCTCGAAAATAGAATCTGGTCACCGTAACTGAAGCGAAAAAAGCACAAAAATATTGTGAATTACTTAATTCGAGCAGCGTAAATCATCATTTTTCGCATTATAATCTTTTCACGAGGTTAGGGCTGATGAATTGTAGGTCATTGGGTAGACAGGTGTTTTCTTAGTAGGTGTGAGCGTGAATTTCAATTTCCTCCAGTTCATCTAATTTGCGGCTCTTACCACATCGATGTAGGAGGGTTATGCAGTCGTCACGAACGAGTGTCCAAAGTCGAAAAGATGGTTAGCAAAAGCGCTATTTTTTCCCTCGTCTTTATTACGATTAGTTATTTTGGATTTCCAAACGCTCTCGTGCTCTCTGATTCTTGCTGCAAACGGCCTGCCGGATTGTCCGATATATTATACAGTATTGCAGTCTCCACAATTTAGTTTATAAACACCACTTTGTTGTAAGACAGGGGTCGGAGTTTTTAATTTGGATACAGTCCGTAAATTGTAACAGGACTACAAGGGATTTTCACTGGTTTGTAAGATGGGTTCCCGATGAATGGTTGTTTTACCCCCTTATCTCGGTTCTTTGCTTCTAGCTCAAGGTGCTGCGACTTATCAGTATGTCTGCTGTTTAAAACTACTGTGACGCGGTTGAAAAATTGAGTACGCCGTTTGCGTTTTATAATATTATCGATGTTGATATGTAATCCGTTTTGCCGGGCAATATACTTGATGATGTTGACTTCTTTTTTGAAGTTGTTATCATTAAGAGACCGTACAGTCAATAACCGGTGAACCATATTGAGGTATGCGGCATTTTTATGTTTGTATGGACACAACGACCATTAATTGATGGTGGAGTCGGTTGAAGTCGGTTTTCTGGCAGCTGGAGAAAATTCAAGCTTGTACCTCCTACTTCTATGATGAATTGACTACTAGGATGATGTGAATTCAGGGTTTCATGTAGAAATTTGAGAGCTCTTGTGTTGCTGCCAGAGTATACACAAAAGATATCGTCGATAACTTATGCCTACTCCAAAAAGTCACACCGTGTATGTAGGGGGAGTTATACTGTACAGCAGTAGTGGCGAAAGTTTTCAAGACGAGGGCCGGATACGATACAAAAAAAATTGTGGGGACAAAAAAAATGCATTTACAAAATTTTTATTTCTTAATTTGACATTAAAAGTAAACTTTCAGTACTTCATCATCAAGTTTCATGTTATTTCGATTTTTTTTTCTTTCTTGTTATGTGCCGGCGGGCCGTGTAGAATCTTTCCGCGGGCCGTACTTTCGTCACCACTGCTGCATAGGTAAGTTTCCAGCTTATTGATATAAACATCGGATGTTAGAGAGCTTGGTGGGGCTCCCATAAGCCATAGGCAAGTCATCGTGAAATCTGTAGGTGTGTCCTTGGAAGCTACACACGTTGTCGTTGAGGCATATCTTCAGTAGATCAATAAATTCAGCAACAGATTCTTGATCTATATTGGAATCTACAAGGATTTGGGTCACTCGTTCAATTGCAGGCGCGATCGGTAGGGCCTATTCAGGTATACTTTGTAGAAGTAATATCGAAGGAGGAGCCTGACGTTGGTGATAGATGTTTTAGCTCCTGACGCCGTTGGATTAAATCTGCTGTATTTCGGAGTGTGTATTTTGAATAAAGGAAGATGGTAAGTGCGGACGTTCTCAAGAATCATACATAGATAAGGATAGAAGGGCTGGCATGGAGAAGCGTTGTTGGTAAACCAGGACACTAGATATTACGATAATCAGTAAGTAGGATGTGATGGGTCGGATTGGTTGGTCGTCTTTATATGCTTTGATGAGGCCATATATAGATGGGGTATCGCGGGATTCATAGAACTTTCGATTAGATATCGTTTCGAGCGTTTGGAGATTACATGTTTAGAAAATGTTGTCCAATACGAAAGTCTGGACTTTGGTCACGTAGTTTTGATGTTCGAGATAACCACTGAATTCCCTTTATCAGCTTTGGTGATAAATAGGTTATGAAGTTTGATTTTGTTCTACAATGCTCGTATGACATGAAGGAAGCGCGTATCAGTATTTGGAGCAAGGGTTCGGCTGTCAAGAATAAATCGGAGACCTGAGACATAACAAATCATGATAAAGATGAGGGGAAAAACAGCGCCTCTGCTAATCATATTTTCGATTTTCGATACTCGTTCATTCGTGACGACTGCGTAATCCTCCTTCATCGATACGATAAGAGCCGCAAATTAAATAAACTGGAGGAAATCGGAATTCACGCTCACGGCGACCACGAAAAACCTGCCTACTCAATGACCTACAATTGTGACTCAATTGTACGCGAAAAATGATAATGATTCACGCCGCTCGAAGTAATCTACAATATTTTTGTTTTTTTTCTCTTCAGTTATATTTGTACAGATGACGTGATGAGACCTATTATCATCACGAAACCGGTCTACAATCTTTGTAGAATTACTTTTCAGTAAAATAAATTGATTTTTTTCAACCATTTCCTTTTTAATTTGAGAGGATGCTGAAAATGGAACAAGTTTGTACTGTACCACGTCATCTGCTTTCGAGAAAGACATAACGGCCAATTGTCTATGTGCGCACAAGTCAAAATAATACCTCACTTTTCTAGTTAGAAAAGTCGGTAAAACGAGATGCGGGAAAATTTCGAGGCCAAAGAAGTACCAACAAATGAAAACGTAGAAGGCCCGCCGAAGTTGAAAAAGCGTTGCTCCTTATGTAATCTCAAATAATATTTTTTTATATTATCAAAATTTCAATTGAAGCGCTGCGTGGAAAGGGGGCCTCCGTTTCATAAGAAATACATCAGACGAAGGCCCCTTTTCCACGCAGTGCTTCATATTTTTAATGCTACCTATTATTATTATACTTTTTATCTCAACTATATCATTTCAATACCTATTATACTTTTTATCTCAATCATATCATTTCAATCAACTTCCTAACCCTATTTTTATAATATGTTTTACATTTCTTCAATGTACTTCTCATTTTTAGGTGGGCATTTTATCATTTTCATAATCTATAATTGTTTTCGAAGGGCGTACCACTTTTTTAATGTTCATCTTTTAAAATAAAGTTATAGATCCATCTTTACAACTTGAAAAGTCTGTTTTTTCAGTGTTCAGTTTATTCACACTCATTTTTATTTATTTACGTATAATTTGAAATATAAAAAAATTCAAGTTACATCGCGTTTCTCTAAGAATTTGCATTTCTTCGTGAAAATGAATCCTGAAAACCTATCTGAATCTTTTAATTTGGTCAAACTATTTGTATTTTGATGAAGTGGTTCGCAGTATAAATGAGCAGAATGGCGCACAATAGATTTGAATTACCTAATATTCTATCAGAAATTTTTGTAAAATAAGGTTAGGTACTTCTTTCTCCTTTATAGAATGAGTTTGGCCAAAATTGAGCCTTTCGCCTACTTCTGTACATCTCTCTCAATTAAAAAAGCGCGAAGTTTTGTACCTGGCTAATGTGTCCGTAACACCATACACCGTATTCGCATCGATAACTCCAGTGAGCGTATTGAAAGGAGTTCTAGATCCTGAAACATCGGTATAAATAAACTCGCTCTTCGTAATCCTATATAAACCAATTTGTAATAAATGATAGAAAGCGTAGTATACTCGTATTTTTCCACAGTTCACGAGCATCTGACCTTACATCCAATATAGAATAAGACTCACCTAATCGACAATTAGGTTGCACAGCCGGAAACGCTCTGACAAAGTCCTGACACCTCACATTATGTTTTCCGTAAAAATAATCATCTTCTGAAATTTCGATCTCCATACAATATGGATTTTTGAGAAGTTCGGGTCGATTACAACATTCTTCTGGCTCGTTACGATTTCGAAAATCTGCAAAATAAAGAACTCAGAACGAATTCTTCAATTGTTCTAAAAAATTAACGGGGCGAATAAGAAAAATGAATACTGTTTTAAGTAAATAGTACCCAAGTGCGAGTAGGTACCTACACATATAACTATTTAACGGATTTCCACGCACATTGGTGTATTAAATACTCCAATCTTTGGTAAAGCACAAATTTTATGATTCGAAATTTCCTTTCGATAGAGATTTATCAAATCGGGGGGTACGTTCACCAAAATTCAGGGTAACGATCATGATGCTTTTGACTCAATTCATTCTGGGGTTGAAAAAATTTACGACTTGAACTTGTATGATAAAGGCAAGCCCGAGATAACCATCTATAAAAGCCGGGGCATCTGTGAAGAATTTTCGATTGTAAAATAGATGCAAAAGTAATAACCTACGTTCTAAATAGGTGTAATTCCCTTATAAATCCCTTTTGATACGGCGAGAGGAACTCCCTTGCACCGAAGACCAACCAAAGAATCATTTTGCTATTATGCTCCAATTTTTAGGTTCTTTCAGCTGTCCTATAACACATCAGTTTTTCCCTATACATAGGAATAAATATACAAACCAATGGGTGTTGCCATAAGAGTGAAATCGTGATCCATAAATTGACCCCAAGCAACAGTCATCATGGTACCAGCGTGATCATGGTATCCTTCATCGGTATGCACAGTTCGCGAAACAATACGAGCACTTGGAAGCTCGTGACCTGTAACGCTGATTCTGGGCATAGAAATGTGATCAGCAAACTGAGGCGGCAAGAGTCTACAAAAATCGTGCGAATACTAGAATACAACGGTTGTTTCGTTCTCTTTTGCGCACCAAGAAAATTAAATAAAATCGATAGATTACCTTGAATAATACTACCTATTCAATTTGTATTTTTCCTTTAAATTCCGAACAATATAAATCTTCCACAGAACTCTACGATCAACAACAGTATCTAAATTTCTGACTTTCTTTCCCAAAGATCTCGCAAAAACCAATAGTATTACAGTTGACTCCTCTTATTAGCATCCCTCTTAAAAGAATGATCCGTATAGTTGAATTGAATTTGGCTGTAACGGAAGGCTTACATCCTTAACCATGTGAAATTCACCGCTTATTGTATTACAAGCCCGTTCAATTGAATTGAGATTTCCTGTCATGAAAGTTGACTGTCCGACTGGTTTAGTACAAAAATGAACACGCGTGAATGATACGATAACATCGTTATGAAATGCACAAGAGAAATTCTGCACATTTTGGATGACCTGTCGGATAAAGGAGAAAACAATGACCTCACTTCAAATAACTTAGCTAAGAAAACTTCGCTTTTAGAAGCGGTGATCTTCTCAAACAAGATTGGCAATGCGTCACTGAACCAACAATCCGCAATTGTTTTCGCAGAGGAGGGTTTGAAACTGAATTGACGACGACTTAGAGATTGTTACAATACCTACCCCCAGATGACATCGACAAGAACGAGTATAAAGAGTGGCTCTAAATTGACGACAACGTTCCCACACCAAAAATGCAGACTGAAGATGACATTTTAGTGGTAATAAGTAGCAGGGAAGAAGCAGGAGAAGAAGATGAATATAGTGTTGACGAACCCATTCCCCTCCCTGTAACGTCGGATGATTTTCAGTATAGTTATATTTACGTTGAGAATCGACTCACGGAAAAAAATTCAACTTAAGTCAAAGTAGATCAACGTATTATATTGCAATCTTATTCATTTTGATTCAATAAATCGAGAAAAAGGTATATAGTTTTTTTTTTCAACTTTTTTCGCATACACAAGAATTGTTTCGGTCAATTGAACAACATTGACCTGGTTCCAACTCAATTCTAGTAAGCGGAATTTATTGTACTTAATTCTTATCTCTCTGGCAAGACTCCGGAAAAACAGAATCAAGATAAAGTAGATACTAATATCTAATGAATAAATTACCTCGTGAAAGGAGTATTAGTAGCGCCCCACGTAGGATGATCCACATTATTACACAAACCATCTTGCCTTCGATATCGACCAGCTCTGCACGATATTGAAGATAAAAAGACAGGGCATATGTCTCCGATAGCGGTTTTCATTGTATCAATCTGCGGTAAGCCCAATTCAATATCTTCTAAATTTAGATTGTATCTGCAGAAATGTAAAAAATGGAATAAGCCCAATATTTACTTTCTTGTCTAGTCATCCTACTAACCGTGGTCGAATGGTTATCATAGAAGTTTATGATGCTAGTACATCAACAACGGGGGGGGGGGGGGGGGGGCGGGAGAAGAAATTAATGAACGAGTCTGGTTTTTGCACGAATGAAGAATTGAAAACAAAAAGAAGGCAAATTTTCTAGTTCACGGCTGACTGATTGGACTTCTACTACGGTCGTATATCATTGTTTTACTACTTTATTGGGTGAGTTACATGAAAACGGTAATGTATAACGTGTAGCACTTACTCTTTTTTCAACTGTTGCGCAACGTCGAGCAGCAGCTGACCAACAACGGCCACTTCCTCCGGCTTCCAGTCATCCTCCACAACAGGAATATCTGTAAAAAAATCTTTCGAGTTATTATCGCGTTCGCAAAATTGCACCGGGTCGTGAAGTCGTTAAATTATTTTCTTTCCCCCGCGATGGGAGGTCACATATTGTACTGGAAGTTTTTTTTTTTTTCTTTTTTTCTTATACGTACATTCACAGAGAATGAAAATTTCTAAATCTCTCAAACTGACGAATTGTACAGTATTATGCGAATTTAAACTACAAACACGAATCTGCGATTACGAATAATGTTGTATGGATCACAATACTTGCCAATTCTTTGTCGAGCGTCCGCATAGGCTTGATTGATGGCTTCATACGTGATACAATTGACAGGTGTAGCCAACTCGCTGAAATTGAAACGCGAACAATGGAATTTAAAGAGATTGATGAGCGATTCATGCGAATATCGTCAAAATTTCTTCACGGATATGATAAAGTAAACACAATTTTTTCTTACTTCAGTAACGGATCGGTCACGTAGTGACTGGGATTTGGTAATATTAGGGCGCAATCTGTGTAGTCCAGCTCCAGTGGAGTATACTGAATTCCAAAAATCTGACCACACAACAGCGCTAAAGTAACGGTGCCCAAAAATAAATGCATACTGCAACAGGCGACAAGAAAAAAATTGTCTCACGAAATTGCAAGCATAATCAACTGATCAACTTCAATGTAATTTACTTTTGGAGGATAGGTAAAGCATTACAAATGAGAACAGGAAAGATGATCCCCACCCTTTTGATCCATATTTTTTCAAAATTAAAGAGCCCGAAATCTTTTTCAGAAATAATTAGATATAAGTATAGTCCATAAACAAAGCTTTTCTAGTTTTATTAATTCAAGACTGGAAAGCAATCAATTCAGGCAAGTCAAGACATAACCTCTGAACCAGAATTTCTGCAATTTCTTGGGTACCTATTGTTCAAACCGGGCAATTCGTTGAATTTCAGTCAAGTTTCACTCTTTATGGTATTTCTGGTAAACGATAATCAAATTGCGTTCTAGTTAATTGTATCGCAGATATCAGCTCAAAATGCATTACGTGGACGCAAACTGGTTTACATCCCAAGAAATACATTATCGGCTCCCAACTCAGCGTTACTTGACAGGTACGTCTTTTGGTAGTTGCTTGTGTCGCATGTGTAGCGCCGCCCGTCCACCATGGTGGAGAGGGTGCGGGTTGCGTATGCAATAATTCTGCTTCTTCTAACACCGAAATCGACCTTTTCGGGTATCACTTCAGTTTATGTCTTTGGGTGAATGTGCTCTAATAATTTATGTACCAGTAATTGTGTCATTGTTACGAATAGTTTTCCTGTAGCATCTTATAGTACATCTAAAAATGTTACACCAGTGTTCTTTTGTAGTGAACAAAAATTGGAATGAAAATTTGGGTGGAATAATTTCACGATACTGTCATACAAATATAAAGAGTTGAAAAAAAATAAAAATCGTCTGATTACATTCGTCGTTCAAATACTCTATACGAAATAAAGAGTACACTTCGAGACCTAAAGATGTAACGAAGATAAAAACCGTAAAAAAACGAGAAGCTCGTAGTTTTCTAGCTAGTCTTCTCAACAAACCGCATCAATTAGTTCATCATACTTCTTTTCGTTACCTCCAACGATAATTGTATGGAAAAAGCAATTTGACTGTTCTCTAAACAGGAGGCACTTTTAGCTCAATAATCACATGAGCCCATCAAAAGGCTATTTTATATTACAATAATGACTGATGGCTCCAAATCGGGACCGAGAAGAGAGTATGCATGTTTGGTGCAGCATTATACGTCCCAAAAACTCATCCTTCATACCTATTTAAAGTGATGAAATCTAGCGTGTCTGTAAAATTATTCACTTTAATATGTCGACTCGTATTGAGGAGAACATTTCTATTATGAAGAGGTATACTCACAAGGAGTAAGAAACGACAATTACTTTTGAGACCGTATCAGCGCTGTTAATCCAAAATTTTGAAGAGTATAAAAATTTTTCAAGTTCAAAAATTAGGTAATTAATGTTTTCGTTCGATCAAAAAAAAATCGTATCTTCCAGGACCTAATTGTGACAAGGAATAATTAAGATTTATAACATAAACCAGATGTAGATATTATGATGAAATCTACCGCACCCACGCACCTAAGTAGTGTCGGACAGTGAAATATAAAATGAATTTATAATAAGTTCGGTATTATCTAGAAGCTATTAAAAGTTCAACTTCGCAAAAAAAAAAAAATCTTACAAGAGAAGATGGTAAGAGAAGCTAGAGGGCAAAAACAACCGAGGTAAGGTGTGTAAAATTGGTAATACGTGTAATTACATTGAAAAACAATACGATTCAAAGTTCACTTTCGCTTGGACCTAGGTATACCTATTGTAACCTAGAAGATCTGGCCTATTTGAAATTACAGAGGAGACGCGACAGAATAAGATACGAAGGTGCATTAGTTTTGAACGAAAATATCGGGTAACACTACTTTATGGAAAGCGAACTCATTGTATAAACTTACTTAGAAAACAACGACAGTATTCTTCTTATATGTACATAGTACAAGAAACGTATTTTATTTCAAGGAGGTGAAAAGCAGAAATCATTATGTTCGTTTCGCTGACCACTGATATGTCAATTAACCTGACATTCCTATCTTTCTTATTAATTATTGTGATGTCAGGACGATTATGCGCTATAGTCTTGTGTGTCAGCAGTGTTCTGTCTCAGTACATCGTGTACTCATCTTTTTCAAGGACTTTATTCGGCGCGTACTCATAATATTTTCGAACTTTTTCGTTCAACCCGTATTGTTTGGCCAGCACGCTGTGTACCACTTTGGCAACATTATCATACTTTTCTTTGTATTGGATCGGTGCCTGTACTTCACAGCCGGCAGTAAGATGCTGTATTGTTTCGGGCTTCTTCCCACAAATCCTGCATCGGTCGTCTTCTGCCTCAGGTTCACGGAGAATAAATTTTCGGTAATTCCTCGTTTTAATTACCTGGTCCTGTATCGCCATAATGAATCCTTCTGTCTCAGGGAATAAATATCCCTTTTTAAGCCACAGTAAAGAGCTCTGTTTGTCTATGTTTTCTTTTTCCAACTCCGCAGGGTATCGGCCGTGTAGGCTCTTCTCTTTCCACCTTGTTACCCTCTGTTCGGTCGTACTTGTTGCTTCATTCTCTCCATTAGCTAAATTTACCGGGGTGTGTTTTTTATCCGCTCTAACGATGGCGTCGTGCATTTTCGAGGTTTGTCTTTTTTCATAGAAGTATCTCCAAAGGTTGTTAATCTGTTTAGCGTGCAATTCCACCAAGTTGATGATACCTCGTCCTCCCATACCTCTTGGGATTGTTTGCCTTTCTATGGCCGCGTTAGGGTGCAGCATTCTATTTGTGTCCGGGCGTCTGGGCGCGTGTGCATGCGCTTGCAAATCTATACCCGTGGGTGATTCAGAAATTTGCGAGTACACCCCGCGTGCGCGTGCAAATCTATACCTGTGGGATAGCTCAAAATATTTTTCATACTATTATTATGGGCGAAAGGCATAAGCCTAAAATATTTTATATCAGACTTATGTTAAACCGAGAGAGGGACCAAGAAAGAGGGCGAACGAGCGGAGCGAGTGACCCCCACAAAAGTTCATAGCTCAAAATATTTCTCGAACCAGATTTGTACGACACCAAGAAAGGGTGCGAACGAGTAATATCTCACGAGCACTTTACCTAGTAGAGGCCTAGACTAAAATATTTCAAGATGACTGATAAAATATGAGACATAAAACATGATCTTCATTTATAGAAATTTTTTCTTCTTTCAATTATTTTTAACAAAAATATGTTCTTACTCTTGGTTGTGTAACTATATCATGAATAAGGAAGTCAAGAGTTGAAAATTTAATCGTTTAAAACTGGAATATTATTTTAACATGATACTTTATTTTGTATAATCACCTCAACAGACATAAATTTTAAGTTAGATGGTCAATAATGATGGTCAAATCTGTAAGTACTTATTTGACTACTCATCGACGCCAATCCGATCATCTAGAGCATTCTCACAACCGCTTCCTCACTTAGTATAAACAATGTAGAACCATATTAAGTACCACGTGGATCGCGACTAAGCAAAATATTTTCCCTGAAAAAATTACCGGTAAGATGCATTCCAATAAAATTTATTACCGCTCCCTCATTCTTCGTGCTTAGTACTAACAACATTTCAGGAAAATCTCGAGGAAATAGGTACTAACAAATTGGAAACAACAGGAAATGCATCTAGTTTTCAAACATCTTCAAATACCTAAAAAACCCCTGCGTCAAAAGATCTTTTCCTCGCTCATCTCAAATTAGGCCATACCTAACTCAATCACATTGATCTCTTCCGAAGTTAATTCTTCTCTACCTCTCGATCATCATGCGATCAAGCAGCCTCAGTGGCGGATTATCCTATACGCGCGGAAAATTTCTAGGGGCGACAAATTTTTCAAATAATTATTTCAAAACTTTCAAAAATACATCGAATGAAGAAAATAACTCTTACTTTGGAAGTGCGAGCAATGTGGGCGAGTAAAAAAATGTATATAGCTCGAGAGTCGAAATTTTTCCAAGTTTTTTGCTGGACGGCGGACGGCAAATTTCTCAAAAAGCCCCCCATAAAACAGGTTTCCTGTTAAAAATTTAGGGGCGGCAAATTGACAAGTGCGTAGAGCGGCAGAAGTGCTTAATCCGCCACTGAGCAGCTTTATTCGTGCATTTGTATTAAAAACTTCATAACTTTGAACTCGAAAAGTTTATTAAATCTCACCTCATCCATCGCTGATAATGCTGAAAGTCTCTAGTTTCTTCCAATATTTACGTTCCACCAAATCTTTCCCTTCTACTCTCGTTTTCTATCCTCCACCATGAAACTTTCTATCAATCTACTAAGTAAAAAATTACCCAAGTTTGTAATCACGTAGAATTGTTGTTGAATAACTCGTACATAAAAAAAAAATGTTATTCAGCTGAATAAGTATTAATGATCTTGTTTTGGGCTCAGCCTAGCAGGACTTTCAACAAAATAAAAATAGTCCACAATTGAAGAATATAACTTCAAATTGTACCATAGTAAAACACTCTTCGACGAGAAAGAATCAACTTTCACTAAGAGTCTTGAAACAAAATCGTGTCTGAATCTTTAGCTTCAGGATTGGAATAATGTAAACTTACGAGTTAGAAGAACATTTAAGGAATGAGGCTTTGAAAGGTTAGTCCTGTACTTATAATTATATATAGTACGTCTAGAAAAAATTGATATGTATGATGGTGCCACAATTTGAAGGCACTCTTTTTCCAATGCTCCTTTTGGCGAAATTCCTTCATCCTCAAAAATTCTAGCAACCAGTTTTTTCTCCGACAAATAAATTGTATCAAAGTTGACACTTGCACTATTATGTTTTTGCGACAAGTTTTGACTACATACAAATACATTTTTTAACGGTTGTAATAATTACCCCCCGCAAAAAAAATTGCGAAGAAATTCATCATCATCATCATCATCATCATCATCATCATCATCATCATCATCATCACTGTTATCTTGCATCCGATTCTTTATTATGAGGAAACAAAAAATGGTTGAAATGACTACAGATTACATGACAGTGAGAGAGCTCTTGGTCCAATTTATTATAAGAATTGTATAATTTGATTCGGGAAGTTGTCGTCAACATTATATGAGAAATTAATAGTAATTCGTACTATTGTTGTACTGAATGGGAGCACTTTCTTACTGATGGAGCGTCTTGTCTATGTAGTCTGCAGTCATTTAAATAATTTTTTCTTCCTCAGTATGAAATGTTTAATTGTATAAATCCCTTTTTTTTAAGTCGCTCCCTTGTTTTCCTCTTATTCTTCAAGTTCTTTCGCTTTGATATTTTTGAGGAATAGAAGAAAACAGCATAAAAATGAAACAACAACAACAACAACAACACAGAAAAAATTCTTTAGACTATTCATCTTGAAAAAAAGAATGAAGGAATCATAAATTTTTCGAGGTGAAACTGTAGAAGACAACAAGAACTAGCAAAATTCTTTTTGATAATTGACAATAGAATGCGGATACTGCATCATTAATTTCAACGTATTAAATAAATAGCGATATAGACTCGAACGTAGCAATTGAACGCAAAAATTATCATTCAAATTAGCCATAATTATATAGAAAATAGGAGTCGACTTTTACACTTAATGAGACACAACCATGAAAATAACAGCTTTGAATCTCAGAATCTTTATAAATTCGTTCACCTCAACCTACAGTAAGGTTGACGAACCGAAATTAATCGCGCAGAGAGATTCACCCTTTTAGAGGAGGAAAAGAAAAACGCTTGCAATTGCCGGCTATTGGTCGCAAATTTTGAAATAATAAAATTTCACAAGAAAAATTCTTGAGAGCTAAAAATGGTCAAAGATACGAACCTGATGTTCAATGGTAATACAGTATTGACTAGCGAAATTATAAAAAATTCCGCCTATGAATACAAGATTTTTAAATTCTCTTTGAGGAACTTTCTCAAAACATTTTTTAGAACACTTGGTCGGATAGTAAACTACCGAGATACGATAACTATAACAAAATCATCTCATTTCAAATAGAGAGAAAAAAAGAAAACTAATGTGTTAAATTTGATCGCGGTGAACTAAGACTTCTCCAGATCCTCACAACACGTCAAGAAATTGAGTTATACTTTTTTTCGCGCACCATTTTCCATATCGGATATCGTTTGAATGGCAACGAACCTCAGATTAGACGATTTTGCTATGTAGTTCTCACTTGACTCGAGTGGGGTTCGTCTATACGAACGCGTACAATTCGTTCACTGGCGGTACGTAAAGCAGAATGTGATCGTATCCGTCTCGATATGAAGTTTTCAATCTTCAAAATATACAGCGAGTATGTGCATCTATATTCCTGGGAAGTAGTACCGCGCGGGAGAAGAGGTCTGAACGTGAAAAACTCAAAATTAATATACCACATGAAACGATCATTCTCTCGTATTCAGAAAAATTTGTCAACAGAGAAAGAAGACATCAGATCTGAAATTCATCTTGAAAAAATCGTTTTTATGAGTGATGTAATAGTTTACTTAAATCGGAACTAATTGACAGATTTAAATTTTATTGGTGAATTATCTCCTTATCTTTCGAATGAAATCTCGGCTAAATTCACAATTTACTTTTCAACTTGCACGACGTTTTGAACAAGTCACTGTTCTTTGTCGAGTGAAAAAACGAACCGAAACTTTATTATCAAGTAATATACAATGGGGGGCAAAGAACGAATTAAAGCAAAATATTCACTGAGGCTCTCAACATCGTCGTATGACACGATAAAAAGTCAGTAAGGTCGGTTCACAGTTGAACTTATTTTTAAACAGGGAACCTGTCGCACGAGGGGGGGGGGGGTGTATCATTTAAGAAAAAAGGCTGGTCGCAAGAAAACGCAAGACTTGGAAAAATTACGACTTCCGAGGTATACATGACAAGGAGGGGGAGGGGTAATGTTTGGGCTTTATGCTCGGCGGTCTATACTAGTTTATACTAGCTCTATATTGCAAGGTAATATAAAGCTCAACATCTGAAGAGGGAAGACTAAGTCTAAGTTTAGATAGGCCTATTGTATACTAGACTTGTACTAGTTCTAAGCATCGTTTATACTAGTTTTATACCAGGTTTGGGCCTCCTTCATACTGGGCTTTTCTTTTTATACTAGGCCTAGTCTTCCCTTTGTTATACTAGCTTCATACAAGACTTATACTAGGTCTAAGCCTTTTTTATCCTTGGTTTTTACTGGACTTGTACTAGGCCTTGACTTCCCCTTTTACCAGGCTTATACTAGGTATAAGCCTCTTTTGTACTACCTCCATACCAGGAGCCTTGCACTAGTTGATACTAGCTCTATACTGCAAGCTATAGTGTAAAGTATCTAAAACACGTTTCTCTATAAAATTACGGCTCACTATGACAAATTCATATTTTATTTTTTTACAATTCACCGCATATAAATTTATGCTCGGTATTAATAAATTTATATGCGGTGAATTGTAAAAATAAAATTTGAATTTGCTACAGTGTAAAGCTTAACGTCTGAAGAGAGAAAGGCAAGTATAAGCTTAGATCTGGTATAAAACTGGTATACTGATACTACTTGTATACTAACAGGATATCATACTACCTTCATACTAGTGCGCCTATACTGATTTATACTAGTTCTATATTGCAAGCTAGAATAAAGCTCGGCATCTGTAGACCCCTACTATGGAACTAAAGCTGAAGACAGAAAGGTAATATTCAGTATCGCATACTAATACTAGCTGATCCCTGAGAGTCACTCCACCTCATTGTCTAATCACTCAACCTAACATATAGTACTACACCTACTCAGCCTAGTACAGTATGTTACACTTACATTAATTGCTAAGAATGGAAAGATCAAGCGGAACTGAGCACGAGCCACTCAGTCTAATATATAGAAGACTAAGCAGGTACTACCTGTACACCAACTACTATATTTTGTACGACCAGTTTTTAATGAAGTGAAAATAACCCCGTCATTTAGTTAAATAGGGGGAGACCGTCGATGTTATAAGGTTCACTGTCCTAAAAGAGACATAAAACATGATTTTTATTTTTTGCTCTTAGAAACTTTTTTCGATGCGCAGCGCCCTTCTTTAGGAGGGCCCGACCATGCGGCACCCCATCAAGAAAGGGGAAAAAAATTCAGATTTGTATTTCAAAAGTAAGTATGAATAATTGATTTTTACAAAAATTTTATATAGTTGCTGACGTTTCGAAGGGCACAGCCTTCATCCTGAGTATAAGTTCTGCTCCGAGGATGAAGGCTGTGCCCTTCGAAACGTCAGCAACTATATAAAATTTTTGTATATTTTTTTAATGACGGTAGAGCCTTTAAGTAATAAAATCAATTATAATAAATCCGTCAAATAAAGGTTTCTTGTTCTGTTTTAAGTAGGAATAATTTTCAATAGTCAATAAAAATGATTTCTAAAATTTAGTGGGATAAATAATATATGGAAAATGTTGATGTGAAAATTGACCCTGGTGTTTCTTAGGAAATTCGGGTATCCGCAAGGGCAAATTAGTAAGGCACACATGCGCATATCACCTTCTGTTCGGTGATTGTACGTGTTCTTTTAGTTTTCGAATTCAGCAATGTTGTAAAATTGTGCTCACAAAACCAGACATAGAAACTTGAAATAAAATTTCGAACACGTTCTTATGCAGGACTGGGTACTCACTTTTCATGCGTACTCAAAACGACCTGTGTTACGTTGCTGAACTTCAGTCTGAAATTTATAGTTTATGAGTGATAGAGAAGAAGCAAATGGATTCCTTAGTCAATCTTATTCTGGTTCGTTTGAGGGTGGGAAGTAGTTTTTGAAGAAGCTGCAAGGTGTATGAATAGTCCATAATTTTTTCGACGACTGCCTTTTTGAAAAGTGGAAACATCTCGTAGAGACCACCTCTCAACCGAGTACTCCACGTGCACAAGTTGTCTCTGAACGCTGATAGTTTATTTGAGAATTTCATCAAGTTTTCGTCGGGTCCTTATAAATAAGAATTGAGACTTTCCAGGTGTTGGAAAATTAAGGTACGCTAGCCCAGCTCTAAAATCGTCGTTGGCTAAAAGCTGATCCACATCTATCTAATGTTCTTCACTCATGAGAAATAAGAATACTTTCGTGACGAGAGTAAAATAGTGCTTTTAGTCAACAGAATTATATTGGTGTTGTAACATTGGCATAGATAAGTACATACTTCGGAACTTCTCGTTTTCACATCCAGTTATTGATAGATTACTTCATACGAGCATTTCTTCAATCTTTTGTTTTCATTCACTGTTATACTCCTCCCGTCATTATGAGCCTGTCCTACATTTAATTAGAATAATATTGTACCGGATCCCAGTGGACAGTTTGGAAATTAACGAAAAGTCGTGATGATCTCGAGATCTTCTATGAAAACTTATTTGTTGGCTTCAAGGAATCCGTTTAAGTAAATTTTGTATTACCTCTCATACAACTTCAGCACATTGATGCGACGGGCTTCGCCTCTTCTTTTCTCTCAAAGACGTTAGTACTTGGTACTATCAAACTAATTTTAATCAGTCTGCAATTGACGTATGAAATTATAGTAGTGGCACATTCGTACCACCTTTACTCATAATAAACGGAGAAACTATAAACCTTTCTTCGCACATTGTGGTTAGATTTAAGAGCTAGGATAAGTACTATGTCACGTGTAAAAGACTCACTTCATTCACATAGACTAATTTAATCAACAGAGCGTGAATAGACGGTCCGTTTTCGCATTATTTATCGTTGTCGTTTGGTGAACAACAGTTGTCAGGCATAGTCTATGAACTCGTTAAATAAACTGAATTATTTGTAGTATTCCCGAACGACTCCAACCTGATGACTGTCGGTGCGATCGCAATGAACATCATTGTATTAAAGAATTGGCCATCCTATATCTCGGAACCTATGTCTACAGTAGCACGCGGGCCGATATTTTTAGAAGTACGTAAACGTAAAATGTAGCAGGGATAATTCGATACTTTTAATAATTATATAATTACAGTACGTGTTGTGTGCTTATCTATTTAGTCACGGTTAGAATATTATTTCTTTTTCCTCGAGTATATTTCATTTTACCTGCTGCTGATTTCCCGTTGCATAATTATGGTGAAAATCTATGCCAGTGTACCGAAATCGTATATAACTATCGCAAGAGTATTCCTAAAAAGCAAAAAATCAATAAAAATAAAAAAAATCAAGTAGGCCGATACCCGTATACAGGACACACTTCATTTTAGTTTCTGGTTCAGCGATAAAAGACGTTTCCAATAAAAACTTTTGATACAAAACTCTCATCGATACATAATAAGGCTTAAAAGAAAGAAAGAAAAAAAAAGGTTAATTGGTTAAAAAATGAATAATCTAATGGAAATCGGTGGCAATTATTCAACAGTTGTGACCGCTGCACGTACTGTTCTGATTCTCTTGGTTTGGTCGCACGTATAAATTTTCTTATATTATGAATTCAAAAGTTTTTTCATACGAATATACTGCTCTGATGATTTTGATGATTTTTTCCACTTCTAGAGGCCCAGAATAAAATTTTCAAAATTACCTCATGAGAAATTTCCAATAATGAAATTACGTTTTAATATAACTATGAACCTATTTATTTATGTAAATTGGATAGTGAAGTGCATTTTATGATAGGTATGTAGGTAACCTAATGAACGAGTTGATAATAATTTTTTACTGTATATTTTATTTAAATATAAAATCAGAGCCCGCACTAAAAATGAAAAGTTTCGGCACTTAATGTTGCATTTTCGGCATTACTCGGCATCTAAAAAAAGGGGAAAAACGTGCATTTTTAGTGTTTTACAAATTTACAATCAGAATTATTCAATTTACGACCAAAATCACTTGGTTTTGACCAAAATAAACGATTTTTGGGGATCAAACTGATCAATGAAAAATCTTAGTGATTTTCCAATCAAAATTTTTTATTTTTCAACTTCGAGCTAACAATAATATTCTCAAAAAACTGCCCAATTTTCATCAAAATTGCTGAATTTTAAGCAAAATCAAGCAAAATTCGTCCAAAATTTTATAATTTTAGACGATATTTAACAAAATGGTCATTTTCGGCCTTATTCGGCTTTAAACCCCGTTTTCGGCATTTATTCCATTTTCGGCAATTATCGGCAAAATAAATTTTTTTCCCTAGCCTCTACGACCCCCAATACATACTTCTGTACCATTTTCATACTTTTCGGACGTACTAAAATGATTCGGCAAATTTCGAGGAATCCGGGCTATGTATATGATTGTTCCAATGCTTTATTGCAGAGGTGAAACATAAATTGAATTGAATATTGAACGATTCCTGAATGATGTACTGAAGAAGAGACGACAATTCGCAAAAAAGACGACATCGAGCACAGGTTCAGTTCATAGATAGGTATTGTAAGGCCAAAATGAACGTAGAGGGTACATTGAGGAAATTTCGAATGTCCACAAAGACCCCTTTAGCTCACTGAACAGAAATGAATCGAAAGGAATGATGTGAAATGATGTCTACCTGGATCAATGAAACTGTTTTTAATTCCAATATTAAGTTGTACACGGTCTTCAGCGCAAAACATTTTTCGATTTAATACCGAACATATAGCATTCTTGTGGAGTTGACTTTTACGTATACTCATTAATGATGAAAGTGTTTATCAATGATAAGATTCTAAAAGGCGATAGAAAAATAAGTAATTGAGTGAAGTAGTCTCAATTTGACACAAGAAAAAGGGTTTGAAGGAAATGAGTAAAAACCAATGAAAAAAAAATGAAATAGGTACGGAGATTGAAATACGAAGTCTGAGAACCCACAGGAGAAGAGAAATGCAAAACCTGGGTACTGATTCAGCAGTCACCACACCTCCTCCTACTTCTTTCAATCTTTCACGCCTCCTCTCGTCATTTTACATTAATCAACTCGTTTTTTTGATCTCTTCGATTAAGTTTCACTTACAGTATGTTAAGACTCTTTCGTAAAATCTACGATCACTGACTGTTTGGTTTTTCTTGAATCCACGCCATATTTTCCATCTCCAACACAATTTTCTTCCCTCAATATTTCCCTCTCTATCATCTTTCATTGCGTTTTCTCTCATTCATTCATTCATTCATTCATTCATTCATTCATTTTTTTTTTTTTTTTAATTCCATCGACATAGAATATTTTGAAAAATTCTCATACTAAGTTAGCCTATACCTATTTCAAATTTTTATCTACAGGCATGAATAAAACTTTCTGCCTTTCTTCATCGATGAAGTCAATTAAGAAAACTATCTCAACCTCCAAGAGAAATGAAATATGACTACCTATAGAAGAAAATAAAGGAAATCAAGGGACACAACAACACAAGAGACACACAATCAACTTGACGTACTTGAATAAAGACGATGAATGAGAAAGATAGAGAGAAATACTATGTAAAACGAGGAAAAAAGTACATAGATATTTGTAATAAAAGGAGATCAATACATGAAAAATACGCTTGAAAATTATGGAAAAGGGAGGATGATGTATAAATCAATACCACGGCTATAAAATGATGATAATCGTACACAGCACGCGTTCAAGATAATAATAATATAGAAAATTAAAACTATCTCCAATAATCAAAGGTAGAACACACGTTTTTCATTGTTCGAAAATAAAATTTGCAATGATGTAGATTCGATCATATTATCTTTGCGTCGTGTCGATTTCCATCATTCATATACATACATGCTTCGAGAAATCTTATAAGTTATAGGCCTAACCATCAGCAGGAATTTCGTTCTCATTGACTCGGATTAGTGGTACTAGAGAGTTGATATAATGTATCTCTAGTACAATAGTGGTCCGATTACGAATTTACGCAGCACACCTGATTCTAGGCCTATGTACCCAATTTATGCATAATGATTTTTTAACTATACATAATATTCTTTTTCTTTCTCGTTACACGAGGAAATTTTATTCGACATGCGTTGTGTCAAAATATGCACGGTTAACCAGAAGATAAGTTTATACGTGATGGTCAGTTTAATAAGCGTACATTATTCAATACGATCGATCGACGACAATTATAACGGCTACAACGATTCACCTGATGGTACACGGTTTTTTCATCGTGTACGGTCTATAGGTAGCTATGGAAAATTTTATTTGAAAAACATTTTTCCTATTAGGCAGGAACAGTCGACTCCACACAAACTGATTAAAGAAAACAATCACATTTTAAAAGTTGTTATTCTAGAAGATGCCTTTTGAATGAGTAAACATTATTATTAGGAAGAGGACATCTGTCTGATACGACATTAACAGATTTTTTACGTTTTTCAGACGTACACCTACCGCATACCTTCGCCTATCTCTCCTCCACTAACGTCGCATATAAGACTTTCAAAAATAGAAATGAATAAGTGAATCGAGAAGTACGTAAAAGTAAATAATCCTTACGGACGGTTGGAGAATTAAATATGAAATTGGAGTTCCGAAAAGTACTCCTTCGTTTTTTCTAGTTTTCCTCCGATCAAATATCACTCACTATACTTTTCAAATTTAAATACAATTTATCAAAAGATTCTCCTCTAAACCCCTCAGCCGTATAACATTCCGCTCTCTTCTAACAAATCACTCTTCAATCACTTTCACTCTGGTGGATCACATTGACCTCCGAATCATGATGCAGTTGATCAAAATGGAAAGAAATGAATACCATCTACCTACATGAAACTTCAAAGCGTTCGACCATGAAAAAATCGTATTCACGAATCGATCCATTACCAATATTTTCTTTTTACTATTTTGCAATGAATGAAGCATTATCTACTAGCTACTCCAATTCATTGTAAGAGCTACCGTTAACGATCCACAGATCCACAACAACGTTTTTAGTCTCAGATGTTTCTATCCTAAAAACGTGAATTCCACTTCTAGAAGAAGTACTTGCACAATCTTTTTTTGTGAAAGGACAAGAATACAAGGTATTGTCATATGTCAATATTACTAGAGTCGTATTGAGAAAATAGTTTCAAATTTTGAAGTCGTAAAACCTGCGACTTCTATTTAGTCTATATAATTACCAGTAATTCAATTCTCATCATCTTTTGTGCACCAGTCGCGAATTTAATATCCCAACGATGAGAATCTGCGATGCTAACACGTGCTAGCCGCATATACCACGAACAATTTGAAAGTAAGGAACTTGTATTTGTTGTTGTCAACACTGCGCGGATGATTACTATTTCACGGATGTCGCAGAGAATAATGTACAGCGGACTTTTTATAATTTCTTTTGGATGGCAAAGATTACGTCACAGAATTGAAAGATATGTATTTTCGATGAATTCAACGTGACATTCGTACATCAGAGCTAGAAAAAGTATGTACCCGATTCACTTTCGCTTCCCATCAATAAAACTTAATTTCTTTTACCGAATATTTAGACGTGGGCATATCAAATTAGAACGTATGGTATCGGTAAATAACGGATCAGCAAAAAAACACGTAGGTACTTCACAATACTCACAAAAGGAACATAAATTCTGCACCGCATACTGTAATAAATATCGACAAATTTGAAAAATTCAGGGCAATAATGCCGCTCGACACACCACATTGAAGGCTCTTGTCTTGAAGATGATTACGAATATCATCTTTGTTTTTGGTCCGTTACAGTCAACGCAAAATTTGGATTTTCTCATCTTTCATTTATTCTCTAGATTATTCCATCTTCAAAATGTGTTTCTTATAAAAACAAAATTAGGAATACATAATACTCGTATACGAGTGCATATTAATTCTGATAAGCCGCAACACGGTGAGCAGCATCACGAGTATACAATGTACTCAGACTCTAAAATCTGGAGTCGTTTTAAAGAAGGGTGTGTTGGTTTGCTCAGAACCTTAAATCAATAAATTTCGTTCGTTTTCGTGGGTGTATAAAAAGTCTCCAATCCTTCTGGATATTTTTCACCTTGTTAACAATACTTCAAGACATGAACCTTCTAGGTACCTCTTAACAATTTCGAGATGGACTGTGAACTCGGCGATTAAGGAAAGCAGAAACACTGCATTACACATAATTAGGATGAGTCAGGGATATTAAAACGAAGGAAAGGATTGAAATAAATAGCATCCACGTTGTTAAACAGGCGGTAACCAGAGAGGCGAGAACGATTTAGAGTTTCGATGGTGTAGTACTCCTCCAACCTATTCATGCGGCTACCCTTTTCGCATCGATGTAACATGGCGACGCAAACGTCGCTGAAGGGGTGAGCTTCCTTGACACAGGGGCGAGACATAGCGGAACTGTCATCATCCTTCCTTGTGGTAAAGTTACTCACGCTTAACTTATCCAGTTTGTAGAAATCTCTACGGTGATCAGAGAATCTTAATGAGAGGGTTCTACGCGTCTGGCCTATATATGAGTCCCCACACTGGCAAGTCAGCCGGTGAATCCCAGAAGCCTCCAATGCTGGTATTGGATCCTTCAAGACAGAAAGGTTACGAACCCTGATTAGGGGATAGAAGCCCGCCTTATAACCTGCGCGGCGGAGCTCCCTGGCTAATTGGTCGGAATCGCGACCCAGATAAGGTATCCGGGGCCATTTAGTTCTAGGTTAAGTTACATCACACTTGAACCATTTTTGTAGTAACAGCTTGGATAGTTACACAAGGAGACAATGTAAGCTCTCAGTAAAATCCGAGCGTCGGTCACCCAATGTGGATGAGTGATTTCAAACTCCTCAAACTATTTCTGAAACTGTGGGTGATGGAGCAGAAACCGGGTTCTAGTTTAGGAAGAACCGATCTGAGAAAAATATTTCATATTCCCCTACTGCGCTGTGCTCGAATACAGTAGCATGCGCGGTATTATTGTTGTAAGCTCGTTTTCTCATCCTTAGTCCACTCGGATAGCTGTACGATACTTGCAGAATAAGTAGCTTAGTTTTAAATGAGAAACGGCTCATTAAACGCATCGTAAATTACGATTATCTTGGGACACGATTCAAGTGCAAGTAAGAGAATCAACGGGTCAAGATTTTTCATAAGCGTCCGAGAAGTAGCATTTATTTACCATTTTGTCGAATTAAGCGTAGAATATTTTACATCAGGTTTAAGAAAATCTTTGTGATAAATTGAAGGTAATTTTTTTCAAAAATAGTCAATAATTTGCGAAGTTTTCAGGTAAACTGAAGTTCTATTGAACATTGGTCTTCATAGCCTAAAAGCATTTGGTTTTAGTTTGAGCTAAAATATTTACTTCGTAGACCTAAGGAAATGAAAAGTTCTATCTTGTTGGAGAAATGTGAACAGGATTAATAAATTATGATGAAATTCATGATGTTCAACTCGTCATTATTCTACGAAAATTTGATCAACAATCAACTTTGTAATCAGCATTCAATAGTTAAATACAATAAATTCGTTGAAAACTGGTTTACTGATTTCAAGTTCGTTTTTATGAAAATTATGAAAAATAGGCATCGATTGGATTTAGGAAAAAAAAAAAAAAAAGAAAAAGAAGAAAAAAAGGAACCAGAATCAGCTAGGTATAATACATCATTCTTCTCATGTTTACTTTATACCTTGTACATCCGAGTTCTAATATGAAACCCTAGATCAGTTTGACCCGGCCATTTCAACGGTTTACCGTTCAGAATTTTTGTTTTTCTTTTCTTTTATTATTTGCACTAATAACTGGGACAGTATTGTACTTACATGCTTCTAGATAATCATCAAAGTTCCTAAATTTATAATGCTCGCACGAGGAATCTCAAGCTAGTTATGAAATTCGCGTCACATTCAGGTCAATTTAACATAGTACAAAGATCTACCGTTCTACTGTCAATTTTATCCCTACTTTTTGTTGAAAAGAAAGGGAAAAAAAACAGACGAAATTCCAACACTCATCATTAAATCAAAATTTTGAAGTACGACTTCCTGATTTCTTCCATGTTCAGTGTTACAGTGAACACCTATCGTTTGCTAAATACAACACAGTTCGTTCCGAAGATGGAAAACCTACTAGTTTACGTTCCTACCTTAGAAATTTAAATTTCTAGTTCGAAGCGTTGCGGTTTCTAATGAAATAAGGGCTTGAAAAGCGTACTTCTAATTTCAACTTATAACTGCCTAATAATTTTTTCATAGTTTTCTATTATTTTCAAGTTTGCACAAGTTCTACGAAAAAATTAAAGATAACAGCAATTCTTCTTTCTGCGTACTTTTGAAACTATTATCAAATTAGAACTCTATAATGAAGACGAGTACTTGTAATAATACCTATCGAAAAATTACTTTAAACACTATAATAATTGATCATTTATGACTGCTGTTCGTTCTTGAAAGATAGAAAGAAAACAATTTTAAAGAAAGTGATTTTAATAGGATAAATAGAGAAAACTATTGCGATTGAATTTTCGAGATGACGAATTAATTAGGACATATACACGAGATGTATAATATTATTCTACAGGGGAAAAAAATCGTTCAACATATTCCGAAAGTACCTCATACCACAATGAAACATTACTTATTTTCAATACGTTTGAGACGTTCCTTCGCTTTTTCTAGAGCTTCTGTGTGCTCTTTAATTTTAGCTTCGTAAAAGGCAATTTCATCGGTAACGGACGTTTTCAATTGTTTCAACTGTTCGGCTTGCTGTAACAAAGAAAGTTGAAAACTTTACTTTTCACAAACCATTTATCATTTGTACTCGCTTCAGAAACCTTATCAACATTGAAAGTTGAAGAATGCTGAACAAATAAAATCATTTTCTCGCACACGCCATTGAGTACTTTTCGTCAAATTGAATCACTTCTTCCATAATATGATTCAGCATTCTTATCAAATATTCAGTACAATAAATTGGAAGAAGTTCGCCTTATCAGCTTTCGATAAGGGATCTACTAACTCGTTTCAGTTTTGTTTCACAATTTAAAGAAAAGAAATAAGAAGAAATCGTATAAATTTGCCAGATTTTTGAGAGCTACTTCTGCGCACCGACGTGATAATTCATGAAAGTATCAAACTTACAAGTTTACGGAAATATTGTTCTTCCTGAGCGGCTTCTTTCTTTCCAAAGGCACCGCCAGCTTCTCTGATCGCACCCTCAGAACGTGAGCTAGAGTTACATTGATTAGTGCTGTAACCAAATGGAATATCGTTCGACAGTTTCAAACTATGGTTTACGCTAATGCAATAATTATGTTGAGAAGGATGATCATTCAAACTTGGTGAAGATAGAATTCAAATATACTTTTGCACGCCATTAACAAAGAAAGACTAGGGTTTCAGAAATACGTTTTTCCATACCAAGGCTCATATTCTCAAATCAGTACTTCCTTGAGATGCTTCTTAAATGGTCTATAAACTGAAAGCGCTCACAGCGGTAGTGTTTCTTATTTTGTATTTTATACGGTGATTGTATCTTAATAAAGTATCAATTTGAGAAAGAGCAGGGTAATGAATAAGTAAGGTAGGAAAAAATTTCACCCCAAATGAGAAACCAAACTTCAACAATCTAAATTCACAACGTGAGAATCGTCATGGCCGTGGTATAGTTCTATATTTTACAAATCCTATCCTCGATATGATTCACCTCTGATCATCAAGCAGTCATTGCTTATAGATCTCATATAACCTTTTTAACCGTTATCAATACGTTGGTGAAGAATATAAGTTCACAGGTTACAAATTTAGTGGATTGAAATAAATAAACAGAACAGGTTTCTACCTCATTCGAGACGCGTCAACGAGTTACCAAACCACATTTACCTGATGCGAAGTCCACGAGAAAATTGAGTTCTAATGATTTTAGCGGTGTTCATTTTCGTTAATGATTCGAAATTTTCTCTCAAATGAAACAGTACTCCAAGAAATGATGTAATACTTGCAATATTTTGACGGACAACTTCAAACCACAATGTCAAGTAAAAAGCTGATAATATTGAAAAAGGTACCTACAGCATGCGATTTATACAGTGCTGCTCAGTGTGCTGTAGCCAGCCTATAAGCCAGCCAAAAGCCGAAAGCTAAATCAGCCGAATTTCTACTGATAAGCACCTGAGGCTGGAGGTTTAAACCTTCATTAGAGGGCGCTACTTAATAGGTGAACAAGAGAACTTATTTGGACCGGACACATAAGAATTAGGACATTTTTCGATTTTGTAAAACTTCTTGAAAATAGACTCATCTGAAAGAAAATCTTACGCTCTTTCAACTTTGTTCTCCACACTTTTCTCGCGGGGTTTGTTTACATTACCCATTCTATTTGCGGACAGACTATAGCACTCCCTCAAACGTGCCCGGTCCGAATTATCTGTTTGTACTTCAAACGACCATCATTTTTTTCAATATCCCATTTATCACTACAATTTTTTTTTTTTTTCGTATCTAAAGTTGATGTATATGGTTGCTCCGCGTCCTCTATTCCGGTGAACTTACTACGGTACGCTCACTGTTCATACGAATATGTCTAACGAGCACCATACAGTGAGATTCACGCAACAGCGACTTACTACGCCTGATGTGATGTGATAGTGTCGTTCTTGTGATGTGTGTTCTCTAGTGCTGTTCTTTTTTTTTCTGCGTGCCAGGGGGGCATCGCAGCTTGGCGGTTGCCAAAGCAACTTGGCAGTAGCCGAGTAGAAGAGGGGGTTCGCGTAGGAGATTCTTCCTTCACTGAAGTTATACCCGAAAGGGTCGATTCCGGTGTTGGAGGAAACAATATTAAATGCATACGCAACCCGCACCTACTCCAGTATGGATGACGGGCGGTGCTGCACATGCGACACACAAGCGATCTAAAGTTGATGATATAGATAAAAATGATATCCGATTATGGCGATCCTCTTCGTTCACGTAACGTCACTAACTGCTAACATCGAGCAATTTTGATCGATAGTGCGCGATATTCTGCGATAATATCGCAAAATTTTGCGATCGTATCATGCAATGGTGCTTAGAACATTATCGACTCCCATAAGAATACACAGGGAACATTTCGATCATGTGTTAGTATTTCAAAATGAGAAATAAATAAGGAATTCAACGTTGATAATCAAGATCTGGGAGATCTCAAGTATTTGAGAATGTATTTTTCGTTTCTCACTTTATTCTTCTATTCAAATATGAGCAAATTATCGAATTCAATTTTTCTTCTTATGGAAAAGTCCGTGTAAAAAAAGTTTGTTTACTTTCCCTAAGCACCATCGATCACAAACCTCGAAATTATTTTGAATACAACGATGCTGTGACGTAGGTGGGAACAAAGAGGGTTGAAATTCCTCCATTCAAGAAGTACGGAACAAAAAGGTGAATTTTGTCAGGGCTACCAACTCCCCAACTCAAAGTTGAAACCCCAATACCTGAACTGGGCGCATAGAAATAGTTCTCCGGTCTTTAGAAATTACTACATTGACCGTGACTTTTTGACCGATAAACGTTTTGCCGACTTTTCTAACTAAAGTGAGGTATTACACCCGTAGCAAGGTCAACAGGGGGAGTGGGCAATGAACTTTCTCGACGTTTTAGGGGTCCTAGATCACAACTAGCATAAAAAAAAAAATTTCAGGTTTCCTTATATATATATAAGATTTTTTTGTCCGCGGAACTCCTCCGAAACTACCCAATGGATTTTTTTGTAACTTAGCCATATTGTAGTATTATATCCGAAGATGTGCACCTGCAATTTTTTTGAAAATCGGATGAGTAGTTCTCGAGAAATGTTCAATTTGTTGAGAAATTTTGCAGTATTTCGAGTACCTTTTTGTCCGCGTAACTTCTCCGAAACTACCCGATGGATTTTTTTGTAACTCGGCCATATTGTAGTATTATATTTGAAGATGTGCACCTGCATTTTTTTTGAGGATCGGATGAGTAGTTCTCGAGAAATTTTCACTTTTTTTGAAAAATTTTTCACTATTACGAGTAGCTTCTTACAAATAGCGGCGAGTAGCTGCTTACGTTAGGAGAAGCGGATTTTCCTATACGTTTACCACTTTCGTTATCAGTACGTGTATTGTGATGAAGAACGTTTCATCATTCGACAGGTTCATTCTTTGTTCATTCTTTACCAAGGGTTCATTGGATTTTATTTCCGATGAAACCTTTTCGTTCAAATTTAGTACACTTGTATCTCGCTTCCCACAGCCCCTAGAGCGTTGAATTTTGTTTTGTCAAATTTTATTTGTTTTGTTAAATTTATTTTTGAACGGATAGTGATTTTTGAACGGATAGTGGCAATGGCGAGTTGTTCATTTTTCTAGATATTTTTCATTATCATTAGTTATACTCGATAGTGAAAACCTTGAGTTTGAATGATTACGTACAATTTTTTAATCTTCATCAAGTGTGCTGATGCGAGAGTCAAAGGATGCGAGACTACCTGGGTGATTTCACTCTTAATTAATAATTGATTTATTTGTCATTTTTTCATGTATGAGTACGTAATTAATAGTGGTTCATAGTTGATTTGAGGTGTCTCAGGAGATGGAAAGATTATTTTCAATTTGGACTGGCTTTTTTGAGTGAGATTTGAGATCAGACTAACGAGTAAACCAGGCTTGGGTGCTATATATTTTTACCGAATTTTCTAGCTAGAAAAGTGAGGTATTTTGTTAATACGTTTGGAATGGTTGAAGCGTGAGGGAAGGAATGAGGAGTTGACTATTGGGTGATTGGTTGCTTCTTTCGTTTCGACATTGATTTTTTTAGTTTTTCGGGATCTCGTTGTAGCTGGATTTCCAGATGAAGAATTTTGGGGTGGAGTGTGCATAGAAAATGGTGATATGATAGCGTGAAGGCAATTTATGAGTGCACGAGAGGAATAGCAGCTGGAGATACCTTTAAGAGATGCCAGGAATCGGAATTGATGAAGAATTGAACCACTCAGCACTAATATACAGTATACTAGACTAATAATATGCTGAGAATAACGTATAGGAAAAAATGATTGTAGAGCTCTTTTTTATTAGAAACAACTGTTATAGCCTCGTAGGAGTTTGGACAGGGGGAGGGGGAGTGGTTCTTCTGGAGACGTTTTGTAGGTTTTAGATGACTCTTAGCCTAAATTATAACAAAATTCAGGTTTCCTTATTGGATTATAGGCATTTTTACTCTGTTATCTGTTGATGTGACATCGTAGTGATAGAATTTATAAACTGAGTTTTATTGTTTATTCTACAAATGTTTGACATGATTGACAGGTCATTGGTATTTAATTTAAAGAGAGGGAGTGACTCTCTCAATGTTTTTCGCATTGTGGGAAGAAAAGTCGTGTACTACTCACGCGACTGCGTGAGTGTTTTTTACTTAAAACCATAGTCTAAACAGATCTCAACGTAGATAGCTACATACGTACACACATACATACTTCCTGTAAAATCTCAATGTAGGTACTAAAATTTTGGAGTTTATAGATTGATTTAACGCGTGTGTCATTAGCACGCACGTTAATAATATCTCTAAATAGCATTCAGTCAAAGAGGGAAAATTCCAGAACATTTTGTCTCAGTAAGGGCTCAAAAACGACCAAAACGCTTTTCAAGGATATGGACATTCATGTCCGCGACCACCTATGAAATAATATTTGTGCCTCGAATACTTTCTTTTTTTGGGAACCGTCAAGACAACTCAGGTATTAATTCGAAGTATTGAGTCTCGACCTTACATAATCAGCTGACTGTACCATGTACCTTCTAGTCTCCTACCTCTTGAGAGAAGTAAGTTCAGCTATCAGTAAACGGAAGATTTTGTACGGACGAATTTGTCCGTTCTGTTATCAGTAGACGGATGAGTTTGTCTGGCTAGTGATAGTACCAAGTTCGATATGAGCACCAGGCATAATCACGACGAGGAGAAGTGAAATAAAAGAAAATCTTCACGCGTTTACATTTTTACCAATAAGTGGACGAATCAGTCCGTTTCATGATAAGAGAGTGGAATGAATTTTCAGGAGCATCGAATCGAAAAAGCATTGAACTATCTTGTTGATGAGCTGTCGATGAAGTGTTGAAAAAAATCTGGTCTATCAAAAACTCGTTTACCTGAGAATGAAAAAAGAAAAAACTGATAGAAATTTGATATGAAAGTTCTGACTTTTTTTCTTTTCTTTTCTCAACAGCTAAAATCATTCTGGCGCATTGAAAAAACCTTAATCGTGCAAAACAAATATACAAGTGGAGAGAGACCTTTGAAAACTAGAGATCTTGAGTGCTTACAAAGTTCACTTGGAATAATTTCTTTAGGGTTAAAAAAGATAAAAACAACAGAAATTTGGTACAAAAGTTCTCGAACCGGAGAAGAAAAAAATAGATTGAAATAACCCACATTTGTTTTAAAAACAGCTGAATATTCGGTGAGAAAAATCAGGGAAATTTGACGATTTTTTTGATGGTTGAAAATGAGCTTGCCGCAAAGAAAAATGGTACTAGCGCAGATCGTATATACAAGGAGAGAGATTTGAAATCTAGATATCTTGAGTAAATTTTGTCAGCTTACAAAGTTCAGCTGCGATGATTTTTTTCAGGGTTGAAAAAGGAAAAAATGATAAAATTTTGATACAAAAGTTCTGAAATTTTGAACCACTGGAGAAGAAAAAATAGGGTGAAATTATCCATATTTGCGTTGAAAATAGCCAAATATTCAGTATGGAAACTTATAGGATTTCTTCGATGGTTGAAAAATGAGTTTGGTACATAGAAAAATGACACTGGCGCAAAACATACAAGAGATATCGACTACCTTGTTCCAAACATGATCACATCATTTTGATAGCCTGATAATCTTTTACAGAGAACTTTCTATGGAGGATTTGTGCTGAAGAGGACCACAGATCAGAACGTTCATTTTCAATATAAACGTATACGGAAAACTTATATTTCCATTATTGCTTTAATCCTTGAATGAACGAATTAATAGAAGTAATTTCATTTAAAAAACACAGTTATTCATCTATATTCTAAATCGTATAAGTTATTACTTTAGGAATTAGCGTAGGACTCGAAATTGATCACGGTAACGAATGAACAGTAGAATTACTAGTTTAACTCAGACATTAAAACCCATCTTCCTCATGCACTCTTTATGTGCTTCTATAAGACTCGTGCAATTTTCTTCTCCGTTTTCCACAACGCTGAAACACGAAATTTAGGCAATAAAATGTATTAATTTCACGTATTCTCAACTAGATGAACATTGTATCAAATATGAGCTTAGTATTCTTATTCTCTACCACGAGAGCACGTTTCAAGTAATTCACGAATTCTCAACCACACTGCGAAACGATGACATCCTTGATAACGTGACTGCGGACGTTCTACAAATATTATGGTCTTCGCACTCATGAGCTTCTTTAAATTACAACTCTATTAAACTTACCAAGTGTCTCGTTCTCGCTTGGTTTCTTTACACACGCAACAAGGGGATAATTTCTTTTCTTCGGGTTTCGTATCAGCATTCGTCGAGTGACTATCGACAACAGCGATTGACTCATTTGAGATCTCTACTAATGAATCGGCTTTTATAGCAGAAAACACATTATTACCCATAGCTCGGAAACTTCTAATTCGTTGTCAACACTAGACCGGTATTTGTACCGAATTTATTCTGGAAGCTCAATGTATTCCGGGAAAATATCACGATCAGATGAAATATATATATATCTTATGTAGAACTTGAATAAATCACAATAGGTGAATTAATGGGTCAACTTTCTTATTTAATTCTTGAATCTTTCAATATTACTCTTAGATGATGCAATTGCAATGTAAAAACGTGCAAAATTGGGTAAACAAAACTATAAGACAAGAGACAGTGTTACCAGTTTATAAGAGTCCAACGATTTTCATGAAATTATCATTAATTTTATCATCATGCATAATGGACCACTAATGGACTGCGTTATTGTGACGTCACAACTATCGATAAAATATCGATTTTGTCCATTCGGCATTTTGCATATCGATTTGTTTGGCAAGAGTACTCATTCTGCAAGAAATTTATTCAACGAGAAATTTGCTCCCTTAAGAAATACACGGGGAGCAAGGATCAGTATGAAATTAATCAAAAATTAAAATGGATTTTGCGGAAAAAAGTTTATATTTATAGTGTGTGAGTAATCGACTTCTAAAAATGAACTTTTTTCCCCTCAATTCTTTCTCATTTTTGATTAATACCATATGATCGATTTGCTTCCCATGTTTTCTTATGGGGAGCAAATTTGCGATTGGTTAAATTTCCTGCAGAATGAGTACTCTTTCCAAACAAATGACGTCACAAATAACACAGTTCATCACAGTACACTAAAAAGGTATTGACACTTGCCTATCACCCATGTTCACAATTATTAATGCTGTCACAACACAAGAAATGATGTACTTCAGTGTTTTGCCACTATGTAGCGCCAAGGATCCGTTCCCTGGTACAATAGTCTTATATAAATTCACTGTTTTTAAAAAAATTGTGGAAGAGTCAGAAATCAACCAAAAATTCTGAAATTTGGTGTGAATAGACTACTCATTATGCTCTACATATTTCAAAAAAATTATTCTCATGTGTAAATTTCTTGATTTTTTATAGCTCTTGAAAATTTGTCAGTACTAGGGTACCTCCAGTGAGGTGTGGAAGGCATTCACAACGGCGCAGCGAACGCAGCGGAATTATGTATGAACTACATCATTTTGTGTGTTCCCCAATACCTCTTTAGTGTACCATGCTACCAATTAAATATAAAAAATGATACGGTCAAGAGATTTTCTTTCAAATAGAGAGAAATTGATAAAATTAAAATACAAACTTTTCTGTAAATTTTAACATCTCATATTGAATTAATACCATAGTCATCTTTGCTCCGCATGTATTTCTTATGGGGAGCAAAATGCCAAATGGATATACATATTTTCAGCAGAATAGGTAATTGGGATTTAAACTTAGAGTTGGGGAGTTGGTAGCCCTGACGATATTCCCTTTTGTTCAATGCTTTTTAAATGAAGAAATTTCACGCACCCATAATTAATAGGATATTGTTTTTTAAAGCAAATACAAGTATAAATTTTGTAGTCTGTATCATCAACATTAAATACAAAAACAATTGTAGCAACATAATTATGATATATTGAAAAAATAACAGTTGAATGAAAATCAATGTATGAACCTACATAAATTCTCTGATTCACCCTTTCAATAGCGCTCTCTAGTGTAGGTTTGAACCCCAATGCATCTTGCACTCACATTCATTTTGCGTTATCACATTCGAATATAAATATATTACTACCTAATGTGGGCTGCCAGCGCGATCAAATAAGCGGCCAGCCATACAGGAGTTGAATGCAGTGTGATACGCACCATCTGGGAGCATTATGAGGGCGGGAAAAGGTAGTTGTACTCTCACGAACAAACAAAAAACAAACCAAAAACACACACAAACACGTCTGCTCTCAGTATGCGTATCTCACATTGCCTATCAGAGTCCCTCTATCATGCGGACACAATTTTTACATTACGCTTACCAGTCGCTAGTATTCCATATCACTGTATATTCATAGGTTATCACAAATAACACAGTCCATTATCCTGCTCTGGGGTGCTGCTTTCTGCTTAGCTAAGCCAAAGCCATTAGCCGTTAGCCGTAAGCCGAGAAATTTTCACCCAAATAGTGATGGGCAAAAATGTAGTACCGGAGGTGAGAACTTTGAAGAACCGGAGCATCGGTAGTTTTCAGAAAAAACTACCAGTACCGCCGGTAGTTTTTTTCCGCAGTCAAAAATTAGTACTATCTACGGCATATTATTGAAAAAACTACCGAAACTACCGGTTGTTTTTCAAATCAAAACTACCGGTAGCAAAACCGGGAACCTTCGGAAGTTTTCAGAAAGATTTTTTTCGTTTTGAAAACTGTGTAGTGTGTATGTGTATGTGCCAAGCTGCCATGTGAAATAAGTGGATTTGTTTTTTCTACTCTTTTTTCGTTTATAACGTTATAAAAACTTGAAAATACAATATTATGGCGTAGATAACTTGAAAATACGAAAAACAACCGGTACTACTGGAGGAAAAACTGGAGTTGCCTATCACTACACCAAAAATTACATAGCCATTAGCTAGCTAATGAAATCACGTTAGCCATTAGCTAAGCCGTTAGTCACGGCCATTTCATTTTGGCCTAAAATTAGCTATCCGTAGACCAACCAATGGGACTGAATTATCTGTTAGCTGAAAGCCGAAGCCAATCAATTTGGAAGGTTGGCTTTTAAGTAAGTTTCTAGCTAATCAATACAATTGGCTAAGCGGCCAAGGTACAAAGTTTAACTAGTGAGATACATCCACAGAGTAAACAAAAAATATCCAAGAGAGCTTGAGAATTTGAGACACAGGGATCATCAAAATTCACAGTTGATAGTCTATTCACGTTAAACAAGGGCTCAAAGTAGTACGCTGAGAAAGGATAGCAGAAAGTAATTTTCTTATCACCATTTTTTCCCCGCATATAGTGAGAAAATTACCTTCTGCTATCCTTTCTCAAAGTACATACTTTGTACTACTTCGAGCCATTTCTTGACGCGAACAGAATACGGGGTTTGCCTAATATACTTGATTCAACGTACAATGCGCCCGCAACCTGGGCCGCTACGAATTTCGAGGGAGAAGGGAACGTTTGTTCTTCTGTGCATAGTGACACACTTCTTTCTCCTCTACGCAGCGAGCGTACAACGGCACGTGGGCGCGTCATACGTTGCATTCAGTGTAGTAATAAGTAATAACGCAGTAGACCAAGCGTTGAATCAACTGCAACAATCAACAATAAATGTAGTGTGAGCTTTTTGCAGAGCTTGACGCGCGATCAACGCGTGAGGCGAACCTATAAACTACAAATTTGGATGATGCCTATAATAATAATTGTTTACATTATAAGTATAGCAAACAAGACCTCTGTTTACTCTGTAATCGGCAATCAGGCAAACTGTATCTTCTGAACGATTGGTGCGCAGTGTATTTCAACTTGTCGAAAGCTAAATCCAGAAGCCGATAAATAGCCATATTTTCATCAATAAACTGGAAGGTGAAAGCTAAATAGTTTTTTTCTACAGTATCAGAAAGTCAACCAAAAACTATATTTTTCAGCTTTTTAAAAGCTATTCAAGAAAAAATATTTTTCTGTCGTGAAAATGCGTATTAGAAGAAGAAGAAGAAGAAGAAGAAGAAGAAGAAGAAGAAGAAGAAGAAGAAGAAGAAGAAGAAGAAGAAGAAGAAGAAGAAGAAGAAGAAGAAGAAGAAGAAGAAGAAGAAGAAGAAGAAGAAGAAGAAGAAGAAGAAGAAGAAGAAGAAGAAGAAGAAGAAGAAGAAGAAGAAGAAGAAGAAGAAGAAGAAGAAGAAGAAGAAGAAGAAGAAGAAGAAGAAGAAGAAGAAGAAGAAGAAGAAGAAGAAGAAGAAGAAGAAGAAGAAGAAGAAGAAGAAGAAGAAGAAGAAGAAGAAGAAGAAGAAGAAGAAGAAGAAGAAGAAGAAGAAGAAGAAGAAGAAGAAGAAGAAGAAGAAGAAGAAGAAGAAGAAGAAGAAGAAGAAGAAGAAGAAGAAGAAGAAGAAGAAGAAGAAGAAGAAGAAGAAGAAGAAGAAGAAGAAGAAGAAGAAGAAGAAGAAGAAGAAGAAGAAGAAGAAGAAGAAGAAGAAGAAGAAGAAGAAGAAGAAGAAGAAGAAGAAGAAGAAGAAGAAGAAGAAGAAGAAGAAGAAGAAGAAGAAGAAGAAGAAGAAGAAGAAGAAGAAGAAGAAGAAGAAGAAGAAGAAGAAGAAGAAGAAGAAGAAGAAGAAGAAGAAGAAGAAGCTTTCCACTCAATTTTCCAACATTTTAGGCTTTATGCTTTAGCATATTTTTCTGTCTGTAACGTCTTGAATGACATCATTTTGAAAGATCTCCACAATTCATAGAGTTTCCTTTGAAATAAGACCTATTTTAAGAAGCATATTTGGCATATTTCGGGTAGTATGAGCATATTTCAGCATTTGGAGCATTTTTTAGCATATTTCAGCAATGGTTCCATAAATTCGCCCAAAATTGCAAAAAACCACAGAAAAAAATGCTTACGCAGCCGCGTAAGCGACACACGACTTTTCACCTGTACCTACAATCAAGTTTTTTGCTTAAAAGTTAACTCTAGTACTCCAATTTATTCAATGAATCGTTCTCTCAATAAGATACACACATCCTCACCATCTCTTGGCTCCCTAAATCATTCTTGATCATCTCCGATTCTCAAGCATCTTTTAATGTTGGTTGTTGTAGACTCACACACACACCCATCTCATCACTTATCTTATCCTTCTTTCATGCTCTTATTGTGATTCTGATACCTCCCTCATTCAACATATCTTTTCCTGAAAAGGGGTTTTTCAATTGTACAAACCTACTTTATTATTTACTTCATTTTGCTTAAATCCTTTCTTCATAACTCCAACATATTCTATAAATCGTTCTCTTAATGAGGCTCACATATATCCTCACCATCTCTCGCCCCTCTGCTCATAATTCATTCTTGATCATCTCCAATTTCAGAGCTTCATTCTATGTTATTTCCAGCTGCTCTCCTCTTCATCCAATCATAATTTGTATTCACGCTCTCATCGCAATCTATGAAACAAAAACCAAAAAATGTTATTGAAAATAAAAAAAGGCGGGAAGAGCCTCTTTTTATTTCCAAAACTGTGTCGTCCTTGCACGTATAAAAAGCTTTTTCTTGAAAAATGTTATCTTTAAGAGAATTAAAAGCGCACACTTATTGATGAAGACTCAAAAGAACTATGCAATAGCAACCACCCCACCCCATTTTGCAAGCATGGGAGCAAGAACATAGCGTCATTATACGCCCCACCTTAAACCGGAGTATTTCAAAAGAATTTGATGTTGGAATTAAATTGTTATTGAAAACTAAGTTGTGTACCTCGCGTAGTCTCATGCTGTTGCCACAGAGCATTAATAAGGGTTCGCCACAGAATCAGTCACCCTAGACTCGAACACACATACACTTCTCATCCTTATCTTATGCTTCTCTCATGCTCTCATTCCCTCTCCCACATTTGAACTCAATAACAACACCAAGCTTATAACTCCCTAATGACAGGCTCTTATTAGCTCATTAATTGAAAAAAAAAATTGAAAGAAAAGAAATAAAATGAAACATGAAAGATTAAACGCAAAGGATTGCTCACCAATACTATAGCACATCCTTACATAACATTCATTCATGAAAAACTCAACACAAACAAGCGAATCTTTCACACATATAAAACCATTTCATCACTCAAAAAAATGACAAGATTATACGCAAAGGATTGCTGCACTAATACTGTACTAACACAACATTCTTCCATGACAAACTCAACACGAGCGAACATATCCATAAAATTTATTCATAAAGGGCGTATACTTACGTGTGTGAACAGGTAACCAGAAAAGGAATAAAACTACTATGCTACAACAGGTTACCCTTTGCTTTTGATGACGAAAGCGACTACCTGAAGTTTAGTACTACAAAATATTAGTAGCTCCAATATTTGAAAATTTCTTCAAATTAGTTCACGCTTCAATTTGAGATTTCTCACAAACCAGACATCCTATCAACACCAAAAGTTCACAATTACATTTTTAGACATTTAAATTACAATATATCAACATTTGAAAAAATTGAACAAACCATATCAGAGTTATAATAGGAGTAGTGATTTTTTTTAAAAAATTGGGTATATCTAGAGAACTACTTATCCGATCGTCAAAAAAAATTAAGGTGCACAACTTCAGATATGACGCTACAACTTGACTGAGTTTCAAGAAAATCCATCCAGTAGTCTCTGAGGAGAAGTCCGAACATATATATATATATATATATATATATATATATATATATATATATATATATATGTAAGATGTAAAATCTTGACAAATCTGGCGATGCTGTGTTTCCACAGAATCGAATCAAAAAGTTGAGTTCCCGAAGGAAAGGCAGGGCAGCTGACTGCACTCGAAAGGATAAACAGGACGAGAGAGGAATAGCAGAGGAATAGCGTTATATGGTCGGAGCTCCGAACTTTGTCCGTGAGTAGGAGAGTGACGCGACTGACAGTGAAGAACGTTCACGTTCTTACATCTCCACCGCTAAGAGAAAAAGAATAAGGAGTAGACTTTTTTTGATACGGCTTACTGCATGATGTAGTCTTACAGTGTTCGTCTACAGGAGACCGGGAGACTCAGTTATTTTGATTCGATTTGTAAGATGTAAAATCTTGACAAATCTGGCGATGCTGTGTTTCCCACAGAATCGAATCAAAAAGTCGAGTTCCCGAAGGAAAGGCAGGTCAGCTGACTGCACTCGGAAGGATAAACAGGACGAGAGAGGAATAGCGTTATATGGTCGGAGCTCCGAACTTTGTCCGTGAGTAGGAGAGTGACGCGACTGACAGTGAAGAACGTTCACGTTCTCATATATATATAAATGACGTAGCAATGATCTATGACCACTAAAACGTCAAGAAAGTTCATTTCCCCCCTTTCTGCCACAACTGGGACGGGTGGAATACTCGCCTTTCTACAAAAAGTCGGTAAAAGGCACAATTCAAATGTTTCTGCAGAAATCAGTAAGCCAGCGTTCAACTTGAATACAAGTTGAGAATAAAATGTAATATTTCTAAAACAACAGAAATCATCATTTTCTTGTTGATTTTATGTGAATTTCAAAAAAAAAAATGTATACCATTTGATAGAATTTTATTCCTTCTGTAGAATGATACCCATGTTGAAGCAGCAGATTTTAGCATATTTCAGCGAAAACAAGAAATTTTCAGCGGTGTCGCAGGAGCATATAATATGCGCATGCTATTTTTTAGAGCATAAAATCCCAAGCCCTTTGAATCACAAATCACAAATCATCAGCCAAATCACAATCCAATGATTTGTGGTTTGTGAATCGTGATTTATGAGTCTTGATTTGTGCAATCATTGAAAATTTGAAATTGAGGACCTTTCTGTCAAATGGGCGTCCACTCAATGTATTTCTTATGAGACAGACGCCCTTTTGACAGAAAAGGTCTTCAATTTCAATTCAATTGCTTAGTTTTTCACTTTGTTGTATATTTTATAGAATAATAAATCATATTATAGAAAGACTGACGGAGTGATAAATCAATATCATAGATTTAAAAAACAAGGATTTGGAAAAGTTTACGGATCATGAAAAGTGTTTTGTAGTGCTAGGCACTTGGTGTTGAGCATGTTCCGGTTTCTAATTTGTTAAACCGGTTATCTTATTTCGAATAACCATTTAACGGTTATTTTGTTGATAAAAATAAGCGACGAGTATTTTTGTAAACACTGGTTAATCGACGCACCAAAGATTTGCCTTTAAGGATCAGGCAAAATGTATCTTTTGTAAAACCTTGTACCATTTATCAATCAATAATTCGGAAAATGAGCTTCGGGGGGGGGGGGGAAAGACAAAATGAATAATTCTACATAAAATTGCCTTTTTAATGACTTTAATTTCAAGATAATCTATCGAGCCGTTCTCGGATAATCCTTTATTGAAAATTACAAATTTAATATGGGCTCTTATGGAAGTGCGTTCTTTCTAGGAGTCAAAATGGCGTATGTCAATACTTGGGTGTTCCAGATGCTCTACTACTGGTCGCTACGGGTAGTAGAGACCTGTCATCACCCATTTAATGCGCACGTGCTTCTTTTTAAACAAAAATGCAATAAAAAAACAACGGAACGTGAACGGAACGCATTAGCTGATAATGCCTGATGGATGAATGATGGTCATTAAAATCATATAATGTAGTGTTACTTGTATAAAAGTGAAAATAAGCGTAACTAAAATGAAAATTGAGTGACTGAGTGTTGACCTAAAGATACTAGATATCAATTGAGTATGAATTTTCTTTGGCCCATTGACACTTCAAGCTAAATGGACAAATTTTAAACACTACCGGTAGTACCGGTAGTTTTCTGGGGAAACTACCAAAAAACTAGGTAGTTTGGAGAGATGCACTACCAAACTACCGGTAGTTTCAAAATACCAGTTTTTGCCCAGCACTAGTGATTCAAATCACAAATCTTTGAGCATGAAAATATCATTCTGGATTTGAATCACAAATCTTATCCAAAAAATGATCCGAATCACAAAAAAATTGTAGAAAAGTTAGAAATTGACCGAAAAATCTGAAACTTAGTACAAATAGAGTACTCAGTATGTTCTACATATTTCAAAAAAAAAATTATTCTCATGTGTAAATTTCTTGATTTCTTATAACCCTTGGAAATTGGCCAATACCATGGTGCCACTGGTAAGGTAACAACGCTGGTGGGGTGCAGAAGGCATTCACAACGGCGCAGCAAATGCAGCTGAATTCTGTAAGAACTACATTATTTTGCGTGACAAGAATTTTGTGTAGTGTCAATCAATACCTCTTTATTGTACCGTGATTTTGTTGTTTGAAACATAATAACCTAGCGCTTATGGACCGAATTTTTTTGAAACCCCACCTTAATGATCTTATCCCAGTTTACCGTTTGTGTTCAAAATAAAAATTATCTCCATAAGAAATACACAGGACGTTTCGATCATTTGTCAATATTTGAAAACAAGAAATAAATAAAGAATTACAGATACATTTATGAATACTTCAGAACTTCCAGATTCTAAATATGAACGTTTTATTTCTTATTTTCTTCTCACATTTGATTAAGAATGTATGATCGAAACGTTCCCATGCATTTCTTATGGGAATCGATAGTTTGTTTTGAACAAATACAGTAAACTGGGGTTAGTGGTGCTTCACAAATACGGGTGGGGTTGTTCATGGTTTCAGAACGTGCCGACGCCACGCCGACACGGATAATATGGTCCACTGCGGGGTTTCTCCGGATTTTTTCATTAGACACTCACGCTTTCTTGTCCGTGAGTACACGTGACCTTAAATTCATGTCGTGCCGTCTATGGTTGAAACGTTTTTTTCTCAAATTCCAATGTCAAATTCAGAGTAGAGTGTTCATCCTATGTGAAAGAAAGCTTCAATTTCCAAGATCTGAATTTTTCCCCGTTATTCTATCAATGAAGACGTAATAGTAGTGTGTTACTGTTATCACAATTTACAGGTCACTCGCACCAACCGTCCAAAAGATACAGTTTGCCTGATTGTCGATTTGGATGCACGTCAATTCGGACTCGACAGCGGAGTGGCTGATATCTAGCGGGCATTTCTTGTAATACACAAAACATACACCACTACAAACACACGCACTGGAGGTACTTTATCAACGTTAGGATAAAATACACATGTGTTAACGGAAGAAACGTTTTCAGTTTGTCACCATTTTACCAGAACTTCATTTACGAAGAAAATGAAAACGAAAATACGTAATTTTGAACCATCGTATTAATATCTAGGGAACACTTTTCCAATAAATTGAATTATAATTGAGTGAGAGCTCATTGAAAAATTTCCCCTTTGAAAATATATGGAACGAGAATTGTATCCTAACATTGATAACAAGGTGCGGTAAGAGAGGAAGCCGCGATGTTAGCGCGCGTTCGCTCTGTCAGGTCCGAATTAATTATTTAACTTTGTATTGTACGGTAGAAGTGCTTCAGCTTGTGAGTACTGAGTAGCCTTTTGTCATTCAACCGTGAGCTCGAGGATCAAGTTATTGATTGATATTTGAAAGTTGAAAGGTTGGCCAGAGCGGCCCAAGGTGTTAAGATAGAGAGGTGTGATTAAGAACTGCAGGATTGCACATCTTAAAAGCAAATACACTATACAAACAATACCGGAAACTTCCGTGTCGTTTTTGAACCATGGCGACTAGCGGACGGGATTGGTACTACCATAGTAATCAAACGGGATTTTCGACTAGCGGTCAGGATTGTTACTAATCTCCTTTGTGTTTTGTGGGTCAACAGCGCTCAATGTATTTCTAATGGGAGTTTCCGGTATTGTTTGTATTGTATAGTGTATTTGTTAAAAGTAAACAAACAAAGTGAAGAGTGCGTGAGCTGAGGAGGTTGCCACTGATCAATAATTTTGTTGTGTCCTTTCGTTTGGTGTAACGTTTGACTACACAGGATGTATTTATCACCAATATGAAATTGGATTTAGTAGAGATTTACCGAGTTTATTCTTGAATTACTAACTTATGAAAATTGTTCGACATGGTAAAATTATTCAAACCTTGGAACCATTTATTGCAACCTCCTCACACACTCTTCATTTTGTTTGTTTACTTTTAAGATGCGCATTCCTCCAGGCCTTAGTGTGATCACTGAGTGTAGTAGTCAGGAGCTATTAACATTGCTGTGACGTCATGTGAATGTAGGTAGTATAAAACGCTTATGGATAGTACTGAACTTTATTGATTTACGAAAAACATATAAATTTTATTGAAAAAAATGCAGAGAGCTAAATTTATTCTCCTTGTAATTTCCCAGCAGGTGGTACCATTTTTTAAATTTTTTGTTTCAGTAACTTGAAACTCATCCAAAACTTATTTCAGAGGATAGGAAATTTTATGAAAAATGATTTTTGTCATCTTCAATTTTTCATAAAAGTCCTTAGTTTTCAAGATAATCAATAAAATAAAATATTGTCCATAAATGTAGTACAGCCAAGGGTGGTAAACTTGAGTTTTTTTCAAGTTTCAAGCCGTAAATAGGCTTAAGCGATACGATTTTTCTTTTGCTTAATTAAGTGACCTAATAAGCGACACAATTTTCCATTTGCTTAATTGAGTGACTTCATAAGCAAAACAATTTTCCATTTGCTTAATTAAGCAACTTAATAAGCAATACATAAGCTTAAAACTTAAAAAAGACAAGAACATATTTTTCTAACAAAAAAGTGTTTTTTCTAACAAAAATGTGTTTTTTTCCAACAAAAACATATTTTTTTTCAACAAAAACATGTTTTGTCTTCTCAGCTTTAAGCTTTGAGCTCAAGTTTTAGGTTGAAACTCGTAAATCTTGAATAAGCTTCAAGTTTAAGCAAAACAAAATTTTATTTCAAGTTTAAGGATATGCTTTACACAGAAAAAATACGTGTAAACATACAAAAATACAGGTCGCGGGGCGACTAATAACTGTCCACAAAATTAATGAATTGTCATGAAATTTCTTCAGAGTGTTAGATGAGTGTTTCAGGTCCTTAATGCGGACAGTATAAGCGTTTGCCTGATTTGTTATCAAACTTGTAGTCAAACAAAATTTCAAGTTTTTATTTTCAAATAATTTTTGTAATTTTGTGGATTATATTTACATTTTACCATCCTGTAAAGAAGCAAAAATAAAAATTTGCCCAAAATTTCCAAGAATTTGGTCAATTTTTCAATCTGAATTTTCTCACTTTGATAATATGACTACGCGTATGATAAGAAAAATATAAACAAACGCCAAGTGTGAGAGGCTTATCGTACAAAAGCGAACTCCGCGAGGTGCTGCGCTCTGTACATATGATTTGATCAGTACTACCAACTTCCTTCATTTTGGTGTACTTCTATTAGCTTGCTCTTTATTATTATTACCTTGTATATGTGCGTTATGTACGTACGTCGTCTACGGTGTTTCTAAGAGTGTACGAATATTATAGGTAAAGATACCTAAAAGAGACAAGATAGCTAACTTCGTTACTTCTAGTGTTCCATCGCACGCCAGCACAGCGACACAGTTTTCTTAGGCTAAATTAACATTGCGCTTATGGACGTTTTTCAGTTTTCATCAATTATCTCGGAAACCGTTTCTTTTATGAAAAACTGAAGAGAACAAAATTTATTCCCCTTGTAATTTCCTATCAAATAAGACCTACTTTGGATTTTGTTTTTCCAAAATATGAAATAGGTCTCATACGATAGGAAATTACAAGGGGAATAAATTTTGTTCTCTTCAGTTTTTCATAAAAGAAACGGTTTCCGAGATAATTGATGAAAACTGAAAAACGTCCATAAGCGCAATGTTAATTTAGCCCTACAACACAGTGGCGTTATCTCTCGGCACGTAAATTAGCTCGACAAAAATCGGGTACCGGATTTCAACACAGCGCATATGGAGAGTTAGCTATCTTGTCTCTTTTAGGTATCTATAATTATAGGGAATATACGTGTGGTTTACGGTGATTGTTACGTCTACTTTATTTCGGTCAGCTTTGCAGCTATTCAGCAGAACTTATCACCCAATTTTCTAAAGAATAGGTACCCCGGACTGATAACACGGAGACGACTTTTAGGCTATAAGGTAGGAATACAGCTCGTGTAACGTCACGCGCGACAGCGAATGTAACCGATGGGTACCGACGACACTCGTCACTCGTCAGTGTAAGGGACTTAGTCAGTGTGGTCAGTTCCGCGACGTTACGTGAAACGTGTTTGTACCTTAATTATAGATACCTAAAAGAGACAAGATAGCTAACTCTCCATATGCGCTGTGTTAAAATCCGGTACCCGATTTTTGTCGAGCTAATTTACGTGCCGAGAGATAGCGCCACTGTATTGTAGGGCTAAGTTGACATTGCGCTTATGGACGTTTTTCAGTATTTATCAATTATCTCGGATACCGTTTATTTTTACGAAAAAATGAAAAGAACAAAATTTATTCCCCTTGTAATTTCCTATCGTATGAGACCTATTTCATATTTTGAAAAAAAAAAAATTCAAAGTAGGCCTCATTTGATAGGAAATTACAAGGGGAATAAATTTTGTTCTCTTCATTTTTTCATAAAAATGAACGGTTTCCGAGATAATTGATGAAAACTGAAAAACATCCATAAAAGCGCAATGTTAATTTAGCCCAAGAATACTGTGTCGCTGTGTTGGCGTGCGGTGGAACACTAGAACTAACGAAGTTAGCTATCTTGTCTCTTTTAGTTTTAGGTATCTATAACTTTAGAAATGAGAAGCTGTAAAACCTTTAAACCTCTTTAATGAACATGCACGTAAAAAGACTTACAACACAACACAATAAAAACTAACATCGTACAAGTGCAACAAAACATTGAACAGTGTTGCTGTAGACGAAACACCAAATTTCTACATCCTCCCGTCGAATACAGCAATTCAACAAGAACCTAAACACTCAACTACAAAACTTAGAAAAATTTGACAATAAAATGTTTGGTAAAAACATGCAAAAAAAATAATAGGTAACAAAATTTTCAGACTTTCATCACATAAGAATTTTATCTCTAATATAAATGAATTTCGATCTCTCCAGGGGTTTTGTCATAATATCCGCCAATTGATATCTTGAGCTAACGGCTCGTAATTCTAACTCTCCGTTCTGAATGGATTGACGAATCGCAAACTCCTTCGTCATCATAAAGCGGCTCAATGATGATTCCGTTCCATTGGCAATCCTCATCGCCGAAGTATTGTCCTCGTATACAATTGCAGGACTTCGAACTTTTAGAATCTTCTCAAACAGATGGCGAATAAAAGTGATCTCCCTGACAGAGTCATTTAGTGCGATGTACTCTGCTTCGGCAGTAGATGTTGCAGTTCTTTTTTGTTTCTTGGTGTTCCAATGAACCAAATTTCCATATGAAAAAATCAAGTATCCTCCCGTGCTCTCGAATTTCTGATCACGTACATCGGCAAACGCAGAATCTACATAGGATACTACTGGTTCACGATCAGTCGCTCTATACTCCAAAACAAAATTTTTCGTTCGTTTCAAATATCTAAGAATTCGTTTAGCGTATTTCAATACATCTGGAGTGGCTCTATCTTGAAAACGTGACAAATAATTCACACTATATAGTATGTCAGGACGAGCATTTCTAGCTACGAATAACAAACATCCTATTAGGCTCCTTAAACCTGGTATTTCGTTTTGTTCATCAGATTTAACGATACTTAAACCATACTCCATCGGTGTGTCAGCTTCATGGGCTTCTATCATACCAAATTTTTCAATCAACTTTTCGATATACTTTTTCTGGTGTAAACGAACAATTTTATTCTTTCGATCTCTTTCAATCTGAATACCAACGAACACAGATGGTTTTTCAACCACTTTCATCTTAAATTTTTCTCTCAGCAAGCCTATGAGATCTTCGACATGCTCAACGCTGTTTGAAGTAATCAACATGTCATCTACATGAATAACAATGATTATGATGATCCTTTCATGTTGAAGGAAAAAAACGCACTGATCAGCCATAAAATTTTCAAATCCAAGATCAATAAGTACGTTGGTCAACTTTTTATACCACAATTTTGAAGATATTCTCAAGCCATATAGTGCCTTTTTTAATTCAAATACCTGCGATTTACGATCATAGTTAAACCCTTCCGGGATCTCCAAATATACCGGTTCCGGTAACTCTCCGTATAAGAAAGCATTACTTACGTCGACCTGGAAAATCGAGAAATCCAATTCGTTCGCTATTGAAAAAATCCATCTCGTAACCATTTGACCAGTCACAGGTGAATAAGTTTCCTCATGGCTGTAGTTACATGAACTTTTGAATTCACGTGCCACCAATCGGGCTTTGGCGAATTCATCGGTGTCGTATTTTACCGTATAAACCCAACGAGCAGTAATCGTTTTCTGTTCACCTTTTGCACAAACACTCCATGTTTCGTTTTCAATGAGAGCATTGATCTCTAACTTCATTGCCTGAATCCATTCATTCGCAAATACAGAATCAATAGCTTGTTGATAAGTTTCTGGTACGGCATGGGATAACTTTTCAACATGACCTTCTCTTGAAACATAAGACCAAACATAGCTGTGATCTATTTCATACGACTCACCAATTGGCTGTCCATCACTATAAATATTCAATTCCGGATTCTTTTCCAATTCGGCCTCGACAGCTTGATAATTTTTCTTTTCGATAAATCTAACATTACACGACCTGAACAACGCCTTTGTAACAGGATTAAATAAAACGTATCCGTTGTTTTTAAATCCCATCAAGACTCGTAATTTAGCACGTTCGTCCATCTTAGGATCTGGGCGAGTTTGTTTTTCCTGTAACATCCAAGCAGCACAACCTGGAATAAAAATATTCGATAAATCAGGTCTTCGATTATAAAACAGTTCATATGGCGTCTTCCATTCGGCATTACTTCTACATGGTGATCTATTCAAAATATATTCAGCCATTTTTATAACTAGAGGCCATTCATTCTTCGGAATATTTGACTGATAAATTATCGAACGAGTTTTCTGCTGGATTTTCTTATTGTAATTCTCCGCCCTCGAATTCTGTTCTGGGGTGTATGGATTTGATGGATCGATCTCTATGCCCTTTTCTTCACAGAACTGTGCCACTGTGCCCATTACAAATTCTCTCGCATTGTCGCATCTCAATGAAGAGACTTTCAATCCAGAACCAGCCGCTTCGGCTTTAGCTACATACTTTTTCAGAACTTTTATTACATCTGACTTCATATTTATGGCATACGTAACACAGAAATTCGAATAATCATCGACAAAATTCAATACATATTTCTCACCCGTTCGGGCTTCACACATAGGACCCATTATATCAGTATTTACTATCTCATAAATTCTTGTGGCTCGATGTCTGACTTCTACATGCGGACTTCGAGACATTTTTGCTCGAATACAAACATCACATTCATAGAATTCGTCTGCTCTCACTTTAAATATAGGAATACCATCTGCCACAGACTGTAATTTTCGTAGATATTGAGCAGAAATATGGCCCATTTTTTTATGATACAACCACGACAGTTTATAGTCCTTCGAGCTTTCATAATCGCTTTCTTTAACCACAAATACAGAGATATTAACGTTCGGTGATAAACTAGAATCAAGTATTTTTTCGTCACTCACGTTTATGACATCTTTTACCGAGGCGAATTTTACCCACTTAGCTCTATTATATCGTACTGCTATCATGAGAGATGTGTTATTTTCAAACCTATCGTAAATATGGGCGTATTCATCTATAATTTCAACTCCCATACCAGCTTGGGTGATTTTATCTTCTGAAAGTAAATTTATGGGCAAACCTGGTACACACAGAACGTTATGTAACTGAACTCTTTGAATTTCTCGAAGCTTATTTATGACGATGATATCCATACTTCCTCGATGAGTCGGCTTAGCTTTGAATTCTGACAAAAAACCAGTTATTTGGACTTCGGTTACCGTTTCTATATTATAATCCAAATCTTCGTAGTTTCCAACCAAGTGATCCATACATCCGCTGTCAAACATCATTTCTTTCACTGGAAAAATATCTTTTTCGGAGGATTCTTTAGCTAAACAAATATTACTGTTTATCGTTTTAACTATATCTACTCGAATATTATTTAAATCTCTTACCACCTCATTACTTACAAATTTTTCTTCTGTTTTCTGTTTAGACCTATCCCATTTTTCATAACTTATCAATGGTGTCGAATATTGCTTCTCAGGTACCTTATTTATTTTCCAACGTTTGTCGTTTTGTATTTCGGTACAGTTTTCCGGTGTTTCCGAAAGGGCTTTCCCCATTCCCGAGATTGATCCAAACGTGTACGAGGTATCACCATCGTTATTAGGTACAGCAATATACGAATAGGATGAAAAATCATTTTTTCCTTTCTCCTCTGCCGCTGCTGCAAAGGAATAGGGTGATTTTTCTTCTCTGTTATTCCTATTATTTCCTTGACGATCTCTCCAATTAATCTGTCTTGGTTTCTCGTCGTTACTTGGCGGCTTTGGACTCACTTTATTTTCCTCCTTCTGTTCAATTTTCTTTGTATCTCCGCCACTAAAGTTGTTGAACCTCCTACCTTCATTTGATTGGTAGCCATAATTTTTCTGATTTCCTGGTTTTCTATCAGCATTCATTGGACAATCTCGAGCAATATGTCCGTAACCTTGGCACGTAAAACAACGAATATTTCGTTTGAACGAATCAGCTTTCTTCCTCGACTCGCCATTTTTCATGAAATTGTAGTTTCGTTTACCATAAAACTTTTCCGACCTCTCATTTTTCTGTAATTCACTTCGGTTTCTAGTTCTGGTCATCATTGCTGACGACGCTTGTTTATCTCTTCTCGAGTACTCATTTGTTTCCACAACTTTCTTTTTGAGAATTTCAAAGGTTTTCTCACCTTCATCCAAACTTCCGAACCAATCACGAACGGAGTTATAACTACTTGGGAGACTTGTTCGAAATATTTCCATTTCCTCATTGGAATCCAATTTTCCGCCTCTATCACGAAAACGGTCGGCAGCATTTTCGAATATCTCGATATACTTTTCCATATTCCCGCTTTCTTCAAATCTTAGGGAATTGAGTTCTCTTCGTGCAGCATCTCTTCCAACTTCCGACGACGTTAAGTACAACTTCTTTAGGGATTCGATTAGTTCATACGCAGTAGTACATTTTTTTACTCTAATCGATATTTTTGGTACTAACCTTTCTAGGATATAGGTGATTGCTTTCGCATTTGGCCTTCTAAAATCCTTGAATTCTTCGGATTTTAGCTGCTCATCTTTCGTTGTCGTACGATATTTCATCTCAACATCCGTTTTGATCAACATCTCAGCCACGCCTTTTCCCATAAGACCCCATTCTATTCTATTTAACCAATCTTGGAAATTTCTTCCATCAAATTTTTCGATTCCCTTATTGTTTTCCATAGTTCTTTCTTCTCCACTATCGGATTCACTAGAACTCGAATATCTGCTATTACTAAAATTAGGAGAAATTCTCACTGACCCGTGTTCAGAGATCGAAGTATTTCCGCTTTCCTGAGAGATTATTTCTTCTGATAGGCTCTCTTCTTGGTTTTGATCCAGGATGACTTGCGAGTTTTCACGTTCTAACCGGACTTGGCTTCTAGTGTTTCCCGCTGGGCCTGAACTGTGCAATTTCTGAGATTTTCTTCTTCTTACTTTACGTTTGTTTGGCATATAATTCGCTTTGATAATTATCGGGAGGACCTTTCTTCACCGATAGCTTCACAACTTTTTGCCTCAACCACGCTCTGCTACCATTTAGAAATGAGAAGCTGTAAAACCTTTAAACCTCTTTAATGAACATGCACGTAAAAAGACTTACAACACAACACAATAAAAACTAACATCGTACAAGTGCAACAAAACATTGAACAGTGTTGCTGTAGACGAAACACCAAATTTCTACAATAACCTTAATAAACGTCGTCTCCGTGTTATCAGTCCAGTATACCTATCGTACTAGGTAGTAGGTACTACAGTGCCTTAGTGTGAGAGGCTGAGGCTTATAGGATGGTCTACTACGGTGTGCTTGTGTTTTTAGTTTCCGTAATTTGGAGTTTCGATCAGCAGAACAAGTCAATTTTCTGAAGGTAACCGTACTGGTACTCAGAGAAGAGAACTCGTGTCTCGTATGTGACCACTGACCAATTGACCAATGGTTATGGTTGTACCTACGTTACAGGTCTGGTTCTAAAAGTTGAATGGAAAGCGAACATTTCATAAGTAGCTACTGGCTAGAATGAAGAGAGAAAATTCATGATCAACTACAAAATGGACGACATTCTTACACGTAAGTCGCTCAATTCCTCTTGTTTGTTGTATACAACTTTTAATCGTGAATTTTTTCTCGTTAGATATGGAGGAGACATTGGAAAGGGTTCGAACGAAAGGCTCAGAACTGAGAGAAAATAACGATTTTAAAGGTATGGTGTTCACTAGCAGAAAGAAAACTGCCAATCAATCGGCTGAAGTAAGCACGGAAAGTAAAACTCAATCTAACGTCAGTCAGGAATTCGATATCAAGAAGGCAACGAAAGAAATAATGAAATTTGGTGCTGGAGGTTTTTATCAACGTCGACGTGAAAAAACGCTCAAAACGTTGGCTGTAGAGTTGGGTGCCAAACCGGAAAAGAAACGTTATCATAATTACAAAGTACTGAAAGAAATTCGCAAACAGAATTGTCACCGAAGAGAAGAACGCAAAAACGCGATGAATTTATCGGCGAATTTTAAAAAATGTCCCATGCGAAGCAGAAAGCATGAAACTGGCATATTAAATAAGTATGGAAAACGAAGATAATTAGAATGTTTTCAAAAAAACTTCATCCTTGTGTGTACATTTATCTTAGGTTTTAGTAACCTTCAGCCTCTTTACTATTCTATGAATGAATACGTAGGACAGCATGAAACAAATTGCGCTTATCAAAATTGAAATTCAAATATTCTTCTGATGATAACACTACGCAACAAAAAAAAAATTGAAAAATGCACGAACGAAATTATGCGGTTCTATAAGTATTTTCGACGCTGATCACGATGCCGTTGACCGTTTCTCGAAATTGGCTCTGGTTATTGAGAAATTATGAAATGAAGTTCCCGCGAATCGTTGCGACACGCAGTATATTATGATCTCGTACTCGCAAAATTCGCTAACTGGGTAACATACACTACGCGTCGCTACAATTCGCGGGAGTTTCATATGATCATTTCTCGACAACTAGAGCCAATTTCGAGAAACGTTCAAGGCATTGTGATCAGGGTCGAAAATACCTATAGAATTGTATAATTTCGTTCATGTATTTTTCAATTTTTTTTGTCGTTGTGTAGTGTAATAATTAAGCACCTTATAACCGTTCTTATTTAAGTAATGTTTTCACAATGAATTAGTGATGAATTTTTACACGGAAGTTCCCTGGACCACATGTAGGTGGTACTCTATCATAAATGCTCATGGTCAACTTACGCATACTCAGATTGAGCGCTTTTTCCCATTCTAGAACCATAGTGCTCTATTGTAACTAGATTCTGTCTCAAAGTAAAAGGCACTTATTTTCAATCCGTTACCAAGGTTTTCAAAAAAGTACGACCCGTAGTAAGCCCACAGACGTTTTTACAACAACTTCCCGGATAACTCAATTCTCTTGATTGAAAATTTGAAAACGATTTTGGTAATAAGCTAAATGAATCCTCGTGTTGAGGGTAATTCCGACAGAGATCGAGCTTCTTCGTTAATACATTGAAAAATAGATTATTAATGTATTCATAATGCGAAATATCTTTCAAGATATTCACGTTGAGTTGATTTGATGATTGTATTTCTTACGAATAATTTTGTCAAGTTGTCGCACTTTAGCTCAACCGTCGAGCCGCTGTGCTGCTTTATACGTGTTTTACCAAAACGCGCCTCAGTCGCTTCTGAAACGCTCCGTGTGAAAGGCGAACATGTTGATTAAAGATTTGTCGACTGGTGCAAAACCAGATAAAAGTAAATTTATTCAGCGCTCAGCTTCAGCATTCATGTACCCGTCCCCCTGAATACCCTTTACAAAAATCGAAGTATAGTTTCTACCTGACATCAGTTGCTAATCTCGAGAAGAATAATTACGATTGAATCCAATTATACATTTTTTTAAACGGATGTATCTCGTCTTCTCTTGTGTCGGCGGACGGTAAAAATTTTCGGTAGCCCCAAAAACCGGTTCCTCGTAAAATTTTGACCTTTGAGCAAAGGTAAAATAAGCTGTAATATTTTTCTTACGTAGGGTAGTGGAGAAGGCTCTGTAATTTTTTTAGGAATGCTCATTTCTATTTCATTAGCTTGCAAAACTCGGAATTGTGATACATGTTTTTATGCGAGTTATTGCTAAGCTTCAAAGTGAGCTACCAGAAGTCATTTGTTCTTCATCTAAGCACCTGACAAAATATTGACCTTAATTTAGATAGGCTTGTCTTTCAAAGAGCCTCGAAATAGAAGATTGAACAACAGATATTTACCTCTCTTATTGTGGAAAGCAGCATCCACGAATTTCTCAATGGAATTCACCTTCGATCACTCGTATCATTTTATCCTGACTTTAAAGAATAAAGATAGACTATTGTCAGTATTATAATATGAGTATATCGAGAATCATGGTTGTAATAAATAATAATTATTTATTTTTTGAGTAGCCCGTCATTTTTCCTCATTTTACCTAGAATTATTAATAAATATTCAAAAACTATATTCACTTGAATCAATAATATCAGTAAATAAAGAAGAAAGATAACCCAACAGACAGATAAAATTTATGACTATGCTAAAAAATATTTCAAACTTGATTGTTCTTGTGAATAACACTCGAGTATTGTAGTACTTAACGATTAGAAACTTCTAAGAAATTTACCAATGATCCGTGGCTAAATTAGGAAAATCTAAGAAAACGGGACCACAAAAACTTTTGAATATTGCCTCAATTTTGAATGCTCTATTTTTTCATTAAATTTTCTACAAAAATATGTCAGTTATAGAAGATTTTCGTATTATTATATTGATAGGCCTAATCCAATTGCACTACGTTAGTTCAGAACCAGAAAGTGCACTTACAGTTTGGGTTGATGATTTTAATCGCTCTGTTTCTGGAGGTGAGTAAGAAATTTTGAAAATTCTTTCTGTAATTCTCTTCATAACCTTTTACCGTTTTTGTAAACGTTTCAGACGAAGCGATACTACGTTTTTGGAGTTTGTGAAATTAGTATTAGAATATCACTAAAAAGTTTGAAAAATCAAGGGAGGGGAGAAGGCGAGGAAGAATTTTAAAATGAATCTACAACTCGATAGTAGGAATATCAGCTTAGTCTAACAGTCGAGTTGTGTAAGAATCGTCCTTTTTTATTGTAGGACTCAAAGATTGTTGTCATTGGAAAACTCTGCTTTGCCGTAATTCTGTGACTACATTGAAGTTATATTATAGAAAGAGGAAGTCTTTTGACCAAAGTCTGTCCAAAACAAGAGTGCTATAGTTTTCACAGCAGGCCAAGAAGATTTTTAGACTGTGTGGTAATGAGCGGTAAGAGGAGTATTACCCCAAGGTGTTCGAAAAGAGGTGTGCTCAGTTCGATTGTAAACAAAACGCAACCCGCATGCACATTTAAAAATACATGGGACGCGGAACCGAGTGACGTCACCCGGTTCCGTTTTTACATTGTTTTAAATGGAGATCAGCTGATGTAGCGCCTTGTTGTTTACATTGAGCTGAGCACACCTCTTTTCAAACACCTTGGTATTACGTACCCCACCTAATCACACGACCACCGCGCTGTCCATAATATGTCAGCATGTGTTGCGGACTGCGTTAGGCACTCTCATTTTGGACAGACTACATAGTGAGTTACAACTAACGTTGCCGACCGTGTTGCACCAGTCGTGATAAAAAATGTTTACATCAGGATAGCTGAAATTCATTATGATAACACTGAAAAAATCAAATTAATAAATAATATTACTAGCATCCCTTACCCACTTCAATGCAAACAATGGCAATGCATTAAACATGGAAATATTTCTGGTAATAGGATACAATTAAATATCGTATTACTGATTTATATAGAAATCACATAGAAATATTATCTAGCAGAGAAAACTTGCTCATAAACTATTGCAATTCTTCTTCGTTCACGCCTACGTCACTGCATAGTTGTGTTCGAAACAGGGGTGGTAAGCTTATCCGTTAGCCTTAGCTTTTAGCCGTTAGCCCAGCAATTTTGGACCAAAATTAGCTAGCTGTTAGCTAGCTGTTCAAGAAGGATGTAAACATTAGCTTATCCGTTAGCTGTTGTTGAATTGCTAGAATGAAAAGCTAATAGAAAAAAATTGAGACCGCATTAAAAGCAAAGGGTCAATTCCGACTTCCGAGCGCAACTCAGAAGGAGTTTTGGAGAAATAGTATTCTTTACTCTCGAGAAATAATGCCATTTCCCCAAAACTAATTATTAATGGCGTCAGGTGACGTGGTAGGTACTACTAGCCACTAGGTAGACAGTGTGCGGCCATGCGCTGTTTTGCTCTTTGCTGATTTCTTTCATTCAGCTTGCAGCACTGCACTGCAGCAGTTTGCTGATTTTTTACTTTTTACATTCTCAATCTGGACGCGTTGTCTAGTCTATGAAACAAATAATCGCAACAAAAAAATTAATAATTCTAGACAAACTTGCGAAACAAATTTGTAACTTCAAAACTTGCAATAAGGCTTTTCCAGCGTTCCACATTGCATACTTATTCGCCTCATTCTTATCAATACGGTGGGCTTTCTAACATTATTCTCATGGGTATTGCTAGGTTGCATACTCATTTTCATTCCGGTGTCAACCTGCCATAAGATCAATGTTAGGGAGCCCACCGTATTGATAAGAATCAGGCAGATAATTATGCAATATGGAACGCTGGAAAAGCCTTATAGACTAAATCGCCGTGACGTCATTCATGAACATTTACTGATAACAGGAATCGAGAGAATGCGAGAGTATACTGTATCAGTTCAAAGTAGGATATCGATTCCCATAAGAATACACAGGGATCATTTCGATCATACGCTCAAATTAAAAAATTGGAAATAAGTAAGCAATTACGTGTTTATATTTAGAATCAGGAAGTTCTCATGTCTTGGAAAATGTACCTGCGGTTCTTAACTTATTTCTTGTTTTCAATTAATCTGAACGTAAGATCGAAACGTTCCCGTGTATTTCTTATGGAGCATTTTTTTTGTTTTGAACTTACGCGTAAGTTGGGGTAAGTCATTGCGGAGCAAACATCGCCTTGTTATTAGTGAATGTCCGTGAATGACGTCACGGCGATTTAGTCTATCCAGTCGGAAATAATTTCATTAATGACGTTCTTTTCGCTTCAGGAGAGAGAGCGCAATTCTAAAAGCAGATTTGCGTTCTACGCGAAAAAACGCTTGAAAATGTTCAGATGATAAGCCTATTTTCAAGAATTTATACCAGAAATCAAAAATTTCTGATTTTTCGTTAGCTTTTAGTTTTTAGCCGTTAGCTAGCTTTTCGCACGCAGTTAGCTGTTAGACTTTCCGTTAGCTTTTCTACTCAAGGTCATTAGTTTTTAGCCAATCCGTTAGCGTTTCCGAACGGCTTACCACCCCTGGTTCGAAATAATTTCGAGATTTGTGATCGATGGTGCTTAGGGAAAGTAAACAAACTTTTTTTATACAGACTTTTCCATAAGAAGAAAAATTGAATTTGATCATTTGCTCATATTTGAATAGAAGAATAAAGTGAGAAACAAAAAATACATTCTCAAATATTTGAGATCTTCCACATCTTGATATCAACGTTGAATTCCTTATTTATTTCTCATTTTGAAATACTAACACATGATCGAAATGTTCCCTGTGTATTCTTATGGGAGTCAATAATGTTCTAAGCACCATCGCATGATACTATCGCAAAATTCTGCGATACTATCGCAGAATATCGCGCACTATCGATCAAAATTGCTCGATGTTAGCAGTTAGTGACGTCACGTGAACAAAGAGGATTTGAAATACAAGTCAGAGCCAGTTTATTGTTAGTTGCCAGTTTTTGACCTTTCATCCGTTACCCCCTCATTTTCTTCTCATACAACCGAAAACTCCCAAAATGACGGTCAATTGGAGAGGTGACCTGTGGCACTTCCAGCACTTGGAGTATGGGAAGGAAGCAACCCAATTCCAAGGTCCAGTGCCATCAACCACTCCAATCTAACCAAAACGCAAAACGAGTGGCATCAATAGTAGGAGAGTTATTACCGGGTGCGGCAAAAGTTCCGTTCCGCTATCTGAATATAGACAAATTTCCTCTGACGTCATACAGATGACAAGAATACCCAGTCCGATGTTTATGATCTGACAAGAGTACCCGTTCTGGTGTTTTTGATTTGGTTGCTCGCATAAGAATACACGGGGAGCAAAGATCTAGGTATAAATATACAAAAACTACATGGTGAACTTGACGTTAAAATTAGTATTTTCAATTTAGATGGTTCCTAGAACGTGTTCATGTACTTTTGGTTATTAAGAAATGGCTTATTTCCAGATAGTAACACTTCAATCTTTGCTCCCTGTGTTATCCTTATGGGAGTCAGAAGTCTCCTAAGCCACCGTGGCAACACTGATTCCTAACTATGACGTAGGCAGGAGACCGGTCTATGGCTAAGCGCATTATATTTATGTCTTCCACGCGCCTATACAGCGTATATACATACTCAATTAATGTTTATTAACCTGTTCAGTTATGTTGTAACGGCTTGACGTTGCAGTGTCAGTCTCGTGACTGCATAATGTTTGATGGAAACCCATTGAAGCACTCAACTGCCGTGCAAATAATGTTTGACGAACGTGCAGTGTCTACGATTAGGGAAAATAATCCTACATCACTCGTTTTTTAACAACCTTTTTGCGAAATTCAATACCTGCACGTTCGTCGAACATTATTTGTACGGCAGTCAAAAGAAGAAAGAATTAAATTTTGTACGTTCGTCATCACGGCGATCACAAAACAATCTTTTTATAATACATGAAGCGAAAGCGTGGCGCTATCTCCGGAGGAAAACGTGGGCTATCGCTAGCCCTCGATATTTCTGATCGCTCGTTGCGTCGTATGCTCAAGCGTATGAAGTACCACACTTCATCAATTAAATTACAATTTTTTCCCGATTTTTTCTTTGTTTTTTTCCTCTTAATTTTAATTGTGCAAATCGGGAATGGAACTCTTACCGCACCCTGTATATCGGTAATTGATAGTACAGTACAGTCTAGTTCATAGCAGTGATGATAAGCCAGCCGTAAGCTTTAAGTTTTAAGCCGTATTTTATCGACTTTAAGCTTTAAGTTTTAAGCCTAAGTCATATTCTTGTAGGCTGTAAGGACGGTACATTATAGAGGTATTGACACTCGCATATCTTCACCATAAAAACAACTGTCCGTGGTTCTCTGGCTGTTCCGCAACGTATTTGTAGAACGCGTTGTCAGTCTGGTTTCGATAGTATACAGAGTCTTATGGCAACTCACTGCTTTTCAAAATTTTTTTTAAAAATCAGGAATTAACGTAGAGAGCTACTGATTGTGTTGAAAAAACCCAAAAAAATAACCCCGACATTTTTTTTCCCGACAAAATTTTTTCCCGACGGGCGGACTTCGCCAAAAAATTAAATTTTATTAAACTCTATAATATTCAAAAATATTTATTTTTCTAGGTACATTTCTCGATGTTCTATAATCTTTGAAAAATTCAACAATACTAGGGTACCTACGGTAAAGCCGTGCTACTAGCGGGGTGAGGAAGGATGCGCTAACCGGAGACCAAGATCGTTGCAAACCTAGCGGAATTCCTTGTTCACTACCAGATTTTGTGAGACACAATTTTTGCGTAGTGTCAATACCTCTATAATATACCGTGGCCGTAAGCTTTAAGCCAAGCTGTATTTTTTTGAACCAAAAGAGTAACACTAAACAGTTGATACTTGATAAAAAAAGAGCAAAGGCCCCTGAAAAATTCGATTTTAAGCCGTAAGCCCTAAGTTTTAAGCCGTATAGCCGTATTTTTTCGGCTTCAGCCTTCAAGCTTTAAGCCAAAGCCTTATTCTTGTGAGCCGTAAGCTTTAAGCTAAGCTATATGCTTATCAAATTTAAGCTTCAGCTGTAAGCTTAAGCTTTATTATACAGCTTGACATCCCTGGTTCATAGTTGATTTGAAGTGTTGGGCCGGATTTTCGATGTTGAAATATGTCGATAATTGAGATCGAGATTTCCAATCGCAAACTCACTCCCATAAGAAATACACGGGGAGCGAAGATCAGTATGGTATTAATCAGAAATGAGAAACAATTCAGGGAAAAAAGTTTACATTTATGATGCGTGAGGTAATCGGCTTCTGGAAATGAACTTCTTTTCCCTTATTCCTTACTTATTTTCAATTAATATCATATGATCGGTTGGCTCCTGTGTTTTTCTTACGGGAGCAAATTTGCGATAGGAAATATTACGGGTACTTACTACTTTTGCAGCTGTAACCGATATGTTTATCGGAGTTATCGATATATTTCTAACATCGAAAATCCGGTCCATACCTATCTTTAATTTCCAAATAATAAGTATTGTGAAGAATACTCGTACGTTACTTACAAAAAAAAGTGTAGCTACTAGTATTTTCAATTAGCGCTGAGACACCTTATCCGTTACAGTTCTATAATCTGAAGTCATAAGGCATACATTCTTATAGGTAAGTTGGCACCTACACCGTTCTGAATAATATGGTAATGTCGCCAATCCTTTTCTTGAACTAAGTTTGGAAAATGAAGCAACAAACTCGAAATAAATATTTCGCTCGTCGAAAAATGCAACATATAACGAAATTTGTCTCGTTCATTTTTGAATACCTAATAAGCAGCGTATATGTAAATCATTTTCACTTCTTCTGTTTCACGTTGCAGAAACCAGTAAGGAAAATATATCAAATAGTGACTTGAATAGTGTCAGTGAAAGTGACTCTTCAACATCATCATCAACAAGCGGCTATTCCATTTCATTTTACGATCGTCAAGTTGGTGGTCATCGAAGTGAGTATTATCCGGTGAGTACTCTCGTATTTAATGTAAGTGATGAGATTTGTATAACTGAAAATCTATCTGTATTCCTGCTTTAGCTCTAATGAAGGACGACGAGGGGTTTGTATTGAAGTCGAATCCAATGCAGAATGAAATTGATTTTTATGAAATACTGGAAAAAACCCAAGATCCTACGCTATTGGAATTAAAAAAGTTCACTTCAAAATATGGAGGATTAGTTATGGATCAGTGGAATGATTTAGGTAAGTAGGTCGATCAGTTGTACGCGCGGGATCTTTGTGAGCACATATCGCCTCGCATCCAACTTCTTATAATTTATTGAACTGTGGGTACCTACGTTGTGCCTCGCCTTTGTGATTTTCATAATCTTGTGTACCTACTTAATCTATGGTTTCTTAATAAGTTGTACAACTATCAAGTACCAGATAACGATCAGTGAAGATAATAAATGAAGAAAAAATCTTTTTGTTTGGGAAATCGATTGAAAACTAGGTAGGTAATCGATTTTTCAATTTCAATAGGTGAAGCCTACCTGCATACCTAATCAGTCGTTTTCTTGCAATGAGTCGAAAATTGGAGAAGCACCACTAAACGTAGGTAGGGAAGAATCCGAATTGCGATTACTTCGAGTAACATAATCTGAATACCCTACAATTTGCTTTCTATGACTATGTATCGGGGTAGAATATTCTTTGAAGATACATCGAATAAAGACATCATACTCGAAAAATGTACTTTATAATATTAGACCCCAGAGTAGAATCTCCAAATGAATAAAACGGTTCACATCAAAACAAACTACTAACGAAGGAAAAATGTACCTACTTTATTTATTCATTATTATTATTTTTTTTTTACAAGTCTTTTGTTACACCTTATAAATAATATGTCTAATAATACATTAACTTAGGAACTGAAATCCTAGAAAATACTAGTAACATAAAAACAATTGAAAATGACTTATCATTAGGGAAACTCTGGATTACCTTCTTGAAAAATAGTAATGGGATCAAAACATTCGATCCAAAAGAAATTAACAGAGTAGCTACTGAATTCTACAAAGAACTATACGTCCACCCACATAACTAACATATTACATGAGCCATCTTATAGTGAACGAGAAAAAAATACCGCAAATAATGTTTGGGTAGTGAGGAATTTAAAAAATGGCAAAGTTTCGGAACCTAATTGAATAAAAAATGAATACATCAAGTTTTGAGGGAAGGAAGTTATAAAATATCTAACAATTCTACACAATCTAGTTCTAGAGACAAACACTATCCCAGAAGACTTGAAATTAAGAGATATAATAATTTTGCATAAAAAAAGGGATAGGAATGATAGGTATCCAAAATTATGGACCACTTAGCATAGGGTCAGCGGTAGCTAAAATATTCGCGAAAATCATAATAAAAAGTGTGGTAAAAAGAATCATACTAGAGGCAGAACAACCAAAAGAGCAGACGGAATTCAGAAAAAATTCTCCACTGTCGATAATTTATTCCTTATAAACCAAATAATAGAAAAGAGCCACAAATATAACAGAGATCTCTACGTGGTCTTTATAGATTACCTATACTAAAGCTTTTGACTCAGTGAAATACGTTAGTATCATTGCTGCATTACAAAATCAAGGCATAGGATTGGACAAAATTATATAAACCTGATAATGGAGATGTACAAGAATTTTTTGAAGGCTAGAATTCGAACGGATATAACAGGGGAAAGCTTTAAAAAACGACTGAATCCAGATTGTGGCCCAAAGTGCAAGAAACGTCCACTTTTTATTAATTTTTAATTTATAATATTTAAAGTTTTCTTCTTTTTTTTTTTGATTTTTTGCGCGATTTTATTCACTCCTTTACATACTTCTCGCTTAAATTTTTTTTTTTGTTTGTTTTTTTATTATTTGTTTTGGTGTATTTAACCGGCCTTTTTGATTTTTGAAGTGCCGCGGAAGAGGAAGAACAATTTTCGAGCCTCGTACATTGTATTTGATAATGTGTTTGGAGAGATCGCTGAGGGGTGATTGGCTGCCTATTTGGCTAGTTTGTCAATTTTTTAGTTACTCGGGATACTCTTGTGGTCAGGGAACCAGATGAAGAATATTAAAGTGGAGTTGACAGAAAAGATTGCGATGAGAGCGAGAATACAAATTATGAATGGATGAAGAGAAGAGCAGCTGGAAATAACATAGAATGATGCTCCTGATCGAGAATGAATTATGAGTAGAGGGGTGAGGGATGGTGACGATATAAGTGAACCTTATTGAGAGAACGATTTATAGAATACCCAAGTTGGAGTTATGAAGGTAGGATTTAAGCGCAATGATTACTTGTAGGCAAAGGTGAAAATGAACCGAGTTCTGTAAAATCCGACGAAGCGACATGACAACAATCTATAAAATAAGGTCTATCGTACGACTACAAGAAATATTTTCCTCCGAAATATTGTCATGTCGCTTGGCCGGCTTTTACAGAACTGGGTTCAAATATTATTTCATTTTTTAGTTTTATCTATTTTTTTTTTTTCAATCAATCGAGTTACTAAGAGAGTATCATAGAGCTATGAGCACAGTGTAGTTTTAAAAAGTGTAGATGTAAAAAAGGAATTTGATTGTTGGAAGAATTAAAAGATGTTGAGGGCAAATAGAGAGTCGTCTGATAGTGCTTCTATGTGATTGTGAGTGATAAGTCAGGAGTTCGGGAGTGAAACTTATTTGGGATAGGAAAAGATATGTTGAATGATTTTTTTTTTTTTTTGGGGGGGGGGGGGGTATCAGACTCGCAATGAGAGCATGAAAGAGGGATGAGATGAGTGATGGTTTGGGTGTGTGTGTGTGAGTCTACAATAACCAACTTTAAAAGATGCTGGAGAATAGATGATCAAGAATGAATTAGAGGGGGAAGAGATGGTGAGGATGTGTGTTTATTGAGAAAGCGATTCATTGAATAAATTAGAGAAAGTTCTGGACTTAACGTTTAAGCAAAAAGCTTAATTGCAGATAGAGGCTAAAAGTCATGTGTTCATTTTTTTCTAATTATATTCGTATCTTTTATCAGCATTTTCGTAAATCCCTTTTCCGACAAATCGTTGTTTTCATCGTCCGAGATCCCGTCTTCAGTCATTCTTTGGCCGTTTCAGTTCGTTACTTTGACTTCGTTGGCAGGAATCAGCACGAATCAACACGAAAACGAAAGAGGTGTAGTTTTGATAGTACTGGTGAAGCACAGTTCAAACATGTTAAGTACGCGCGTCTGCGTTCACTCACATATGAAACTGAACTTCTGTATACCTACATGCCCCATTCAAAAATTGGACTAGATGCGAATCTCTGAGTAGTGGATACAATACTCTATAAGTTATTCTTACAAGAAAATGTAGGTACTTCGATTAAAATGCTGCGGACGTAGTGATAGTAGGTAACAATTTTAGTATTATTTTAAGGGATGGACTCTGTGTAAAAAAAAATTTTTTATTGCAGAAAATACTTATATACGCATAGAAGACATAACCCGCAATTTTAAATCCCCGTGTATTATGGATTTGAAAATAGGTAAACAAACTTGGCTACCTGGAGCGCCGGAGAAGAAAATATTACGTCAGAAAGTAAATGTTTAAAAATATCTTCATTAATATTATTTAAACAAATGTAAGTTAGGTAGGACGTACTTATCGGAACTCATAATGAGTGAGTGAGATGTAAGTAGAGCACTAATATTGAAAAACTGTTTTTCAATAGGACGTACTTATTAGAATTTCAGATCAAGATTATATATAGCAAAAACAGATGGCAGGGCTGATCCTGTTTTAGGTACCTAATGAAAACCACCATTATAACGCGTGGTCAAAAGAAAATCTTTTCATTTGAACGTCAAAGATCATGTCAAATTCTTCCTCGAATCATAATTCCTTTAAAAACACCATCAAGAGTACCCGTAAATATACCTGGTAAACATCTCACATAAAGTTTTCTTCAATAGATTCTTCTTATGGTTGCTCCGTACCTAGGTAGATCTATTCTTGTCTACAAGTACATACGTTAGACTTTATCTTGAGCAAAATTGAAATTTATGAGTCGCACCCAGCGCAGCTGACCATTCTTTAGCTACATCTATCATGGATTCAAAACACTAGATTTAGAACAAGCCACGCGCGTTTACTCTACACACGATAAAATTCAGTCAGACAGTTCTAAAAACTTTTCATCCGAATCACTGCAGAATTTGATGACACTATTTTTCTCTTGCCTCTTTTAAATAATGAATCCAAATAATATTACTTATATATTTTCTTGACAATTTGTTAGCTCTGAGCTCGTTATTTACGTCTGTTAGAAGTACAAATATATTCCTTAGAAAAAAAACCTATAGACCTACTCTGGAGACTTACCTAGCATACGAATAAATTTTTGACAGAAGTGAGATTGAAAAAACTCTGACTTCTGAACTCTCATGAAATACAATACCTAGCTTATTTGAAAATATTTTGAGATTTGGTTTGGTTGGAAGTACCTAGATTCTAGAAAGATGGAACATCGAAAAATTTCAAGTTTTTAACTCTATAGAGATTGCCTAGTTGTTGAAATTCTATTCTGAGAAACCGGAATTGCAAAACGCAGCTGTAGGTGAACTTTTTGACCACAATTCCCAAATTAGTTCTCATATTCACTTCCTTCATCATTCTTTTCTGTGTTTTCACTCCTCATTTCCTAATTAAATAAATCTGTTTTTATCAACCCATGAATACGTTACCTATATATAATTCCTAAAAAAAATTATTGTAACTTTCGGTATTTTGAGCGATACTAGTACGAGTGAGAAAATGTTTCTATTTTGTTTTATTTCAACACTCAACATTGGGCAATACAATATTATACGATTTTTGTAGGCGAAGTACGTGGCTATGAGAGAGAGATGGGGATTTAGCATACCAGGATTTCAATACTATGATCAAGTAACGGGGGAACTCCAAAGGTTTGGTCGCAGTTACGGTCGTTCAATGAAAGTTGAAGACGGTATCGATGGTAATTGTGTACCATAAATATATAATGTATATTTATTCCTCTTTATGTTGATTCCTTTCTCTAGAAATTTAACATGGTAAATGGCTTGATTTAGCAACTTTAAAATTACAAGCAATGTATCCAGAATCTATCTACAAAATTTGGTTAGCTAAATTCTTATGAATTATTTCAGCTTTATATAATTTTGTAAATGGAAAGTATGGCTTAAAAATTGAATTAATTCGGCAAATCGTACGACAGTTGAAAACAATATTTTCCTGGTTTGAATACCAGACACACTATAAATTCTATGGCAGTTCAATATTAGTGGCATATGATGAGGTGGATTCAATAATAGACGTTGATTCATCGAAACTTCGAGTACGCATGATCGATTTTAGTCATGCCATACCAAACAAGGAAAAAACATTGGACTTGAACTATGCTCATGGTCTAAGAATGTTAATGGAAGTGATCCAAAACTTGGATTTTCACAGGGAAGAAGTGGAAATGTCGATACACAGAGGTGTGCAATTACAAATGTCTCAATTTTGGGCAACCATCACTAAATAAATATTACCAAATGTTTCTTTCCAACTTAAACATGGACTGAGATATTGTTTTGTATTTGTATATTTTTTATGAGAATGAGGGGCGGGAAAGATTTTCCAAACCGTTATACTATTAGTTACCAATCTATTTTTATTGTTTTACAAAACAAAAAGTAGTAGTAGTAGTAGTAGTAGTAGTAGTAGTAGTAGTAGTAGTAGTAGTAGTAGTTTTTCAATTTTTTCAATTTCAATTTATTTATTGTGCCAGTACAATTACAATTATGATGGAAAATTTTGTACATCCCCTAGGGCCCTTTAATACATAGGGCGAGCAGGGGGCGGACTACTACATAAGTAACTAAAAGAAAAGTAGCTAACGGCAAAAACAAGAAAAGAAAAGAAAAAATAAAAAAATAAATAAATAAATAATAATAAAATAAAATAAAAAATAGATGAATAAATGAATAAATAAATATGAAAACAAGACAACAAGACGGCAGCGTGATTTTTTAAAGAATTTAAATAAGCGATGATAATAAATATATAACCTATAACTGATTTTACAAACAAATGGTATTAATAAGAGGAAAACAACAAAGCAGTACAGCAAAATAACAAAGTAATAAAATAACAAAATAACAAGATAACAAAATAACAAAAGGGATGGGGAGGGTGTATAAATTCACTTATACAAATACACATACACGTAGATACAAATAATCAGGTAAACAGAAAACACATGAACAAATGGTTGAACAGATAAATTACTAAAATACCACTGCACACTCATAGTGGAGCAACAGGAAACACATACATACAAACAAACAAAACAATACAACAGCTAACTCACTCCAGTCCATAGAACTGTTCCATAACAAACAAACAAACAAAAAAACACAAAAACACAGTTAACTCACGCCAGTCCATAGAAGTGTTCCCTAACAGCCCTCTTGAATGTGGATAGCCGATTCACAACACGAATAGCAGGTTGAAGCCTGTTAAAAACCTCGTACCCCTTGTGCCTTGCCTGGATCCGTGAATGATGCTTCTTCCAACCCGAGTGCGAGGCGACTACCGCACCACCAGACCTGGTCCTGGCTATCGAGTCATGTACTCCAAAATCTAATTTATTTTTGAAAACAAACATTGACATTCTGTATTTATAGAGGCCTAGAAGTTTATGTACTTTCATTTTTGGATAGATTTCTACATCCGATGTTCTTTTTGGTAGGGAGAGAATAGTTTTACACATATAATTTTGTAATACCTTTACAGGGCCCAAATGTGGGGATGATCCCCAATGAATAATTCCATAAGATAGCACAGACTCGTATAGCGGTTGATATAATCTCTTCAAATGAGTTGTGGTAAAATGCTGCTTCAGCTTGTAAAAAAGAAAATTCAGCTGCCTCAGTCTACTCTGCATATACACCGAATGTGCCCTCCAGTTTAGCCCACCATCAATAATTATGCCAAGATATTTTGTATAGTATTCCCTTTCGACTGTTTTTCCATCTATTATCAGAGTCAAATTGTTACCCCAGTCAGGCGGTTTATACGCATAGATTATTGAGTAACATTTACTAATATTTAGATGCAGCTGATTTTCCTTTAGCCGGGGAACCAACTAACTCATATCATAATTGAAATCTGTTTCTACATCCTGCCAAGCACTCGGGCTGTACACCAGTGAGGTGTCATCCGCGTACCCCACAACAGAGGCCCGCAATGGTAACTGGAACATATCATCTATGTAGATATTAAATAGGACCGGACCCAGCACACTGCCCTGTGGGACTCCGCAATCCGATATTAACATATTTTTACTGAGAGTTGAGCCTACTCTTACTCTATCTTTTCGGTTAGCCACGTAGCTACTGAACCATTGAAAAAGGGGTCCTCTAATTCCCGCAGTTGACAGTTTCTCTATTAATTTACTATGACTTACTGTATTGAATGCTTTGGCAAGATCTAAATACACCCCCACCGAAAAAATTTTTTTTCTCAACACTTTCTGTGATAGAACGGATGTGATTGAAGAGTGCCAGGTCCGTTGATTTTTAAATCAAATTGTTGAGGGGCAAAAAACCCAATATGTTCGAGGTAGTTAACAAGCTTCCCCTTCACACACAACTCAAAAATTTTGGCAAAAGTTGTGAGGAGTGATATTGGACGATAATTTTTCATTTCATTCTTCGAGCCCTGCTTAAAGATAGGAATTATAATGGCTAATTTCAGGATGTCAGGGCAGCGACCATGTTTTAAAGATACACTAATGAGGTGTGCGAGATTTCTGGCAAAAAACTTGACGTTTCTTTTAATCAATCTTGCGCCTATATTGTCATGCCCAGATCTTTTATTTTTCAGTTTATTTATTGCTCTAGTAGTAGTAGTAGTAGTAGTAGTAGTAGTAGTAGTAGTAGTAGTAGTAGTAGTAGTAGTAGTAGTAGTAGTAGTAGTAGTAGTAGTAGTAGTAGTAGTAGTAGTAGTAGTAGTAGTAGTAGTAGTAGTAGTAGTAGTAGTAGTAGTAGTAGTAGTAGTAGTAGTAGTAGTAGTAGTAGTAGTAGTAGTAGTAGTAGTAGTAGTAGTAGTAGTAGTAGTAGTAGTAGTAGTAGTAGTAGTAGTAGTAGTAGTAGTAGTAGTAGTAGTAGTAGTAGTAGTAGTAGTAGTAGTAGTAGTAGTAGTAGTAGTAGTAGTAGTAGTAGTAGTAGTAGTAGTAGTAGTAGTAGTAGTAGTAGTAGTAGTAGTAGTAGTAGTAGTAGTAGTAGTAGTAGTAGTAGTAGTAGTAGTAGTAGTAGTAGTAGTAGTAGTAGTAGTAGTAGTAGTAGTAGTAGTAGTAGTAGTAGTAGTAGTAGTAGTAGTAGTAGTAGTAGTAGTAGTAGTAGTAGTAGTAGTAGTAGTAGTAGTAGTAGTAGTAGTAGTAGTAGTAGTAGTAGTAGTAGTAGTAGTAGTAGTAGTAGTAGTAGTAGTAGTAGTAGTAGTAGTAGTAGTAGTAGTAGTAGTAGTAGTAGTAGTAGTAGTAGTAGTAGTAGTAGTAGTAGTAGTAGTAGTAGTAGTAGTAGTAGTAGTAGTAGTAGTAGTAGTAGTAGTAGTAGTAGTAGTAGTAGTAGTAGTAGTAGTAGTAGTAGTAGTAGTAGTAGTAGTAGTAGTAGTAGTAGTAGTAGTAGTAGTAGTAGTAGTAGTAGTAGTAGTAGTAGTAGTAGTAGTAGTAGTAGTAGTAGTAGTAGTAGTAGTAGTAGTAGTAGTAGTAGTAGTAGTAGTAGTAGTAGTAGTAGTAGTAGTAGTAGTAGTAGTAGTAGTAGTAGTAGTAGTAGTAGTAGTAGTAGTAGTAGTAGTAGTAGTAGTAGTAGTAGTAGTAGTAGTAGTAGTAGTAGTAGTAGTAGTAGTAGTAGTAGTAGTAGTAGTAGTAGTAGTAGTAGTAGTAGTAGTAGTAGTAGTAGTAGTAGTAGTAGTAGTAGTAGTAGTAGTAGTAGTAGTAGTAGTAGTAGTAGTAGTAGTAGTAGTAGTAGTAGTAGTAGTAGTAGTAGTAGTAGTAGTAGTAGTAGTAGTAGTAGTAGTAGTAGTAGTAGTAGTAGTAGTAGTAGTAGTAGTAGTAGTAGTAGTAGTAGTAGTAGTAGTAGTAGTAGTAGTAGTAGTAGTAGTAGTAGTAGTAGTAGTAGTAATAACTTCAGTGAAGGAAGAATCTCCTCTGCAAACACCCTTTTCTACTCGGCAACTGCCAAGTTGCTTTGGCAACCGCCAAGCTGCAGTGCCCCTCTGGCACGCACAAAAACATAAGAACACACACAACAACAACACCACCACAATATAGTAGGTCACTGTTGAGGTTTCTTCATCTTATTCTCTCTTCAGGGAAGATCTACTTGGTCCTCTTCTTCCTGCAGATCTGGATGTTGATGATACACAGGTGTTGAGTAAGCCATAGCGTGGTTCTGCATTTGCCTATTCCATTCCTGGTCCACCTTCCTCTTCATGAGAGTGGCTGCAAATGCAGACACCTGGTTCCATGCTTCTTCGGAACCTAGTGGTGGGTACCAGGCTACTTGGGTCGAGCGCTTCATCTACCCCAATCTCTTGAAGAGACCGACTAAGCTCGTCCCGCTCACGCCTCCACGCCTCACTCACACTCAAATAAGGCGTATTGTGGTCCATCATCCCGCCCTTAGTTATAGTGCGAACATGTTGTTGCCTGCTCAACTTTCCTTAACTTCTCGTAAAGGTACTTCTTGAAGCAGCCATGGCCGCTTAACACCTGCGTCAGGTGGAAGTTCAGCTGATCATGGTGTCGGTTCATCCACTCATCAAAGTCGTGTATTAGCAACGGGTTGTCCATGTACCCAGCTCACTCTGGGCAATTCTTGCTTTCCACTTTACAAGCAAGGAGCGCCTGGCCTCCTGCTTGACCCATAAAGCTTCTTGGCTGGTAGTTGTCTTCTTCTTTGCTTTGAACACCACCGCTCTCTCCTCAGCAAGGAGCTCGCACTCCGCCAAGGCATACCCACGGATGTCAGTTCGGCCATAACGCCATTCCTCTGACCAGGCGTTGAAATCGCCAGCCACTATGAATTTTTCACCTTGCCATCTGGACAAACTCTCTTCTAATTTCTTCAAGAAGTCCTCAAACTCCGGGAAGGGGCAATTTGGAGAGAAGTAGCAACTGTAGACGACCATATCGGCCATCTTCACAGCAACATTAATAATAATAATAATGATAATAATCGTGATAATATAATGATAATGACAATAATAGTAATGGTGATAATAATATTAGAAGAAGAATAAAATAAAATAATAACAATGATAATAATAATAATAATAATAAAATAAATAAATAATTTTTGCAACAATTGGCACATTTTTGCCATTTTTTGAACATTCCGATGGGTCAAATTTCAAAAAGTGGGCGTGGTCAGTTGTTCTGTCAAGAATTTGGCAAAATGTCAGCCAAATGGTATCAATTTTTCCCGGCGAGTACAGTACAATATTCATTAACACACAAAATGGTTTTGTAGAACTAATTGGAGAAATATTCAGAAAGGCCAGAGAAACTTCAACATTTGCAAAAGAAGATAATGGTAGTATTCTTCCTTATTCCTTGGTGGAACGATTGAACGATTTCAATACTCGACGTTTGAATGGCGTTCTTTGGAAAGCAGGTAAGGATAGACGAAGATTAGAAGAGATTGATTCATCAAAATGGTCTGAAAAGAAAATTAAATCGTTCTCAACTTTGATATTCAAACTGTTTCAAAAGCTAGATGAAATAAAATAAATTACTATTATCATTGAAAATCGTGCCGTATATCTTAGAAAAACGTATAAAGACTGAGTGTTGTAGAGATTGTTATAATTTTGGTGAGAACCTCTGACCGTATTCTCATAAGTAATCTCCTCGTAAATCTCTAAAGAAAGAGCTTCCATTTAAAGTAAAAAAAAAAAGCTAGCTGTAGCGATATAAAATAATGTTGTACCGCTAAATGATTTGGTATACCTACCTACAAATATAATGTTTCGCGTTTTGACTTCTTTGCTACTTATTCTGTTTTTTGGGCGGTTACATTTTAACGAAACAAGTTACAGTTTTATAGAAGTTGATGAGTGATGGAAAGGTTGTCCCTCAGTAATGCGCTTATGGGGAGGGGGGGGGGTCGTGTATTCTTGAGTAACATTATTTCAAACTAGAGAATCAGCATGTCACATTTTTTGCTCCTTACGCTCATCGAATTTTGGAGTGCACTTGTGCGCATTCTATTTGCCCAACTGTTCTTCTCCTCCAGACTCTTCATATTATTACATGCTTTGATGCTTCTATTCTTATACTTCCTAGCTTTTGGCCAATTACCGTGTAAAAAAAATGTGAGTCAATCTCGCCCGGTGCAGTGAAAACATTTTAGAGTAGCTACAAGTAGAATTTCTCTATATCTGTTTGACTTCATTGATGCGAGAAACCTCTTAAGTGTTGTGGAATGGTACTCGTAATAATGACGTACACTTACCGCATGTTTGTATCGTAATCGTGTAATCTCGGAACTAACTGATGAAGAAAACGTATGCTAAATTTTGTACAACACCCCTGCTCTTGTATACAATTATGTTAGACATAACACTAAGCTTAGTCTATAAGTTAGTTTGAATTCTTGTCCAGACGGAATGTTTTCTAAAAAACTGAAAAGCTTTACACCACTTCCGTCAAAAACTTTTTATTTATTGATTTGCACGAGGTGACCGACGTCTCGAAATTTACGCACTTCATCTTCGGTGTTTTTGACGGAAGTGGCGTAAAGCTTTTTACTTTTTTAGTCTAGAAGTATCTTTCTCAACTTTTTGACCAAACGCAATTGTTTATTCTATGAAGTAATTGTAAAATCTCGTATTTTTGTCTTTCTTTGTATTAGGTATAAAAAGAGATTCAGATGGTTTCTTATTACAACCTGCTAAAGAAAAGGGAGAGTTATATTTTTACGAAGCATTGGAAAAAACTCGAGATCCAATATTGCTAGAACTGAAGAAGTTTTTACCAAGTTTTGGAGGATATAAAATCATACACTCAACTTTACTTAATGAAGGTAAAATTAAAGATTCTAGACAATGTCATCTGATCTCTTTGGCTAAAACTTATCGGTATTTATTATTCTACGTGATTTACTTGCTTGTTAGACGTTACATACATACGACTGGAAAACATAACAAAAAATTTATTCATACCGTGTATAATGAAAATAGGATTTGGAGAAGAAAATGAAGGATTCAAAATATGCAATTTAGAGCAGAATGTAAGAGTTTTGCAATATGAACCTTTATTCCAGCTGTAGATAACTACGCGTCACAATCCAAGGAGAGAAGGAACCATAGTTGGTCTACATGGTGAAGGGGAGCCCGTGGATCCCGTTGTTTCTCTTTTTTTTTTTTGGTTCAGCATTCATTCCAACTAGTGTTATACAAGTAAATTGAGTTCACTAGCACACGCATACGTGGGCAAACGCGAGCGCGTACGCAAATTTTAGAATTAACACAAGGATCGAACTGAAATCAGGAAAATTTTGCAAGACCCAAAGTCATGTTAGAACGCGCACACAAATTTCAGGATTAGGGTAGGAGGTCAGAGCGAAGATATGAAATATGTCAACAATGTGTTCAAGAAGAGAGAAAAACCAAGTCTCTCAAAACTATAGGTACCGGTAATTAAGAAAACTGGCCACTATTTTAGAGTTGAAAATATGACACTAGCTCTTCTTTTCCCAGATCTCAGTGGCGTAACCAGAAAATTTTTGAGAGGAAAGAATTTTGAACAAAATTGTATATAATACTTTGGGATTATTTTTTTTTCAACTTTACCGTACAACTTCTTCCCTATAATTATTATGTACATATGAGGACGCGACCTGTGCTTAGATTTTGACCAGCTGAACGCGGCTATATTATGTAAGTCGGGTCGCAAGGTAGGCGACGATCCGTCAATCGAATCCGAATAAGTTGACGATTTTAGAAATATTTTAATAAAATCGAAAACAATGGTTTGTTCCAAAGGAGTGTAACATAAATGGTAAACTATAAAATTTAATGAACAAAAAATACATAAATAGATTATTGCGCGCGAGCGAACAAGTAGTTTCTTCCGGGTTCACGTAAAATGTACTATACTTACAAAGATGCTCTTGAAAGATTCAGTGTGATAGTGATGCGCACAATTACACATGACAGCATCATGATACAGTTTAAACGTACATAAATTGCGACGATTTATCAGATAGGCTAAGCAGGATTGAAATCGCCATTTCTAAAGATGCATAGTTCGCTCTATACCATCTTACATTCGTATATATCTTTATATGAGTTCGCGCAAAAGTTTTGCGGTACAAAGCAAAATAAAATTGCAAGATGAGCGAGCATTTCGTACTTCAACTTCTGGCACCAAGCGATGGACGAGCGATGGGTAAGAGATGTGAATGTAGCAGTCCGGTGACAACGCGCTACTACCATTTTTACCGACTTTTCGAACGAAACGAAAAGTCAGGTATTCCCGACACAATTGTGACGGCGAAGCCCGGGAAAGAATTTTCTCGACGTTTTAGAAGTCCTAGATCATCCTGAGACTAATAAAAAAAATTTCAGGTATCCTTATATATTTATATATAATTTTTTTTGTCCATGCAACTCCTCAAAAACTACCGGCTGTATTCTCGTAAAGTTTGGTCAAGTTGTAATAGATTATCTGAAGTTGGGCATGTGCATTTTTTTCTGAGATTGGATGAGTAGTTGAGTATTCCTCAATTTTCCTCGAATTTCTTAGTGTTGTTTCTCAAAGAATATCAATCTTATTATCTTCATATCATTGCATTACGTCATAGTGGATTCAATTTTATTGCTCTGTAATTTTTGTATCGATTGAACAAGTGGTTCTTGAGTAAATCTCAAAATATAAGTAGTCCACGTCTAGCCGTAAGAGCTGAATCTCGCTTGTTTATTTTATTTGAGTCCTTTCGGCCGATGGTACCTACCTCTGATGCGTCGTACACCTATTGGCTGTAAAAATTTCTCATAGCCGTGTATTTTATAATTACTGATTTATGTAGGTATGCATAGCATTTTCTTTTTTTCTCTACGTTATCTCAATGGCTCGTAGCTTAAACACTGGGGAGTAATGAAATTTAGGTAAAGACAAAGAAGTGGAAGTTTCATTGGCCATTTCAATTTTCCTCATCTATGTTTTGATTTTCGTAATTATCTACTTCAAAATATCTCACAGTGTTTCTGGAAATGGACAGTCAGGTTAATACTTTGAAATTCTTCTAAATCACCAAACTTTTATATTTTGATTTTATTAGAGCTATGTTCCGTTCCCGTTCTTCTATTTAGAGTTTAATTTACGTATGGGGAGAGAAAGCTATCAATCGACTGTTTTTTGAATTATTTCCCATGAATACCTGTATTTGAAAATTATAAAAGTATCTATTAAAAAGATTAGAAATGAATTGAACAAGAGGTTCACGTTAATAAAGGATAGAGGTTCATACCTCGAGAACGGAACGCTATCCTTTCGTAATGTGAACAGAGTATAAGAAACAATGAAGTTTAGATATGGGGGGCGAGTGTAAATTTTTTTATAGCAAATTATTGAAAAGTCGGTGATGCTTACGCTGCTGCGTGAGCTTTTTTTTACAAATCGCTGCGAGTAGCTGCTTACGTTACGAGAAGGGGATTTTCCTATCCTTTTACCACTTTTGTTATCAGTACGTGTATTGTGATGAAGAACTTTTATTATCATTCAACAGGTTCATTCTTGTTTCATTTTTAACTAAGGGTTCATTGAATTTTATTTTTTTGATGATATTTTATTCAAATTTAGTACACTTATATCTCGCTTCCCACAGCCTCTAGAGCCTTGAATTTGGTTTTGTCAAATGTTATTTGTTTTGTTAAATTTGTTTTTGAAAGGATAAGGGCAATGGCGGGTTGTTCATTTTTTCATTATTATTAGTCATACTCGATAGTGAAAACCTTGAATTTGAATGATCAAGTACAATTTTTTAATCTTCATCAAGTGTGCCGATGCGAGACTACCTTGGTGACTTCATTCTTAATTAATTTTCGATTTATGCGTCATTTTTTCATGTACCTATACATAATTGATAGTGGTTCATAGTTGATTTGAGGTGTTTCGGGAGACGGAAATATTATTTTACCGACTTTTCTAGCTAGAAAAGTGAGGTATTTTGTTAATACGTTTGGAAATGTTGAAACGTGAGGGAAAGAATGAGGGGTTGACTGGTAGATAACTGGTTGCTTCTTTGGTTTCGACATCGATTTTTTTAGTTTTTAGGGATCTCCTTGTAGCTAGATTCCCAAATGAAGAATCTTGGGATGGAGTTTGCATAGAAAATGGTGATGATAGCGTGAATACAATTTCGACGCTTTGGATGCCCTATACTACTTTCAGCCTGAAAAGAATCAGGTTTCTTTGTACGTATAGGCCTATATTTAGCCACAAATAATTTTTTTCTTGTCCGCAGATCTGCGAAAACTACTGGATGGATTTTTAATAGTGAACCTGTTGTATGGGGGGCTTTTTGAGAAATTTATCCTGCACCGTCCAACAAAAAACTTGGAAAATATTTCCATCTTTAGCCATTTATGATAGGAGAGGGACTTAGAAAAATGTCGACTCTCGAGCCATATATGATAGGAATTTTTTTATTACATCTGTTGCAAGATTGACAAGGGGAAGAAGCAGTCAACTTTCTCGATGCTTTGGAGGCCCTATATAATTACTTTCAGCATGAAAAAAATCAGTTTTTTTTCATATAGGCCTATATTTACGCTGACAGAAATTTTTTTCCGCGGATCTCCTCCAAAACTACCGGATGGGTTTTTTCGAGACTTAGATAAGTTATGGTCTCAATTTGAAGATGGGTACCAACAATTTCTTTGACAAATGATTGATAGTAATTCCTCAGCGCGTTTCCAATAGACTGAGTTTTTTGTGATAACAAAATATCGATTACAGTGTGATTACAGTAGCAAAAGTACCCAAAATATTTCCAATCGCAAATTTGCTCCCCATAAGAAAACATAGGAAGCAAACCGATCATATGGTATTAATTAAAATTGAGAAAGAATTGAGGGGTTAAAAGTTCAAATTTGGAAGCTGATTACCTCACATATTATAAGCTCCCCGTGTATTTTTTATGGGAGTAAAATTGCGCTTGGAAATATCGAAGGTATTTATCGATATTTTATTATCACAAAAAACTCGGTCCATTGACTTAATACGATTTCTGTAGGTTACGGTTAATAATATTGGGAGTCATGGAAATATCAATTTGCAAAGATCGCAGAAACAACTGTTATAGCCCCGTAGTAATGTGGGGAGGGGGAGGGGGAGAGGTTTTTCTGGAGACGTTTCGTAGGTTTCAGATGACTCGTCGCCTAAATTAAAACAAAATTCAGGTTTTCTTATTGGATTGTAGGTATTTTTACTCTGTTATCAGTTGATGTGACGTCATAGTGATAGAATTTATAAACTTGAGTTTTATTGTTCATTCTACAAATATTTGACATGATGGACAGGTCATTGGTATTGTGACGTTCTACCAGTCACCAAATATCTCTTGACACCGATAATAAAGAACAATTACGAAAACCGAGCTTTATTACTGGTACCGCAAGTACAACACTTCTTTAACACCGTTAAACTGTAACACAATCGCGTTAAAGAACGAGAACACGTTAACTATCGCTTTTAAGATTACAACTGAATCGCTTTATCGGGTTGCTGCCGGCTATTTATAGTCTCACCCTTATTTCCGGAATTCTCGAGATTTCTTCTAGAACGGCAAACAGGTTATGCAAGGATCCTTACAATCAATCGAGCACGTTCTAGGTTGTTCAAGCGTATTCGGCGAAGTAGTTAAGCGATAAGTACGCTTCCTTGCGGTGTCTGCTATTATTAAAAGTTTAGCGGCGTGTGCAAGCTTGGTGCTTGCGCCTTCATAGCAGAACGCCACACTTTCCCCTCCTCAGTTTTGAACGTCCCGTTCAAACGCCGGACTCCATACAGCTAGTCTATTCCGGTGGACCACTTTGAACCTTCTGTCCTGTTGGATGCAATAGATGACATCGTTGATTCTCTTCACGACTGTCCAAGGTCCTTCCCAATTGCACTGTAATTTTGGGTTCTTCCCTTTCTTTCTCTGTGGGTTGTAGAACCACACCCTATCCTGAGGTTCAAACTTGGTTTCATCTGCACAGATGTCATAGCGTGCCTTCATCCGGTCGCTAGCAACTTCTAAATTTTCCCTGACCAGCTCATGTACCTGCTTAAGTCGGTTCTTCAGTTCTTGCGTGAATGGCTTGACTTCTTGAGGTGGCTGTGGAGGGGTGCCCAGCTCTAAATCACACGGTAATCGAAGTTCTCTTCCAAAAATGATTTTTGCAGGTGTTTCCTTGGTGCTCTCATGGATTGAAGACCGATAGGCTAGCAGGATCAATGGAAGTAGCTTGTCCCAATTCCGCTGGTCACTATCAATTACTTTGGATAGGAATTGGTCTATTGTTTTGTTGAACCTCTCGGCCATACCATCAGATTGTGGGTGGAGTGGTGTTGTACGAGTTTTCCTCAATCCCATCAGCTTAGCCACTTCTCCAAATACCTGGGATTCAAAGTTTCTTCCCTGGTCTGAGTGTAACTCCAGAGGTACTCCAAACCTTGAAATCCAGTTTTCCACCAGCGCTGTTGCAACAGTGACGGCTTCACAATTTGGCAGTGGGTAAGCATCCATCCATTTGCTGAAATAATCTCCTACCACTAGAATATAACGTTTACCTTGGTCAGTTTCTGGAAATGGTCCTGAGATATCTGCCGCAATCCGTTCAAAAGGGTATCCCACATTGTAGATTTGCATCTTAGCTCGGCCCCTAATATTGGGCCCCTTACTGGCATTACATGTTCTGCAACATTGAATCCAATCCTCTATATCACTTCTACAGGCTGGCCAGTAAAACCGTTCCCGAATCTTGGCCAATGTTTTTGTTATTCCAAGATGACTACCAGATGCGTCATCATGAACACTCTTCAAGACATCCGGAACAAGCGCTTCAGGTATCAGTAGTTGGCGCCGGTGTGATCTGCCATCTGTTGTTTCCCAGATCCGGTAAACAATTCCATTTTCTACTTGAAGCGAGTCCCATTGTGACCATAAAATCTTTAAATTTACTGACTGCGAGCTGATATCCTGCCAGACTGGTCGTTCACCTTTCTCCTTCCAGGCTAAGATGACTGAAATATCTTTATCCTGTTGTTGAGCATTTTTCATATCCACATTGGAACTCAGTTGTATGGCTTTGACTGAGACTTCCTTCTTCTCTTGTTTGCAACAATGACTACAGTCTTCTGAGCATGGTCTTCTTGATAATGAATCAGCATTCTGATGACTTTTTCCTCTCCGGTGGATTATTTCAAAAGTATAAGTTTGCAGGTATTGCAGCCATCTAGCCATCTGCCCTTCTGGTTCTTTGAAATTCATTATCCACTGTAAAGCAGCATGATCACGTCGTAGCAAGAATTTCTGGCCATACAGGTGCTTGTGGAAATTTTTCATTGATTTTATAACGGCTAGTAATTCTTTTCTGGTCACACAATAATTCTGTTCTGTCTTACTCAGGGTCTTGCTGAAATAGGCAATGACTCGCTCCCCTGATTCATATTCTTGCGACAATACGGCACCCATAGCAAAATTACTGCAATCTGTATCAAGAATAAACCTTTTAGTTGGATCTGGATAGGCTAGTACTGGCGTGGAGCACATTCTCTTCTTGAGTTCGTTGAAGGCCTCTTGACATTCACTGGTCCATTTGAATGGATGTTCTTTTTCAGTTAAACGGTTCAACGGTTTCACAATATTTGCAAAATTCTTTACAAATCTTCTGTAGTATGAACATAGACTTAAGAAACTTTTTACTTCAGTACGATCCTTTGGTGTCGGCCATTGAGTTATTGCTTCTACTTTCCTTGGGTCAGTCTTCAAACCGTCAGCTGAAACAATATGGCCCAAGTATCTGACTTCTTTCTTGAATAGTGAGCACTTCTTTAAGGAAAGTTTGAGACCTGCTTCTTGTAATTTTTGGAAAACAATCCTCAGGTGCTCTATGTGCTCTTCAGGTGTCTCGCTGAAGACAATCACGTCATCCATGTACACTAGGCAAATTTTTCCAATGACATCTTTCAAAATCTTTTCCACAAGGCGTTCAAATGTGGCTGGTGCGTTACATAAACCGAATGGCATGACATTAAATTGCCATAATCCTCCAGTGGTACAAAACGCGGTCTTCTCTTTATCATCTGGATGCACCTCCACTTGCCAAAAGCCACTCTTCATGTCGATTACTGAAAACCATCCTGCTCCTCTTAAAATGTCAAAAAGATCATCCATTCTTGGCAGGGGATAGCTGTCTTTGACAGTAACATCATTAAGCTTCCGGAAGTCAACGCAGAATCTTAAAGTTCCATCTTTCTTTGGTGCTAGTGTTACTGGCGAAGCCCATGGACTAGAGGAAGGTTCTATAATTCCTGGTTTCAGCATCTCTTCCAGTTGACGTTTCATCTCTGCTTCCTTGGCAAACGGCATTCTTCTGGGTCGCTGCCTGATTGGAGCCGCGTCACTAGTGTTTATGCGATGTTGAACTATAGAAGTCCTCCCTAAGTCATTTTCATCTTTAGCAAAAATGCTCTGGTAATCTTCCAAAAATTTATTGAAACTTGACATAGTTTTACAATCCAAATCTTTCTTCACTTCATCGACTACAGTATTTAGTTCTTCTTCAACTTTGGTCTGGAGGAGACGATCCTTGGCTTCCAACTCATAGAGCGGCATATCTCCACAGGGACCTCTTAAAACGTCATGCTTCAGATCAATAATCAACCCATACTTTCGCATTAAATCCAGGCCCAGAATACAGTCATCCTCGATATCAGCAAGGATGAATTTTCCAGTTATTACCATTGAGGAAATCTTGATGGATAGCTGGACAGTACCCTTGGTCCAAGCTTGTTCACCCATGGCAGTCCTGAGGCGGTGCTTTTCTCTCCAATTAATGGATAGGCCTGGGATGTCCTTGACCAATTGTGTCTTGATAACTGAACCAGTAGCAGCACAGTCCACGCACATGTCTATATTGCGTCCAATGCTATCATTCCATCCAGATACATAGACGTTCTCACTCGAAGTGCGCATTTTGGAAATCCTTATTTCTTGGGCCCTTCTGCTTGGCCCTGGAGTTGGTTGGCCCCTGGCAACTCCAGGTTGGAGTTTTCCGCCTTCTTCTGCAGAGATTTCCACTTAGGGCAATTGGGCTTGATGTGACCCTCTTCATCACAGTGGTAGCATCGACGTTTGTCTCCAGTTGGTCCAACCTTTGTTTGCTTCAAAACTGTGGAACCTTGTCTATGGGACGCCTTTCTTGCAGCTTCTACTTCCAGGGCAAAGGATAATGCTTCTTTCAAGGTTTTGCAACGCGCTATCCGAACTTGACTCTGAACCTCCCAGTCAAAAATTCCATCAATAAATGCCTCAGACGCAGTTTGTTCAATGGCTGATACAGTAGCTTCTGGGTAAGCTTGTTGAGTTAATTTTAGGATTTCGCTTGAAAAGGCTTGAAGACTTTCTCCACGGTTCTGTCGACGGTATTTCAGTTCCCTTCTTCTGATGGGGGCCAAGTGAGCTTGACCAAAGCGTTGTTCAAGGACCTCAACCAACTTTTGGTAATTCTTCTTGTCATCCTCGGCAATGTTGGACAACAGCTGAAGTGCAGCTCCTCTCAAGCTGACAATCAAATTACCAGCCTTGGCTTTGTCATCCCATCCATTGAGTTGAGCTGCAATTTCAAACTGTGATTTATACAGTTCCCAAGAGATCTCGCCATCAAATGTTGGTATTTTGACTTTGGCCTTTGATGGTTCCGTAACTGGTATGTTTCCTTCATTAGGTCCAGAACTGAAAAAAGTAACGCCTGGCGGATCTACAACCATGCTTACTGTTGGATTCCCTTCCAGCCTCTGAAGACGTTGTTCCATAATTTTCCATCTTTGGTCAAGTTCTTCAACTATTGGTTCAATCTGACGTTTAACCTCAACATCGATAGTCTCTCTTAGCCCATCAAAGATTTCTGCCTTATTTTGTTCGAGTTTCTCCTCCATTGCATTCTTGTTCCGTTCAAGTTTCTCCTCCATTGCGTTCTTGTTCCGTTCGAGTTTCTCCTCCATTGCGTTCTTATTCCGTTCGAGTTTCTCCTCCATTGCGTTCTTGTTCTGTTCAAATTTCTCCTCCATTGCATTCTTGTTCTGTTCAAACCCAGTCTTCATATCTTCTGAATTTTTAGCCATTGTATCTGTCAACATTTGCAGCATTGCACTCAAATCTATAGCTGGAGACTGCTTTGTTGGCGTACCGGTCTCAAGGTTTCCAGTAACCTCGTCAACCTCAAATTCAAAATTGGCCACGTCCAAACCTGATTCTTCGAATACTTTTTCCAGACGATCGGCTAATTCATGTTTGGTTCCGCTAACAGAGAGATTACGATTCCGGAGTTCCTCGCGAAGTTGATCCCGCGTAAGTTCATGAAACTTCTTCTTCACCATCTTGAATCACCACAAGCTTCAAACGCACAGAGTAGGCTTACGCAATCCCACTTCTGACACCAGTTGTGACGTTCTACCAGTCACCAAATATCTCTTGACACCGATAATAAAGAACAATTACGAAAACCGAGCTTTATTACTGGTACCGCAAGTACAACACTTCTTTAACACCGTTAAACTGTAACACAATCGCGTTAAAGAACGAGAACACGTTAACTATCGCTTTTAAGATTACAACTGAATCGCTTTATCGGGTTGCTGCCGGCTATTTATAGTCTCACCCTTATTTCCGGAATTCTCGAGATTTCTTCTAGAACGGCAAACAGGTTATGCAAGGATCCTTACAATCAATCGAGCACGTTCTAGGTTGTTCAAGCGTATTCGGCGAAGTAGTTAAGCGATAAGTACGCTTCCTTGCGGTGTCTGCTATTATTAAAAGTTTAGCGGCGTGTGCAAGCTTGGTGCTTGCGCCTTCATAGCAGAACGCCACAGTATTTAATTTAAAGAGAGGGAGTGACTCTCTCAATGATTTTTGCATTGTAATTGAAAAGTCGTGTACTACTCACGCGACTGCGTGAGTGTTTTATAATAGTTTCTTTGAAGATAGGTACGCTGTAAGTATGAACTTACAGCACGGGAAACAATCCTGTAAGTATTCTCTTGAGGTAACGGGCTGTAAGTATGCGAGCCGTGTTGTAAATTTCTTACCGTACGTGCTGTAAGTTTGTACTCACAGCGTACTTATTAAATAAAACATCATACCCGGTGAGTGCTGCAAACGCGCGCTCACAAGCGTAGCGAGTTTGCACTGATACTCATGCTGTAGGTACGCGTTTATGTACAGCACTTGCCAGGTAAGATACTTCTATCGCTCTTTTATCTTTCGTCCTATCCTTATACTGAGTTACTGACCGTGCGTTGTCTCTTAGTCAATGTTCTCGTCGGATGATCCGTGCGCGTTCATTGAACCCTACGGATTACAGCAGGGATGAGTAACGACCCGAGATTTGTGCAAAACAGAAAAGCGCGCGAAACGCAGGAAATACTGCGACTTGAATCCCTAGATGCTCGCTAATATTGCAATTGTATTTGCTTCATACCTCGAAAATTTTGCGCGAACTCATGAAAAGATTTATATAGCCGTATTCAACTAGTCAAAATCTATCTATCTATCTAATACGTATGGAAGGGTCGTTCAATGGGATGCACCCACTACCTGAAGTACACTCTCAAATTCGTCCAATCTGTAATTTTTTTCTCTTCGGACTTCCGAACTCTGTAACTTTTTTAGATTCCATGTTGCTCCAAAGAATCTACCTAGCTTTCAAATCAAGTCACAAGGCTCACCAAATTATCAAAAGTACAGATTGACTTTATTATTTGAGTTCACTAGCATGAAAGAAATTCTAGAGCTCTAGTCTATTTTTAGCAGAAACGCTCTTTAGATTCACACATGTCCCAGGCTTTTCCTTTTTATTCGCAAGCCACAAGTGAAATTAAGTTAATCCTTTTTGATTTTAATGAACAAAAGCGTAGCCAGGGAGCTAAAGGTTAAGTCAAAATCTGGACTGGAGGAGAGAGAGTAGTTATTCCTTTTTTCCCACGAGTACTGCGGTTAAACCATTGCTGTGAAAAAAAATCTCTTTGATATAAGCTTCCAATTTCACTAATCAAGATGTACTCCATCATTTATGCAGATTACGTAAATACAACACCAGAATCTGAAAGCATCCACCCCTCTGCACGTTGAAAACCATGCAATAAAATTCGTTATTCGATAAATTGTCAACATTTTATCATTTCTCGTAACTATCATAAGGATTATAGGTATATAAAATTGTTTTTGTAAGAGAATACAGTCATACTTTCCGTAGTTCAGCTTCTTTTGTGGCACTGGATCTCCCTTAGCGTTGGGTTTTTGAAATCTTTCAATCTTTCAATCCTTTTTCTTTTTTTTTTGTGTATGTTGATTATTATTATCATTATACGCTTATCATTTATTTTTCTTGAAAGGGTGATGTCGGCACACCCAAAAAATGAACTATTTTAAATAAATTAATAATTATCGGGAATTAAGCGTAGGAACCTTAAGAAGAATGGACTCCTTATTCCCATTTCAATCTATTTGCTTAAAACAAATAAAAATCTATTCAAAAATAAATTTCTTCCTGAAGAAGCATTCAATAACGCGAGTAACTCTGAATGTCATTTTTGTTTTTTGTTAGTACTTATACTCAAGCATTAAAATGTGAACACATACCACGTACGTAAATAGGTCATTTTGTAATGCATCTTTTGCGTTGCCTATTTTAAAACTACGTTTACACGATTGTCCAAGTCGCCCCGAGTAGGGAGGAAAAATAGCGAATAGCCAGCAGTCGTGCGAATAATCTGCTAGAGTTGAACATGTTCAACTTTTGCGACTCTAAATTCGCGGCGACTTGGACGCTCGTGTAAACGTAGCTTTAATGGTTGAAAAATTCTCAAGAAAATGTATCTTTATATTTATTTATAGTCAGACCAGGAAATTGGAAAAATCATGGGATTCTACGTATCAAATCTTCTGTATTATGATGCAGCTGACAGTAAAAAATTCATAAAATATGGGCGATTTCACTCTTGTGATAGCATACCTTCAGGTGATGGATTGGAAGGTAATGATATTCAAATTTTTTCTGCATGGCAATAATACAAAGCGTGGTTCAAAGTATTACTGAATAGAAAAGAAAGAGAGGATCGTAAATAAGTAGTCGAGGGAATTTGCATCTGTTTTTAGTTTATTACGGGTCTGTTTTTTTCAAAAGTTCTACCTATAAGCGCAGATTGGAGAACAGTATCCGTTTCTATGAAGGAAAAGAGATAATCTTGGCTTCGCGGTCAAGCGCGCCATGCTCTGAGAGATTGATTGGCCTGGAATCAAAAAAGAAAAACATAGATATCCTCATTGATAGTAAGGGGTGGAGAAGTATGGGAAAGTCTTTGACAATCAGATTGGCTGAGGAAAGGAACTATATGACCAAAAGATATAAGAAGGCGACTGATGACAGTTCAAGAAGCCCTACTTTCCTCTCATGGACCTTATTCAAAAGGAAATAGACAAGGAGGGTTCACATGCTATTCCTTTGTGAACAAATATCCATCTCTTCTGAGAAAAACCTCAAGTCTTGCAATTTCTGTCCTGTACATGTTGGGTATCATTTTAGTACTTGATCTTCCTGTATCATGTAATCTACATGTGTATGCATGCGTTCCACCAATGAAATATTTCTCTTCTTGTTATAAGCCTCTTACTCTTAGCATTATACCGAAGGCACCGATTTTGTAGTTTTCATGATTCTGCACTTCGGTATTGTCATCTCTACTATCTGGTGACACTTCGCCGGCTAGAACCACATCACAAGTATTCTTCCGTATCCAGCTAATCGTGTTTCATCAATCTGGATCGAGTAGACCTTATTTTCCCTTTCCTTAAAATGACCTCTGAGCTGTATATGATTTTGACTCTCAAGCTATATATGATGGGAGGGGGACTTGGAAAAATTCCGACGTCCGAGCTATACATGATAGGAGTCTAAATTTTTTCCAGTTTTTCGCCGGACCGCCCTCAGCGCACGGTGTACGGCAAATTTCTCAAAAAAAAAACCATAGAATAGGTTCTCGACTTTCGTGTTATAGGTATACGGTAGGAGGGAGACCTAAAAAAAATATATGGCTAGAGGGTCGAAATTTTTCCAAGTTCCCCTCCTATAATATATGGCTAGATGGTCGAAATTTTTCCAAGTTTTTTGCCGGACGGCGCGCGGCAAACTTCTCAAAAAAAAACAGAAAACAGGTTCCCTGTTAATACATCGAACTCCCTTATCTCAGAGGTGGTCATAATAATAATAATAATAATAATAATAATAATAATAATAATAATAATAATAATAATAATTCGCTTATATATCGCACGTGCAGCACCGCCCGTCATCCATTATGGTGTAGGCGCGGGTTGCGTATGCATTTAATATTGTTTCCTCCAACACCGGAATCGACCCTTTCGGGTATAACTTCAGTGAAGGAGGAATCTCCTACGCGAACCCCCTCTTCTACTCGGCAACTGCCAAGTTGCTTTGACAACCGCCAAGCTGCGATGCCCCCCTGGCACGCACAAAAAGAACAGCACTAGAGAACACACTCACATCACAAAAAACGACACTATCACATCACATTAGGCGTGGTAAGTCGCTGTTGCGTGAATCTCACTGTATGGTGCTCGTTAGACATATTCGTATGAACAGTGAACGTACCGTAGTAAGTTCACCGGAATAGCGGACGCGGAGCAACCATATAAACGCGAGATTCTTTCAACAACTATAAAGGCCCTATCAATCTGGATGGTATCCTTCTTCCTCTTCTTCCTGCAGATCTGGATGTTGATGGTACACAGGTGTTGAGTAGGCCATAGCGTGGTTCTGCATTTGCCTAATCCATTCCTGGTCCATCTTCCTCTTCATGATGGTGGCCGCAAATGCAGACACCTGGTTCCATGCTTCTTCGGAACCTAGCATGGTGGGTACCAGGCTACTCGGGTCTAGCGCTTCATCTACCCCGATCTCTTGGAGAGACCGACTAAGCTCGTCCCGCTCACGCCTCCACGCCTCACACTCAAATAAGGTGTGTTGTGGTCCATCATCCCGCCCTTGGTTACAGTGCGAACACGTTGCCTGCTCAACTTTCCTTAACTTCTCGTGAAGGTACTTGTTGAAGAAGCCATGGCCGCTTAACACCTGCGTCAGGTGAAAGTTCAGCTGACCATGGTGTCGGTTCATCCACTCATCAAGGTCGCGTATTAGCACACGGGTTGTCCATGTACCCAGCTCACTCTGGGCAATTCTTGCTTTCCACTTTACAAGCAAGGAGCGCCTGGCCTCCTGCTTGACCCGTAAAGCTTCTCGGTTGGTCGTCGTTCTCTTCTTTGCTTCGAACACCACCGCTCTCTCCTCAGCAAGGAGCTCGATTGGTGGTGAACGTGCTAATACACAAAGAGCCTCCGTCGAGACAGTGCGGTAGGCACTAACACACCTCAGCGCAGCTCTTCGTTGGATCTTTACCATCTCTCTTCTTCGGTATGGTATCTTCATGTAGTCGGCCCATACTGGCGCACCATATAGGAGGATCGACAAGGCGGTGCTCATCATGACCCTTCTCCTTGCTTCTCTCGGTCCTCCCAGGTTCCTCATAAGGCGGCTTAGGTATCCAACTACCCGGCCCGCCTTTTCCGCTGCCATCAGGAAATGGTGCCTGAAGCTCAGCGTTGAGTCAAACCAGATGCCCAGGTATTTCATTTGCTTCTTGGTTTCAATTTCCACACCTCGCAGGCGAAAGGTGGGTGGCTTGAACTTCCGACGGGTCGTGAATAAAATGGCCCCGTCTTACTTGCTGCTAGTTCAAGTCCAGCCGACTCGATCCAACGCGTCACATCCTCTAGGGCCCGGTTTACCCTGCTCTCCACCGCTACAGTTGTTTCGGCAGTGCATACCACCAGGGTGTCATCCGCATAGCAGATAAGCTTAACCCCCGGTGGCAGCTTCACCTTAAAGATTCCGTTAAATGCGACGCACCACAAAAGCGGCCCAAGGACCGACCCCTGCGGCAAATAATAATAATAATAATAATAATAATAATAATAATAATAATAATAATAATAATAATAATAATAATAATAATAATAATAATAATAATAATAATAATAATAATAATAATAATAATAATAATAATAATAATAATAATAATAATAATAATAATAATAATAATAATAATAATAATAATAATAATAATAATAATAATAATAATAATAATAATAATAATAATAATAATAATAATAATAATAATAATAATAATAATAATAATAATAATAATAATAATAATAATAATAATAATAATAATAATAATAATAATAATAATAATAATAATAATAATAATAATAATAATAATAATAATAATAATAATAATAATAATAATAATAATAATAATAATAATAATAATAATAATAATAATAATAATAATAATAATAATAATAATAATAATAATAATAATAATAATAATAATAATAATAATAATAATAATAATAATAATAATAATAATAATAATAATAATAATAATAATAATAATAATAATAATAATAATAATAATAATAATAATAATAATAATAATAATAATAATAATAATAATAATAATAATAATAATAATAATAATAATAATAATAATAATAATAATAATAATAATAATAATAATAATAATAATAATAATAATAATAATAATAATAATAATAATAATAATAATAATAATAATAATAATAATAATAATAATAATAATAATAATAATAATAATAATAATAATAATAATAATAATAATAATAATAATAATAATAATAATAATAATAATAATAATAATAATAATAATAATAATAATAATAATAATAATAATAATAATAATAATAATAATAATAATAATAATAATAATAATAATAATAATAATAATAATAATAATAATAATAATAATAATAATAATAATAATAATAATAATAATAATAATAATAATAATAATAATAATAATAATAATAATAATAATAATAATAATAATAATAATAATAATAATAATAATAATAATAATAAAGCGGACCATAGAAACAAAGAAATATATAACGAAGAACAAGCTAGAAGAAATAAGGGAAGAAGTCAGAAAGGAGCTTGAGAACAGAGAAAGAGCAGACGATGAAAACACACGGAACGACACTGAGATAGAGGAGGAAATGTTAAACCTAACAATTAATACAGAACAAACTGAAAATCTCTATCAAAGTAGATCGGAGAATATGATCAATAATAGTAGTGAAGGTAATCAGGATACCAACGAAGAGCAGTGGCGAATAAAGATAGAGCAAGAATTTGAAACAGCCTGGGCACAATTTGCAGGGATGAATCCAGAAACAAGACCAGCAATACCCAGACAAAGAGTCACCTGGAAACTGAAGGAAGCAGTGAAAGTAATAAACAGATATGTGATACCGGAAAAAATGAAAGAAATGGACCAGATCACTGACATAATAGACACAGTATACTGCAGTGTAGTAGCAGCTAGTCGGGCAAATGGAAGAAAGATACAGGAAGAGGGAAACAGAGCAGGCATGCCAAAAAAAGAATTGACGAAGCCGAGCTGGCAGATAAGGCTGGAAAGAAAAATAGAAGATCTTCGCAAAGATATAGGCAGACTTACCCAAATTCAACTAGGTAAGACGTCGCGACGCCTAGTAAATAAAACCAATAGAATTCTCAAAGGAGAAGCAGGGAAAAGACACTCCAAATACGAAGAAAACAAAAATATACAAGAAGTAATTGACACACTGAAGCAGAAATTACAAGTACTTAGTTCAAGATTGAGGCAGTACAATATTAGCCAGAAGCGTAGAAATGATAATAATGAATTCAGAAGAAACGAGAAACAGTTCTATATAAAAGCAATGCAGGAAGATACACAGGCACCAGAGGACATACCGGAAGTAGAAGAAATAAGGAATTTCTGGACAAATATATGGGGAAAAGAAGAAAAACACGAAGAAACAGTATGGATAAAGACAATGGAAAAAGATATTAGCAAAAAGCAGACAGATAAGATGAAGGATAGTACCGTAACGATAGAAGAACTAACAAAGGTAATAAAAAAGACACATAATTGGAAAACACCAGGTGTTGACAGAATACACAATTACTGGTACAAATACTTCACAACATTACATCCCAAAATGGTACAAATAATAAATGATTCAATTGTAAACCCCGCAACACAGCCAGCTTTCCTAACAAAAGGTGTGACGTACCTGAAGCATAAAGGTGGCAATCCAAAAGACCCGGCCAAATACCGCCCAATCACATGTCTCACAACGTTCTATAAAATCATCACAGCCTGCCTTACAGAAAAAATAGTCAAATATTGCGAAACACAAGGCGTACTTGCGGAACAACAAAAAGGGTGCAAGAAACACTCAATGGGATGCAAAGAACAACTCATCATAGATGAAGTGGTGATGAAGCAAGCATTCCAGAAGAGACGAAATTTATATACAGCCTATATAGACTATGAGAAAGCTTATGACAGCGTTCCCCATACCTGGCTCCAGAAGGTCCTACAAATGTATAAAATTGATGACAAAATAGTAAGCTACCTCTGTAAAACAATGAAAACATGGAAAACCACACTGATCCTGAGCAATGCAACAGAAAATAGACAGATAGAAAACATAGCAATTAAGAGAGGAATCTTTCAAGGGGATTCATTAAGTCCAATATGGTTTTGTATAGCACTCAACCCCTTGTCCACACTCCTAGAAAAAGAAGAAATGGGCTATTGCATCAATAGATCCGCAAGCCAGAAATATCATCTCTCACATCTGATGTATATGGATGATGTCAAACTGTTTGCAAAAACAAAAAAAGAGATAAAGAACTTGCTGGAAATAGTCCATAAATTCACATCAGACATCAAAATGAAATTTGGACTAGACAAATGCAGAACAATGTCAATGGAACGAGGCCAACATAAGGAGTTGGAAGTGAAGATACAAGACACTGAAGAAGTAACAATAGAAGCACTGCAAAATGGACAGATTTACAAATATCTAGGAATGGAACAAAACAGGAAGACAGAAACGCAAATGATAAAAACAAGACTGAAGAAGGAGTTTGAAAAGAGAGTCCAAGCAGTATGCAAAACCAAGTTAAATAGTAGAAACTTATTCAAAGCAATTAACACGCTAGCAATTCCAGTCCTTACCTACTCATTTGGCATAATTCCATGGAATGATACCGAAATAGAAGAGCTGCAAAGGAAAACGCGAACAATACTTACAAAATATAGATACCACCATCCAAAAAGTGCCATCGAAAGATTAACAATACCAAGGAAAAATGGAGGAAGAGGAATGCTAGACATTGCCGCATTGAGAGATACGCAAATACTGAATCTGAGGAAATATTTTCGGGCAAAAGAAGGATCAAGCAGACTGGTGAAAGCAATAATTGGAGCAGATGAGGCGCTGACTCCATTGAATCTAAAGAAAGAGGAGGTAAACCTGGAGAATAAGATACTAGAACGGAATAGGGCAAGAATTGAAAGCTGGCAAAGTAAGGCATTGCACGGCCGATTCCACAATGAGCTACACAACAAGGATGTGGATACTGATGCATCGTGCAGGTGGCTACAGGTAGGAGAAATCTATCCGGAAACTGAGGGATTCCTAATTGCGATGCAAGACCAGGTGATAGCGACGAACAATTATAAAAAAGTAATATTAAAAGAAAGCAATGTGGAAGATCAGTGTCGAAAGTGTGGACATCGAAACGAAACCATAGCCCATATCCTAAACGGATGCCCTATGCGGACAATGGAAAAATATAGAGGAAGACACGATGAAGTGGCCAAAATAATCCACATAGCGCTACTTAGAGAAAAAATGAACATCAAAACAGAGGAACCATACTATAATTATACACCCCAGACAGTGATAGAAAATACAGAATACAAGATCTATTGGGACCGGACAGTACACACGGATAAGACGGTTACAAGCAATCGACCAGACATCATAGTATGGAACAAAAGAAAACAGGAGGCCCAAATGATAGATGTAGCAATACCATATGCCTGTAATATGCAGAGAACATACAATGAAAAAATCAAGAAATATGAAGAGCTAAGCCGGGAAATCAAAAGGAACTGGAAAGTCAACAGGGTGGAGACAATACCCATCATACTATCCAGTACAGGATTGGTGCAGCGCGAACTACGAGGCAACCTGAAGAAAATAGGCATACAGGAGGAGAGCTACAGATGGATGCAGAAAGCGGTTATCATTAGATCAACCAGTCTAGTTCGGGAATTTCTAGGAGTAGAGTGACCAGAGCATTTACTTGGCTTTAAAGCCCGTAATGTTACTGGCAGAACCCACAATTGTAGTGGAGCGAAATGGGAATAATAATAATAATAATAATAATAATAATAATAAAATGCAGTGTTGCCTCCTGACAAGAGAGACGACCTGCGAAATGGTAATGTCCAATCATAAACGTGAGAGCGATTTTCATGATTTCATACAGGATCAGCCTGCAGTTCATTCTGTCATTCAAGTCTGTATAGTGTAAAAATCCGTTTCCCTTTCGCATAGTAATGTTTGGAATCCTTTCTCGAGACATTGAATTATTATGCAAAAAAATTCTTTACTGGACGGTATTATCTTGAACAAATTTTATTGGTTTTTTGTGGACGGCAGTGCCGTTCTTTAAAAAACCAAAAAAATTGAAATTATTATAGCACTTATTCATCGTTACAGTTTTCTTGTTTGTTCATTAATTTTCTCCGGCTCATGTTAAGGACTTGGATTGTGATCCTTAACACCGTCAAGAAGAAGGTAGATGGTTATGCAAAAGATGAACACAAACTGCTTCTAAACTCACAGCATTAACGTAAAACTCTGTCACTAACATATAATGGCCAATATAATGTAAAAAAGACTAAAATATACGAAGCACAATTAAATATTTGCGTACCATCAAATCTCTGTCCAGGTTTTTAGAGAAGAAGAATACATTGGTGGAACGCATATTAGAATGGTGAGTACCGTAGACAAAAAAAAAAATGATATCATCCTTCTTAATGAGCAAATATCATACCAGAACATGTACTGATGTTGAATTTGATTATGAAATTCGTAAATCATCTTGTCTCCTCAAAAATATAATTTCTCTCGTTAAAAAAGAATTTCCTCGATGTCTCTCATTATATTTTCTTTTCAAAATAGTGCCCTACAAAACGCTTTATAATATTATGTAAAACTGAAATACCTCTTATAATAAATTATTACTGTTTCAGCAATCTACAATTTCTTAAATGGAAAATTAGGTTTAAAAACTGACTTAGTCGATCAGATTTCGAAAGAATTGCGAAAGATAAATTTTTGGTTCAATCGTCAAAAATATCACCGTTTTTACAGCAATGGAATTATAATCGTTTACGATGCATTGAGTATAATGAAGCCTACTTTTACATCAGTTGCCGAGGGAGTACGAGTTCGAATAGTTGATTTTTCTCGCACTGGCGCTGTACCGGTACCAAATACTGGTACAGAAATGAATTCAAATAATCGAGTCTTCTTACGTGGATTAAAAAATTTGATCAAAGTGTTCGAAAACTTTGATTTTACGTACAACTATATAGAGGAGCAAGAAGTTGGAGGAGGTTTGTTACATTAATTTATGACTATACTTTCCTGCTTATAAGTTGATATGAGCACAAGTTCTTATCATTTTCGTTATTCATTTCTTTTAGATACTTCTTCGTCAAAAGGAGAATATTTTCAAAATATTGGTCAAAATATTGGTCAAAATATTAATTATAAACCTAATGACAGAAACCAAAACATTACAAGCACTCAAATTTTCAGACAAGCGCTGACTTCAAAAGGTTACGCGAAAAATTTGAAATTCAATAAGAATGAGTTTGGTGAGTCGAGATCTTCTCACAATAATTTTAAGAACCTATCGTGTATTTGAAAAGTAATCGAAAAAAAAAAAAAAATGGAGAAGAAAAAAAAAAGAAAATGTGTACCTGCACTTGTTAATTGCAAGTTTAAAAAGTTTACTATGAGTTACAGCTATATATAAGATGTATCAATGAAGGTTCCATCAGAAAGAGGAAATTTTATTTATGAAAATGATTGCTTAAGTATTTGTTTGAAACAGATAGGTAAGTTGACGACAGAGTTTTGTATGACACGAGAAAAAAGAAGTTCTATCTTCAAACGAAAGTGGCTTATCTACACAAATTATGTCTGTCTCTTTTCATAATTATGCGGGTTGAGTGACTACATAAATAATTTGTCTTTTCGAATCATAACACAATTAAATAAATGGAATTATTTTGTAGGTCCTGAAAAATTGACCTATAATCTCCAACAATTCGACGACGAACTCAAAACCTTAGCAAATGAACTTGTTCCTCGACAATCTTTCAAGCAAAAATGTAGATAAGAAAATATATCATCCTTTTCCACCCTAGAACTCAACGACGGCTTCTTCAAGAAAGTTGAACGAGAAATGCAGGAAACCTGTTCTATGGGTCAAATTAGTTTCGGTATTATGAATTGAAGTCTCAAAAAGTCTACATTTTTTCAAGTCCCTTTCCTATTATATATCATGGTTCAAAAGTCGAAATTTTTCCGAAATCCAAATCCTTCATTAAGGGTAGGTGAGTTTTCGCCGAACGTCACACGGTGTACAGCGAATTTTTGAAAATAACCCCCCCCCCCCCCCCCGTAGAACCGGTTTCCTGTTAAAACTTGCTCTTTTCGTTCATCACTACAGAATGTTTTGCAAAGGCGCCGACTTCGATTGGCAGGGTGGCACTTTTTGACCCTTTAATAAATTCTCTGGGTTGAGGGGAATAATCTGGTTGAGAAAGATGTCTTCAATAGGCGAAGTTTGAATGGAAAAATTCTTTACGTTTTTGTTATTTTTTTTAAATCTAGTCTGCCCGCCCGCATAAGTTGGTGCCACTATCAGTTTGTTCGGGTCTAGAATCTCTAAAACGATTTTAATGATCAAATAATGTATTAACGAAACGATTCACGGATACTCCAACTTGATTTTCAAAGTCCTTCTAGAGCTGTTTTTTCTTCTGGAGACATGAAAACAAGTTAATTACACGAAATTGGAAGTGAAGCTGCCGAATTTCACGAATTAAGCAATTAGACGAGTCCTGCGTAATACATTCGTATATAGCTCATCAATTCAGGAGAAAAAAAACTCACACCGTAGCGTAAAAAAAAAAAAGACAAAGTAAGGACAAGTGTGTCCATGAAAAGTTGACATACATCTGATAAGTGACATTATGATGAGCATAAGTTGAAAGTTTTGAGCGTCTCGAACGAACTGTTTCCTCTGATGCGAGATCTTGTAGACCTAGTAATTTGTTTATTTCTCCCATGAATCTGAAGCGGATTGTTATTCGAATTTACAAATCAAATACAATGAGGAAAAATATTGACGGTTGCAACACACCCAAGTGTAACAATCAATTGTCAGATTTCTTCATACTGTAGGCCGATATTTTGGAATGCTTGATACTGTTGATTTTTCTACACAATACATTTTAGAAGTACCTATTTCATACCGATTGATTTATGGAAGCACATTTACAAATCTTATATGGAATTTTAGTTGTAACATGGTTACAGTGCTTGTGGGGGGTATTTCTCCATTTTCAACGAGTAAGTATATTTCCAACTATCAGTCTCGTCCGCCTGTAGTTTAAGATGTAGCTCAACGTCGAAATTTTTCTAACTTCCAAAGTAAAAAAGCTCACGCAGTAACGTAAGCACCACCGACTTTTTAATACGACTGATACACGACCAAACATCCATATAAAACTCTCTAATTTCGATTTATCCTTGATCTTAGATGACTAGGCTTTTTGTCTTGCAAATGAATACCTGGGTATAACAAAATCGTTAAAAAAAAATAGCCTATGTTAAGATAATCCATGGATATCAATCACGCAAGAATTATGAAAGATACTCGACTAATAATTATTCAATCCATCGCTCTCGCGCGCAGTGGCTATTTGAACCGAGTTCTGTAAGAGCCGGCCAAGCAACAAGCCAACAGTTTGATGGAAGTCGTGCAGCAATAAACCTTATTCTATGGTAGCTGGCATGTCGCTTGGCGGGCTTTTATAGAACTCGGTTTATTTAACGTTTCCATAAGTTGATTTTTTCAATCATGTATGGTCAGTAATGAAAAGTTCGTACAGCCAATGTATGATGCATTACCTTCGAGAGGGAAGAACTCGAATTGAACGGCGAGCCCTTACGGCTACTTAGCTATACGTATCTCCAGAACAACGAGTTCAATCGATTGCAAAATTACACGGCAATAACTTTGAATACACTTCAACGTAATGTAATGATATTGAGATAGTGCAATAGATGCTTTTCGAGACTAAGAAAATTCGAGGAAAATTGAATTACTGGTACCTCTCCTGCAATGAAGGAGAAGATATCTTTACGATGATTCATATCAAATTCAGAAAAAATTAAATTACAGAAACTTCCTTTTCATAGGCGATCCCAAAATTCAACGATCACATTATCTTGTATTCAAAGATAATAGGTACTCATTTAAGGGTACCGGTATACTCTACTTCGTCACTAACACAAAGACACATAGGTCCGTGGGAATATAGAAAGAGGTAACGTAGAATACCAACTACAACTCGAAATTGGCTCCAAATTTTATGAAGCTTCGTTGATTGATAGTCAAAGGTCCTAAAAATAACGTAAATTGGTTCATGATTTAAAAAATGTTTCTCATTTTGTTATTTTATCATACAAAGTCGATATAACGTGCGAATAATCATTTTTTTCATTCGATCGTTATTGGAATTATAAATCAAACTAGCGACTATCAATTAATTTCCGTTATTGATGGAGTTGTTTATGAGTAGACTCTGAAAGTTTATGAGATTTAGATCTGCTTTCAAGTTGTAATTAGTATTCCAGAATATTTTCCCACAGTGTACTGCAGGTTGCAGAGTTCCAAGTTAGTGACTATGGTGGAACCTGCCCTTAAGTTGCATCATTTAGATACAGGCACTACAGTCTGTGCGAGAGTTTGGTATTATAAACGATAGGCAACCCACATCACTCACGCTTATTTTATGTTACGGAATGCGAATGGAATGCGGGTTCCCCGTGATTTATAATACCAAACTCTCGTGGAACAGACTGTAGTATAGGTACCTAGGTACCTATAATAACTCTCAATAAATTTGAAACGGATAAAAATCTTGAAAGTCAAAACAACCTTGGGTGATAAATACCTTATAAAAATGATCTTGCTTTTAATTATAGTGGTATATTGTGAACAACACATCAACTGTTCCAAAAGCTCTTCGTACACTCGTTTCCGTAGGAATCTTCCAGAAAATACGCCTGTATACATCAGAAATGATTGCTTACCGAATTATATACACTTCTTTTACTGATGGTATTAAACCCACGGTAAGTTTGAATCGATTAATAATATCACAATTGAGGACCTTTCTGTCAAAAGAGCGTCCGCTCAATGTATTTCTTGGGGAACGGAGGTCCTTTTGACAGAAAGTTCTTCAATTCTTCAATATGGATACTCCCTGAAAAGAAAACTGACGACTGAAGCTAATAAATTAGCTGAACGCACTGTTTCAATGCCCAAATGCAAACCAAGTACTTGTAATCAGAATATTTTTAGAAATGGGGAAAAAATTCCAAGGCTTTTCTAAAAAACCCTCCCTAAATAGATAGGGGGAACTTCCCTAAAATAACATAGCCCTTAAAATGACTTTTTACTCTCTTAGCGCTCTCCAAGTATATATCAGAGCGTGGTTGTTGTGTTCATAAACAAGTCTTCATGATGCTGTGTGTAGTGTAATGGCGACATTCTAACATACTACTGAAATTTGAGCGCGCTGCGAGAATGTGGCTGCATGTTGTAAAATTTCAAAGTATCAAGTCACGACGTTTTTAAAAATTTTTATATTTTTCACCAGCATCTAAAATTCATGCCACACGCCGGTGCTTTATAGACCAACCGGTGCTCGTTTGTAGAGGCGCTTAACTGGAAAGATTTTTCAGACAATGGAGAAAACCTAATGATCAGGTAGATCTGAATTTGCAAAAAAAAAATATATAGGGGCAGTTGGTGCAAAGTGACACAAAATTTTTATTTTTTCGCTACCATCTTCAATTTCAACTTTTTTTGGTCAACTCAAAAGCCATCTGATAGAGCATCAAAAAACCTACAAAATGAGTGTACAATCTCTGAAAAAGCTTGAAATGGGGGTCAGATATTTCAAGTGTGTCACATAACAACATTGGGTTCCCTCAAAAATTTCATGTTGTAAAAAGACACAGGCCTGTTGCAAATTGACACAACCTGGTTTTTGCGTGTTGCAAAATGACACAACCTATAGAATTCAGTAACTTCTTTATTTAAAAAAAATAGAAAATAAGCCTATTGAGTTAAGGCTAAGTAAGGAATCAATTAATAAATATTTTGCAATACTTCGTGAATATTTTCGACAAAAGTTACAAGACGATTTTGGCGGGATGTTGTACCCAACTTCTGTGCATTCAATTTGGTCACAATTCTTGTTTTTTCAATCCAAGCTACATCCTTTACCTGTGGAAAGTAAAATCGATTCTGGTTATTCTTCCTTAGAAAATCAATCTTATACGCACTTCCTTCAATTTCCACAATTTTTCCCACAAAATGTTTTAAACCTCTCTTTTCCTCCATTTCAAACATAACAGCACAGAAGTCGTCTTTTCCAAATGTACCATCCGGCGTAAAATGATCCATTCCCTCTTCGTCTTTTTCTAAGTCCGAAAATGTTTCTGCATCTGATGAGTCACAGATGTTAGACAATGGTGTCACGTCATCTTCATCAGATAGTTCAACTTCATCATGCTGCTTATTCTTCTTTGGACGTCCGCGTCCTCTCTTCGATTTTTGGCAATCAGGAAATAGTTTTACTTTTCGCTTGCATTTTCTCTTTTCATCTGCAGCTGCTTTTTTCTCCTCTAGCAATAATCTCTTTCTTTTTTTTTCTTCAAGTTTCATTTTTTCTGGGGTGCTTGTTGCTATGATGGTTTTCTTTGGCTGTCGACCTCTTTTTACACCTTTTCGAGGCTTGGCTTTTGGAAGTCCTAAAATTTCAGTTGGTGCTTTCCATGGGGTACGTTCTGAAGATGATGGAATCAATGAACTTGTATCAGTCTCCAAAGCTGAGGAATTTTGTTGAACCGACGAAAATGACGTATTTGTACTTTGCTGAACCAACAATGACGATGGAGTCGTGCTTTCCTCAACCAACAATGATGAAGGAGTATTTTGCTGAACCAACAATGATGGTGGACTTGTACTTTTCTGAACCAACGATGACGACGGAGTTGTACTCTGATGAACCGATGATAATGACAGAGTACTGCTTTCATGAACAGACGAAATTGAAGGAGTAGTGTTTTGCTGAACTAATAATGATGATAGAGTTAGACTTTGTTGGTCTGGTGCCGATTTTGAAGGTGTGTCGCGATCCGTTACAAAGCTGGATAAGAAATCGTCCTCTGTGAATACGTCTCTGTCGAACGGACAGATACCTGGGGTGCGAAATCCAGAAATTATGTTCGTTGGGGTCATGCACTTCAGAAATGCATCGTTGAACGCCCAGGCTATGTTGTACATCGAGAAGGTCTGCCCTGGATTATTTAAAAGCCATTTCTCAATGGCCTTATTGTAATAAACAGACAATGACTTATACACAGAAACATCCAGTGGTTGCATGCGGTTAGAACAATGAGGTGGAATTGTCAAAATGATGACACCATTTTCTCGAGCAAGATTGATGATATCAATTGTGAGGTGAACCTCAGCATTATCGAAAATTAAAAGAGATTTATTTTCTTTCGATGAGTTTGAATGCTTGATGAAGTGCTTCATAACATCTACGAAAATTTCACTCGTCATCCACCCTGAAGGGTTTGCCAAACCCAAGGTTCCAACTGGTGCACCATGAGCCATATGAGGTTTGAATTTTACACGCGGATAAACGAGAACGGGTGGTAGAAAAGTACCTGTTGCACAGATAATACAACAGCCAGTAACTAAGAGGCCTCTTTCTGCACTAGTAGCTTTACTTAAGCGACGGTTATCTTTTCCAGCTATAACCTTTTGTGGCGTTTGTACATTCGTCAAGGCAACTTCATCTAGATTAAAGATGCGTTGATCACTGAGAAGAGATGGATTCTCTTTGAAAACGTGTGCTAAATTATCGAAAAATTCTTCAACATTCTTCTTATTGAATGCTGTTGCTCTTGACAGGCTACAGGGTTCTGGTTTTCGAAGGCTCATGCACGGATGACGAAGTCTAAAACGTAAGAACCACTCTGTACCTGCGCGCCTGTTTCGCACCCACGATGAAGGTATGTTGAACCCATTTTCTTGCGCCAAAGTGAATGCCGCCACACAAATTTCATCAATCGTCATCCCATAACAGATTTTAGCCCGGAATACTATATAATCTACGAACGATTCTTCAAATTCTGGTGGGAAAATTGTTTGAGAACCAGGCTTTCGAAATAAAGCAATGGATTGCGTACCGGTACCGCCGTCTCTGATCTTACTCATGTACCTGCGTAAATTGCCACATAAGTAGACTATTATTAAAGCTCAAGTACTCAGTAATTACCAGTCACATAATAAAACTCACCGACTCAACGTTTTATTAGGAATATTCTCTTTTAATGCAGCCTGCCGATGAGAATATCCTTCATTGATAACAAGGTCAATCGCTCGCTGGAGTCCATCTTTCTCATAACGTTTTTCTTTCTTCTTTCGTCCACGATCTTTCAATTCTGACTTATAATATCGTTTTTTACCCATGGTGGTACTTCTATGAGGAAAATAACACCTAAATTGATAAAAAATAGTTCATTTTATAGCGTGTGTCACTTTACCACATTTTGTGTCACTTTACAACAGGCATGGTTGAAACATTGAACCCGGGATATCTCGATGAAAAATTCATTATTCATATAAATCTATACAACCATTAGAACCGCTATGAAAAAAGCTTCAAGATGGTGTATAATATACATACCTTTCTCTGGAACTTATCGTCCAAAAAAAAAAAAATTACGAACAAAAAAAAAAATTTTGCACCTTCCGGAAAAAACTTTTTATGATAACACCGACGAAAACAATGTATTTCGATTCTCAAATGCATGGATCAACTTCCTACAATCAGTAAATTATACTTCCATAGAAATTTGGTAGGTAGCGCTAGTAGTTCTTGAAATCGGTACGTTGTGTCATTTTGCACCGTGTGTCAGGTAGCACCAACTGCCCCTATATATAATTTATCCTAATTATATGTACTCTGTTCACGTTAAGAAAGGGCTCGAGATTGTAAAATAGTAGTACCTTGAGAAAGGATAAAAGATAGTAAATTTCTTATCACCTCGTTGAATTCATAATTATTAAATTCCTTGTACTCACATTTTCACAAGATTTAAGCAAGATTTCAAATTTTGATTACACTTTGTTCCTGTTCATATTTCTTTGTTAGTGTTAGGTAAGTATTATGTTTTTTCCATGTTCAAAACATTGTGATAAGAGATTTACCACCTTGAAAAAATATATAATTTATCCTAATTATATGTACTCTGTTCACGTTAAGAAAGGGCTCGAGATTGTAAAATAGTAGTACCTTGAGAAAGGATAAAAGGTAGTAAATTTCTTATCACCTCATTCGAAGAATGTTGAATTCATAATTAATAAATTCCCTGTACTCACATTTTCACAAGATTTAAGCAAGATTTCAAATTTTGATTACACTATTGTTCCTGTTCATGCTAACCTAACCTTCCACTAATACAAGTATACGGCAGAATTTAGTGATGGGCAAAAACCAATAGTTTGAAACTACCAATAGTCCGATAGTCTGACACTATCTATTTATTCGGTAGTTTTCCGGAAAACTATCGGTAGTATCGATATACCGATAGTGTTCCATTTGATCCATTTAGGGCAGTGGTGCGCTAGTGTTCAGAAGAAAATCACTCATACTTTTCCTCTGTCATTTCCGATTTTTATTGTCTACACAATTTTTTCTTATTTCTTGGTCCATTTAAAGTTTACATAATATTTTTCTCCTTTCATCAATTTATCTTACGTCAAGAATAGGAAAAAATAGTTACACGTATGACAGAATTTGTTGAAAAATACATACTACCGGTAGTAACGATAGCAGTGATATTCTATCGATAGTTTTCCGGTTACCAATACTATCGATAGTATCGATAGCTCAGCAGGAAAACTATCGGTAGTATCGATAGTACTACCGAGTGCCCAACACTAGCAGAATTGTACCCTTTGCGTTCAAACGCAAATTCGCCTGTAAGGGCTCTGTTAGAAGCGCCACTTTCCACGCTACACTCGAAGGTGATGGTGTGTAATAGTCTCATATGAATAACACAGGAAAGATTTTTAAAAAAATTTTCAAAACTCTTTTAGGTGCCTTTCCATTTGTATTTTACAAGAAACAAGAGCGAAAAGACAATACCTTGTCTAGTCACTATCACTCATCATCACCTTCCAGTGCAAGCTTTGGAGGAATTCCGCATAGCAGCGCATACTTTGCCCTTCTTGGCGAATACCCTATATTTATTGAGCTCCCTCAACCTCATAGTGGTAACTTTTGTTTTCAACAAAATCTTTAGACCACACAAGAGATAGACTGATCATGGTAATGAGGAGGACATAATATAAGAAAAAACGTAAGAAAATGAGGATGTATCTGAAAAAAGGCCCTTCGCAAGGAAATATTAAACACAGAGAAACAAATTTGAAGTTTTGAGTGGATATAACTTTGTAACAATAAGTTTAACCAAAAAAAATGTACCTAAGAACAAAATTGAAAAGCAACTCTTTTTTTATAAGATGCAATGATAATACATATTGTGAATCTGTTGAATATTGAATTTAGAGGAAACGGGAGGAAAAGAGCAATGACAGAGGTCCTGGGTAAAATCCCATACAAAAAAAAAAATATTGGCAATCTGAAACGTCTAAAAATCATGGTCTCCGCAAAAAGGGCCTCCATCATCGCCAAATCGACGATCGGGAAGAAGTTCCATTTTCTTAAAGTAAAATTAATACGGTTTATTGAGATGTACCTACGTAAATATGCGTTACGATTTTTTGATGAGTAATGTGATCCAATTACTATACTAGTTTTCCGATACAAGCATCTCTCCTTCCAAGTTCCAATATTGGCGTTTTTGGGTTTTGATTTGGATATACCTCAAAATTTTGACCTATATCCAACGTTCATTCCAACACAATTATTCAGAGCAGAGAGTCTAGGTGAAACTCTAATTTCCTAGATCTGAATTTTCCCTTTTATTCTTAGTCAAAGCTTTTATTCCATCAATGAAGTAGTAGTAGTGTGTTATCACGATTCACACACTCGCACCAACCGTCCGAAAGATACAGTTTGCCTGATCGTCGATTTGGATGTATATTGTCAATTTAACTTTGTACGGCAGCATTGTACACGTTTATGGTCGATACTCGGTCTACCTCTTATGGTGTAAGACTGAATTGTATCTCAGAATAACCAGAGAATTACAAATCAATGACAATCAATTTTCTAAATTCCTATCAAATTCTAATAATTAATGAAGTATTAATAATAAAATTAGATTATAAAATATTATCATTATCTCCACTCCCCATTTCAACATCAAACCAATCACAAGTTGTGTTCCAAACTTGGAGTAACAATTAAAAAGTTATCTCTCAAAAGGGCACCCATTCCATAAGAATCACATTGATCGGGTGCCCTTTTGAGTTTTGACGGATAACTCCTCAATTATCTTATTTGTATGTAAAATACTAGTAAATACAATAATTATCTTTATTAGTTGGTTTTGTCGTCTTGTAATTTCAAAGTGGAATATAAGGGCGGCGCATTGTGCCGCATTAAAAGATCAATATTTCTTGTGTAAACATTAATCCTTACAGGCATTATAATTTGAAATTTACCTTATATTTTATTTTAATATCACATTTTTCAGGTTTCATTACTCGTGTATGCATGGTCGTTAATCTGGATGTGCAGCCAAAGTATCAGCAGTGTGATAGGTTATCCAGACTGCACATTGTTGATAGGTTTAATTTTCCTTATGCTCCGACAATTCATGATATCTTTGAGTAAACTGCCATTTCAATTTGCTCGAGTGTTCCTCATTCAACGTCGTTACGGATTAGTTCGTAATAAGTTGGTAAAAACCAATTAGTTAATACTTACTGTTTGAAATACTCATACGGTGGTAAGCTGATGTTAATTGAATTTATTCTTCCCTCCATGTTGCAGGCGTTCTTGCTTTGTTTTAAAACTAATTTTGGAACTTGATTTTATGTATTTGAGCTTCGAATTCTTCTTTTTGAGTGTAAACACTGTGAACGAATTGAGTGATTCTACGGGACCAATAATTTCATTCTTCATTTCTTGCACCATTTTCTTCTTTGTGGTTTACGTCAGAGATTGGATCGAACCTAGACTAGCCTTGATTGATGACAATTGCCAGCCCCTTGAGGATGGTAACTTGCGAAGATCAATCAAGGACTTTGTATCTTCAGTCAATTTTGAGCCGGCTGAAATTTATGAAGGTATAAGTACAAATTGGTCCCGATGGTCAACTGTTTTCTATATGGGTACTTTAATTAGTTGATAGCTCGATGGAAACGTTGATTTTGAAGAGAAGTAGGCCTAGGTGGGTAAGTGCGAATAGTAGCCAGGACGGACGTGAAGAAACGAGGGGATTGCTATCTTCTTTTCCTAATACATAAGGGTACGCATGTGTTTTAGTAAATTTTGAATCAATCTATTTCATGTTTGTAGTCTAATAATACACGAGCTAGAGGCGTAAATGAATGGAAAATACCCCTATAAGCTCCCCTTTCAGGCTACGCCTCAGCATAAGTGAAGAAATGCATTGCGAGTTGTAGGCGAACCGAGTTGTGAGTATTGCTCAAGCATCGAGTATTGTTGTTCGTTTTATTCGTGAAGGTTATCCACATTCAAAATCAGTTTCAATACCTACCAATTAATAAATTGTACGCATATGTTCAAGTATTTATTGGTAACTACCTATTATATTTCATCAGCTTCCATAACTAGTATTGATACCGAAGAGTTTCCGTCTTGTATTGGAGTGTGTATTGGACCAAATACTATTGCTTTGAATCATCAGGTGGTTGAAAATATGACCGAAGAAGAAATAGTTGCTCTTTTAGCCCAAAAAATTGGTTGTACGCGCGACATTATCGGATGGATCGTACAATTTGTTGTCCAGGTATAAGTTAAAAATGCCTTGAAAGTTTTTCATAACATTTACAATAGTTTATACTTAAATGTTTAAAAGAAAGGAAATAGTTCGTTAAGGGGGGTCATCTGCTTTCATTGTCAGATCCCATTGAAGCCTATACGATCTAAAAATTCCTCCTCCGACTAATTTCTCTATCAGAAGTTTCAGCCTCCTATCTCAACTCTTTGTCGCTTCAAAACCATTATTGTGACCTCATGTTCGAAATTTTCTACGCAAACGTGCGTTGCAGCAAAATATCTGCAATTTATGTCAACTGTGAAGGTCATCTAGACTGCCCACCAGAATTTTTTCAGAATTTTACCCCTCCATGAGGTTCTGTTCTCGGCATTATTCAGATATAAACGTCGGTCTCATCATGAAGGTATTCCGGTGGCGACACGAAACTATTGTGAAAAGGTGCTCTACTTTTTCCTGAATAGTCTATGTGATAAAAATTCGCGAAGACTGAGTTGGGGGAAGGTCTTATCTTATGAAAGAGCACATGGCACTTTTTGTAACCGTTTCACGCAAAAACTATTGATTGTTGTGCCAGAAAATTGTTATAGACTAACAGAAATTAAAGTGGAGGAGGCTTGGCAAAATTTAAAAAAACCAAGTGCCGTGTTGGGTGCTCTTCTAACGTGAAATGAAGAAATGAGATAAGAAAGTACTTTGTTCCAAAACGATGTTATGAAATTTCTAGAAATTGATAATTTTGAATTGATTTCTCTCTGAATATGATAAGTCAAATATGAAATAGTGTGAACAGAATTCAGTGTTTTGTACAAATACTCATGGGTTTTTCAACGAGATTAAACGAGGAGTGTAGGAAACCTGACTTATGGGTAGGTAGAAGGGGAAGGGGGAAAAAAATTGATTTTCGAGCTCTACATGATAGAAGAGAGATTTGAAAATTTTTGACTCTTAAACAATGATTGAACTGATGAAACTGTTTAGTTTTGAGCTATTATGATGAGAGTGGGTAAATTAACGGATCTTTAAAAATCTCTTCTGGCTCGAAAGTCGGAAGTAAAGTTAAATTGCCGGCAGACATTTTCCGCAAAATGACTTCCCATGAAATAGGTCTTCCCTTAAGCGGTATTTAAGTATCTCTTTAATTTTCACGATGTATAAGATTTGAAAAAGAAATTCATTTGACCCTCACAAGTAATTTTAGTTACTTTTAATCCATTTCAGCTCTTCATTTTTAGATAAAATTCTTGAAACCTTTTATGATCAAAAATGACTATTAAGAATTTTTCACTATTTTATACTGTTCGGTGTACAAATTTGACTTCTTTCCTCAATTCCTTCCCAATATTTTCAATTTCATATTTTCAAAAAAATGTATATCAATTGTCAACCCCCTTCCCGATCTTTCTGAGGGCAAAAATGAGTGTTGCGAATTTTTTCACTATTTTTCCGGGATTGAGCACCTTTTTCTGAACCAGTTTCCGCACACACAATGAAAATTTGCCTCTCACATTCCTCGGCAGAAAAATTAGCATCCGAATTTTTTTTTAACTGCACCCCATCTTATAGTCATCAACTGAAAATTATAAATTTTGTCCGTCCAATTTTTCATTTTGAATCACTGATATGCATGGGCTCTTAGACATTGAAACAGATATCGCTGTACTCTGATTATCTCTTAAAGTTTTTAGTTTTGTGACAGCTAATTCTCCCTTTCTTTCTTTCTTTCTTCTATTTATCAGTATTCACATAATGTACTCTGGCTGCTGTGGCGAACTTCGACTTCGTATTCACGTTTTCATTCGGGTACTCCCTTATTACCTATTTTCCTCTACATATTTTGGAGTGCGAAGAACATCTTTTCAAAATATTTTCGAATCGTGGCCGAAATACCTTCATAATGAATCTGACGTTCGAAATCGTTGTTATGCCGGGAACAAGGCTCAATGGGAAGTAAAATTTCGGAAAAATTCTGGTAGGTACTCCACATGACCATCTACAAATAGCGTAAATTGCAGACATTTTGCTGCAACGTACGTTTGCGTAGAAAATTCCAAAGAAAAATTGAAGCGACAAAAAGTTGAGATAGGAGGCTGAAACTCTTCAGATCGTATAGGTTTCAGCAACGGGATCTGATACCGACGACAGATTATCCCCCTTAACAGACCGGACTTCCAACAAGGAACCTGTTTTATCGAAGGTGTTTTCGAAAAATTTGCCGTACGCCGTATGACGCCCGGTTAAAGTGGGAATGTTCCAAGTCCAACATCATCTGCAAGAATGGTTCAAGTCCCCCCCCCCTATCATATATAGCTCAAACGTTGGACTTGAAAAAATTTCGACTTTCTATCCACAATATATCATGGAAGGGGAATTTGGAAAAACTTCGTCCTCCGTGCTATACAGGGTGTGTCAAAATGATGTTGCCAGTTGAATGGGAATTTACACTAAATTCACTCCAGCTCAAAAACGGAAAACGTTAGATGTACCATTTAAATCTACGAAATTTGTATCTCAATTTTATCTTCAATTTACGCCCTTAACCAACTTTTTACAACTTTTCTGAGTCGAGTTATGGACCAAAATGTACCAAAAAATGATCAATTTGCCAAAATTCTCAAAAATTAAAAATTGTTCAAACTTCCATATTTTATCTGATTTGAAAGTGAAATTTAACGCTGATTCCGAAAAAAATACATAAACACCCTATGAAGCTTGAACATGAAGGATTTTTCAATTTCTTATTTTGGAAGTCTTGACGAATTGGTCAAGTTTTGGCACTTTTTGATTTATAAACCGTCAAAGGAAAGTTGTACAAAGTTGCGAAGGGGCGCAAATTGAAGATAAAGTTAGGAAACAGATTTCGTAGATTTGAAGTGTACATCTAACGTTTTGTGTTTTTGAGCTGGAGTGAATTTAGTGCAAACTCCCATTTAATTGTCGACATCATTGTGATGGTGCAACCGTTTTCACGCTCGGAGTCGGCGCGCCTCGTCCGACTATCGGTAGGGGTAGCTCAGCTCCGCTACGCTACCCGATTAAGAATATTGGCCGGCGCGCGTTGATGTCGAGCGGGCAGTTTGTGCTCAAGCTTTGATAAGCAGCAAACCTGTAGTAGATGATGAGTGAAATTTTCACGAATTGAGATTTACGAATGAATTCTTTTTTTGAACTCGCGTGATGTTGTAGAATTTGAGTATTTTTTATTGCGAAAGATTATATCGATAAAAAGTTGATAATATTGTCGAGTAAAAACAGTGGAAGGAAATCGGCGGATCCATCTCCAATATACGACCAGGAAGGCTTAGAGTGGCATTGTATAACGAAGAAGAAATAAATGTCATCACGTTCATACTATTCTGCGTAGATTATTTGTTCAGTAAACCGATACCTTGGTAACGTACTTCTTTTTCTCTTTCTTTCTTAAGATCGGGATAGCTGGAGTGGATTGTACGAAATTCGTATGCCCATCCTTTGTTGAGACAATGATGATGTGATCTGGTTATGTCAGCTAGGGGGGGGGGTGACAAATGTAGGTTGAAAAATTCCTCGCTGACCATTGCGGTCACACCAAGATTAATCTTAGGGGGTTGTGCTTGTAGAATGTTGAGAGAGTGAAAGCCTTGTTTGTGTTGCAATCTGTTCCGGCCCCGGAATAGAAACTAACGATTCTACACGATTGTCCTTATTGTCTCGTTCGAGGCAGCTGTCTCTCAATTTGTCCCTTGGACGAGCTAGCCGAGGTCTAGGTCATTTGGAAGCAAATAACCTGGGGTAAAATTTCGGGGAGGCTTCTTTGATCAGATACGTCGGGCTGTGGGACCGGCATGCATTACTCGATTCAAAGACGCCGTGGCTCGTTGATGTGCTGACTTGCACGCAGTTTGGAGGGAACTCAACTCTTCCCATACAAGCTGCATCATCACATAATTTTCCTCCACCCAGTATATGATAAAAGGAGACTTGGAAAATTTCGATTTTTAAGCTATATATGATGAGAGAGGGTCTTGAAAAAATTTCGACCTCTAAGCCATATAATATTATGGTGAAAGGGGACTTGGGAAAAATTGCCTTGCGCTGTCCGGCCAAAAACTTGGTTTCTACTCTCAAGCTATATATGATAGGAGAGGTCGACTCGCGAGCCGTAATATAATATGATAAGAGGGGATTTATGGTGTTTGAAACATGTTCATTGAAGGGGCTGAGCCAATTGGTGTATGAAGCATTGCATGTCTAGTTACTTGAACGGGTTATCCTAATGCGGGTCATACTATGTATTATTTTTCAACCCATAGAACAGGTTCCCGTCGTTGAAGAAGCTGTTATTTTTTTCGAAGTCCCCCTCCTATCATATATAGCTCGGAGGTTCATATCCCATAACCCCATGTGCCCCATGAAAGAGGTTCCTTGTCACCCTCGTTTAACTCCATAAAAGAACTCGTGAGTTTTACAAATGAAAACTGATTTCCTCTTCGTCTACAATTTTTTGATTGTTATCAAAATATTTCTTGTTTTTTTCCCCTTGCAGTTAATCTTCTCTTTACTCGTGGTGCTCATAATTCCAATATTCCTTCACGAAAATATGGTTTTGAAGGCATTCAATTTTTATGTAGAGAAGGAAGAAGATGGACGCAAATATGAGTTTGTGTACTTCTTGATACTTTCTAATTACATTTGTATTCCAGTTCAGTTCATGAACAATTTTTTGCTGTCGTGGTGTGGAAGATATGCCGAGCGTAAAGGTGATGAATATGCGGCAAGATTAAGAGGAAGACACCATTTACGTACCGCTATTATAAAGTTATGTAAAATTAATTTATGTTTTCCTGATGACGGGGTGTTATATTCAATTTTTATGAGTAGAAGGCCCTCTATTTTGACGAGACTCGAAAAAATTTCAACATAACATATTAAATATAACTATAACGTAGCTTTTAATATCCAGAAATTATTATATCAGGATATTGTAGCATAAATATATGATACAAGAATTAATTGAAGAAAACTTCCATCGAGCAGAAAACCAAGATCATGTTTCATGTTTGTGTCTCTTTCGAACAATCCTCTTTATAATTAAAATTTTTCCATATTTCTAACGTGGATCACACTTTTTTCAAACGAGGTGATTCGGCTCATTTTCGTTTCATTATATTTGATCAAAATTTTTCGAAATTCCTGGTTTAAATTAAGGTCATTTAGGCTACGTCAGTTTAGTGTGTACAAGAGGAATAAATCGTAGCAAGAACTGCGAAGTCAGCATCTTCAAACTAATAGGAATTCTCTTCTTTTTCTCCGGAAATTAGGGAATGGATTTCACGGATGCAGGTGATAATAATTTCTCCAAGTTTTTATTGCACCTCTTTGTATAGCCTACAATATATTACATTAATTGAGTTGTACGAATATGGCTTTGAGTAAAATATTTATAAAGCCACCCTCTGTACTTCTGATTTACAGGTCAGGTTGGACTCACACCCTGTTCCTCTCCTCCCACACTGTATTTACGTGCTGTTCCTTGATAGTTTTGGTGTAAGTCAAAATCAAACGGAATTCAGGACTTAATTGAAATCGGAGTCTTTTAGCTCTTAATGAACGCCAAGGATTAACACACGAGCAAGGAACTGTAATAAACCAAAGACCAGTTTTCTTATAGCTCGATTCACCCCACTACCATACCCGTTCAATTTAAAATACCTATCGTGCTATTTTTACTTTGCTTTTTTTTTTTTTTTTTTTTTTTTTTTTTTTTCTCTGAAAGTTAGTAAAATCACATAAGTACTGTTCCTTATTTCCTTCTTTCCTATAATGCAACCGTCATGTAAATATTCTGAAAGGTAATGTACAGGTTTCATAATCAGCTCGATCTAAAGAGCTATATATTCTCTTTATCTTTTAAGTGTGATTACAATTATATTATGCAGAATAAATTTAATAAGGTACACGTTCTTTACTTTTCTTGTGTAAAAATATATAAGTGATAATGAAAAAAAGTATGCTAATCGAAATTAAAATCCAAATATTCTTCTGATAAGTGTACACATCGTAACCACTTTCTTTTAGTAATTCTAGAGCTGCTGCTGGTTCATTTGTATACACGCCTTTCTCTTTGCATTCTGTGTAAAGAAATAAAAAAAATTATTTGATGAGACTGGAAAAAATACAATGAAAAAGAATAGGAGGAAAAATTATAATTGAAAGTGGGATAAAATGTGTGAAAGTAAAATATTCCTCCGAGTTCGAAGTAGTGATGGTTATCATGGAGCCGAACTCGTTGAGGATTTGTTGCAGAGGTGTTCTCAAAAATAAACAGTCTATAACTCTATGTACTTACGAATATGTTGGCTGAAGGCTTTTTCCCATTCAAGGACAAAAATGTACTCGACAAAATAGTAAAACAGAGAAATGTAACGAAGGTAACTGATTATTATAGGCAATGAGCTGAAAATCAGAAGATTTAAAGATTAAAAATGGATCACAATTTATTTTAGTAAGGAGCGGAACATTGCTAAAAAGTCGAATTTTGTATACCTACTTTAAATTCACAGTTATCCCAGACAATAAGTATGCTGGCATTTCATATCCAGTGGCCACAACAAACAGTACGTTTAAATCGTTGAAAGCAGAGGACAACATACAGCCTGTAAATGATTTCTCACAACTTAAAAGTAGAAACAAAAAACTACTTACAATAAAACTAGGTAATTGTCATAGCAGAGCAATCTACCTCGTGAACTGTTTGATGAAACAGAACGTAAGTTTTTGTTTTATTCCAAGGACTCAAAACGTATCGAAGTTTAGGAAAATTCAATACATTTACCTATGTGTTCATCGTGTCAACGTTTTGGCTTTGTATTCATGGTTAGTTGTCAGGTGGTACTGAGGCCGAATGACAAAAAGATGTAAACGTTCGTCAATTGCTTTATTCATTAAACCTCTTCACATAGTTTACATCTTTATTTGAGATTACTCATAAAATCCTTTTTTCTATTTCCATCAAAATCGTCATCATTTAGATTTCCAATTAATATTGTGGGCCTATACCTTACAACATTTGAACCAAATCAAAGAAACGTTTTCGAAGTTAGATTGTAAGCATAAAATTCTCAAATTGTGATGATAGTTCTCTCGAAAAGCATTCACGCACAATTTCACTTATGTGAACTCGCACAGTTTCAATCGAAAATCTCTTCCGTCGTGAATTCTGCTCCCCTTCCCCTCATCAACCCACTATTAATAATTTGATCCTCTTAAGCCACTTTCTTCATTATGATCCATCTCTGGTCATTTGGTTCAAGGACATGAAGTTATGAATCATAACGAAAAACAAAACTACTTTCTTATTGTTCAATCAATTCATGAGAAACTTTACAACTATTAACTGGATTCATCATACGATGGCAAGAAAGGTGAGACTTCGAAACTCTCCCATCTGTATTTACTTATCTTCGATAGTGGCACACAAAAAATTAGACACTCCTAAAATGATAAAATCAAATTATAATTACCGTATGAGGTCGCCAAAACGCTGATTATTGTCAGCGGTAAGACTAGATTCCAAAAGCTTAGATGTGTATACGCTCGCATGGCTAAGTGGAGTATCAGAACCAAAATAGTGGACAACGATACTGAGACAATAAGCTATACCCCAACACACTTGATAATAGAAAACTTTAAAATGTTGGAAATTAAAAAAAAAAAAAGGTTTATTTACCTTGCCGAGAAGTTTGGCTATGCAATACGCCTCGATGCGATACAGACCGTTGTTTATTTCTCTCATTATGAAAGGTCTCTCTGATACGAGAGTATTGAATTGATAATAGGCGGATTCATAAAAAGTAGATACAACTACAGTGCTCAGCGCTCCTCGAATATTTTGGAAGCTATTTTCGCTACATAATGTGATCTGTCCGAAAAGGCCCGAAATCATTGCTGAGAGGAACTGAAACCGAGAATGATACAATTTTGGTCGGTATTCATGTCACCAAGTGACCAAGTGTATACGATACCAGTATAGCCTATGTGTTACGCTCAATTCACGTAATTGCTCATTACACGTAATAAGCAGACGTGCTGCTCATTACGCCTAATGAGCAGGTGGAATTGACCAATGAGAAGCTGATTTGATTGTAAAATAATGGTATTTTCGTTTTACTTGGAATACTTCAAAAAATCTTTATAATGGAAATTACTTTCTATCGTCACTCAAGGAGATCGTCATTACTTCCTAAATTCAAAATCTTATTCTATTATTTATTGTGATTGTCACAACTTCTAGACTGGTGGACAAATTATGAAAAGGCTAATTTTTTCATTCCAACATTATTTCTTGAGACATTTGGGCAACCACCTGTTATGAGGATGAAAACACTCGCTGAATCCAAATTTCATGGTTGCCAAGTTGAATTTTGCCTCCTTATGGCCCAATTCCAAGATGGCGACCAAACTCATTTCATTTCTGTTTTGAGGTAAAACAGAAGGTTGCATTTTTTTTTTCTTCTTTTTTGTACAGAATTAGATCTTCAAACTCTACTTGAGATATTGGGATCACATACAGCCAAGATGAGGACCCAAATTTGGGTCAAATTAAGGCCAAATTTATAGGCAATATAATGCTAGAGGGTAGGGTATCGTTTCTATGGTTTATTGACTCGGAAAAATCAAAAACGACCACCATGAGCTTGCCTGAGCATCAAAAGTCGAGATCCTTGGGTCACAAACATGCTTATCTGTTATTAGTTCTTTATCCTTTTTTCTTTTAAGAAATATGATTCTTTATCAATAAAGTTATTTGAGCTACAATTTTAAATAATGGTCCTTATTTTACAGTTCATCTTATTTCTACAGACTAATTTTGAAGTACATACGTAATATGCTTTGTTTTGATAGTGTATAATGCAGTTGAGAGAAAGCTCTGTGATTTTAACCTGACCAATTTTTAATATCTCAAGTAGAGTTTGAAGATCCAATTCTGTACAAAAAAGAAGAAAAAAAAAAATACAACCTTCTGTTTTACCTCAAAACAGAAATGAAATGAGTTTGGCCGCCATCTTGGAATTGGGCCATAAGGAAGCAAAATTCAACTTGGCAACCATGAAGTTTGGATTCAGCGAGTGTTTTTACCTTATTAACCAATGGTTGCCAAAATGTCTTAAGAATAGAGATGCATTTCAAGAAAAAGTCCATCTGTCTATTCGGCCTGCATGGCACGCAGAATTGCATACTATTTCATTCTTTATACGCATGTTTATCGATTGCTTTGACGCACCGACGATATCCCTTCCAGTCTTTACTGAACCATGCCGAACCAATTCAGATTGGTTCATAAGGATGCTAAATACGCGTAATAGGCAGCAGCTTTGCACAATACGCGTAGGTATTAAGCAATTTTGCTGCTCGAACAATTACGTGAATTGAGCCTAACATATGCATTGTTCTATAAAATGTTGGTGAACAAGGATATTTTTCTCTTATCATGTGAGTGTTCGATTTCCATCAAATTAACTTCGTATACAAAAAGGTTACCCCACTTTCATTAAATTTAAAATTCCCTCAATATCCTTGATTAATTTTTTGGCTACACCATCGTCTTTCATATTTTAAGATCTACTTATAAAATTACAAACCACAAGAGAAAGCATGTGCGCGCTGATTTTTGAATAATCTTTCCTTAAGTTGAGACACGAACGTTGAACAAGAACAAAGGTCTGAGTCAACAAAGTTGGTTTGTTTCTGTGAATGAAAGTTGAGAAAATTATGGAATAATTTCTAAAACATTTTTCTTGATGCTGAATAAGAGCATTCCATACAATTTCATGACTTACATCGTAAAATATGTCGATAAAGAGTTTTTTTTATTCTGTAACACAATTAGAAAAAAAAAAAAAAAAAAAAAAATCTATTAATAATTCGATAATCTGAAACTGACGAGACCAACAAAACAGCTTCCAAAAATTTTTTTCCTAAATATTTGAGATTGTATGTCTAGCATCCATCTGTCTCACAGTCGTAATAAAGTCGGTAGGCCTGGTACCTAATTATTTTACAAAAATTTTTTTTGTTTTCAATACCGTACTTATGGGTTATGGACGTGCAAACGAAATATTCGAAGCACTTTTGATTCTTCTAGATAAGAAGGAGAATGAACCAATTTTCTTATTCCCGGAACGTTAGATCCAGAAACCTCTCATGTGGGGATCAGTTTTAAAAACTATTCCGCCACCACATAATTTGGGCTTTTTTATTGAGAAAAAGTAAAAGTACCGGAATTATTTTATTTCATCAAACTTTTCCCACGACTGCCAACTGAAAATAAATCTCCCGTTGTCCCTGAACCATACGGTCATTTATTTCTCCGCAGCATGTACGAATTTTTCAATTCCATCCTAGCATTAAAACTTTAGTGTAGCGTGATTTTGGATACAAAATTTCTAGATGAGAAATAGTATATTGCTCAAACAAGGTTTGTAGGTGACAGTCTGCAGTTGAGGGCAAATTGCCCGAAACATACAAACCCACTGACCAACCTTGTTGTGTAATTTAGGCTTTAGAATATTGGGTAGAGTCACGGTGACGAACTTGATTCATCGGAAGTGGAGAAAACTACTTTTACGTCATACCCACGTAGAAAGGGACCCATTATACAATACTTTTCAGGCGATGAAGCGCTACTTTTTGCGGTCTGCACTTGAAGCTACTAGCAAGCGGGAGTAGAAGTTTTGAGTAGGGAATAGAAGTGATACGCAGGGAGTAGAAGTTGTTAGCGGGAGTAGAAGTGTAAAAATTTTATGATAAAAACACAGTACGCTATTTCGAATGAATGCTTTTTTTACGTGTCTATGACAAAAAACATGCATAATATACTATTTTTGCCGTTACTTATAGAGCAGTATAAAAAGTAAAAACGAAAGAATTTTATTTCAATTTTTATTGTTAAAAGTTCAGCAAATACCAGAACACCATTGGAAATTTAGCGCAGAATGAATTCACCTCTCTTAATTTTTATTTAAAAATACGAATCGATAAATTATCGAAGTATTAAATTTATACACTTTAATTAACACCTTAGTACCATATAGGATATAGACCAACCATCGGCCATAAGAACAATGTTGTTAATTTGACGCAGAGATGTGATAAGAAAATTGGGATAATGGAATAAAAATACACACATACACATACCAGCACTACGACACAACTATGAAAATTGGGATAATGGGATAAAAAATACAATGTTAAACGTTATCACGTCTAGGTGTCATGATTTTTGTATGTGTAGTATGGTTGGTCTATATTCTACCGTATTTTACCGCGTATAATGCGCACCTTTTCTCCATTTCTGAAGATCGTAAATTATATGGGGTGCGCATTATGCGCGGGTCGCGATTATACGCGCATATTAATAAACTTTTAGGAATCACATCGCTTCAAATTTTTACTGCGCATTATAGGCGGTAAAATACGGTATATGGTACTAAGATTAACACACAATTTTATGGCGGTGCATCGCACTGTGTGTAGACACGACCAGGTATTCTATAATTATGAGGCTGAAATGTAGAAAATGACAATATCGCAGTCGATTCGCTCGCGACGGACGTTTCGCTGTTGTTGTACCGTTCTTTGTCCCATACCTGATTTTTAATTTTCACCTCGTGATAGCTTTTCTTGTTTTTCACCGATCTTACTGAAATAATAGGCTCAAGTATGGTACACTAGAAGAGCTAGTAAGCTCACTCCTCCGAAGCTACCATGTAACGCGGAGCGAGAAAAACGAAAAATTCGTTTTCATCATTCACGATCATAAAGTGCCTCATAGCGCCCTCTTATTAGTGGTAAAAAACGATTCATATCAAACGTAACGCATGAACTGATGCGACAGTGCATTAACGTATGTTCGTTTTGCTACAAGGGAGTTTTTTTCGTTTTCATTTCGCACCTAGGGAATATTGACGAGCTATCATCTATCTTGTGATCGCACTTGTCTTCTACATTTCGATCTTAATTTTGTAAATGAGAAAAATCTCATACGCAACACAGTTAGAAACGGCTATTTCTAACCCTTGTAGTGTAAATAAATATTTCACGCCGCTTGCAGCCAATGGTAACATTTAGGTTTTATACTTTTACGTAGGCTCTTATGGAGAATTACCCTTCACGAGCTAGTTTTTCTCAAAAAATATACATTTTGATGAAAAATTTATGAGAAAACAATTTAAAGAACGGAAAATTTTCTTCTGGTCCACCACTGTCATGTTTGTATTTTAACGCATATTTTCAGAGAAAATCGCTGATGAAGGGTTCTTCGCTTTTCCATGAGAGCCCAGGTAAAAGTACGAAACCTCATTTTCTACAGCCCGCGCTTACCCCGTGTTAGAAAAACGTAGTACTAGCGCTAAAAAACGTTGGATGGACGGTTCTGACTTCGTGAAAAAATTGTTTCGTTTTTCGAACAACTGACCTAATTCACGGCGTACTTTAGCCGGAAGGTAGCAAAGTCACCACGTCGCACTGCAAAATCAGAAGATACAGATTTACATGACGTTTATGGGAAAAAACGAAAAAATTCGAGTATCTTGATTCGTACGTGAATAAAACGGGGTTTTGCGAAAAAATGACAAGAATATAATTTGAAGATCAAACGATTTTCCATTTTTGAAAAATTATTTCAGTAAAATTGGTCGAGTACAAGGGAAGTTATCATCGTTTGAAAATTAAAAATCAGATCGAGGACGAAGTGTGGTACAGTTCACGTACATTTACACCGCACTGATGAACACGCCCCAAAACATCACTGATGAGAATCCACCGGGCGCTGTTGTCATTTTCTACATCCCGGCCTTACATAAAATACGAATAGGGGCCGTGGCTAAGTACCTCTTCCAATGTACTATAGGCTGAAGAAATAGAGAATCGATCGTTCGCTCTTCAAATTATTTTCTCATCATTGCATTGTCTTCAAAAGACCATTTTATTTGCGTAAGAAACAAAATACTCGGATTTTCTCGTTTTTTCCCATAAGCATAAATCTGTATCTATTGATTTTGGAGTGCACCATAGGCCGTGGTATAGGTCCAGTTGAGCGCTGTGACTCTTCCTAATAGTCAATTGCCTTAGTTCAACACAGGCCTATTCTATGTTATAGGGTTCTTCCCTTACATTGTATTGCATACTCGTTTGCCTGATTCTTCTTGTAATGGTACTTATTACTTCATATTGCATTGGTTTTAAGGCAGAGGAAGCAAAGAGAATGATATACTATTATTGCATATTCAATTCTCCTGCCGTTAGACCAGAATAAAGCCCAAGTACCAATCCAAGTAGAATCAGGCAATTAAGTACGAGTATACATCAGAATGATACAGGAGAAAGAGCCCCACACATGCTCTAGATTTCAAAAATTTCTCGAGTGTTGTCAAATTTCTTCTAACGCGATGCGATACAACGCTATTTTATTTCACAAATAGGTTTGCAATCGCGCTATATGTATAAACAATTAAACTTGAGAGTTCTGAGGGTTGGAAGCACTGAGTAATTTTAGGGTGGTCATCTATGATTTGCCATTAAACTACAACAAACTTTGAATTTATTTTAATTGATTTGAAGAAAAATCAAAATGGTGAGAGGAAATTTGCCCCAAAGTTCATTACTCTATCAGCAAAAAATCAAATTTCAATCAATTTTGTCTTTCGTACAGAGGACAAAGTGTGTGGTACATTACCCCGCTTCGTCACCTGTCTGACATCTTTTTTTCAAACGTTTATAACTTACTTTGTAGTTCATCAATCTCAATGAGACGGAGCTTGAAAAATTGAGAATCGTTTACTCTTTGATTTATTTATTTACTTTTTCCCTGAAATGATGTTCGCAAATTAACGATTGCGTCTTTTTTGAGTGTTTTTACCAAAAGTGCGTCCATAACATTAAACCTCTTGGGCGGCGTTGCCGAGTTTAGTATTCCGGCCTGTTAATTGAAGACGGCCGTGAATACACGTATTATACATGATAAAATGCTAGCGCGCAACCGCTTGTCAAGTTCAAATAAAGATAATTATGTTTGGAGTTCAGTGTAAGATTTGAGTTATGGTTTGCAAAATGCATATCTTAAATATTGTTTTACATACACGCTGCAGCTGCAACATAACATAAGAGGTTGTTATTAAGGAAATTTCAAGGGAAGAAACTCTCATACCAAGAGAGATCTATAATATTTCGAAAAATAGTTTGAATGTTATGGTTCTTTAAAATGTACTACGGGCATTACGGGTTGCAGCCACCCGCACCTCAAATAACTCAAAGTGTAACTACAGCTGTACTGGACTCTTCCTCGTGGTAAGACCAAAGAGCCTCAAGTTAACTAATCATTGTTGATACCGGCACGTATCTAATGGGATTGCATACCATTGGGCTCCGGCTTTAATACTCGTATATAAGGGAGAGAAGCTTCTGGATTTAAATTTGGAAATTTGAATATTCAAAGTTACCCGATTTCATGAAGTGGATGTTATATTTTACCCAGAGCCCTGATATTCATAAAATTACTCAATACGGAAGCATGTATTTTTAGCTAGAATAAATTAGTTACTTGTATAGGTAATTGAATTACATACGCTTACCTTACTAGTTTTAGGTAGAATTTCTGGAATGTAATTATTAGACAGTTTTATTTTTTTTTCTAACTCTTCTTTTATTCTGGATGTAAAATAGTATTCGCAGATTGTTTCAATACGTTCGTCGGCATTGAAATCAGAGAGTGATATGGTATTTATAAGAAACTCCGCAATGTTGTAGTCAGGAGGGCACTTGAAACCCAAACTGTGGATTAATTGTATTCAGTTAAACTGTATGTATAATATTATTCCTATTTCTTGGCATAGGTACCGGTCCGCAAAATTTTGAAATAAAAAATGAGGGTTCTTTATTTCATTTCAATACGTTTTGGCATAGCAGCACATATCTAACCTTTAGAGATCAATCTTATACGACACTGTGCTTTATTACAGTCATATTTCACTAGTATTTTGCCTCTGTTTCCTGAGAAAGTCTGATGCATTTCTTCATTCCAAGTAACTTAATTATCTACTTTGAGAACTATACTGTATCAGTATCTGGATATGAGACTAATTCCAGGAAGAATATTATACAGTATTATGGTTTAGGAATTTTTATGGATAAAATTTTGCAATTTTACTTTTGAAAATGATTGGTCGCCTCCAACACCGGTCCGAGATAAGCAATTCGACCTCCTGAAGCTAGCAGCAATACTTGATCAAAAAGTTCATAGATGAGAGCAGCCGGCTGATGTATGGAACAAATTACTATTTTGCCTCCAGATGAAAACTTCTTCAACATTTTTACGACCGCAGATGCATTAGCACTGTCTAGTCCTGTCGTTGGTTCGTCGCAAAATAGGAGAAGCGGGTCAGTCAACAGCTAAATATAATAGGCAGAAATATAAGATTGGAAAAAAAAAGTTCTAGGTTTGATCCCTTTCATGAAGCCGAAGCTACAATATTATACAAATCAAAATCTCTGTGACGTTATCTTTTTGAAATTTTGGTGGAGGAGTAGATTGGTACTTCAACAGTACCGGTAGGTATCGAAATCATTTGATTGAAAGTTCTCAAAATGAAGGAGAGTGGAAATTTTCAATTTCCTTTGATTCAGTTTTTGAGGGAAGGTACTTCAGACTAATTTTTTAAAAATCTGAGCCCCAATTTGTATTTAAAAACTAGATACCTAGTTTACTGTACCTTTTGATACTTCTGTGGAATATCAAAGAGTCTAATTTTTTGAAATTATGTACCTTCCAGACTAATTTTTCAGAAATATTTACCTTCCAGATCAAGAAGAGAATGCTCGATCATCATTTCAAGAAGTCTTAATGAAGGTTACGTACAAAAATTCAATTTCTTATTTTGACAAAACATCTTTTGAAGATGCGAATCTTTTACGAAAAGCAAACGTAGTTATATCGAGTGAATAAGCCCATTTAAAACAGACCATAATGCAATTAAATACCTAATTCAAACATTTATCGGTAAGCGCACATTTTGTTGAGGGATTAGATACCTACACATAATATACCGACAAACAATATACAAATAATAAGTTTACTTAATAATATTTGTTCTTCATTTTACCTGCACTGCAATTGATAATTTTCTACTTTCCCCTCCCGAAAGATTAGAAAGATAAGAAGATGCAAGATTTGTGATACCAATTTCTTCCATCGTCGACAAAATTTTCTTTGTACGGTGAAATTTTGAAGTACTTCGATCCATTTTTAATACAGCCTACGGAAAGAATGAATCAATAGACGGATTAATCGATTTTGGTGGAAGCATAAATAAGAATATAATTTTAAATTGCCTAATAGAAGTGGCTGTTTATCACCATCCAGGCTGACAAAACAGTGATTTCCATTCAATCGAAGTAAATGAAATATAGGCCTACGCAGTATATCCATCATTAGGTACCTACATACATGATTCAGTAAAACTCCTGATTATTTGGACTAATTAGGACCAAAGTTTGTAGGTTGACAGAAATTCCGCTTAATCCGATATGATCTTTTTTTTTTTCTTTTTTTTTTTTTTCGGTAGATGTGACGAAAAATTTACGCCATCATTCGCCAATTTTTTACTCTGCACAACATGAAGTGCCTAGGTACTTTGCTGATCAATCACGTTGGGAAAAAATTTTCTCCATTTGGCAGCCTGAATTTTTCCAATTGGTTGTTAATCTCACGAGTCACATGTTGCACTTTTTGTCAATAATCTGTCAATGAGCTTTGACAGAAGAATGCCATAACCCATTTAGAAGCATTGGCTGCGCATGACAGCTAGATGGCTTTAGGTATTTTCCTGGTGGGTATACAGTACAAGCAATGTACACAGCCGAAAAAAGGCGAAAACATTCCAAAATGGCAGTCCGAATAATTGAAGGTCTACCGTGCTCATTATTTTGTTTTTTATAGCCAGAAAATATGATTTCTTCAATATATAATAGTAAAAAACTACTGACATAAATGAAATTCGAAGTTAGATAAAAAAAAGAGCTTTGATAAACTTAAAATCAGGTTTTGATTTGTAGATGGCTGAGACTAATCGTCGTAGAAATGCTGTCAATGAATTCCAAAGTTGGAATTGATTCCTAGTACGCGCAAACTTAAAATGCACGCGTTGGGGACTGAATACGAACGAAGCCATAACTGCTACGAGAGGATTAAAGGCCTATTAGTGAGACGAACCTGCACGTAAGTTGAAAACTGATACGACAAGCGAAGCGCAATCGGAATTTTCTTTACGTACGGTACGAAATGATTTTTGAATATGTTTTGAATCTATGACCGGTGAGAAAAAGTCCCTTCACTCTCTTCCCCTCATCACTGAGATTGAAGTTGAAAACTTGAGCGTAAAGTGCAATTCTTATTTTTTGGATTTCGATTTTAATCGTGCTTCAATGAATTTCCTTACAATTTACGATGAGAGACAGTCTGGAGACTCATACTAAAGGACATTTCTAGTTTGGTCTTCTTGGCTAATTTTACTAACCATGATTCTAAGATGTTCATGAACAGTAAGATTTTGAATAGTGATATCGTCCTGCGGTACGAAACCAGATAATGTCATCATTTGAACAATATCTACAATCTGACCGTTTACGTACACATCACCATGGACTCCTTCTGTAAAAATTTAAAAAGAATGTTCAACTTTTTTGTTTTAAAAAACCAAGCTGAGCCCATGATGGCGAAACAAAAGTTAATTTTGTCAAAATAATCGCAATATTATTCGTATATACCTCTTAATCGACGACTTATGGCTGTCAACAGAGTAGTTTTCCCGGATCCACTAGAAGAAGAAATTTACAATCATATAAGATTAATAATTATGTGTACATAACACAGGCTAACTGATGCCTAATTTAAAGGTGGTAGGTAATGTACTACCCAAAAGAGTAGCGAAATACTAAAACTACATGAAGAACAGCCACCGAGCGCTTTCGGTTAAACAACCATTATCAAAACATGAACGAAAGAAAGCGATATGGCTTTTGTATTTCGCTACTCTTTTGGGTAGGTACATTACCCCCTTTAAGTATGTATAACCATAAAAACAAAATTGAAAATCGTTAACTTTTACAAACCTTGGCCCCATAATGGCCATGAGAGACCCATGAGGAACGTAACCAGACACTGTAATTATAGAAATGAAAAAAGAAGTTTAGGTACATTATCAAAAGACATGTACCGTACCTATTATTTGATGAGCACGTATTGATATTTTAAACATGTTTTGTAGAAAAAAACAAAAAAAACAAAAAAAAACGCAGAACTAAAGATACAGAATATTTTACCCACGGGACTAGTTAAACATCCTCTTCTTTCTAAATGCTTGAGAAATCTCCCACTTTCAAACGATTCTAATGACGGAGAATCTTCATTTTTATGAGATGCAGAATATTATACTCGTAGGTATATCTCTCAATTATAAACATAAGTTTACTTACATCTTCTGACTAAACAGTTTAGCTTACTTGAGTGGTTTCGTGCTCCTCATATTGGTTCATGAAATTGATAAATAATCAAAGAGCGCAGCTTGATTTTCTTGTAATTTTTGCGATAAAAAACCAGAAGCATTATCTAATGCCTACCTTTTGGAACAATCTGAAACTCTCTGTATTTAGTTCGACGCCATAAACCTTGTACTTCCTTCTGTTTACCCCAAACGGAGATATCCTGCCAGCAAAATGAATTCAAATGAAATTTTGAAGCCCGTAGAAGTCGAGATTCAACATCCTCCATTGGTAATGAACTTCCTGTTGACTCGTCCTTATTTATGAGTTCAACAGCGATATTTTCCTCTATAGTCATCACGATAAGTAATTCGCACCAATTTAATTGTAATGTACAATGATTATTATGGACCGTATGATTAAATACCGGTGTACATTAGGTTTAGAACCGAAACACAGATGTGAACACGTTTCTTTACTAGAATCAGATTGCGCAAATGTACCGATGGGTTTTCATTACGTTACAATATTATTTACGACTTTTTTTTTCTTCTTCTTTCGTTCTCTGAACTGTCTTGTTGATAAGATAAACATGTACCTACGAAGATAATTGCTATGAGGTCATTTATAAAGCGACTTCGCTCACACACATCATCATCATTTGAACTCCACGTTTCTTCATCAACAATAAAGTCTTATTGGCTTATAATAAAATTTAAACTTTTAAATTTTCACGAAGAGAAGCTGATATTGAACAACGTGAAAATTTTACTATAGGTAGATATATCTATATACTCGTATCCACACCATTAATTAATATGCACTTCTAATTCTACAAACCATGACTCAAATTGAGTTAAAAGAGTAGAAATAGATTTGTAGGCCTATATAGCCTAAGTAGTGCAATATAGGCCCTATCTCTACTGTTATTTAATACCTGAAGTACCTAGGTACCATTCAAAATGGCATGATTTTAATGATGTCTTATTTTTGGTGACGTAAAAGAAGAGAATCATTGACTTGCGCGACTAAAAAGTCATAATGAGGTTTAGAATTATTACAGAATATTGCAATAGAACAAATATAAGTAAGTACAAATGGGTGCGTAGTCGAGTAAATTTGAAGCTAAGTATTTTCAACTCATTTCGAGTTATTATACGGAGGGAAATTGTAAAAGGGGAATAGACAAGATGATTTTCAAGAAGAGAGTATGAGAAAAAGTTTTAAATTGACGCGTATCTACAATCAGCAATAAATGACACAATGGAGGGAGAATGGAAGCTTATTGGATTATAAGTAAGTTAGACGAGTGCGGCCGATTCTGAGATTTAAGACGGGATTTTTCGGTTAGGAAGGATTGAAGAACTGGTTTCTTTTAGATTATCCAAAATTTGTTAGAAGTCTAGTTTTCCCTCCAAAAAACGTCCTCCAAAAAACGTCTCGTGTAGAGTAAGAGGTACCTAGGTACCTTGTGTTTGTATGGAGAGGGATTAGTAATTCTAAAAAGGAGGGCAAAAGTTTTAATAGCGCCACGGTCAACCGCGACGTGTTCTGGAAAATTGATATGGCCTTGAATGAAAACAAAATTGATTGATAATTCCATAAACTATAGGAGGAAACGCGGAATGATAAGATTATCCCTTATACATGTAGGAATCTTGTGATGATTAGAGGAAGAAGAAAGAGCCAGGCAGTAATGAGAAATTGAGAATCGAAGGTTGATAGACGAATTAATGAAGAAAAAACAAAGGGTAATTGGTTCAGCAATAGATGTTAAAACAAAGTTTCTCAAACAAAAAGAGGATGGAATCACTCGATTTTCAACCTTGCTCACAACAAAGATAAAAGCGGTAGGTACTATGCTAGAGGTGTACACTTGAAATATGCTTTACAAAAAAAAAAAAAACATAGTCCTCTATGTATTTGGTAAAGATGATAGCCTACGCAAAATAAATCTCTGGACGAATAAAATCTCATCCTTTAAAGTTCTCTATGTGCAGTCACTCACTGTAATTGTTTAAGGGTATGCTCTACCTAGTCACTCACACGTAGACACACACAAAATATGTATCACATGTTGCGATTTTTGCCCCGAGATAACTGATTAAATGAAGCATGAAATATCTTGAAACTTCGTATTTACGTAGACGAAACTTAGGAAAATACGGCTAATTGGTTCACACGAACTAATTTTGTTCATTAATTGGAATTCAACGATTCGAAGATGGCCCCTTCAGACGTAAGTTTAAACGTTTCCTGGAGATCATTCAGAATATTTCGCGATCTGTCAACTAATTAGCCGTATTTTCCTCAACTTCAAGAATAAATTACACCACGTTCCGAATCATTTTGTACATTATTCGATATGTTATATGTGGGCAAAAATCACTACCCGCAACACACCATTTTGTGTAATACACGTGTATTTTCTGTGTGTGAGTGACTAGGTAGAGCATACCCTTAAAATGAAAAATATTTTTTCTAGAATTCTCAACAACTTTGATTTCTATACTGTTTTTAGTACGGTAATAGATCTTGTAGCTTCAGAAAAAGTGTTTGCACTAACACAAGTATTTTGTTTGTGAGGCAAAAACCATAACCTTTGTAACTAGCCCGATTTTAGTGTAGGACGTAGGTTACGACGCCTATGATTATGGTTTTTGATTACTTTAAATAAAAAACGATCTCAATGTGCTGTTGTGCTCGAGGGCCAACCGTCTACAAAAAGAACTCTCGGAACGGAGTAAAACAGCCTTGTTTGACTCAAAATTATGGCCAGATCTCGACGAATGTCCATCTCCTTTGAAGGAGGGGGACAGGAGCGACTTCGGCAAGGTGTTCCTGGCCTCTGATACAAAGTTATCAGCTTGTCTCCCCTATGTAGATAGCTGATATTGAAGCTTATAGACGCCAATTCTCTCTAACATAGGGATAGAATTTTGAATCTTGCAGAAAAGATTTACAAACAGTGGTGGGATTACACTTGTAAAAGCCGGGGCGAAAACCAAAAGCCTTAAGGAGGTGAATAAGTTCAGGAGAAAACTTCCCTAAAAATGAAATAGGCCTACAAACTATTTCTCATTTGATATACACACGGGGAGAAAAATAATAAGTTTTTTCTCAACCAACCATCCTATTAATACCGAACTCAAGCCCATTAAAAGGAGTGAGATGCTTGGTGACGGGCACCTCCTCAACCTGAGGATACAGGGATTGAGATAAAGGAGGCGGTGAATGAAGCTATTGAAAAAGAGCAATTTATAGGAAGTGGGGCAAAACGAAGAAACATGGACCAAGATATCCGTGCAAGTATTTCTCCAAAAAATACCAAAACTATGAGCACCAACTTCATTCGTTATCATATTCTCTTTTTCTTTTCGTTTGTTCCTTTCAGTTAACGTCTTTCACTCACATAATGAGGGCTCTTCATAGTCGAAAGTTCTAGAAAATATAATTATGTTGAATTAAAACTGTGAGGATTGTAAAATATATACCTATACATAATTAAATTCATTTTACCAATTTGATTGTTGAATTATTTACTGAAATATGTTCCTGAACACACATCTCCTTAATATTTCAATGATCATTTTATTCATGCAAAACCGTTCAGTTTGTAGAAACACTGTTCTACAAAGTACTCTTCAGTCCGCTCTCTTATCATTATCAGATCTGCAAAAACAGTTTCACTTTTCAGGCTTCAAAAAATGATCTCCAAAATTGCGTTTTCTGTGCGCATGTGTATTAATAAGTACCCTACAACAGGGTGGGAGAGGTTTGTGCCCTGCTCTTTGCAACAATGGACTGTGTTATTTGTGATAACGCAACATGAGTGTGAGTGCAAGATGCATAAGTGTGAGTGAGCTATTTCTGGCAGAAGTACCTATTCTGCTGAAAATTTGTCCATTCGGCATTTTGCTCCCATAAGAAATACATGCGGAGCAAAGATGACCATGGTATTAATTTAATATGAGATGTTAAAATTTACAGAAAAGTTGATATTTCAAATTTATCAACTTCTTGCTACTTGTAAAAAAAATCTCTTGACCGTATCATTTTTTATATTCAATTGGTAGCGTAGTGATCTCTGCTCCACATGTATTTCTTATGGGAGCAAAATGCTAAATGGACAAAATCGATCTTTTCATCCATGATATCGATAGTTGTGACGTCACAATAACACAGTCCATTTGCGAGATGTAGTAACTAGTAAGGAAAGAACACAGAGTAAACAGAGGTCGTCTTTGTTACACCAATAACGTTACCGAATTCAGGCATCATCTAAATTCGTAGTTTAGGTAAGGCACTCATAGTGCCTTAGTTTAGGTTCGTTTAACGCGTTGAGTGCGCGTCAAGCTCTGCATATACATTGTTGAGTGTCGCAGATTCACCGCTCGGTTAACTCATAATAAGTCATAACTGCGTTAGGCGAACCCTAAACTGTGAATTGCGATCTTTGATTACCTATATACCTCTTATGAACTGAGCTTTGTCCATATACTGCAATATTAAACGAACGTGGAAACAATAGCGTGCGAGGTATATAGTCAAAGATTTTGATTATAGTCAAAGATTTTGATGATTCCCGTGTCTCGAGCTCTCTTGGACGAACTCTGTTTACTCTGTGGGGAAGAATAACCGGGCATATTGTAGGATCGCTAGCGTCGCCCATGTAAAATGCCTAGAAAGTACTGATAAGCGAACGGTGATCGTGACTTGAAACCAAATGTGATTTTTTAGTTTTTCTTAAATTTCTCCAAAAATAATGAATTTAGGCGTGTACTCGTAAGGAACGAAATTGAAGAGTGGAAAATTTTCTTTCAGATGATCATATTTTTGAGAAATTTTAAAAAATTCAAAAATTTTGCGCGATGTTAGCGCTGCCCGGTCCGAATGGATTGACTTCCCGTTACCTCACAGTATCATTAAATTGCAAAATGCTGCTTGCTGAAGTTCCTTCAAGTCTTTGTTTACTTTTTTATCAATGGAATTTCTCATAAAAAAAAGTAATGTTCTAAAAATTGATAAATATTTTGAAAGCAGAACATAAATAAGGAATGGGAGTGTTTCTTTTATAATCTAGAAGCTTCATACCTCTAAGAAATATACTATACAATCATTCCTTCATTTTGCTCCAATACTCTACTTTCAATCGTATTTCCCCAACCAATTCCAACAATGTCATTTATCACTTGAAATAAAGCAAACACACAATAACATAATCAAACTGATATCCATCAGGAAATGAAAATATGAATGGCGATTGTAATTAGAGGACAGTAATTGTGATTAAAATAATCCGCCGTACAAAATAAAGTACCAAGCCCGGGCACCCCAAATTAAATTTGCTCTCACATATTCAATTTTTGGTCATTTGAAGAAGTGAAGCTCAGAATGTTTAGTTTAGAGTATCTATCTACTTTCAGAATATCTGCTCAATTACATTTCAGTCTCAACTCTTTTTGAGCTAGAACTCAAACACAAAAAAGTTCAAATGGCCAAATTGAAAAATTTTTCACCCAATACGGCCACCCCATCCAGTTCAAATGACCAAATAAAATGATATTTCCTACTTCAAAATGTTTGATTGTTCCTAGTGAAGTATGTAATGTACTAACTACTGAAATATGCAAGAAAGATACTTGATTGCCCCCCCCTTTTTTCCCAACTTTTCCTCATTAAAAAGATACCTGGGGTGCCGATAATTATGTTGACTTCACAAAACCGTTTTATCACATTTTTAATAGCTTTCCATAGAACAGTTACAAAACGTTCAATCAGATCCAAACCGCCGGTAATGAACATAAACCTTCAAACAGTGCAGCCAGATTTTGAAAACACCGCTTAGCCGCTGAAGTGTGCGAGGTGGCCATATTTACGTGATGGCCATAATATGGCTCGGTACTTTACAAAGCACATCCAGGTGATCAAAGTTCTTCCTGAATGATTAATAAGAAAACAAGTTATACAGTGCGCAATGGACTAGTGTTGGGAACTATCGATAGTTTTGTAAAAAAAACACGGCGATAAACTATCCATAGTTTGGAAATTTTTTCTTTTTCTTATCAAAACCACAATTACCACGAAATTGATAAAAACTTGGAGAATTACAAACGGCGTGCCACGAGCAGTTGAGCACAATGCAAATTAGTCGCTAATGCAAATGCATATTTGTGAAATACAGAGTGAATTGTGAAGTGCAATTTGCCGTCCATCATCTGGTAACACTAAAATGCATTCCTTGTTGGTATAAAAAATTACGATCACGAGAAAAGTATTTATCCTACATCTGTCATAGGTGTTTTTCTCTTGATCTACATTCTTTACCCAAACTATCGATAGTATTGATAGTTTTAAGAAAAACTATTGCAACTATTGATAGTTTGATAGTACCTTGAAAAAACTATTGGGCCTATCGATACTATTGACCATTGCCCATCACTACAATGGTTTGATTTCACGTCAAGTCACAGTATCGATAAATCGCAAAATATCGCAAAATGCTGCATGCTGAAGTTCCTCCAAATCTTGGTTCACTTTTTTATCAATGGAATTTCCCATAAGCAAAAGTATTGTTCTAAAAATTGATGAATATTTTGAAAATTGAAAATAAGTAAGGAATGGGAGTGTTTCTTTCATAATCTAGAAGCCTCATACTTCTAAGAAATTGACCTCTACTACCTTATTGATGTGTTCTGTTTTCAAAATATTGATGTTTTCAGAACGTTTGTTTTGCTTATGGGAAATTACATTGAAAAGAATGGTAAACAAAGACCGGAGGAACTTCAGCAAGCAGCATTTGGCAATATTTTACTATCTATCGATATTATGACGTAGTTAGGAAATCAGTCCGTAGTACAAGGATACTCATTTGCATTGTTACACTTAGCGCTATAAACAACCGGTAGATGAACTGCCTACAAGTGGAGAAGAAAAAATAAAAAAGAAAAAAAAAGCAACTCGCGACAGACTGTAAGAGATTTGTGCCCTGCTCTTCTGTTACAGAGTCTTCTGTACAAAGTAGACTATAGAACAATATTGACGTGTATCAAAAAATTGACAATCAGACAAACTATTCGCCAATAAGGGTGGAGTATGCGCTACTAGGCGGAATTTCTCCAAAGCTTGCACTCAAAGGTGATGATGAGTGATACTGTGATAATGATTAATGACTAAGCAACCTATTTTCTTTTTGCACTTCTTTCTTGAAAAATTCAAATGAAAAGTCACCTAAAACAATTTTGGAATTGTTGGAGTAGACTCGGCTTAAACTTTTGTATGTAAGAACGCACTACCGTTCTCACAAATTATCGTGTTAGTGGCGTCGCGTCGCATTGGCTTTCGCAGTCAAAGTGCAAGTTGCATATTATGCCGGTGCATCCGATTTTGCGGCATTTTAGCAAGATAGTCAAGCGGGTATTTAAGGCCACCTTTGAACTATCTAAACGGCGTAAGGACAAGTTTGCATGACAAACCTCTGAGCCTTACATGTTTTAAAAATCATTCCTGTGTTATTTATATGCGGGACTATTACACACCATCACCTTCAAGTGTAGCGTGGAAAAAAGACCTTATAGGCCAACATTTTAGATCAATAAATTTTCCTACCCACAGAAAAGAAGGAAAAATAAGTAGGTTGTTATTATTAAGAATTACTTTCACAAATGTGATAGATAGTAGGAAAAAATGAAGACCTACTTTTTCAAGATTGACTATACCGTTCCTTTGGTCATTGCGGAGAATTCTCTGTATAAGAAAATTTGAACTGCGGATGGTATACCGGGTGGATCAGAAAGATGTTACCAGTTGAATAGGAGTTTGGGTTAAATTCACTCCAGCGCAAAAATGCAAAATGTTGGATGTAAACTTCAAATCTACAGAATTCGTATCTCAATTTTGTCTTCAATTCGCACCTCTATTAAAATTTCTACAACTTTTTTGAGCCATGTTATAAATCCAAAACATGCCAAAAATTGACCAATTTGCCAAGATTTTTAAAATAAGAAATTAAAAATTCCCCCATTTTCAATTGCTTTATCGGGTTACTCAGGTCTTTTTTTCAGGATCAGCGTTAGATTTCACTTTCGAATCAAGTGAAGTATCAAATATGAAAGTTTGAGCGATTTTTTAATTAAATTTTGATAATAATTGGTCAATTTTTGGCACATTTTGTTAGATAATTGTTGTACTTAGAAGGTGGAGTAAGGGCACAAATTGAAGATAAAATTGAGATACAAATTTTGTAGATTTAAAGTATGCACCTAACATTTTGCGTTTTTGAGCTGGAGTTAGTGATGGGCACCTCCAGTAGTACTATTGATAGTACCGGTTGTTTCTTTGAAAAGCTACCAAAACTACCGGTTGTGTATGAAAGACTACTGATTGATGTTTTTGATATTTAAACAAAAAATCTCCGGAGGTTTTTGGTAGTTCTTCCAACGATTGTTTTGGAGTCTTTTAGAGAAAAAGTTATGAACTGACTTCTTAATTTTTGTTCGTAAAAATTAAAAAACACCACCGGTAATCTCCGGATGTACCGCTAATCTCTGGTAGTAGCGGTAGTATCCTGTAGTTTTTCTTAAAAAGAAATCTAAACTGGTAGTACCCGTTGTATTTTTTGCAACTGCGAAAATCTCTGACTGTTGAGAATTTTTGCTATTGCACTACCGGTTGTTGGAAATCTCCATTATCGCAAAAACAAACAACTCTAGGAAAAAACTCCAAGCACCATCGAATTTCTCATTAAAGATTGATCGAAAATAAGTCTTACAAGAAACACTTAACCCTCTGTATTAGACATGAATTATTCCGTCTTCCTGATCGTTGTTTTGGAGGTACATCAATTCAACGTTGTACGGTAGCTTCCTGGTCCACAAGGTATATCTTGAAATAAATCACTCCATGGTAAAACGGATTTATTGGTAAAATGAAAATAAAATATGTATCATTCATTGGCCTATCAAATCAAAAGATCGAACTAAAAAAATAATATGATGTAATGACATTCAACAGGATATAAAACAGGAAACACACATGATATGATAAAGTTTGGATAAAAAATCTATCTTCCTTTAAAACTGCTTGTTTTTCAAATAAACTTGATATTACAGGAAATTCTACGCTCTTTAATTTTACCGCGCACAAAATTTTCATTTGAGGCCTTAGTTTTTGAGAAAATTGCGAGGAACACTCAATTCGCCATAACCAAAAACTGATTGACTAGTTACGCGCTCAAGACAAAACCATTTCTGCACGTTCTCTTTGACTATAATGTATTCGGACCGGGCAGCGCTAGCATCGCGCAAAATTTTTGAATTTTTTAAAATCTCTCAAAAATATGATCATCTGAAAGAAAATTTTCCACTCTTCAATTTCGTTCCTTGCGAGTACACGCCTAAATTCATTATTTTTGGAGAAATTTAAGAAAAACTAAAAAATTACCTTTGGTTTCAAGTCACGATCACCGTTTGCTTATCAGTACTTTCTAGGTATTTTACATAGGCGACGCTAGCGATCCTACAATATGCCCGGTCCGAATGGACAGCTACGCTAACGTGTGTAAAATGAGCGTAAAACGCGTCCACAGATCTGATAAGCGTAAGCGGCACGCACCACGTTTTGTGTGTATTTTCATAGGACGTGATCGTTGCCGCTTATATCCAAACGCGTGTTGTTTTTCGTACGAGACGAGCCGGTATTTCACGCCACATTGGGAGGGAAGTTGATTCCGCGACAAGTTCTTGCATTTGCACGCTCGCATTGCGCGGTATTGCGTCTTGTATTCATGCTTTGGACTGTGGGTCCTTGGGTCTGTATGGACTTTGAATATGTGATTTGCAATGAGAAAAGGATGCTCATTGCCCATTGGCGCAGGAATACCATTTCTCTCTAATTGGTCATCTAATCAGAGAGAAATGGTGTTCCTGTAAGTGGGCAATGAGCATCCTTTTCTCATGGCAGGTCACATATTTTCCAAAATGTTTTACTTGAAAAAAGACGAAGTGACTTGAAAATTTTTTTCGAAATATTTTACACTCTAAAAAACGAGCGACGTACCAAAATATGTTTGGAGTTCGAAAATAAAATTTTTTGCGATAGCCTACTTGAAAAAACGACCAAGTCCGAGAATTGAATATTTTTGAAGGTAATTCACTTGAAAAAAAGACAAAGTACCAGAATATTATTGGACTGATAATATTTTCCTGGATGATTTCCCCCAATAAACAACAGAGTCCGAGATTAATACTGGACTTCAAATACGTTTTGAGGTATTTAACTCGAGAAAACGACGAAGTACAAGAATATTTTTGGACCTGGAAAATTGTTTTGGTATTTTACTTGAAGGAAACAACAAAGTCCAAAAATATTATTGGACTTGAATTATTTTTTGAAGTATCTTACTTAAAAAAAGGATGAAGTACCAGAATATCATTAGACTTGGAATATTTTCCTGAATGATTTACTCAAAAAAACGACCGAGTCCGAGATTAATACTGGACTTGGAATATTTTTTGAGATATTTTACTCGAGGAAACGACAGAGTAAAAGAATTTTTTTGGAGTTGGGATATTTTCCTGGATGATTTACTCAAAAAACAACTGAGTGTGAGAATAATTTCGTATTTGGAATATTTTTTGAAATATTTTACTCCAAAAACAACCCAAATACAAGAACATTTTGGACTTGGAAAATTGTTTTGAGATGTTTTACTTGAAAAAACAATCAGTTATATCTCAGAAAATATTGTAAGTCAAAAAATGTTCCAAAACTTAATTCTTTTTTGAGAGATCACGAGAAATATTCCAAGCCCAAAAATATATTCTGGTACTTTCTTGTTTTTGTCATTTTCTCGCGTAAAACATCTCGAAGAATATTCCGAGTCTAATATTATTCTTGGACTTTGTCATTTTTCAAGTAGAATATCCTGGAAAATATTCTCATACTTTGTTGTTTTTCTAAGTCAAATATCTTGAAACTAAAAAAATTTTCCGAGTCCAAAAATATTCTTGTACTTTGTCAGTTTCTCGAGTCAAATACATCAAAAAATATTCCAAGTCCAGTATTAATCTCGGACTCCGTCGTTTTTTTGAGTAAATCGTCCAGGAACATAACATGTCCAATAATATTCTGGTACTTTGTCTTTTTTTCAAGTGAATTACCTTGAAAAATATTTGAAGTCCAATAATATTCTCATTTCTCGGACTTGATCGTTTTTTCAAGTAGAATACCTCAAAGAATTTTTGTAGTCCAAAAATATTCTTGTACTTTGTCTTTTTTTCGAGTAAAAATTTTGGAAAATATTCAAAGTCCATACAGGCCCAATGACCCACAGTCCAAAGCATGAATACAAGACGCAATACCGCGCAACGCGAGCGTGCAAACGCAAAAACTTGGAAGACTCGTGGAATTAACTTTCCTCCCAATGTGGCGTGAAATACCGACTCGTACCTACGAGATGTCGTGCCGCGTTACGTGGCGCTTAGCGCAGTCCATATACATTATAGTCAAAGGTCGTTCTATTTTTTTTTTTTTTTGTATTTTGTATACTAATCTATATTATTAAAGTCTCTTATTAAATTTGATAAAGTAAGTACAACAGAGTACAGGACTACAGAGAAAGATTAGAAGAAGTCTTCACGTTCACGGTTTACCTACTGAAAAGAAATAATGACTGAGTCGAGTCTTGACTTGGAAGGATATACATATTCCTTACAAAATCATTGACTTGATTTCATTTTATGAAGGCATATAGAAAAAAATCTTGAGCGCACGGTGCCATATTTGAAAGATCAGTTGCTCCTGTTATATTCAGTGACTTTCTGAATTAGCTTGGGAAATCGAAATCATGGCGGATGATTTACAAAACTATAAACTGCAGTTACAGCAGGTAGTTATCATTTGGTTATTACTTTTTTTTGAGAGTTTTCAATCATTTTTCCTTCGTAACTTCTGAATTGTATGAATTTTCTTTTTTTCTCACTAGGTTGAAGCTGCTCTCACATCCGCCCCAGACGATGAAGAGTTGCTGAAACTGAAGACTGATCTTGAAGAAGTTATCGAACTTACTACGGACCTGATCAAGTCGCAATTACCAGATGATGTTCCTAAAGACGGTACGTCATTTGAATTTTTCAAATTCTATGTTTCGTAGATTGTGAAACTACGTATTCATTTTCAGAAATCGATCTTATGGCGACTGGCTTAGAAGCGGTGAATTCGACAAAAGTATCTCTGAAAAAGGAGAAGAAAGATTGGAGAGCTGGTGATCGATGTATGGCTTTTTTATTAGAAGATGGGCAGTAAGTATCTGCTTTGTGGTCTCTTCAAATGTTAATGAACTGAACTTAATTTTCGTATTATAGACGCTTGATCATTCGATTTCAGGTATCATGAAGCCACTGTAGATTCAATTGATAAAGACGAAGTTTCGGTTTTATTTGATAGTTTCAAAATAGGAATACCTGTTGTATTGACGCCTGAGTTTCTCAAAGAGTTGCCAAAAGGCCAAGATAAGGGTGCCGCGAAAGCGAGGTGAGTTGAATGAGTCAAATATTTGTAATTTTTGCTTTCCGTGCTTGGTACGCAGCTACTCTTCTGCTCTCATGTGAGCTGCTGTTATCATTCGTTGCGAAAAAAGTATTCTATAATCTACGAGGTGGGTTATTTTATTTAAAATGCCGACATTCTCTCGTATTTATAAAGATGAAGAAACATTATTTTTTATGAACTCTGGCTTATTTAATAGTTATCCTGATAGAGGAAATCGTACGGTTGTGTGCTTTTTTCGCCCGAGACAGCGAATTTTAGGAGCACTGCTGGAAACCATGTCTTTCGTAGCCTAATATGCCTAGCAGGTAACTAAGTACTGTAATCTACGAGGTAATGTTAATTGCGAATGTATCGTTTTATATCTGATAGGAATCATTTTGGGTGTAGTATACGTACCATAACGACACGTTTTCAAGAATATAATCTCTGTAGTTAATTCCTTTGATTTTCCTTTTAATGAGGAAAATTGTGAAATTAGACGATGAACAAGATGAAAATCTAACTAATGAAGGCAGATAAATAATAATAATACTTGCTCTTACACCTAAGTATGGTAGTTAATCTTTTTTTTCTTGTATGTTCGATTTTATTGAGTCGGACAGAAAAATGTTACTAATTCCCCTACCTCGGGGGTGATTGTAAGATTTATGATGATTTACTGAAGTACAATTCGATGGAATTGTTGCAGGAAACTACCGACCACGAAGGAAAGGGAATATTTGAAAAAGAAGAAACTGAAGAAACAACAGAGGTTTAAACAGTTAGAAGAAGAACGAGAGGTAGAAAAAAATAAATGGTTGATGTTCAGTTCGAAGGTAAAGATTTTATTTATAAATTTGAAAGTCTTATTTCGTAACTTCATGCGAATATTCGCCTATTATACAATCACACGAAGTGAAATATTGCGAAAGGGCTTGAGAATAGGAATTTCGCGGCTCGGGGAATATCCGAGGGCAGTGATCCACATAAATAAGTATTCTGCACTACTCACTACGAGTTGCACACGATGTATTATTCAAAAAGTGGAAAGGAAGTTGCGTCTTTTTGCACTTGTTGGATAAAACTAATTTTCAGACAAAATTTACGTCAGTGGAATTCAATTTTGTGAATATTAAGAACGAGTGTAAATAGTACACAATGAACTCGTCTCATATATGTACTGTACGTGTAGTTCTGAAAGAAAAAAAATCATTTTGATCAGTTGAAAAAAACAAAAGAAAAAGAAATGGACCTGGTAATCCTGGTGAAGTGAAATGAATCGACTTAAACCACTACTTCAAGCTCATAAACTTCTCTTTCGATGAACTAGTTTCCAATCGTATATTTTTAAGCTCCAAGTGCAGTATAAGGATAGATTTATCTCTGGAACTGAGAGCCTATAAGACTGAGCTTTTCTCTCCTCAACCTACCGTTCTTTTTTTCTTTTTGGATCGTACTTATACTTACGTGAATTGTTTCTTTAATAAATCACCAAGCTAGTCAAAACGCGAATCTTTCATCCATGATATTTTTATATTAATATTTCAAGATTTCTCGGATGTAGTATCATGTGGAAAGAAACGGTCAGATTAGAAAACACGTGGACAAAATTTTTGGGTGGTATTTGATGCCATAAAATCCCTACATCTTCTTCCCAATACTATTTCATCAAACTTAGAGGAGGGGACGAGTCAATAATTTTTAATGATTACTTCCTTTTCTTTTTCTTTTTATTTTTTGAGCAGAAGAGAAGTTTTGATGATTTACAACTTTTGATTTCCTTTCAGACGTACAAAAAAGGCATGTCGAAAAAGAGTATATTCGCGTCACCAGACAATGTAAATGGTCGTGTTGGTATTGGTACTTGTGGTGTCTCTGGGAAAGGTATGACAGAATATATGCAAGCTGAAAAACATAAAAAGTAACGTTTATAAAGTCCAACCATCTATAAAAATCAAGATGGAAATTCTTACAAATATGAAAAAAATTGATACAATCTTGTTGAAATTGCTATCCGTGGAGATCTCTCGCTGAGATGAAAAAATGAGAAAAGAAACAAAGCTAGAAATATTAAAAACTGAAAACGTATCTCTTGATTGCCATTTTTATTTCCAATTCATTCATCTTTGATGTGAGAAAATGGTGTTTTTTGTGTGTGATTTCCCATCAAGTCTGTATCAACATTGTCTACGATGATTCGTTTTTTATCTTGTATTAGTGTATATTATACGTTTACTAGAAGAAAGAAATTAATTGTTTTCTTGTCCATTTGTCTGGACCTACCCATAGTAGCTAGCGACGAATTTCTACAATATTTGTATCTCACTTGACAATTCGTTATTTTCCGAAATTTAGAAAACTTGACGGTTCTAGATTTTGCGGTGCGGAGTTCTCTTTTCACAACACTGTAGTGAAAAGTAGCTTTTTCATCACACTTTGCAGTACTTTTTACGCATTTGTTGTGAGAAGCATTGTACAAAACTCGTGCGAACAAGTACGGTAAAATATGAATTCTCGTGCAATTTGCTTCATTCGGCTACGCCTCATTCCGCAAACATTGCAATCAAAAGTCATTTTTTACTTTTTTCGTACTCGTTGTGTAATATACTATAATCAGTGTAGTTGAAAAATTAGAATTATTTTGACGACAATGTGAAAAGAATTTCACTCTTATCTGGACTACTTTATCGACAAATCTTGAATTTATTCCAAAATTTTCACCACTCTGATATTCGATGCAAGCAAATGGTCGTTCAAATAGAGAAACCTTGCTAAAAGTTTCCTTTTATCTTGTGCAAATTATGAAAAGAGTAAATGTTCGCATTGAAAAACTCAGGGTAAAGACGAGGTAGGAGTGAACCCAGAATGCCTGAATAGGGGTTGAAGATGAATTTTCCAGAAAAGAATGGTAGAAAAAATGATTAGGTGATACCTAACCGGATTTTAAGGAAGCTTGAGAACTCGCCGAAGACCCTTTCTGGTTGAACGATTAACAAGTTACAAATTACAATCGCTCGAGTCCTGTCAAAACTCTTCAGGGATGAATTCATGCGCGAATTAGGTGAAAATGGCCGAATGAAGTACAGATAAACTTTGAAAAAACGTATTCTTCTTGTAAGGTCTCGACCAAGAGATGAAAACATATTGCTGAGTATAGGAAGGGATCGATAATAGGGATTCAAACTTATGAATGATGCTTGACCTATCTTGGAGAGATACTGGTCAGATATACAGGGAATACAATGGACTGTGTTATTGTGACGTCATTCGTTTGGCGAGAGTACTCATTGTTGCAGGAAATTTATCCAATCGCAAATTTGCTCCCCATAAGAAAACATGGGAAGCAAATCGATCATATTGTATTAATCAAAAATGAGAAAGAATTGAGGGAAAAAAAGTTAATTTTCAGAAGTCGATTACTCACACACTATAAATATAAACTTTTTTCCGCAAAATCCGTTTTAATTTTTGATAAATTTCATACTGATCTTTGCTCCCCGTGTATTTCTTATGGGAGCAAATTTCTCGTTGGATAAATTTCTTGCAGAATGAGTACTCTTACCAAACAAATCGATATCAGTCGATATTTTTGTTATCACAAATAACACAGTCCATTAATGTTAAAATGTGACCCGACTTCCTTCATCAGGGAGTGAAGTTCCCTTCAAGCTTGAAATCTTATATGAGACATTAACAGTGGTTCAGGGCCTGCAATTCAACGTGCGGACAACCTAGGATTGAAAAGCTGGTATTGTATCGTTTTCTTTTTCTTGAAACTCGTATTTGCGATCATTTCAATCGCTGGAAGTCTCCCTAACACAGTAAACCACGTCAATTTTCACTTGAAAGGTCATTTTTTTATTTTATAACGACAGAAAACTTAAAAAACTAAGACTATTTATACATGTAATGTAACAAGATATTCTCACAAATGCACAGCACTTTCTCAATATAAAGTAATAATTTTGTTGAATTTTATATATATATATATATATATATATATATATATATATATATATATATAAATAATATACAAAACTGAAAAAGTAAGAGGTAGGAAAAGAATGGCTCCAAAATTTACAATAAGTAAAAATGGAATGGCTGAAAATCTGGAAATCCTATATTTTTTTCTTCTTCAAAAACGGAAAACCAGAATCGTTTGAGTATGGTAACCAAACATCACATTTGATTAGAGAGAAAAGAAAAAACATTGCATAACTATGAAATTTCCGAAAAAGAACAGTAAGACAAAAACAAAAACAACAAGATAAAGAAATAAAATGATATCAACATTCTTCGAGAGAAAAAGACTTACAAACTAATTTGTAACGTATAATCGTTGAGAGGATAGTCGACTTTTTAACAGAAGAAATGAAATTCTATCACACGCGTTTTATTGGATTCAACATCAAAAATCTACAAACACAGCTTCTATAATGAATAGTACAAGACTGAAACAAGAAATATGAAAATATTAATTTTCTACAATTTCTTTTTCTTCTTGTTACAGTGTGGTCTACAATGTAGAGGTAACATAATATGTGGGTAGATAACTCTAAATTTCAAAACTTGGCAAAATTTAATCGAATACTATCGATTTCGAGAGTTCACAATGGTAGTAAGGGTAATATTGACGACACGATAATTGATTTAGGGGTCTACATCACAATATTTCATCTGGGAATACGGATGAGAGAAGAAGAAAATAATTTTTTTTAGAACTGCGTTCTTCGGTCTTAATAACTAAAAATTGGATTAATAAATTAAAAACGTGATATCTAGAGATCAGGTATCTTCTTATACAAAATGTGAATTGAAATAAATTACACTCCAACGTGGAGATCAGAAACACAGCAAAACAGGGTTAAACTAAAATTTTACACTCGAAACAGTCAAATAACTAATGAGCAATCCAAAATATTCAAACCTTATTCGTTCAAAGGAATATTTCAAAATCTTAATGCTTCAAAAATTGTTATTAGTAAAACAACGCGATTTTACATTTCTCAATTTCCTCGTAAGAGAAGAGAAAGGATACCAAAATAAAGATAATTATCACAACTCGAAGGGTATAATTACAAAATGGTAACGGAAATTCAACCCTATGCCCTATTTCGTGAATAGAGAAAAAATAAATTGTCTTACAGTATTAAGAGAAATAACAAATAAAAGAAAATCCTTCGTTCACTTGGTTGATACGAACGTTTGAGCTGTCAACTACTGGAACGTATTTTGAAAAAATAAGTACCTCGAAGATCTAAACGAAGTGAAAACTGGTGCAAATATTGTAACACCAATTCAATAGGGATTCAGAAGTGCATTGACTTGTTTATTTGGAAACCTTTCTTTCTAGCAAAGAGATCTCTACTCTTTGGAAACTTCGTACACTGAGTTTGAATCTCTAGTTCATTTATACAAAAATTGAAATAGAAAAAAATTTAGAGCCGTAGAAGTTTCCAATGAGACAACAAGTGTGAATGAAAGTGATATGAGAACTTGTATTCTATACTGACTGAATGAAAACTCACTGTTATACATTTTCGACCATCGCGAGTCTATTGGATGATTTTTGATCTTAAAGGAAACTTTGCGGTCGAAAAAACGAAAAAAATTAGATTGAACTACCGATATCAAGTTCGGTTTGACCGGATTTATCGTAGCAAAGAAAAACTGAGAATGAGTGAATGAACTTTGGACCACCCATCGCCAATACACGATTCCATCAACTATTGGGATTATTTTAAATTTTCATTCTCGCTAGTATTTGACGAGTTGATTGAAGACAAACGAATCTGACTACAAGATTTACATCTATTTTTAAACAGCTCAGAGGTAATGTTAGTACTCGTTATCCAACAACCACAAATCGTACAACTATTATTATTCGAATATCCAAGCTTTTCAACGATAGTAGAGGTTGAGTCGATGTGCGTTTTCATATGATTATGAAGATTACGTTTCTCACTGAATGCACGAGAGCACAGCTCACACGGAAACGGCCGTTCACCAGTGTGCGTTCGACGATGTCTTTCCAGTTTACCTCTGGCGGGAAAAGCTTTGCCGCAAAATTCGCACGAAAACACGCCCGAATGTATACGCAAATGAAGAGTGAGATCCCATCTAGTGATAAATTTCTGATCGCACTTGTCGCACGAATATGGTCTTTCAGAACTATGTCGTGCAACATGAGCGTTCAGACGGTTCTTTCGTGTGAACTGTTTTCCGCATATCTCGCATCGAAACTCATGAGTAGTTGTATTCATGGGTCTTGAGAAAAAAAAAAAGTGAATTATAAGGAAGGATGACCGTAGAACATGCTTATAAACGCTAAAATAACTCAACTTACTTCGCATCGGGCAGGATCATCGTCGCCGGAATCGAAGATGAAGCATTCGACGTAGTACAAGAGGGTTTCAAAGAGTTCGTATTAGATGAAACAGCAACGTTTTCTAGACCAATGCTATCAAATTTGAGAAAGCCCAAAACGTCTGATTCAAAGTTCTTCAAAAATTGAACATTACTGTTCGTAGAGTTCAACGGTTTCTCAGTTGACACATTATCAGTCGTAATAAGAGACGAGGAAATTTTATCAAACTGATTGAATTTTCCATCGAAATCCGCAAGATTTATGACACGTATATGTCCGCTAGTATCGATGATTTTCGTCTGCTGACCCACTAGACTTGTTGCTTCACCTAGTGGCGACGTTAGTTTCACCGAAGGTATAATTAGATTTTGGGGTACATCCAATTTTTTATTCACTGGAGCACTATTTGAAGTGGTCAACAAATCTTTACATTTTACCTCCACCAATAAGACTACATCTTGAGATGTAACGGTATCTTGAGATAGTAGATTCTGCAATATGCTATTATTGATACTATCTGATGTTCCGTTGGAAATATTATGCGAAGTGGAGATCGGTACAATTTGCTGAGAAAATGAATTCTTGGGTTGATAAAGCTGTTCAAATAGATCAGTATGACTGGTTAAATTGACACTCTCTATTTTTTGATCCACCGACTCATCTAGGTCTTCTTCCTTAATTGAAATCCACGCAGCTTCCTATGAATGAATGAAGAAATAAGTGAACGAAATGCGGGTAATTCGAGAGTAGTATACCAACATTGTACTTGAAATTTTTAATAAACTCACTTGATTGTTAGTAATTTTATCACTCAAATTCGTCACCAGATCTACTTTTCTCTGCAATAGAGCTTCAAATTTGATATCAGTTTCGTGCGTCATTTCCATGAACGAGTAGTAAGAATCCAATTTTGAAACACAGGTCACACATACATGTTTTGGCTTCATATCGTCTTCGAATACCTGCATAGAGAAAGAAGATTAAATACATCGAGGAGTTTGGAAATTCCAAATCAAATGATGGAGGATAATAGAAATTTTTACAAGAATAGAAGGCAAACATTTTTTCATTTTGCTGCGAATACTTCTTTTTTCGTCGAATATGGATACAACGTCCTCGCATATACTTGCACATAACCGGCACACATTACAAACAAAGTAACTGTTGAAATTACGAGTATCGTTTGTATTTTCATCTTTCCAAACTGTGGACGAATCTATGTTCCTATCCATGATGATCTTTCAATGATGTAACATACTGGATACCATAACTTGTAAACTGTATAAATACAGAAAATTGATGGTGCCAAGAATTGAGTGATCACAAATGAGGGTGTACATTATCGCACGGAAAAGAGAATGGTAGGGCAAAACTGCAATACAGATTCGGACAGGAACAGAAAGACCTTCGAGCTAAGGAATTAAAGAGATATTTTAAAAAACAAAACAGGCAGACTCAGAAATGGGATGTTTAATACAGTAATTGTGGGTAACAAGGATGCAAATAATAATCTACCTAACGAAAATCGGGATTTGAGATTTATTCGCGAAGTCCGAAGTTTGCATTGTTAGATCTAGATCACAATCAGATACGAATACGATTTTGTACCCAACGTACCTACTCATTATCAGACGTTTTCAGACATTAATATTAAATTTATCTTTTTGCCGATGTATGATTATTGATACGAGAGGATGTGGTACTAATCGAAACTCGAAAGCCAAGTCGTATAGAACACCAAGTTGAGTAACTCACGCAGTTTCATGTTGTTGCCACGGAACATCAATGTTGAGCGCTGGCGTAGCATTGCTCACGAGTTTTTTGGAAATAGCTGGCTGACGATGGAGAAAACGTATTTTTCAAATTTTAATTTCTAAAATTCTAATGAACCGTTTATATTTATGTATGGCTTAAAAAAAAACTGAAAGCCTCGTCTTTAATATTCAAAAGAAAAAATAGGTAGGTGTCGATCGATTTTTGGAGATAACACGCAGTTTCTAAACATACTTTTTACGTGTATTTCTCCCATAAGAGCATAAGCAATGCGACGCTGCGCGCTTATGGTGAATTTCGTTACATTTTTTTGTATTCATTGCGTATATAGGAAGATGCACAACTTGTTACGTTAGTAATATATATATGACTTCGCTCGAAAGTCTCCTTGTGCCTTATCAATTCCTTTCGTTCGCAATATACCATACTTGGAGTAAGAGGCAAGTAAGAGTGATGCCGCGGGACTTGGAAATATTTTCGTACTTCTTGGACTTGTAAAATTTTTCATTTTAAATTCTTAGACTTGGAAATATTTTCAACTGTTGGACTTGGAATTATTTTCAAATTGTGGAACTTGGAATTATTTTCAACTGTTGGACTTGGAATTACTTCAAAGTCCAACAATTTGAAAATAATTCCAAGTCTAACAGTTAAAAATATTTCAAAGTCCAACAATAGACTAAATCGCCGTGACGTCATTCACGGACATTCACTGATAACAAGGCGATGTTTGCTCCGCAATGACTTACCCCAACTTACGCGTAAGTTCAAAACAAAAAAAATGCTCCATAAGAAATACATGGGAACGTTTCGATCTTACGTTCAGATTTGAAAACAAGAAATAAGTTAAGAACCGCAGGTACATTTTCAAAGACATGAGAACTTCCTGATTCTAAATATAAACACGTAATTGCTTACTTATTTCCAATTTTTTAATTTGAGCGTATGATCGAAATGATCCCTGTGTATTCTTATGGGAATCGATATCCTACTTTGAACTGATACAGTATACTCTCGCATTCTCTCGATTCCTGTTATCAGTAAATGTTCATGAATGACGTCACGGCGATTTAGTCTATGATTCCAATGAAAATATTTCAAAGTCCAACAATTGGAAAATGATTCCAAGTCCAAGAAGTATGAAAATATTTCAAAGTCCAACAATTGCAAAATAATTCCAAGTCCAATAGTTGAAAATAATTATATCTTAGTCCAAGAATTGAAAATTAAAAACTTTACAAAGTCCAAGAAGTACAAAAATTAATTTTTGGTCCGGCGGCATCACCCTTACTCGCCTCTTACTCTAAGTATGGCATATGGATGGCGAACAAAACGAATTGATAAGGCACGATCGCACATCCTCTCGTTTATTGATTACCTTTGTCTCATTCTGGATTATGGTTGGTTGCACAGTTGCTGCACCTTGCACGAGAAAGTGTATGGAGCAGGGTGTTGTAGCCAAACCTTTTGGCTTTCCATCAGCCGAAACAATAAAGCTGGCTTTCGGCTGATCGTTGAGTTGAGCTTTCAGCAGTAGAATATCATTATCATTCATCTTATTAGAATTTCATCAAATTCAATTGAAAGGCTGGATGAAGAAGAGTCAGCAAAATCACGTCATTTTTCATGAGGACAATTCTAAAATCTCATTCATAAATATCTCCGCTTCCACGCCATCCACAGACTTGTTTTGAAAAACAATTTTGTTTCTAAATTCATTATCTATTAGAGTAATAATTATGAAGTTTTTTATGGAAAAATTGTTTTTCTTTATCAAATTTCAAAATTGATCAACATCTGCTATAAGGCCCTTCTTCCATAAAACACTGATTTTTGTTGAATTTGGTCCAATAATAGGCATTGTAGATAATAACATTGCTAATGAAAATTCATGCTGTTGAAATGTTTAATATGTTAATTCAAGATCACCTGAATAACATTTATTAGGATACATGAATGATGAAATTCACAGTTGTGTTGAGAAAATTGAATTTATTTGTTCTTCAAACTTCAAAATATTATGCTTTAATTAAATGTATCCGCGTGCATCTTATTAGATTGCATATTTGAATATTTTGATAGTTGATACACAATAATATCAATGACCAAGATTACTTCAGGCCATTTTGCGGAAAAAAGACCTTAGTCGGCTAAGGCCCTTCTTCCACCCAGCCTTTCATTTATCAAATCAGAATCCAAAAATTCCAAAAACTAATAAGGGAAAAAAGGCCACTTGATACAAAATCAGAAATACAGTCACCAGCCACTTCTGCCATATAAAGTTGAATTGACGTATATGCAAATAATGAATACGAGAAAAAGAGGCTATATCAGGTTCACCCACAATCTCTTTTCCTCGTATTCATTACCTGCATATACGTCAGTCTTCGACTATATACCTCTTATTGAGATTTAAACTTAGTTTCATAAGTTGGTAGCCCTGCGAAAAATTTGAGTGATCGCGTAGCGGCAAAACGTCACAAAACGTCATATTCGTGCCGGGCAGCGCTAGTTACGCGCTAGCTTATCACACGCACACAAATTCATGTACGCACTACGCACGCAAGGCAGAAGGTGAACCTCCATCTAATACCATATAATTTCTATAGGAATGATTTTTCAAAAATTCTTATAAAATTAAGGAAGACTTATAAAGGTTTGGTGGTTTTGGTCTCATATTTTAGAGGATTTGATTACTATACAATAAAAAAAGAAATCATTTTCAAGGAGCCATTTTTGAAAAATTCCGATTTGAAGATTCCCCCCCCCCCCGTGTTCAATATCCGATGGTTCACCATCAGTCCAGGGGTGGTAAGCTTATCCGTTAGCCTTAGCTTTTAGCCGTTAGCCCAGCAATTTTGGACCAAAATTAGCTAGCTGTTCAAGAAGGATGTAAACATTAGCTTATCCGTTAGCTGTTGTTGAATTGCCAAAATGAAAAGCTAATAGAAAAAAATTGAGACCGCATTAAAAGCAAAGGGTCAATTCCGAGCGCAACTCAGAAGGAGTTTTGGAGAAATAGTATTCTTTACTCTCGGGAAATAATGCCATTTCCCCAAAACTAATTATTAATGGCGTCATGGCGACGTGGTAGGTACTACTAGGGCACTATAAATATTATAGTACCTTAGTACTACTAGCCACTAGGGTAGACAGCGTGCGGCCGTGCGCTGTTTTGCTTTTTGCTGATTTTTCATTCAGCTTGCAGCACTGCAGCAGTTTGCTGATTTTTCACTTTTTACATTTTCAATCTGGACGCGTTGTCTAGTCTATGAAACAAATAATTGCAACAAAAAAATTAATACCTAATTCTAGACAAACTTGCAAAACAAATTTGTAACTTCAAAACATGCAATCCAGTCGGAAATAATTTCAATTAATGACGTTCTTCTCGCTTCAGGAGAGAGAGCGCAATTCTAAAAGCAGATTTGCGTTCTAGGCGAAAAAACGCTTGAAAATGTTCAGATGATAAGCCTATTTTGTGGAATCTATACCAGAAATAAAAAATTTCTGATTTTTCGTTAGCTTTTAGTTTTTAGCCGTTAGCTAGCTTTTCGCACGCAGTTAGCCGTTAGACTTTCCGTTAGCTTTTCTACTTAAGGTCATTAGTTTTTAGCCAATCTGTTAGCGTTTCCGAACGTCTTACCACCACTGCATCAGTCTTTTGATAACTTCGGACTCGATGGTCGCGCTCTCTGACGGATGCACGGCGCTGCAGTCCGCCCATGTGAGTGTTACAGGAGCTGGAAAATTATCAAACTTTTGAAAATATGATAGACTTTAGTAATATAGATGATGACGCATAATTTAATTTTACGTGCGTACTTCGTTTTTTATGCAATTATACGTATAGTAGTTTTTCTGATTTGAATTTCCGAGTAATAAGATTACCGTATTGAATAATTATTATAAAATACACATTATTTGTTGAGTCGTCAGAAAGCGAGGAACGTGTAAAGGAGAAATGAGTAAACGAGAAACTGATGCAGAATAGAATTCCTCCACTATAGTTAGCTCGCGAAGGATTACTGTATCCTGAAATATACCACCTGAACGACAGCCAATTTAAAAGAGAGGTATTCGTTTGATTACGAATTACGGAATAGAATTCAAGTGATGAGATCAATTGACATTGTTGCAATCGGTCGGGAAATATGAATAATAAAAGTAGAGTATTGGAGAAAAAAGAATAACTGATTGTATAGGGTAGTATTGAACATGAAATCAATATAGAACTAAGATATTGTATGTGTTTCAATCTCGCGTTTATTGATCGTTACTGTTTCCTGGAATATATACTATTTTCGTATCATATTTTTTCATACTCGCGTATGCGATCAGTATCAGTTTGTGATGTGTTCATGTTTGGCAAAGTAGGTTGCATCATAACACGTTCCCATCATTTCATGCGTTATATTCGAAGGATGTAGTCGATTGTTTTACCGCAACGAGAAATTGAGAAAAGTTGTTTTTGCGTTCGAATGTGAACGAGTTCTCCTTCATGTTTTGCGTGCGATTATTATTCTCGTGAACTACGTAGGCCTACTTCCATATCCCGTAGCGTATTATTATCAAACAGAGTTGATAAGTTGGTTAGCTGAAAGCTGAACGTCTGAAGCCGAAGCCATATAATCTTGGGAAACAAGCTGAAATTTGTTTCACTTACCTATTCTTATTCATTAACAATCAGAGAGAAATAATCTTCCTTCATTGTCCAGAAGATACAATTTGCCTGATCGTCAGTTTCAATGTACGTCAAAGACATCAAGTAGTCAGCTCTACTTTGTACAGAACAGCGCCGCAGGGTATGAACCTCTTCCAGCCTGGTAAGGGGTGCTTCTTTTACAAGAATTAAAGAGTGTTTTATGAAAATATACGTCCTACATTTTATTCTAGTATCATTAGAAAATTAATTTTTCTCCAAATCAACTTGATACATACATTTTTTACTCTCTCGCAACAAATCAAAGCTTGCAGTTTTCCCGTATAAAAACGTTTGTGATCACTCAAATATTTGTCTGCGCGCAAAAAGAGAGGAGTGATTTTGTAGTGCGCTCTAGTACAGGTTTAAATTCCAATGGACTGAGCTTTGTCCATATACAGCAATGTTAAGGGTATGCTCTACCTATAGTCACTCACATGTAGACACACACAAAATATGTATCACATGTTGCGATTTTTGCCCCGAGATAACTGATTAAATAAAGCATGAAATATCTTGAAACTTCGTATTTATGTAGACAAAACTTAGGAAAATACGGCTAATTGGTTTGCACGAACTAATTTTGTTCATTGATTGGAATTCAACGATTCAAAGATGGCCCCTTCAGACGACGTTTCCTGAAGATCATTCAGAATATTTCGCATTCTGTCAACTAATTAGCCGTATTTTCCTCAACTTCAAGAATAAATTAAACCACGTTCCTAATCATTTTGTACATTATTCGATATGTTATATGCGGGCAAAAATCACTACCCGCAAGACACCATTATGTGTAATACACGTGTATTTTCTGTGTGTGAGTGACTAAGTAGAGCATACCCTTAAACGAGCCTGGAAATATGTAAAGCGTGCGGAGAACTCCAACGTAGGCAGCGCGGGTGAGTGTGCGGAGGAGTAACAGCTTCTAAGACTTCTCCCTCCCTAATCAATCGCGGCGCTTATTTTGAGTCCTCCACATCTTATTTCTTATTATATCTTTCCACGGGTAAACGTCGTCTTAGCTTAGTCCATAAGAGGTATATAGGGCTTTTCCATGTCGGCGCATTGCATACTTATTCTCAATAGTCCGATTCCCAGTGACGACATACTTGCGAACAAACGACAGTGATTTAGTTTAATTTGTACTAAAACTAGACCTGACCGCTGCAGCTGCTTCTTCGCAAAGATGTAAACAAATTAAACGAATCCGTTCCTCTAAGTTACGGCTATCCATAGTAAACGCTAAAAAGACAAATACTCCGAAGCGAGAGTAAACCTTGCAAATCGCAGAAAATACAAAACGACAAGCGCTTTCGGTTAATAAACCATCTACAAGCCTGAAATGAAAGCAACTGACGAACGGAGGAGAAGAACAAAGCATTAAGATTGGCTAAACGAGAAATCACAGTGTGAATCATAGACCAGTTCGATCAGGCCATCCTCCGGAATGAACAAGTTGAGTACAGTGATACCGGCAGTGTTGCGATGACGCATTATCTCTATATACTCGAGGGCGATGCGCTTTTGGTACAAATTCTCCTTATGGAGGATTTTTTCGGATCCCTCGCGGAAGCTGTGGCCACTGTTTATCAAATGATCAGCAAAAGCTGACTCCCCTAAGCGTCCCTTCTCCCAAGACTTCAGGTGCTCAGCTACTCCAAGGTTTACTCTCCCTTCGGAGTATTTGTCTTTTCCCGTTTGTGTAAACAAACTTTTTGCGTGTCAATTCCCATAAGGATCATGTAACATTCACTAAAACACCCGAGTATTTTAAAAATAAATGATATGTTAATGATGAGCGATATCAATAAAGGAAGTGAAAGGACTTTGTATTTCATGAAACAAGACCGCTCGTCCCTAACAAATCGTTTATTTTTGAAATATTCACGTTTTTTCAAAGGCTTTTGATTCTTATGGGAATCAACACACAAAAAGTTTGTTTACATCTTTGCGGAGAAGCTGCTGCAGCATTTAACCTGCTTAATTCGCAACTCATTCGCGCAAATTCGATTCATTGACGTCACCTGGGATTGGGAATCGGTCTAATGCGCCGACATGGACAAGCCTTATTCGGAGTGCAACCGCGAAAGAGTCGCGCTCTACAATTTCAATGGTGTGGAAAAAAAGAACTTGATCATTTTCCGAAAGTCTTCAGACCAAGATGAAAATGGTCTCATTTGAAAGACAATTTAAAGGCTAATCAAAGTTATTCTTTTCAATTTTTTAATTAAAGCTTTCATTCCCAAGATATTTCGAGATTAGTTAACACGTAGTTAAATGGGAAATTGTACATGGTCACGTCTTAGACCATACAACAGATAGACCGAGCATCGGCCATATAAGCGTGTACAACGCGTTGAACGGAAGACATGATAAGAAAATAAGAGTGACTGGACCTCAATGAAGGCAACGCGGGTGAGCGCGCGGAGCAGTGAAACGCACCGTACACCCGCGCCGCTCATCAAACTTGTAAACAAGGTCCAGTCCCCCTTATTTTCTTATTATCATGTTCTCCGTTCAAAGATTCATTACTATGCTCGGTCTATCTGTTGTATGGTCTAAGGGTCACGTCTATAGGAGAGTTGACAGTAGCGCGCGATCGCTACCAGCACTCCGAGTAGTCAAAAACGTCAATTTAACTTTGTTGTAGGGCAGACTACCCTGCTACCCAACTACCCGACCCTGGACAACTTAGGGTACTATAGAGGGGGGGTATGGCAATACGCCATTTTAGCAGCAAAAAGAATGCTCTCAAGCACGAACGCGTTCGCGCAGTGTCGCGGAATATTCGGCAGGGCCAGGCAACATCGGTCACGTTCGTTTTCTCGCGATGCTTTGCGATACGCATTCGTACGTCGAACACTTCTTTTTGCTGCTAAAATGGCGTATTGCCATACCCCCCTCTATAGTACCCTAGACAACTATGGTTTTAGAAACCAGAGATGGAAAGCGATTCAATAACGCTTCCGCTTTTCAATAATATTGCTTTTGACCTTTGGAAATAGAACTTCTGCTTTTTGATTTTCGCTTTTTCGACCTATATTTGGCTTTCCGCTTACGCTTTTTGGCTTTCCCAAAAAAGTATCGCTTATCGCTATTTCTCCGCATCCCGCTCCATCCACACATTTATGTAAACAAAGCCCAAGTGTGAACACCTTATGAAATATTGTGGCGCTGAATTTTCGTCGAAATAAATTGATGATAAGAGGCGAAGACTGATACCGATACTCATCAGTCATTCCTACTTGAAATCAAACCGCAGTCTAATGCAACATTTTTCGATGTTCAAATTCATTATATTCTGTTCACTGTGTTTAGTTTTCATTTTTCGAAAGTTATTTAGTTCATCATTATGTCGTGTCTTGTAATTTTGTATGTAGAAGAGTTGAATTGAAGTTTTTGTATCGTAACACGACTTCCGGTCTTATATTATAGTCGATTATTCGAGAATTGTTAGAATCTCTGAGTTTCTATTCTGTTTTTCGTTTGAATTTTCCACTGCTCCTGGATCTTCTAAGCATTTTTTCTACTGTTATCGATGACCATGTCCAATTCAGGGTCTAGCTCTAGTACTGCCGGAAATAGTGCGAGTAATTTTAGCCCGAACGAAGTTTTTAACGGAACGGACCTCGAAAACCATCGATCAAAAACGTCAAAAACTGTCGATAAGAATGAAGACTTCTATTTGAGTCAGCCGTCGACAAGTACAGTGAGATGTTTTATGTGTTCGTTCGCTCATATTGAAGCGAGAATTGTTGAACAGCACATGAATGCCGCCCACTTTGATCTCCCGAACTCATCGACAGATCAAAACTCGCATCAAGATTCTACTTTTAGCTGTCCTTTGTGTCCAAACACATTTTCGGACGCTGAGATTTTACAAAGTCACGTGAACAAGAAACATAAAGATATTCTGAGTCCCATAAAAGTATGAGCTGTGAATACATTTAGATACGATTGGGAGAGGTTCGAGTTTGAACTCTATTTTTCTTGGGTACATTTTGCAGGTACCTCCAAATTCTAACGAAGCAGAACCAGCGAATATTTGTCCAGTTTGTAATATTTCATCCAAATCAGCTGAGGAACTACTTGCTCATGTCGATTCTCATTTCTCTAATCAAGGTCTGTTTCTTACATTTGCGTGAAATGATTTAAGACGTGTATGTCGAATTTAAGATGGTTGAATTTTTTAAATAAATTGAAGCCACACGTAGTATCATTGCTTGCGATGAAGTTTGAACTCGGGAGCCTCGCCATATGCTCGTGTGTTCATTTATCTAGAAACTTATTTCGTAATACTACTTACACGGTCTTCCGTAATGTTGTAGATCGGCCTGATAGAAATAGTCTACCCAGTACAGATTGTGATCGTTTGATCGCTGAGCAAATTTCTCAAAGCATACAAGAAAAAGAAAACCAGGAACAAGCGAAAGAACTCGAATTACTCAGAGTAAATGTTGAATATTTCGATCTAGCTTTTGTCCGAATCTTTTAATTCACGATATCTTCAAATATTTTCCAGGTAAAGTACGGAATGAATGATGAAGGCGATTTTGGGGAACAGAGTCAAATCAACATGGAAAGAGCTGTTCGTACTGGCCGGCTATCATTAGTTGATTATTATGAAAAACATAAAGAATTGAGAGTAGCCGAATATAGAGGTATTGATGATGGAAGTTCATGTGTAAGAGGTGAAAAAACTAGGTATTTTTATACATACCCGTGCGAAACTCTTCACGCACTATAATTATATGTGAAAATGAGTGTTCTTATGCAGACGTAATTCATCGTATTCGAGACATAAGCAGAACGAGCGTGAATGTTGCCGAATTTCACATTTGTTACAATACCGACTTCTATGGTTCCACTTTTGGTGATAAAGGTTGGGGTTGTGGCTATCGGTAGGTGTGACTACGGTAGCTTTCTCCTAGTTTTATTTTCATAAATTAACATATAGGTACGGATTTTACCTTGTAGTAATATCCAAATGTTGCTGTCAGCTTTGTCTCGTAACAAAATCTACGCTGAATTAGTTAAAAAACACACGCATTCACCTCAGTTTAATATTCAAAAGTCGACTAAGAATGTAATGCCGAGCATATCGAAAATACAAGAAATGATCGAATGGGCGTGGAATGAAGGATTTGATGTTCAGGGCAGAGAACAACTCGGCGGCAAATTAAGTAATACTAAAAAATGGATTGGTGCAACTGAGGTTACCACCCTACTCTCATCAATGAGAATCAAGTTAGTATTCGAAATCATACATTCTCAGTATCTTAGATTCACTTTTGACAGTTTGTTGTTCGTCGAAATTAATAATTATTCAAGAAATCCTGTACAGATGTCTCTCCAGTTTTCCAGGCATTTTCTCTCGTGAAAACCAGAGGCATAGTGTTTTGAATAATAGAATATTGATTATTGATTATTGAGAAATGTAATAGAGGAGTTGGAATTTATGTTCTACTTTCTGATCATAGGATTCGAATGAATTCGCAAAAATTAGTATTTATTTGAGATTTACTTTGAAATTTCAAGACAATCGAGGAAATTATATTGATTTCTTTAGGTTAATGAAATGCATTCTTGAATATGATTGCTATCAATCATCTTAGTAATACATATCCTCATTTCTTCGTCTGCGGAGCTCTGTCCAGTAATAATCTGTGTGTAGCGGTTATTTTTCTTTTTTTGGTAATGATTGTAGTCTCTTGCCCAGATAAATCAACTTTCAAATAATTTTTTCTTTTTTGCATAGTTCTTGTCTAACACTTTTTCTTGACCTCAATCAAATTAATAAGTATTTTGCTCTAAAGATTCCTTCAAGAAGTTCATTTTCATTGTCACAGATGTGAACTGATCGACACAATAAGACCAACTGTTGCTAAATTACATTATAGAATGTTTGATTGGATTGTTTCGTATTTTAAGAAGAAAGACTCTTTCAAACCACCTTTATATCTACAGCATGAAGGTAGGTAAATTTAATTTTCGTATCGGAAAATATTTTTTCCAGGTTCAATTTTAGCACATAGAAGACTTTATTGTAAAAGATAATGGATGTTGAATAAGGCAATTGATAGATCTTGGAAAATTAGCGGCTGGAGTGAGCTGTCGGAATGTGCGAATGAAGGACTGGGAATGAACTCAAACATTTTATCGCTGATGATGGAAAGATCTTCAACAATACTGAATGGGTCGACAGAGTCCAACAGAACACCCCCCCCCCCCTTCTCCAAAAGAAGAAAGAACAGGGAAATGTATATCTACGATTGATTTCCTCTTCTGTTTTTTTGTATAATGGTATTTCTTGTCCTAACTACGCTACCTCTTCGACCTGTTCTATTCGTCTGTTTTTTTTCCTTTTTCTATCTTTATTTCAATTTTCATGTCTTCACTAGATGGGATTTTTGTTTTTGTAGTGTTAATTTCCGGACTTTCCTCGTTTATTCAGTTCTTCAATTATTTCTTCCAAGTCTTTCTTACTACTTGCTAGTAACTACGTATTCAGTAAATCGGAAATTATTGATATACCGTATTTTACCGATTGTAACACGCACCTGTTTTCAGTTTTGAAGCGTTCAAAAATTCGTACTGCGTGTTATCTGCAAGAGCAAATTATCTGCGAATGCAACGTGCATCTGCAAAATCTTGAATTTATACTCGTGTGATCAGGTTACTAAAATTCTTACTGTTACCGATACCGAACTCGTAATGGACCTAAGATGACCACAATTATACATTGTAAATGATTTTAGGAAGTGTCTGACTGAGTCAGATACTTCAGACGATTCAGAAGACGACATTACTGACATAGAGAAGGAAGATAAAATTTAATTACCTGTATTTCATATTTAATTTCTCGTGCATTTTTTTAATTTTTTTGTCTATTTTTTGTGCGTGTTATATGCCAAATTGAACACTTTTTCTGAAGTAGGCCTCTAACATTCTAGGTGCGTGTTATATGCGAGTGCTTGTTACAATCAGTAAAATGCGGTATTCTCCGTTTGTGTTTATTCCCTTATTTCCCCAGTTCGGTGTCCTGAACGTGTGTTCCGAAACACAATTAATTATTATCGAAGAATGAGTTCTTCCAGATTTGATGCTCTCTTTATTCCAGTGTATCCCCAGTTTTTTCCGTTTTTATCTTGGCCATCTTATTCATTTTTAGGTAGGTGTTCAGTTCGCCTTAAGATTCTAGTGCCTCAAGGATTTTCTTATGTCTTAATGTGTAGAAAGATTTTGTGTGGTCTATCAAACATAAGACGTAATTCTTTGTTGTATTCTTTGCATTTTTCTATCAGTAGATATTAGTGGTGAGTAAATGATCTATCGTAGAGTAGTTTTTCCCATCAGATACTACATATTATTATATTAATTTTCGCTCTCGTACCAGTCAATAAATCGATTTTTTCTTCACCCTCAGGGCATAGTCGAACTGTAATCGGCGTTGAAATTCTGAAAGATGGGGAAGTTCTTTTGCTGATTTTGGATCCAGGAATCGACAGTGATAAAATCGAGAATATTTTGAAGTCATCAAATCCGTTCAGTACGTTAAAATTTCTACGTAAGTCCTTGTCAAGTATGACTTGTAAACAATATCAAATTGTTTCGGTCTGTGGTGTTTTCAACTCGGAAGCTGAATATGAAGTAAGTAAATAATAATTATGATAATAAATAAAAATAAATAATAATAAATAATAATAAATGATAAATAATGATATAAATATATAATCAACTTTATTTCCTTTATTTTTGTTGAAGTACAATGTTGATTCTTATAAGCTGTACATCCATCTTTAGGTATGAGTGAGCCCCTCCTACATTCCCCGGTGACCCACCTAATTTGTAATTTCATCCAATCAAGTCTTTTTTGGTATCCTCGGTTTCTTTTGGCCTTGTATGGGGTCCAGTCTGAAAATATTTTCCCTCATTTGTTTACGTTTTATTTTCTGCTAGCATATTTTATTTTTAATTTCTTGATGGTACATCGTTGGTCTTATATCCCAGAAGTTTTAAGAGCTAAGGCCAATTCATTATTTCTAAGGGCTCAATGAAGAAAAATTGGTTATTTAGGTTGAGACTATTCTCATTTCAATTAGATGCAAAGTTTGCAAAGGTACAAAAAACTTGAAAAAACGATACTATCCCTCTGAATTTCTGAAAAAAATTCTAAATTTCGTTGAATTTTTCATGCATTTTGCTTTTATCTGTGGCGAAAAATGTAGTCCCCTTAAAATATTCCGGAATATTACCTTCAAAAACTCAACATCACAGTGTTATCACTCAACGGTTGTTTCGAAGATCGAAAGTCATTCGGTACGTCTGCATCTGAGTATTTAACAAGAATTAGTATCCATTGGAGAAACGACGTTTATTTGTAATATGAGCCTTTCAGCATATTATGTACGATATTAATTGGAAAATACTCTTTTGAGTATTTTCCGGTATGTCGGGTAGGTAACTTGAAGAATCGCATCCATTCGATAGCGTTTGGACTTTTCCTTAATTGAGGACTTTTCTGTCAGAAAAGCGTCCGTCAGGTAGACAACTTTTTTTGGGAATCAGTAATGTCTGAATTTCTGGCCATTTTATAAATCGGAATAAAACTTCAAAACATTAAAATTGGTTACTTAGATCTGCTAAAATACAGTGATTTGCGTGAATTAACTCCAACGTCGGCTTTCTTTACACAAATGGTAATCAGTTATCAACGGAACTGTACTTCATGCAATTCTTTTAAATGTACGTTGTAATTATTCAAAGTTGTAAACATTACATTTTCAAGAAATGGAACAGTTTCCTTGCATTTCACGAATTTGACAGTTATATTTGAAAACGTCGGGGATTTCTTCTTGCCTACGCTACAAGTTCACTACAAGTTCATGCTTGATACTTTTTGAATAACTTATCTGATGATGCCAAGTATTATATCTGAACTTACACAGTAAAAACGAAATGTAAGAAGTCATATAATCTGAGATTATTAAAAATACGATATTTACAAACCAGAGCTCAATTCCGAACCTTACCACCAAAACTTTATAATCCAACATCTACCGGTACCAACGTCTACAGTTTAATGATGACAGTAATGAAAAAAGGGAACAACGAAGTAGATAATTATGGATTTATTTTATATTTTCTGTATACTTATAGAAGGAATTTTATAGGAGTTGAATACATTTTTGTAGACTTTCCAAAAATAAGTGATATCGAAAAGAAAATGCAGCTGCGATCATTTTGATCATTTTTTGAAGGAATTCTTGAGAATTCGCTCTTTTAGGGACTGATGAGAAGAACAAGATGGCCACCTCAGACAGAAATCTTTGATTTTTCCAATGGTAACAATAGGACGTCCCATGTATTCGATTTTCATCTTCTTCAAAATAGATACACTCATCATTTTAAAAAATGTTATCAACGTATCCTCTTTATCAAGAAAAGCTGAATAAATTTTAAAATAATACTTTTTATTAAGAAATCACTCTAACAAAAGTTATTTTATGTTGAAACTTCCAATCGATTTTTCTAATCAGTTTTGTGACTCATAGACGCCCTTTTGACAGAAAAGTCTTCAATCATTTTTCTTCTTTTGGACTGATTTACGTCGTCTAATTCAATTAAGGATTTAATCAAAATGTTTTGCCCATTGCTTTATACTCATTTAATTATTTCATTTTTCATTCGCAGATGAGTAAAATTCTACGTTCGACGAAAATACAATAAAATGTGATATTTTGCGTAATCAAGGTTAATTTCCTGGTACTCGTTTTTTTTCGAGTTTTTTGAGTGTTCATTTTTTCTGTGATTATTTACACTCGTACATCGTTTGAAACGTTACCTTATCGTTTAAAAAAATTGATAAATTTTGTTATTATGTCATGTTATTATTGTATGGCTTCAGTATTTTTTCTTTATCCTTTCACAGTTGTAAAAAATTGTGATTCTCGGTGAATTTTTCCCGAAAATTTTTTATATTTATAATATATATACATATATATTTTTTTGTTTCTTTCCTCAAAGTGTTGCATGAAAATAAATTTCGTATACAAAGCTATTCGAAACATCAATTTTTACTTGTAGCGAAAATTTGCTTATCATTGTTTCAATATTGTAGATATTTACTTTTTGATTGTGTTCAGGAGCCATGATACCGGCAGGAGTCACGGTGATTATTTCATTATTGCATGAAATAATAGTGTGGTTTTATAATATACGATCGTTATACTGGATCAGTGTGCTCTTAAAACGGTAATTACATTACTAAATTATTCGAAAGTTGTAGCTAGGGTTACTACAGCGAATACAAACGGTTTCTAAAATGTAGTACGCATCGTCAGATATAATATGTAAGAATTTTGATCGAACAGTTGGTTTGATATTGAGCGTGTATTTGAACAAAGGGTACCAGACCAATTCTTCATACTAATGTCTTAGAGGCGATAGCTGCCAGTACTTAATTTTAGGCTTATAATATGGTGCTTTCTTTCTTTCGTTCATGGGAAACACAGCCGCTGTATCGTCTGGAGGTTGTTTTTGCGAAAATCAGCACGCTCAAACGCCGAAGTAAGTTGCATCATATTATTTTCAATTTTTTCATTTCTTACAAAATAATCATAAAATTGGAAAATAAGAATGGAAATCGTGCACAGAAGTTGTTTCAAAAGTTGCGAATGGATCAATGTTTTATCGGTGTTTATTACATAAGGAAAACGTAAACGTATTACTTTACCGGTAAATTCAACGCAATGATTCAGATTAACAATAACAACGCGTGTTCTGAAAATATACACACCAGTATCATTGAGGAATATTAGTATCGACGGAGCAGCGTTGCTTTCTTGTTAGTTGTTCAAATCGCTTTAGTTCATTATTGTGAATTGAAAGGCAGGAATGGAAACACTAATAAGAAGAATGCTCATGTACGTTAACTTCATTTGCTCTTCATTTTAATGATATAACTGTACAGAATGAATTTTATGGACAATTTATCGATTATTTAGCTTATTCGGATTTCTTGTCGTACTAGGTATCCATAATTTACGGAAAAGTATTTGAATGTATTTTCAAGTGACGATTGTCAAATGACCAATCTGTTTTGTCACGATAACATATCAGGTCGTCATCTTTATGTAGATTTCTGGGTTTTAAAAGTTTGATTGATACCTAGTTGACAGCCTACCTTAACGAAAGCCCAGCACATAGTGTAGAATATTTGGGTTTCATATTTTCCGGAATTTCTTGTATTAACAGTACCCGTCGAAAAGTTCAAGCATCTTGGTGGAGCTTCATCATAAATTTTGTATACAATTATAGAAAAGAAAATTAGGTACTTCATAAAATTATAGAAGAATGGCCACTATTTCTCAGCGTGAAGTATCTCTGGTCTGTTCGGACAAATTCGTAGACCCCAAGGTCTTTTCATGTATAAACACATATTTGGCTCTTCTCACGTGAGAATCCTTTGCGGTTTATACGGTACGCGTGGTTGTAATCACGATATTATATCAACATATCTTGCTCGTGCTGATATTGAACACATGTACCCTTTATTATCATACTTTACGGACATGTTGCCCTCGTGGTCCCTTTCGTGTTTCTTTCAATTCTCGCTTCTGATCCCATCGCATTTTACGTGAAATAAAATGCTAGAATTTCTCGCTTTCAAATTATATCAACGGTAGAGTCTCGCACGGAAAATCTGTCAATTAACAACTGTGATTATTGTTTTTCATTCAGATTATGATGAATTATTCACTTGAAGATGCAAGTATTTTTGTAGAGAAAGTTACCCTCCTTTTGAGATGAGGAAGGGGGGAGTAAAATTGATCCATCGAAAAATTTCGAATTCATTGACTCTAGATATATACCTGTCAGTAATTTCTATAATTATTTTTCAAGAACTTTTCTGAACTTCGATAAAAATTATGGTATGATTAACCATAACCCCCTGCGTAGGCGTATATACGTTGAATTACAAGCTCAATATTGTTTTTTGTAAGTTAACATTCAATAACGATTTATTTCTAATGAAATTTGATCGTTTATTTGTAACTCTTAATCATCCCAATTTCTCTTATCTGACAATGAATAATAATCAGCCAAGTACTCTCGACGTTTGATATCTTCATCTGTCAGTGATTTCGGACTACCTACTTGAATATATTTTCATGTACTTAGGTCAGTGAAACGATTCGGAGCCCGGTTTCTTCTGTTCAAATTTTTAGAAGTCTCGATCTAGAGATGATGGTGAATAATATTATGATCATAATGGAGTAATGATGACAATTTGTATCTACCCATTCAAGAAAGCTATCTAGTATTCGGGAGTAAGCTTAATATGTTGTATCTATTTAGGGGATTAGACCAAATTGCAAAGTCGACTCAGTGAAAAAAGCTGTTTCATTAGTCTGCACGAGAGTGTTCAAGAAAAATGCGACTGATTGTAGTTTCAAATTGAAAACCCTGGTTTTCTAAGAAGAAATAAATCTCTTGTGAACATGTCGCCTTTGATAATAGTGATGAGCATCTCCGGTAGTACTACCGGTAGTACCAGTTGTTTTTTTGAAAAACTACCGAAACTACCGGTTGTGTTATTGACTATAATTATAAAGCTACTCCTAGTAGTGAGGAATTTTTGAAAAATTGAACTCAAGAACTACTTATCCGATCCTCAAAAAAATTGCAAGTTATCATCATTCTTCGGATATAACACAATAGTCTGGCCAAGTGTCAAAAAAATCCATCCAGTAGTTTCGGAAGAGTTCTCCCGGACAAACAAATCTTATATTTATATATTATATATAAAAGGAAACCTGAAAGGGCAGGTGTAAAATACCTCTCTTTTCCAACGAGAAAAGTCGGTAAAACACTGCAAACGTTCCCGATAAAGAGTTTTGTTTCCCCAAGTTGCCATGTCCCAAGTTGAATCGAAATTGCTTCAAGTTTCCCCAAGAATTGCCCTTCTATGACGATTTTCAACCAATCAGAGAACGTAAAGCGTTTCATTTTTTAGTTTGCTCTTGTTTCCTCAAGTTGACGTCTGATACAGTTTCCCCAGCAGTTCCCCCATTCAAGTTTCTTCTTTCATAAAAAATATTAATTAAAATTATTGACAAATTTTAATTTTGTTTTTAACAAGAGGTATGAAAAAATAATGAAAAAAGAGAGAGAAAAAAATTACTTTTTTAAATTTTCCCAGTGATGAAACTTGGCCCCATGAGGGCTCGGGCTCGAACCCTGTACTACACGTAATACAAAATATTTAACTGTAAAATTTTTGAAGATTGGCGCTATTTGGTACCAGCACAAATTGAAGCCTTTACAAAGAATGGAGACTAAGTGCCATCCACAAAATTATTGCGACATCAAATTTCTTGCGGATAGTATCTCTTTTTCATGATCGTCAATGTGACAACATCAAAGTAAAAAAAACAAAATTTCCGTTTGTAGAGACTAAAACGGAAAACACATTTCTACGCAATAATTTTGTGGATGGCACTTGGACTCCTTTCTTTGTCAAGACTTCAATGGGTTTCGATCACATGCTCTTTATTATCATTAGGATCTAATGTAGCGGGTGTCAAAATAACGAAAGCGCCTGGATCTTCAACGGATATTCAATGTAACAGATTCATCGTTATAAAATTCACCCTGAGAAATCAAAAGAATGTCAGCCAAACGGAGGTGGTCCCAAATTAACCCTCAATTTCACCATGATGTCATATTTTGATGGGGAAACTAAGGGTTTTTGTTAAAATTTATACTATACGGATCCAAATTATCTATCGCCTTCAACTTCAATGGATATGCAACATTAAATCATTGTTACAAAATTCAGCCTACAAAATTGACGCAAGCCTAACTTTACAGCATACATGTACAACAGTCGCATAACAAATAGAATCGTTCGGAGGAAACTTGGGGTGACTATGAAGCAACTGAGAACAACGAGAGCTAAAAATTTTTCACCAATCAAAAAGCGGCTATTGTGGGGTAACATGAGGAAACTTTTAGCAATTAAATCAGCTGGAAATCATCAAACGATTATGGCTAAGTGTTTCCTCTAGTTGACCTTCTGTTTCCCCCTGACAGAGAGGCAACTTGAACCAACTGATAGTCAATTGAGAGCAATAAGAGACTATTAATTTCTCAACCAATCAAAGAGCTGCATTTCTGGGTTGATATGGGGAAACTTTCAGCAACTCAAGAAGCTTAAGAATTTTGACCAATCAGAAAGAGTTACCTCAAATTGACCCTTAGTTTCCCCAGATTGCCACATTTTGATAGGGAAACTGTGGGTTTTTTCTTTATCGGGTTGAATAATCGTGATTGGGTATAGGACAATTCTTCATGAGCAATTCTTCGCGCGCAAATTTTCGCACCCAGTTCTTCGCGTACGACAATTTTACGCGTACGGCAATTGTACGTGTGAAAAATATTATTCATTATTCACCGTTTCATTGAGTCATGTGCAGATAGGAATGGAAGTTTATTACACAAACTCTTATCTTCAATCGTGTTGGTACTGGTTCTATGAGGTAGCGTGAGAGAAGGATATGATTCAATCTTTTCCTGCGTGTATTTTAGGTCAGTTCTTGTATTCCTTCGGTAGCGATCGTACTAACATTACAGTAATGTCGTCGGTAAAATTTGTTCGTAGTGAAAAGGGGAAATTGAAATTAATTGAAGCCGGTTTCATATATTTCAAAGATAGAACAATCTCGGATGCAACGCATATTTGGCGGTGTTCGGTTTTTCAAAAATCGAGGTGTAAAGCTCGCGTGACAACGAAAGGAAAACAGATTACTCGTCGGTTGCTAGAGCACAATCATGTAGGAGACGCAGCAGAGGGTAGAGGTGTGCAAAATAAAATCCAGTTTGAAAAGGAAAGCAACGACTTTGAACGATCCTCCCAGTGTTCTGGTTTCAAACGCTCTCTCTCTCTCGCGCCTCTCAGAGTGCAATTACAGCGTTACCCGCAGTTCGTCATTTGAAGTGCAATATTAATAGACATCGAACAGAAAAACGCTCTCTTCCTCCATTACCAAGCAACCGAGCAGACCTTGAATTACCAGACAGTATTCTCACAACGTCAAATGGGCAACACTTCCTTTCGTACGATTCTGGAGTTGGAGATGAAAATCGTATGCTTCTTTTTGGTACCCAGCGCAATGTATCTATTTTAAGCTCCTGTACAGAATGGTTTGTAGACGGGACTTTTGAGTGCGTACCTTCCCTCTTTTATCAACTCTTCACTGTTCATGGCCTACGTGATTCGAACACATATCCGCTTGTGTATGCGTTGATGCCCAACAAAAGTAAAAGTACGTACAGGAGACTCCTCCAACAACTTAAAGCAATGGATGTCGGCCTAGCACCGACCTTCATTATGATGGATTATGAGGCAGCTGCCATAAAAGCTTTCGAGATGGAATTCCCAGCGGCGACAGTACCTTACGCACCTTGATTTCTTTAACTCATACCACCTACTATTATGATACATTCCACAAAATGTATATACCCAACATGTGCAATAAATGAAACTGTTACTTTCCTCACAGTTCATGTAAAGTTTACTATAAATCTATGTCCGCGAAGAATTGCATTTGACCGCGATGAACTGCGCGCGATGAATTGTCCTGATCCCATCGTGATTCATTGTCATACAGCTGGTTTCACAAAAGAATAAAGAGAGAGTTTTTTGAAACGCAAACAATTTCCAATTTTTTAAGCCTAGTCTTGATGGCATCGGTTCGCTACAGAACGAGTTATAATAATTTTAAATTAAAAGTCAGATAAGGTACGAAATGCGGTACAGTACCGGTAATACCTATGACGGTTTTTTTAGGGGATAACAAGCTAGGCCCCTCGTCACGTATTTTTATTTTTACACATTTTTCCTTTTTTGGAATTCAAGGATTCTTACATTTTTTTTTCATTTAATCTTATGCATTTTTTGATATTTGTGTCATCTAAATTTTCAAATATTTTTTCATATTGACTAGGTACCTATCATTCTCATTCATAACAAAACAAAAGAGCAAGAAATTGTCAATTAATTATTGGTGACGCATATTTTTATAGAAAACATGTGAACAGTAATAATCTTAACAGTATCATTTTTTCTACGGTCATTCCAATCTTTAACCATGATTAGTTCTATGACCTCTCTTTTTTACATGCAAATAAACTAACTCCTCCTTCTATTCTCGAGTTCATTAAGTTCAGACTTTGAAAATCCTTTCCTTCATCTAGCTCAATTATAGAACAAACTTTTTCAAGGCCCTCAATATATTCCTCCGGGTGAACCCACCTCCAATTAACAGTTATTCTTGACGTTGAGTCCTGATTTTTGTAATTCACTATTCTATAGGGATTCTTTTGTTAAATCCTGATAATGTTAAGGGCATCTCTAGTTTTTTATGTTGTCCACAACCTAACCTAAATCAAGGTTTAATAGGAAACCTGTTCCATAGGGGGAGGGATTTTTGAAAATTTTGGCGTCTCGCCATTTGCCTAGAACAATGGTTGATATTTTTCCAAGTCCTTTTCCTGCCATATATGTCTTGAAAGTTGAAGTTCTTCCATATTCCTCTCTTGTAAAATATAGCTTGAAGGTTGAAATTTTTCAAGGTATCCACTTGTCCTAATCGTATAGATCGATATACAAAATGTTTTCAATTTCAACTCCTTTGATAGTTCAATTTTTTCCAACTTCCTCTCCTGTAATATATAAAAACTAAAAGGAATTTTTATACGTGCAAGGAATAATTCAAACGAAGAAAAACAAGGCTTTACCCGCACAAATTTTTTATTTTTAAGACGACGTTTCGACCAACTGGTGGTCTTTTAGCCTTGTTTTTCTTCGTCTGTAATATATAGCTCAATTCCTAATGACTCCTTCGATACCTATTGAAAATTCTTCCTACTCCTCACTCAATTTTTCCGAGTCCTTCCTGTTACAGTTAGCTCACTTTTCAAAGTTTTATCAAATCTAACTCCTCTTTTTGGGACTCCAATTTTGAATTCAATTCTTAATATCAAAACCAATCCATCCCATAGAAGAGGATCTGTGAATTCCTTGTTCAACTTTGTTAAAGACGCCATTATTTTTTATTATAACCTTCAATTCAGTTTCTTTTGGTTGAATAATAGAAATCTATTGAAAGCTTCATTCCAATCTTTATTCTGTCCAGGTCCCTGCAGAATCGGACCCCCTACTTATCCTGAATATATTCCTATCAATTTCTCATATGACGTGTCTATATAGTTGAAATTATCATAAGGTTTAAGCTGATACTTTTCCATACCCATCTGTACAAAACGTATCTTTTATTCGGTTTTCAGTTCACATCAGTTACCCGCAACATGATCAAACTGATCGCGCGCCTAAAAACTGCACCCTCTTACCCAAAATTACCGACCGACTCCACCTTGTAACTACTTAGAACCATAAAAACTGTTACCATTTCTTAATTCTAGCTTCTTGTTATCACTCACATAAAAAAATAACCCTACAAGAAACTTGGAATCATTAAAAGTGAACCCACCCTCAGTCTTCATTGATTACCATCTTCAAGAGGTTATATTCGCTCGACTTAGAATTGGTCACTCTCAACTTGACGATTCTCATCTCTTCCTGGGTTTCCATGCTCCACCTTTATGTAAATCTTATTATGCAGATAATCTGACAATCTTATCACCTTTTTACCGACTTTTCGTAGAAAAGCGAGTATTACACCCGTCACAGTTGTGGCAGAAAAAGGGGGAAGTGAACTTTCTCGACGTTTTAGAGGTCATAGATCATCGCTACGTCATTAAAAAAATTTCAGGTTTCCTTATATATATAGGAATATAGAGATATAGGGATATATATGGATCAAAATTTGTCCGGGCTTCTCCTCCGAGACTACTGGGTGGACTTTCTTGAAACTTGGCTACGTTGTTGTGCACCTGCATTTTTTTTGACGATCGGATCAGTAGTTCTCCAGATATACCTAATTTTTTTAAAAATTTCTTACTCCTATAACTCTTATATGGTTTGTCAGATTTTTGTTGAATGTTGATATATTGTAATTTGCATGTCTAAAAAGGTAAATGTGAACACTTGGTGTTGATACAATGTCTGGTTTGTGAGAAACCTTAAATTGAAGCGTGAACTAAAATGAGGAAATTTACAAATACTCAAGCAACCAATATTTTGTAGTATTGGACTTCAGGTACCGGTAGTCGCTTTCGTCATGAAAAGAGAAAGGGTAACCTTTCATTACGTAGATTGTTAGTGTAGTTGTAGCATAGTTTTTTGGGTTACGTGTTCACACTTGTAAGGATATGCTCTTCATGAATGAATTTCAAGGATATGTTCGTTCGTGTTGAGTTTGTCATGAATGAATGTTGTGTAAGCACAATATTTGTGCAGCAATCCTTTGCGTACAATCTTTCATGTTTTATTTTATTTTATTTATTTTATTTTAATTTTTTTTCAATTCATGAGCTAATAAGAGCCTGTCATTAGGGCTATAAGTTTGGTGTTGTTATTGAGTTCAGATGCCGGAGAGGGAATGAGAGATGAGAAGTGTATGTGTATGTGTGTGTGTGAGTGTGAGTCTAGGGTGAGCGTGAATACAAATTATGGATGAAGAGAAGAGCAGCTGGAAATAACATATATAGAATGATGTTCGGGAATTGAGGATGATCAAGAATAAATTTGGAGTAGAGGGGCGAGGCATGGTGAGAGAACGTTTATAGAATAAGTTGGAGTTATGAAGATAGGATTTAAGCGCATTGATTACTTGTAAGCAAAGGTGAAAATTATTTCTTTTATTTTTATTTTCATTTAGTTTTTTTTTTTAATTAACAAGTTACCAAGAGAGTTTCACAGAGCTCAGTGGTTTTAAATTGTGTAGATATGTGGAAAAACGAATTTGATTGTTGGAAGAATTAGAAGATGTTGAGGACAAATGGAGAGTCGTCTGATAGTGCTTCTAAGTGATTGTGGAAGATAAGCCAGGAGTTCAGGAATGCAACTAATTTGGGACAGGAAAGATATATTGAATGATTTGGGGGGTATCAGAATCGCAATGAGAGCATGAAAGATGGGTGTGTGTGTGTGTGTGTAAGTCTACAATAACCAATATTAAAAGATGCTAGAGAACCGGAGATGATCAAGAATGAATTAGAGGGACGAGAGATGGTGAGGATGTGTGTATGTGTCTTATTGAGAAAACGATCCATTGAATAAATTGGAGTACTTAGGTTAGCATTTAAGCAAAAAACTTGATTGTAGGTAGAGGTGAAAAGTCGTGTGTTGCTTACGCGGCTGCATAGGCATTTTTTCCTGTCCTACTCTCCAAAATCAACATACTTCCTACAATGTAATCTCAGTCCTCTGTCCTATGTAATCACGTCCAACACGGTTTCCAACTCCCGCACCTATCTATTGCACTCAATTACTCCAACTTGTACATATATCCGTTCTTTTTCTCCTGCTTTAAAATTTGGGTTCCGTCACCTGTCTCGACTGCTTCTCTTCTTCCAATTATCTTTTCTGTCCTCACGTTATTGTAGTTTATTTCCCACTCTACTTCAGTTATTCTTATTTTCAGAATACAACTATAATTCCATTTTACAAATATTTCAATTGCTTTCCTTCTTATACCTCTTACAATTGAAGGGATTTTTGATTCAAAAAGTTGACACTGATGGGTCATTGTGTTTTGGTGACTACTATTATCTATTTTGCATGCACCTAAATGTGAAAGTTTCTGTGCTCGCTCCCCCACTCGTTGATTCTTCAAATCCAACAAAAATGAACTACAAATTGCTTTTTCTTATGAGTTACACTATTAACATGTTTGATGTCTTTTCTGAGAGCCCATACACTATTGGAAAATTGTGAGTACCACCCCCCTCCCCCTAAGTTTCAGGCTAGTTTAGTATATATGCTGTATAACAGAAGGAAGAAGGAAGAAGGACTTGGAAAATTTTTCGAGAAAAATTTTCATACCTAGATGGTGATTGGGAAATCTGCGAGACCACCTCCCCTACGATTCACGCTAGTTTAGTATATATGCTGTATAATAGAAGGAAGAAGGAAGAAGGACTTAGAAAACGACGGCTCCCTTCACGAAGTCAAACGAGGAACGCAGGGAACCTGTTTTATGTGTCAAATGGGATTTGGTATTGAGAATTCAAGGAAGTCTAGACCTAGATAAAGCTAGTATAAAGAAGGCCTAGACCTACTATAAGCCTAGTATAATATAGTGTGAGAGTCTAAATTTTTCTCAAATCTCGAGCTATATATGATAGCTCGAGAGTTGAAATTTTTCCAAGTCTATCTCCTATCATATATGGCTCGAGAGTCGAAATTTTTCTAACTCCCCCTCCTATCATATATAGCGCGATAGTCTAAATTTTTCCAAGTCCCCCTCCTATCGTATATGGCTCGAGAGTCGAGATTTTTCCAAGTTCCCCTCCTATCATATGTAGCTCAAGAGTCGAAAATTTTCAAGTCCCCCTCCTATCATATATAGCTCGAGGGTTGAAATTTTTCGAAGTCCCTCTCCTATCATACATGACTCGACAGTCGACATTTTTCCAAGTCGCTCTCCTAACATATATGGCTCGAGAGTCGAAATTTTTTCTAAGTCCCCCTCCTATCATGTATAGTTCGAGAGTCGAAATTTTGACAAGTTTTTTGCTGGACGGCGCACGGCGGACGGCTCACGGCAAATTTTTCAAAAAGCCCCCCATAAAACAGGTTCCCTGTTATAATTTCGACTCTCGAGCTATATGGTATGAAAGGGACTTGGAATATATAGCTGGAGATTCGAGAAAAATTTAGACTCTCACACTATATTATACTAGGCTTATAGTAGGTCTAGGCCATCTCTATACTAGCTTTATCTAGGTCTAGGCTTCCTTGAATTTTCAATACCAAATCCCATTTGACTCATAAAACAGTTTCCCTGCGTTCCTCGTTTAACTTCGTTAAGGAAGCTGTCGTTTTAGCGGGGAACCCGCTATCCATTTTGTTAGGAGATTACATCCTCAGAAAACGTCCGCGTCCGCGTCCGCAGGTTAGGTTAGGTTACGGGACTTAGAAGAATTTCGAATCTCGAGCTATATATGATAGGAGGGGGAACAAGAAAGAGGAATACTCCGACGTGGAGTAAACATGCAAACCGCAGAAAAAATGAAAATACGACGAGCGCTTTCGGTTAAACAACCATCTTCAAAGCCTGAAATGAAAGCTGCTTTCATTTCAGGCTTTGAAGATGGTTGTTTAACCGAAAGCGCTCGTCGTATTTTCATTTTTTCTGCGGTTTGCATGTTTACTCCACGTAGGAGTATTCCTCTTTCTTGTTTAATATGGATAGCCGTAATTTGAAGGAACGGATTCGTTTAATAGGAGGGGGACTTAGAAGAATTTCAAGTCTCGAGCTATATATGATAGGAGGGGGACTTAGAAGAATTTCAAGTCTCGAGCTATGTATGATAGGAGGGGGACTTGGAAGAATTTCGAGTCTCGAGCTATATATGATAGGAGGGGAACTTAGAAGAATTTCAAGTCTCGAGCTGTATATATATGATAGGAGGGGGACAGAAGAATTTCGAGTCTCGAGCTATATATGAAAGGAGGGGGACTTAGAAGAATTTCGAGTCTCGAGCTATATATGAAAGGAGGGGGACTTAGAAGAATTTCGAGTCTCGAGCTATATATGATAGGAGGGGGACTTGGAAGAATTTCGAGTCTCGAGCTATATATGATAGGAGGGGGACTTGGACGAATTTCAAGTCTCGAGCTATATATGATAGGAGGGGGACTTAGAAGAATTTCGAGTCTCGAGCTATATATGATAGGAGGGGAACTTGGAAGAATTTCGACTCTCGAGCTATATATGATAGGAGGGAATGTAGAATGATAATTTCGATTTGAATTATAAGACAGGATTATCAACTCAGTTCCACACCACCTGAGAGGTCGAGTTAAGGAATTGCTTCTAATTTTTTTCCAAGATTTTTGCTGGACGGCGGATGGCGCACTACAAATTTCTCAAAAAGCCCCCCATAAAACAGGTTCCCTGTTAAAATTTTTCGAGAAAAATTTTTATACCTGGATCGTGATTCAGGCTAGTTTAGTATATATGCTGTATGATAGAAGGGAGAAGGAAGAAGTAAGAAGCTTCCTACATTTCAGGCTAGTTTAGTATATGTATATGCAGTATATTAAGCCTACAAGAAGAAGAAGAAGGGTCTTTTTCAACAGCCGGAAAAGACATGAAACATGATCTTTATTCATTTGGCTACGCCAGAAAATCGATCATGAGGTTAGGCATACTTGATTCTTTTTTGTTGTACATACTTTTAACGACAAGAAAAAAATATGCCGATCAAAAAAAATAATTCAGATTTACGCTTTGTTTCAGGGGGACTAGGCCCTTGAAGTCTTTACGCTAACTAAAATTCTCCTTGTACCCTATATATCAGAATAGAGGAGGTAAAGTCAGGCTTATTTAGGTCAAGATTGTCGGACTCACAAGGGGGACCGGGGCTACACTTTGGTCTCCCTCACCTCTCATTATTTTCTACAAAGCCTCTAATGATGGTTGGCATAGAAATACCTACATTGGGCGAACGCCCTTTTGCCAGAAAGGTCTTCTATTGTGTTGTACCGGAGACCATTCATATTGATAAAGTAATACCCCAGTAATTTAACTTTAGTAAATGAGACAATCTCTATACTTGAAAACTTGCTCATATACTTCGTACAAAAATTGCCTGCATTGATGTGATTGCGACTAATGATTTTGCACCTGTTCTCCACTGATAAGTACTCTCTGTAATTGTACGTGCACTCTGTTTTGCCCGTTGATGCTGACGTTTAATTACAAAATCCTCGCGCTATTGAAAATTAACAAATATATGTAACCTAAGCTATATGCAGCTCTCGTATCAGTTTGTTTTTTATTTGATATTAATAATAATGTGCTGCAACATTAAAGAAAGAATTACTACTAATAATAATGTTTGTTCATGGTGGAATTAGTTGAACTACCGTACGCCTTATGAGGAAATTAAAAAAATAAATTAGGTATCTAAAAAGAAAGGAACCTAAAAAGGAATTTATTAATTCGAATAATTTAATTTACAACCGTATAAAACCAAACAAATACAGGCCGAGCTAGCTTTCGGCTAAAAAGCCATTTTCAAAGCAGTTCAAAACACGTCGTATGTGCCGTAATTTAGAAAGAAGAATTAATTCTATAAAAGCGGTTTTCGGTATTGCGCCGCTGTAGGCCCCGTCAACTTTTGCCAGTGTTTGCCCCTCTATAAGTATCTCGCTCTTCAAAATATTCAAAATTTACCGCCCTCGAATAGTGTTGCTGTAGGCCCCGGCCTGCCAGGCCTATAGGGAGAAACACCATTGGCCTTATCTATTGTAATAATTTAAAATAATATCATCCAAAATCGGATTTTCGCCTGAATAATGTGTCACTGTTGGCGTATGTAAATCAAATCATATCAAACCATGCTGTGCATGTAGCCTATACATTATGTAGTATGTACCTCAGTACGTTTGTCAACAAATGTGCATAGGTATTTGAGAAACAAGTACTTATTGTTAGTCGTGAAACTAACTTTATGATGCATTGAAAATTGTTCTGTAAGTATCATCATAGGCACTCTACTTCATCCGACTATTTTTATTTTTTTCAATCAAAAAAAATATGAAAGTAAATACTTTTTTCCTGATCCAAGATTAATAATTATATAATTATTGTTACGCACATTCGTCAAGAATTGCATGGAAACTTTGCCTTGTACCTGCTAGGCGACCTACCAGTTTTCATGACGTTTTCGTGGTCAAAAGTCATCATCACTATAAAAACTCACGTGTGTTGGGCATGACACTGTCTTGCCTTAATAAGCGCCAAGCGGGAAATCTGCGCAAGTGCTGCGCAGGTTTTTACCCACACAGCACACACTGCAATCAGACGAACGTCCCACACACACTTACTCTCGCTACTCTTTTGCAGTTTGCGCAGGTCCCCGCTTTCTTCCGCCAATTCTATTACAACGGTCGCGTATCGAGCACGAGCAGCAGCAGCAGCAAGAGGAACTACCGCGGCACCATCGCGAACAGTCAACGAAAACGAAAACGACGTTTGCTATCTCAGAGACGACGAAGTTAATTCCAGTCTACCACCCGTCAGAACAGCTGTAGCGTTCGTAGAAAATCGTCAGTGTAGTGCAAGTGCGAGTGTCAGAATAATGTCGTACGATAAAGGATCTCTACCGGCGAATCGAGATCGCTTAGGTCAGTGGGCTTTCAATCAATTTTCTTCCGTGGGTACCGGCTTCAATCAGTTTCGTGGATTCGATTTCATCAAGAATGGACGTCTGAACAAGGTGAGTGCATCAGCATTGATTCTCGAATACCGATAATATGTTAGGTATACTTGATAACTTGATTGTTTGAGTACGGTTATTCATCTTACGAGTACAAGACACTTTGGGCTATATGACTACAATAAGCTATGTGTAGAAAGTATAGTCTTCTTTACTCTATCGTTTCGGGTATCAATGAAATATTGTTCCGGTACCTATTGCTTAAATATGGCGGTACGTCTACACGTATGTAAGTATTATAAAATGATATTAATCCTATTAATCCATATCCCCATTTCGTATACGGACAATCACAATTAGTGACTAGTTTATTATATTGTAAGATCGGTTTTGGCGATTAGAAGATCTATGTTTTTCAAAGTTTTGAAATCGCTATCACGTGCTGCACTATACGAGCCTGTAGGTAACCGGTAATAACTTGCTCTCCGAGGTCCTGATAATTTGAGTCTTATCACGCGGTACAGATTGAAAATTGAATATTTAACTAACATATTTGGTTACTTGCAAGATACTTGATCAAGTGCCCTGCTAATTTCTGTGATCTATGTTAACCATGGATTAGGCTAAGGCTTCCACGTGTGTCTATATTATATGTACCTACCTCCTTTTGCATCAGTCGATGTTTGTGACTGTGGACTTTTCAACCTCATGCAAAAAGCGTAACCCTCAGACTTCATTTATCTGTTTAGGTGTGATCCAGTTTTCAGTATTGGTAGCCCTACTTGCGAGAGTGATCATAACCTATTTGTATATATTACCTATGTAAGTTTCAGTATTGGATTTGGAAGAAATGTATTTAATCTAGACCATTCTCAACAATTTTGATCCTTATTGATAGTTGTAGAAAAGACATTATTTTTCTTTTGATGGAGTTAATATTTTCCTCTATGATCAATGACTACCAATAATGCTAGCGTGTTCTAGCTCTTGTGCGAGCGCTTGGTCCCTTCAGTAAAAAGTTTCCTCTCGGATCTCGGGTATTTTTTCAGTGGAAAAATGGAAAAATTTTATTGCACAATCCTCTACTCGAAACGCATGATGTGGTCATATTACGTATTACGTACGCAGAACACAGATTGATTATCTCAATTTTTTATGTTTATCGGTAACGAACTATAAAACGCGACGTTGAGTTCTACTGTCGAGAAGTACTTCATTCGGCGATAAGTCACCACGTGCGAGAATATCTTCGCTCATGTTGAATGATAACATCATTTTTCAGAATTGTTGTGAGGTAGGTATACCTACGACCTTCTCTAGAAGTTTCTATTGGCCATATTTACCTGAATGACATTAAACCTTCGAGTGTGAATTGATTAAATTTTCAAACAAATATTATGTGAGATGGTTTTCGATTTCTAAAATTTTTTTGATTGCTCCGTTTTTGTACATATACCCACAATATATCAACTTTTCAATCGAGTTTTAGTTAACCACGTACCCTGAAACTGGAATTAACTTTATATATTTCGTAAATTGAATCCTATAAAATCTGCAGCGACTTACAAAGGGGTAGAGAAAGGTTTTATGTATACCTGCATTTATTCTTTAGTTGATGATTATTGGATTCTTTAGTGTATCATCAACTGTTTGAAAGCCCATTCGAAGATTCGAAGATCTAGCGAATTTATTCCTACGTGCGAGATGAAAGAATTCGAGAATTAAATGGAAATTTACTTTTGTCGTAACATTTTATATTTGTACTATGGTCAAGGTTAGAGTCAGTCGTGACTTTCAACATTCTTTTTAAGGTTGTTGGAAAAAATGAGAAAACCTAATTTTTTGTGTGTACGACCCAGTCTGGGTTTAGTTATTTTTCATTTCCCTTTCATCATATGAAGTACCTAGTAGATTTCTCGTTTTGTGTCAACGATCTATGGTTCATCCGGAGCTATCGAATCACCCTTTTCTAGCGTAGAAACGTGATATAGCATTAGACGACAATTGATTTCTTCTCTTCCGACGCTAAATATCAAATTGTATTTCACGCACTGTACAATTGATTCAATAAAAACGAATTTTTATAAACGTTTTCCATGTTACCTATCCTTACGCACTCAGTGCGAATGATGCCAAAATTTTGCTACCTACCTATTTTTCATAATTTAATGAAGTGATATTCTTGATTACTAGAGAAATTTTTGATCACAAAGGAAAACGGGAAATATAGAGCGTAAAATTTTGTTGAATATAAATTTTTCGAACGTACAGCTATCGATTACCTAGGAAAAACGAGAACCATGTGAAAATTTCCTCCTTGAATGTGAAAAATTTTCAGCGTTGCCACCAATTTTCGGTGTTTATTCCTCACGATCGCGTACTACTGTTCTCAATTTTGGTTGAAACGGCTAGGTTATTGGCTTTCATCAAAATAATGTATCTTTTACGAATTGTCTCCTCTTGGAGCGCGGGGGGTGCAAGGAGGTCGAATGAAGGAGTTTATCTTCTCTATTAAATCGAAAGAATCCAATTCCGTCCGACAATTTTTTTTGGTCCTACTGTACGTATGTGTATATTATCATCCACGTTCTATAGTATATTTCTATAATACAAGTGAATGAAAGCGAGAATTAGCTTATTAGTGGGTGCGAAATTTTGCAAACCAAGTCGAAACTTCTCACCTTATTACACTTGTTGTATCAAGAAGATATAAGGAACTAAGGAAGTATATTTTTATCAATTAGAATTCTAGTTGTTTTACTCAAACGTGTACGTTTATGTGGACGCATAGGAAGACGACGTTTCTAGGTAATGCATAATCCTTTCAAAATTGGTCAGTTCTCCTGTTTCTCAGGAGTTGAGCCGAAATTGTTCTTACCTCATGTGTTTAATCTTCGCTTTGCTAATTGGGAGGAATCGGTTCACGTACGAGACCCCGAAACCGTAATCCTTCTTTTCTTCAAATCCATGTTTTGTATCCTTATACGGTTCCGAGGTCTCAAATCTGTTTCTTTCCTTTTCATCGCCGAGTAAAGCCGAGCTTTTCCTTGAAACACGGTTCTTATTTGTTTGCACTTTGCAGTAGAAAATTGAGTTAACTGTTTTTTTACTTTGTAATTTACCCGTATGGATTTCTTTTTATACGGTAAAAGTACCCAAAAGATATCCAGGTATCATATCTGTTTTCTTGTAATCTCATTGGAATACACAATTCACCCCCCTTCGGTCAATAAATTCTACTGTAGGAGTCTCAGTCTTAGAGTTTGATATTCTTTCTTGTGAGCTCGTTCATTTAATTTTGTGTGTCACAATAAGATTACGTTGAATACCGTATGACCGTTTAATTGCCATAAAATCACGCCGCTTATAGATGGAAAACGTTATGCTTGTGTTTTCTGCGAAGCAAATTCATTTCGGACCTTCGTTTTGTGGTAAATCTTGGGTGCGTGTGCTATACTCATTTGCATTTCATACGTTCACGTTCGTAATTGATTGACTGATCTACGATAACATTTGACATGGGCAATGAACATAATTGACTGACCTACGCTTTCTTATTCTGCTATGTTCTCCAGTCGTCGCAAGGTCGGTCATTTTGAAAAGCTCCCGTCTTGCAGTACCTAGGCCTACTCGAAATTAACCGCTCGAATCATCTTATAGCGTTTTTTTTTCAAATCGTATTAAATACCGTGCACCTGTTATCGTTGTACTTACTGAAAAATTCTTCGAAGATGACGGTGACTATGAACTCGAACTTCGAGAATCGTGTAACGGTCAATTAACGTTTGAAAACCGTCATTGATCAAGGTGAACTTATGGGACGTTCATTTTCCGCGCGTATACGATTGTACCGAAATGTCTGCATCGACATTAAGGCCATCATTGGAGAACAGGACGCGTGAAATCCGCTCTCAAAGTATAGAAAATAATAATTTTAATCCATATGTTACATATTGTGAAAAAATTTCTTACGAATTACTACAAGAGGCCATAATCTTTTTTAACCTTGATCGAATCTGTAACACGATGTAACATTCTTACGTCATCAGAACAGTGTTAATGTGATGTACTTCATTTTCTGCCAATTCATGGTAGTTGAGGATCAAAATTCCGTTCTATATGCGGCACCCGATTTAGAAGACTAAAAATTTCGCGCATCTTAAACTCCCTCGGAACAGAAATACGTTTTTGATAGGTAATGCCCAAAATACTGTAGGCCTTCATAATTCTAGGCTCGTAGGTATCGAACGAATATTGCTAAGCATAGATTCAACTGTTGGTTTCTTCAAATTGCGTGAAAATGAAAATGAATTAACGTTTCAACTAAATTCTTGGAACTGAAATTTTGAAATTCGAGACATGAGTAGCCTAACCTTCGATTGTACATTCCGTACTTTCAACCTTCAAGTCGACGCTTTATTAGTTTGATTATTTAAGTAGGTACGTTCAATAATTTTGTTATTTCTTTCATTCTCTCCTTTCGTTTCTTTATCGCGTCAAATTTCCCACGTGTAGGTAAAGATTGCATTCGATTTCTGTACCGTTCTTGAGGCTCGTCCTAGAACTATCTACACACGTTTCTTCCACGTGCATATAGTTTTTTCGGAACCATCAACGAGTGCCTTATTTTTTAAAGGATCAAAGTTTCGACTCACCTATGAGAATGCAGTCTTACGCACGAGTAACGGCTAAAAAAAATTATGCGAACCCCTGAAAAATCGTGAAACTTTTATTTGAATACAATGGTCATCGATCGTACGATTTCTGAATGAACTTATCGTGTGAATTGAGGTTTATTTATCTTAAATGGGTTTACAAAGCTTACAGTTTTCTTGTATAATATTATTCTCAAGTACCGGTGCGTATGGGGAAAACGGAAGTAGGAATGAAACTTGAAGATGCTATTTTAATTTGCATTGTTGTAATTTGTATTAAAAGTTGCGAAAGAGTATAGTTTCTCTGCGTGAAGTTTTGTTTCTCTTTTTAATTTTTCTGTTCATTTTCTTTATTTGGGAAAAAGTTTAGCGTAATATAGCCTAACCGGGTTAAAAAAATAAAAAAACTTCGAGCACTCTTTTACTTTTCAAATCACGTAATGAAATTGATGTTGAGTTGAAAGCGATAAAGACGCGTTCAAAAACTTGACGATGTGGACGAAAATATTTGCAAGAAACGTTCGCTTTCTTTCGTCATATAATAGTGTGTATTCGAGACAATATTGAGAAATAGCTCGTACAATCTGTCAATTATAGAAAATGAATGTTTTCGACTCATAATTCTTTTTGTATCGTTTCCTTCACTATCAAAATATAGTATGACGATCTTCATATAACTTCAGGCCAAACAATATATTTATGAATAACTATGCAGGCTTAAATTGACGAGAAAGAAAATTGACGTAATATTATTCATAACTTTAATATTATGCACACGTGGAAAAAAGAATACATTGGCAAAATGCTATCGCATGGAAACCATACCCATTGTTGGTGATATGTGCGTGGTAATAATTATTATAAATTTTGATCTCGCATCGTAGAATTTAAAATTTAAAAAAAAAAATGGTCTTAAATGAAACTCTCACTCCACTCTTTTATAATAATAACAGCCTTTATTTTGGTTAAAGCTTTATACATTTTACTTACAGGTAATCGACCCATTCGCGGGCATAGGCCTCTCCGATCCTCCACCAACTGACTCTGTCCCACGTTGTTCCTTTCCGCATTTCACCAACCCTTTTACGAATTTCGTCCCTCCATCTCATTTTTGGTCTCCCTTTCTCCCTTTTGTTTCCATATGGGGTCCAGTCCGTTGCCCTACGGTTCAACCTATCCTCTTTTAATCTCATCATATGACCTGCGTGTTTGAATTTTAATTTTTTAATCGTGTATCCTATGTCTTTGCTTTGGGTTTCTGACCTAATTTTTCTGTTACTAGCCCTATCCCTCATTCTTAGTTCCAAAATTTTTCTTTCCCTTGCCCTTTGAGTTTTCTGAAATTTTGTGGTTTTGACTTTTTGTTAGGGACCAGGTCTGGGCACCGTAGCTGAGGACAGGTAGAACACAGCTATCTAACGTTTTTATTTTCAAGTTAAGACCAATTTTCTTGTTTTCGAATATTTTCCTCAAGAACCAAAATTTCCCCCAGGCTTTGCTTTTCCTTATTTTGAGTTCTTTCTCCGTTCTAACTTCGAGTGCTGCAGTTTGTCCCAAGCGCAGTTGAATTCTTTAATTTCTTCTATTTCTATATCTCCCAGGTTGGTATAAGACTGTGTTTCAACCTCCTTTGATTTCATATATTTAGATCTCTTATAGTTAATTTCTAGAATCCCCCCTCCCTACTTGAAGCTACTAACTCGTCTTTCATTTGCATCAGTTCTTCTTTGTTTGTGCTCAGTAGAGTCAAGTCATCCGCAAATCTCAAGTTGTTTAGATGTTTCCCATCTATTTTTATACCCTTGTTTTCCCACTTTAGTTTGCTTATCATACTTTCGAGTGCTGCGTTGAATAAGTTTTGGGATAAGGGGTTTCCCTGTTTCACTCCTTTTTCAATTTGAAATGGTTCCCCTTTTTTTATCCATTTTTACATAGGCTTTAGAGTCTTTGTACGTATTTTTTATGAGGTTTATGATTTTTGAGGGTATATCCAGTTTTTGTATGCACCTCCATAAATATTGATGTGTGATCATATCAAATGCTTTTTGAAAGTATATAAATAGTAGATGTGTCTCCAGTTTGTATTTAAGGGCTTTTTCTATCATTTGGTTTAAGGTTTGGAGATGGTCTATTGTTGAATAATTTTTTTGAAATCCGGCTTGTTCTGAAGTTTGGTTTTGATCTAATTGGTCAATTCTGGATTTGATAATTTTCATGAAAATTTTGCTAATAGAAGATGTTTAACTTATAGGTCTGTAGTTACTTATCTCTATCTTCTTTCCCTTTTTGTATAATAAAATAATTTCTGAGGTTTTCCATTGCTCAGGAATTTCTTGGCTTTCTATTATATTAATTTAAAAATTTTGGTGAGTGGTTTTATCAGAATATGTTTGAAGGTCTTGAGAAAGTTGTTTTCTATTTGGTTTGGACCCGGGGATTTATTTACCTTTAGGTTTCTGAGAACGTTGTCTACCTCTGCATTCATTATTTGCGGTATCTCTTCATCATTCCCAGTCTCTTTTGTGTCAGTGAGCTCCTCTTCTCCGTTATCTCTAAATGATCCCATATGGAATTTATTTGCCACTTCTAAAATTTCTTTTCTATTCGATCTTAATTTTTCTCTTTGGTAAGTTTCTTCCTGTACTTATCTCCTTCCACATTTTCTTTGTTGAACCACTGTCCTCAATAATTTCCTTTATTTTTCCCTCCTTATGAGTGCGCAAGTCTTTCTTACTTTCTTTTTTTATCATCTTTTGCAGCTCGCAGAGCTCGATTCTCTCCATCCTAGATTATCTATTGTTTCTTTTCAAGAGTTCTCGTTTTTTAATCAAATCTTTCGTTCCCTTCGATAGTTGATCCTCTGTTCTCATCTCCCCACTTTTAATTCCAAACCTATCATTCGTATCTTGTAGTATTTTTCCAAATTTATTATATACTTCTTGAGTTTTTTGGTCTTTCTCCAAAGTATTTAAGTGTTCCCTTAAATATTCTCTCGATACTTCGAATTTGTTCGATACTTCGAATTTGTTCGGTGGAATTTCCTTTCTCCCTGCGCATTTGTTTTTGATAAAGTTTGTTATTGTTATCCTTTTTGGGATTTTTATTGTACCCCTTACCATTCTGTGGTCTGATGAGAATTAAAATTTAGACAGTACATCAATATTTTTTATGATCGAGATGTCATTTGTGAGCAAATGGTTTATTTCATTTCTAGTTCTCCTATCTGGTGATTCCCATGTCGAACGTTTGTTTTCTCGTTTCTTAAAGAAGGATCCTGCAATTTCGAGGGCATTGCTTTGCGAAAATTCTATCAGTCTATCACCTCGTTCATTTTTTTCCCCTAATCGGTGTGGATCTACCGCTCCTTTTGTTTCCCCTCCTTTTCCTATCTTTGCGTTCCAGTCCCCAAGAACAATTGTAAAGTATTCACTGTATTTGTTTATTGTTTCCTCAAGTTTACTATAAAATTCATCTATTTCTTCTTCATCTTTCTGTGCTGTAAGAGCATACACTATAATAGTAGCCAAAGACGTTTTCTTTTCAATTTCTATTTTTATGAAACCTATTCTTTCTGTAATTCCTTTGATTTCTGTTATTTCTGTTACTTCGTTCCAAATTTGGCTTCTACAATAGAATCCTATTCCCCTGTAGCCTTTTGTTTCCCCAAAATAGTAGAAGTAATTTCCATTGTTTCTTCTTATCAATCTCTCCCCTTTCCTTCTTACTCCTGCTATCCCTATCACATCCCATTTTATATCTTTTAGTGCTTCCTCAAATTCACATAATCTTTCTTCGTTTGCTAGCCCCTTACAGTTGTAGTGCAATATATCTAAGTTTATACTGTTACCTATTTTTTGGTTTTTCTCTAGTGGGTACTGAGTATTTATTAAAAGGTTCTACGAGTTCGGTAGAGGTGTTGGGGGCGGTGGTGGAGGTTGCAGTCTCGAAACGTATCTCCCACGGTGACTGAATCCATCTTGGAGGATCGGAGTTGGGCGAATGAGCCGATTTTACATTCTATCTTAGTTTTCGTCGAGAGTTATTACTGCGAGTCATGTACCTATAGTTCGTAATTGGTTTCTGCTGGGAATGACGTATCAGTAGTAGGAAAGGACGTCTGGCCCACTTTTGAAAATGAGTAGACCGGACGTCCCGTGTGTGTGAGAGAATATTTTTTTGGAGTTAGTCGTTTCTTAATGTTATGAAAATTTCTGTTTGGTTTAGTGAGATGAAAGGATCGTTGTTTAGGTTATCAAATTCGAAAATAATTTCGCCATGTTTATCTATTAATAGAGCGCATAACATTATGTTGTAATCGTTTAGTTCTTGAGATTTTAATATTGTGGAGAAGATGTTTAATTTTTTGGTATGTTTTCTGAATGGATATATTCCTGAATGTATTTCGTTAATTCCTGGTTTGAAAATAGTATTATCTTGAACTTTATTTTTATTTTTTTTTAGTTTGTATGTATAGAATGAGATTTAATTTTAAACATGATGCACTCACTTATATAGTCGTGATTCCCGAGAAAAAATTTTTATATAATTAATTTCCGCGATTTGAAACCAGTACACTGATCGTAATAATTCCAACACACATGACATGCGCAGAAAAGCCGCTTGTGTTTACAAACAGTATGATCTTCGCATTCCCATTCATCAGCTGTTCCTACGGTGTTTTTACCTGCGTATTCACACGGTATCATCGAACCCCAACATTTAATACACTGACAGATATACTGTTCGTGTTCGCACTCGAATCCTTCATGATATAAACACGTGGTCGATTTTGCATCTCTGATAATCGCATCGGCGCAAGTCTTACCTGAATAGCAAATGACACACTGACAGAGTAGAACTCGATGTTCTATACATTTTTCGTGAAAATAACATGAAACTTTTTTGAATACTGATTCTATGAAAAGACATTGAGCATCACCGCACCCGCAATCCATACACTCGCATTCATATAAATCGTGTTGACAAATTGGATGTAAACGACAAATATCTTTTTCAATTAGTTCAATTTCTTTTTCGTAAACGAACGATGTGGGTTCGAATTTCATGTAGAGTTGGAAAGATGATTCCATGCAATCTCGCACTCCGTTATTCTTCATTCGAAAAACGATTTGCCCTTCTATCAAAACAGTTTCCTGAATTATAATTTTATTTTCTTCGAGTAACCAACACGTTGACGCTGATTTAAAATTCAAACAACTATCATTTATAGGAAAAATACCCGTTTTAATTTCTCTAATTGAATCTACCTTGAAATTATAAATCCCGCAAATATTGAAATAAATCGTATTATTTTCTCCTCTGATTACTGGGTTTTTTGTATATCTATAGTAGAAACCATCAAATCCATCAACTTTGAAAGCAGCCATGATGTGATCAGTAAGCCGTCTCGAAAGACAATGATTATTTTTTCGCGATATACTTACTTATATAGACGTATGAGATATGAATAATATTTTTTCTTCGGTCCATCTTCCAAAATAATCCGCACGCCAGATAAACTGGTAGAGTAGTTCTTTTTTTCCCTCGAGCATAGACCTATCTTAGCCATTTAAAGTATCGTATAAATAGGATGATTCGTTCGAAATTCAGCTACAATTTCACCTTTACGAATTTTCAAGTCGACGATATTCCTATTACGAGCGTGCAGAATTATCTCTTGTCCAGCATCGATCTTCTCGGGATAAATAAAAATCTTGTTTTTTGTAAGTTCAAATTTTGACCCAATCCTACCTTCACCTGTCGCGTACGTATTTGTATGAATAACAGAATCAATCAAATTATAATAACCCTTTACAATCGTATCATCTGAAACACCAAGTTCGAATTTATACTGATAAGTTTCCCTCCTACCTTTCACAATGTAATTACAATGCAAAGGACGATGTTCTATCTTTCTTAGAACCGAATTCCAGCAAGTACGACACATACAATAGACTCGATCGTGTTCACAATAGCCGTGTACTTGACAAATGAAAGCCATGTAGGAAATGAGAGAATTTATCCTCATCACTTACTTATATAGATGTTTAGTTCTCATATGATGTTCGAAATTCCATTTACGATATATACGAAGCCCACAGACGTCACAAACGTACCTTATTTCGTGAATTGTTTCATGTAATCGTAGATTTTCTTCAGTTCTAAAGACAGCATTGCACTTGTAAAATTTTTCGCATGGAAACATTACTTCTGGTTGAGGAGAATTCTTATGAGTTGATCGTAGATGTATGGTTAAATTACCGCTACTTGCGAAACTCCGTAGACAAATATCGCACGTATAAGACATGATTATGACGAAAATAGATGGTACTTACTACGCCTTATATACTTTTAGAAATGAAAAGACCAGAAAATGAGTCTGAAAGTGTAATAAGTAATCTGTAATTACGTAAATATCAGGTCTACACCGAATCATTATGTTCACTCCAAGAGTCGTGCCACACTATAAATGGTTCTGCGGGTGGGTATTGAACCGGAGCCACGGCATCTTCTTCTTCATCTTCAGTGAGATTAATTAAATTTGGTAAAGATCGCCACCGCCGACCTAATCCAACCACCGGGATATTTTCTTTGTTTGACTCGTCGAGGTTTCTTTCATTTATAATTGGTAAAGATGTTGAACGATTCATTTTACTGGTCTAAATAATAGTATTAGAGTAACTTGTTCACCTCGGAAATCAAAATGACTTCACTATTAATCGAGTAGTGATACAGAAACAATGAGCGGACAGCTAGCAAGTGATTGTGAGCTATAAAAATCAGTTCAGTCCACGAGGTTGCGAATTACCCCACCCCCGCAAAACGCAGCTACTGTTGCAAAAAGTCACGTATCGCTCGCAGAACTTACTGGAATTCGGTTTTATGACTGGCGCCAGGACTGTCGCCGGAAGAGAGAGAGAGAGTGAACTACTGTACCAAGAACACGCGCTTACCCTCGATCAAAGAAGGAAATCAGTATTGATCATATTTTAAATTGAACACGTTTTATTTATATACTAATTCGTATAATGCCGAACGAGAGTCCACCTTATTCACCTCCATGGCCGCAATACGATCCAACTCATGATCTGTCCACACCAAAACTCGAAAGAAATGAAGAGGTTAGTATTTTCGATCTTTTTTTTTTGTGAACTAACCAATTCTCAGCTGATACTTACGTAAATTTCTACAGGAACCGCGTTGTTGTTGCTTGTGTAAAAGACGAATCGCGTGTGTTGAAAGAACTCGACGAAATACGATTTAGATTAGCACGTATGTGACTCAAAATAAAAAAAATCGTTCTTTGATAAGTATTATGTTTTTCTTTAAGAATGGAGCGCGGTAAAACAAGATATACTATCACAACAACAAACTGATAGGAACGCAACAGGTCGCTATGACTCATCCACTGTTCAAACGCAAATACGCATAAGTACGTACGTAAGTCCAGACAAGTCCTGACTTGCACGATTAGTCATTTCCGGTTTACACCGCTAGTTGCGCTATGAGACAACAGTCAGCTTGGAAGGCTTCGTCTATAAATATAGGTACACTAGCGCTCCGACCTCTGTTGCCGTTTGGCTATTGAACTATTCGCATCTAATTTTTTTGCTCTCTGAAAAAGATCTTATCATCCACGTTACGATGGCTCAAGCATATGTGAAATCAATTATGAATAGTTGTTTTTATAACTACACTGTAAATAAACTTCGCGAAATCTCGCGTGAAAATAATATTAAATATTATTATAAGTTAACTAAGACACAATTAATCTCAGCTTTAGAAAATAGTAACATCAAAGATATTCGTAATTTTGATTTAGGGTTAGAATCTGTAAATACGTTGAAAGATATCGCGCGAGCGTACGGTATCGAAAAATATTACAAATTGAAGAAGGAAGATTTGATTTCATCTATTCTCGCAAGTGACAGTATACTCGTAGTGAATGAATTAAAAAGTGAGTGTCGCGTGAAGGTACCACGACAACCCGAATGTATTCCGCCTAAATCTTTGTTTAAGTTAGGTCATAAAATGAAAATTCGAAGAACCGAAGATAAACCATTCGAACTCGAAAAAATATCTCCCTTAGGTTGCGATAGTAGTGCGTGTGACGAAATGTTTTCGCGAAAGAAAACACGTCCGATGCCTGTTTCCAGATATTATCCCAAGAAAATGACTCTGGAAGAAAAGAAAAAAATACTAGAAGAAGATCTATACCTCTCAGATGACGATGATGATAATTTTGATCCCGATTTCGTAGCGAATGCGTTGTTTTCGAATATGAGAAAAGTAACATTTTCGGATAATATTCAAGAATATAATATTTTGGATAATATTATTGACGATCCGGTCAGATCATTTTATTTTTCAGACCATCTTAGAATGAAGAGAAAAATTGAGGAAATAGCACCGGTGATAAACTCTGTTCTTGAACCTCTACATAGACAACGTTTTAGTTGCGCGCGTCACCACTAGGAGCGCTACTGCGTATGAATTTTTAGGTTGCACTGCACCCCTAAAACGTCTATATAAGGAATCGCATCCTAAGAAATAGTCATTGCCTATTCAGGCTCCTCTCCTGTTCACATCTCTCTCTCTCTCTCTCTCCTATTATACTGATATTATGGATATGCCTATTGTTGACTGCGATTTTGAAAACGGTCTTTCTCAAGACCAACTACCTGTAAATACTAACACACTTGTAAATAATACTAACTCCAAAAAAAATACAAAAACAGAAAATTTAGATTTAGCTTTGTTTAATATGCCTCTTAATGAACTTCGCAAGCACGTTCGTTCCCTTGGTGTTATTGAGTGGGAAATCCAAGAGAACGAGTGTGATATTAGCGAGGATGTAAATAGAGTATTTAATTTAATCATAGAAAATTTTTACCCACTAGCTGTAAATAATGAAACCACCGATTGTGACCTCACGAAAATGACTGTAAAAAAATTAAAAGAGCTGGCTAAAGAGCGTGGACTTAGAAAATATTCCACACTTAGGAAAGCTCAATTGATAGCCCTCTTGAATGATGACATTAAAACCACTGATTGTGTCTCTGAAACCACCGATTGTGACCTTATGAAACTGACTGTGAAAAAATTAAAAGAGCTGGCTAAAGAGCGTGGACTTGAAAAATATTCCACATTTAGGAAAGCTGAACTGATTGCTCTTCTGGAAGGGCCCTGTTCCGGGGCCCTTTTTTCTACCACTAACTATGAAACTATGACTCTCAAAGAACTGAAAGACTTGGCCAAGCAACGAGGACTTAGAAAATATTTTGACTTTACCAAACTTGCGATGATCCAGTTGTTGAAGGAAAATGACAAGACTGAGAAATTCTTTGCTAAAATAAAGAACAGAAAAAACTGTGACGATATCTTCCCTTTTGACTCGAGTATCTTTTCTAATGATTGTATCATCGGTGGTGGTATGGTCTTCAAGTTTCATAAAGATATCTTTGAACAGGGAAAAGATAAGTTGAAATTAAAATTTATTAATGTCCAGAAATTAAGCTCGCGAAAAATTTTGAAGTTCAACATAGAAGAGTTTAATTTTAAGATTACAATGAAGCGTGTTCTGCCTGCAATGAGTATGGAAGACTTGGTAACTCATGCTCTGCACGAACTGATAGACTTTGTACAACATAAGACTGGGTTTTCACGCAAAGATAAACTATGTATCACCGTGAAAAATGAAAAGTTTCATCAGGAAATTTCTACAGGATACTGCAACAATACTGGTATAGTGGAACACCTGATTAGAAAAATAATTCAAATATTGACGAGTGACCAGACTGTAGTCTTCACAGAATGTATATTTCAAGTAGATGTGGCTCACATACCTAAAGGCGGAAAGGGAACGCGAATCTTGAACTTGAAAGATGCTAAACACACCAAAAAATGTGTTCGACAGATAAGTAACTCTGACAACTTGTGTGGTGGCTGTGCGGTGATAGTTGGACTGACATATCACACAGATACACTTTTTGGACAGAAATATACTCACAGACAAATAAAAAGTATTCGCGATGGTCGAAAGGCTCAGGACACATTGACTAAAAAATTATGCCAATTAATTGGACACAACGGAATTGACCAATTTACTTTTGAGGACTTGAAAAATTGCGAAGACAAACTGAATGTACAAATAACAGTCATCTCAAGCGAGAGTATGAACTCTATCGAGTACAAAGGGGCTAACAATGCAGACTGGAAAATCTATTTGTACAAACAGAAAAACCACTTTGACTTAATAACAAGTATGGCTGCGTTTCTAAGTGCATCATATTACTGCGACAAATGTGACCAAAAATATGAAATAAAACCCCATAAGTGTTCACCGCCAAAAAATTCTACATGTAGGCTATGTATGCAACCCAAACATACAATTGAGACCAAAGAACGGTTGTACTGTGTGGATTGTAATCGATTTGTGTACAATCAAGAATGTATGGACAATCACAAGAAAGATGTTTGCCCTATTCTCTTGAAGTGTGAGGGATGTAATCAGATTGTGAAACGTGTACTATACGATAGAATGTATCATAAATGTGGTTATGGTAAATGCCGTAATTGTTTAAGAATATGCGATCTCAGACATCACAAGTGTTATATGCAACCTGTGGAACAAAAAGGTGGGAAATGTATGTACGGTTGTGGAAATTGCGCTCCACCGCGGATAATTACAATATCTTTGGGATTACCTACAACAGTGACAACTCACAATTGTGTGGTATACAATATGAATGTTGAAGAAACAGTTAAGAAAAATTTTAAGAAATTATTATTAAGTCAACACCCCGATAAAGGTGGAAACCACGAGACTTGTGTTAAATTTCTCTCATCATACGAGAAAATAAAAAATATGTCTAATATATCGTGTCAAGCCTTCCACTCACACATTGAAGAATTTAAAATGTTGGGTATAGAATGTGAAAATGAAGAAACAGTCGAACAAACAACTGAAATTCAAATTGAACTTCCATATCCTGTATCTAAAAATTGCCAATACACTGAGAAATACATCTTCTTTGACTATGAGACTGAACAGGAAACAGGTACACATATCCCCAACTGTGTATGCGCGCATTACTTTGACGGTACTAAATTTGACTTTGAAACTAACGATGAATTTTGCAAGTGGTTGATTAATGAACGGCACATCAAATATACTTGTGTAGCGCATTATGCCAAGGGGTTTGACACACAATTTATTCTACAGTACTGTATAAACAACACCATCAAACCAATTGTTATTAACAACGGTACAAAAATAATGTACATGGAAATAAAAGAACTGAAATTGAGAATTATCGACAGTCATAACTTTGTCCCTGCTCCGCTCTCTTCATTCCCAAAAACATTTGGTCTCAAAGAACTGAAGAAAGGATACTTCCCGCATTTCTTCAATACTACCGCGAATGCTGATTATGTTGGACCTATACCAGACAAACAATTTTATGGCTACAATACAATGAAACCAGACCAACGTGCAGCATTTATGAAATGGCACCAGGAACGTGTCGCTGATAATCATATTTTTAATTTGAAAGAAGAACGACTCTCATATTGTCACTCTGATGTGGATCTGTTGCGACGAGGAATGATGACTTTCCGACAAGACTTCTTGGACATTGCTAACATTGATCCTCTACAATACATCACCATTGCTTCAGTCTGTTTAAGCACCTACCGTAGTCAATTTTTACCCACAGACGCGATAGCCGTTATTAATGAAACACCCAAAGACGAGTACTCTAAAGAGAGTATTGGTTGGTTGAACTCATTTGAAGACTCAAACATAAGACACGCTTTGAATGGACGTGAAGTTACAATTCTTGGTGAACGGGTTGATGGTTTTGACCAGACAACAAATACAGTCTATCAGTACCAAGGATGCTTTTTCCATGGTTGTCCAACCTGCTTTGAAGCTGACAGTGTGAACCCGGTGAATAAAACAAAAATGGCTGATTTACACCAAGCTACAGTTAATAGATCAGCTGCAATTAAGGATGCTGGGTATGAACTTGTTGAAATTTACTCTTGTCAATGGAAGAAATCACAGTTGTACAAAATATATAAAAACCCTGAAATTATTGAAGCGTTGAATCCTCGTGATGCATTCTTTGGTGGTAGAACTGAATGTTTCAAATTGAAAGCAGAGGGCAACATAAAGTACATCGACGTTGTGTCACTCTATCCGAGTGTTATGTACTATGACGCATACCCATTGGGACATGCAGAGAAAATTTACAAACCAAGGGCATATGATCTTGAATGGTTTGGTTTCATAAAATGTAAAATTCTTCCACCGCGTGACTTGTACTTGCCAGTTCTTCCAGTTAAAGTTAAAATTGACAACTATGAAAAGTTAGTCTTCCCATTGTGTGTAAAGTGCGCAGCATCAACACAAACTAGATGTACTCACTCGGATGATGAAAGATCATTTGTTGGTACATGGACGACCGTTGAAGTACACGAAGCTATGATACAGGGTTACCAAGTAGAAAAAATCTATGAAGTGTGGCACTTTGAACGTACTTACGACTTGTGGAAAGATTATATTAAGAACTTTTTGAAAATAAAATTGGAAAGTAGTCCACACTCGTTTGCTAGTAAAGAAGAGTATGCTAAAGACATTAAAGAAAAACTGGGTATTGACTTGGACTTGGGAAAAATTGAACCTAATTCAGGACGACGGACAATTGCAAAAAACTGTTTGAATAACCTGTGGGGACGGTTTGCAATGCGACAAAATATGACTAAGACACAGTATGTGAGTGACTGTTCAACATTCTACAATCTACTACTTGATGATAAACTGGAAGTATCCAGTACTCTTTTCCTAACAGAAGAAATGGTCCAGATGAACTACAAGTCAAAGGAAGAGTTTGTAGAGACTTCTTACAACACTAATCTATATGTTGCCGCTTTCACTACAGCAAACGCGCGTTTACGTTTATACAGACAGATGAGTACTTTAGACCAGAAAGTTATCTACTGCGATACAGATTCTATTGTTTATGAATCAGATGGGACAGAAAGAGTGAACATTGGTGACTCGTTGGGTGAGTGGACTGATGAACTTGGACCGGGAGTGTACATTAACAAATGGTTGTGCACTGGACCTAAATCATACTATTACAAGACAAATACAAATAAAGAGTGCACCAAAATTAAAGGATTCACATTACACCACCAGAATATTGAGAAGCTCTCGAGTAAGGCGATGGAGGATATAATTGACGGAAATGTACATAAAGTCTTAGTCACAGACAGACAAATAGTACGCGACAAAAATACAAAGAACTTGGTGAACAAAGATGTGACTAAGACTTTTTCATTCAAGTTTGACAAACGTGCTATTCAGACAAATCACGACACACTACCTTGGGGATACTATAAATAGAGTGGCAATCTAACCACAACAACAACAATGGAATTTGCAACAAAACTGAAAACAAGTATTCCTGTACTTAATTTAGACACAAAACCACCAGAAAAACGTAAAGTTCCCATGTTTCCTAATGTAATGCGTGCTGTTATAGCAGGGAGTAGTGGAGCTGGGAAAACTAATGTAGTGTTGACAATACTGCTACACAAAAAACCGCTAACTAACATTTACCTTTGTTGTAAGACTGCTGATCAAGCCAAGTACAAACTGTTGGAGGAATTGGTGGAGGGTCATAATAAAAGTAAGAAAAAGATTGGTTATCATGTGATTACAGATATTGACAATTTACCGCCACCTGAAAAAATAGAAATTAATTCAACTATAATATTTGACGATATATTAACAGAAGACCAAGATCCAATTGCAAACTACTTCTTAAGAGGGCGTCATCGTAGTATTTCCTGTTTCTATTTGACACAGAGTTATACAAAAATACCTAAAAAATCGGGAATTAGAGGAAATATGAATTTCTTAATACTCTTCAAACTGGATGGTGTGAATCTGAGACAAGTGTATTACGAATACATTAGTGGTTTCACAGACTTTGCTACTTTCAAGAAAATGTGTGATTACTGTTGGCGTGAAAAATTCAGTTTCATCACTATTGATCTAGATGATTATACATTCAAGAAGAATTTCGAGTTCAAATTAGTATATAAGGAAGCTCAGTTACCTTCATAGAGTATCATTTGCATCATGGCTGAAGTAACATATGTGAAGTTTGCAGATTTACAAGTTGGTGTTGTTTATACAATTACCAATCACTTCAAATATTACAACAAATTTGGACAACAAACTATCACAATTGACTTGGAGGGTCCGATACGACTTAACTTACCTCAATGGTTTGCGAAGAAACACTTTGATGACGATTTTTTGAAAGACAAGAAGTATTTTTGTTTCAAAGGTATGGAGCAGTGTAAAGGTAATACAGAGTTCTCTTACGCCAAGATAGAATTCCCTTCAGAAAAAGTATAAATACCGAGCGAGATATGAAGAAAGTAACTTAAAAATGGAGAATGTTATTGAGAGCATTGAATTTTACGATTACAGACCACCCATGTCTGAAAAATTTGACACTCCTGGAACAGAATTTCCAATTACAGCGTATAACGAGGATATTGTAACTCAACCGAGTAAAAGTTTACTTGTGCTTAGAGGCCAAATTGAGATTAAAAAAACAGGAGCGCATGTAGAGATTCCGCAAGATGTGAATGTATTTAACTTTGTCACAAATGGGCTTCTACATCTATTCGACCGTATTGATTATTACATAGGCGACAACAAAATAGACTCGATTCGTAAACCAGGTATTTCAACAACAATGAAAGGGCTTGTTTGCTTTGAAAATGACTTGAAGTACAATAATGCAGGATGGAACATTAGTTCTCCAGGTAATCTCATGATAAACAAGAGTGGATATTTTTCTCAAAGTATACCTCTCTCAATAGTGATGGGATTTTTTGAGGATTACAAACGTTTTCTATTTCGTATGCCACAGAAATTGGTCTTCTTCAGGAATACAGGGAACAATAGTAATTGTTTTGTGACTTCTTTAGGAAACGATCATTTAATAAATTTAACTTTAAAAGATATTGTGTGGCGAATGCCTCAAGTAAAATTTAACCTAGAGTATGAGACGAAAGTACGAAATGAAATACTGAAAAATACGAGTTATAATTTAGAATATAGACGCTGGTGGCATCAGAGTATCAGTGGTATTGCGGGTACAGATTATAGTTGGGATATTCCTGTAGCTTATGCGCGTACAAAATACGTTCTTCTAGCTTTCCAGAATGATAGAATTAACAAACAATTGGTTGATACTTCTAAATTTGATTTCATGAATTTGGAAAATGTACAAGTACAGTTGAACAATAATATTGTCTATCCGAGAGAACGTTTAAATTTGAAGCTAGATGAGTACAAGTGTTCCAATCTATATCACATGTTCAAACATTTCAAAGCATCCTATTACGAACTGGATGAAGAAAAAGTAGATCCTCTGTTTACGTATCAGAAATTCCTTAATGATTATCCTATAATTGCTATCGATTGTTCGTATCAACCAGATGTGATTAAGAATACCTTAATTAATATTAGGATAAATTTTGCTTGGCGAGAGAATATTACAGCAAATACTGTAATTCACTGCCTACTCGTAACAGATGATAAAGCAGTATATAATCCCTTGAATACACGCGTTCTCCATTGAAAAAATGGATCCAGAAAGTAAAAGATGTGTTTTCACGTTAATTGTGCTTGGATTTAGGTATGTGTGGAAATTTCTGAGGAGGAAAAAAACTATAAATAGGAGACGAGTAGTTGTCCTTCCATGTCATTATTGCAATGGCGTTCGTCGTAGATTTTCAAGCATTTAAAACGCTATCCAATGAATTCATTCTGAAAGAGCTTGCTATAGTGGGTGTGAATGAAAATATAGTTCATCATTTCTTCATCAAATCTCCATCATTTCAGCCGTGTGGTGAGATGAAAGCACGTGTGAAGTATGTTACAAAATACATTCACAATATCCCGTGGAATTATGGACATGTTGAGAAAGATCAGGCTCTTTCTGTATTGTATGAGCTTACAAGAGGTGCCGATGTAGTGTATGTGAAAGGATCTGAGCGAGTGGAATATTTGAGAAAGTGTATGAATTGGAAAATGAAAATAGTTGACTTGGATAGTATAAAATGCCCTCAGGCTTGTTCATTGTCATCACCTGCACGACTTGAATGTATATTCTGGGGACATTCACAGGGATATCGTTGTGCATTAGAACAGGCTCAAAAGTATAAATGGTGGTTGGTTTCAAGGACAATTCAATGATATGGCTTTCCAAATTTCTATCCATAGTCGACAGTCGGATATTGATCTGATCTATCACGAACCAATACATTTGAGTAGACAGTATGAAGTAGCATTACAAACGTTTGTCACATACAATAGTATACCAAATGTAAGTAATAACCTGCAAAATAATGTCTTTCATATAACATTGGACCATACTCGTACAAGAGAGCAAGAACTTCAAATAGTAGAAATCCCTGATGGTTCTTATGAGATAGATGACATAATAGACATGATAATGAAAGATTATCAGGTACAAGAAGCAGAAATATCTCTAAAATTGAATAAAAATACAATGAAAGTTGAGATAACTTGTAAAAATGCGGGAGTTGATTTTACATTCCCTAATTCTGTAGGCCCGTTATTGGGTTTCTCAAAAAATCGTTACATCATGTCTGGTGAAACAGAAAAGTCAGATAAAGTAGTGGACATAAACCCCATAAACACATTACGCGTGCAATGTAATTTAATAAAATGTAATTTTTACGATCACGCGAAGAATGACAATACAATTTACGAGTTTCCGTTAGATGTGAATCCTGGTGAGAGAATTGTAGAGAGACCAACAAATTTGTTGTATTATGCTATAAATACAGACGCAATTCACGAACTAGCCATCAGAATAACCGATCAGTCGGGAAAATTAATTGATTTCCAAGGTGAACAAGTTACTCTAATACTATTATTTAGACCAGTAAAATGAATAAAGTTCAAAGTTATATCGAAGCATCCAAAGCTTTGCGCGAAGCGTATGATGAATTAAAATATGGAAAATTAACGCGCACCAAACACTTGGCTGAAACTTTTCAACCAATAGTAAAACCATTAGAGACCTTGTCAAAGGAATTGGGTAAGACAACAGATGATCCTCCAAAAATTAAGACTGAGAAAGAGGAAGTTGAAAATGTCATTGGCGAAGTGGCTTTGAAATATTTGACTTATTATTCGGATAAAGATGTGAAAACAGATAAAATATTTGGATTCCACACGCGAAATAAAGAGATGTTCATTGGATCAGAACCTGTTACAATCCGGAATAATGACATATATTTTCCCGATGGTAAAAAGTACAAAGGGACTGAAGGTTTATGGTCATTGCTAACACTTCAGAAACCATCTAATTTTTCTGATGAAGATGTAGATAACTTTGAGGAGATAATATTGAAAACTGATTCATATAGACGTAATAATGATCCTAATGACGATTACATTAAACGTAGTTCAGGGTATAAGTATACAAATTTCATTAAACCAATTTTAGAAAAACATGATATAATACAAACAAAGAAAAAAGGAAAAGGGTTAAAGAAAATTGTGACAAATAACCCAGTGGAATATGTTTACTGGAACTCATTGGACGAATTGCTCGAAAAACTATATATAGCGTACGGTGAAATAAAAGCTGGTAATAAAAATCCGTTATTATATAACGAGATTACAAGTATACTAGAAGAAATACGAGAAATATGACATCCTACATAGAAAAAAGGCGTAATCGCATTGTAAATGATCTTCTCCCAAAACACGGGAAAGGTCTCATAAACAAGATGATAGATTCACTTCCGTTTGAATTACATCTCCCTGGGGGTTACCAGTACGCTGGTCCTGGGACTAATTTAGAGTTGAAATTGGAAAAAGGAGTTAAACCAAAAAATAAACTCGATGAAGCGGCTATGTACCACGACATTGCTTACAGTAAGTCCAAGGATTTGGATAGTAGACATATTGCCGATAAAAAGTTGGAAGAAGACGCTTGGGCTCGTGTGACAGCTCCAGATTCCAGTCTTGGCGAAAAAGCAATGGCCTGGTTGGTCACAAACACTATGAAAGGGAAACGGGCCTTAGGGGCTGGTATAGGCACGTACACTGATTTCCCAGTCAGTATGAATGATAGTGAATGTCAGAAATTGGTGGATGCTGTGGCTAACAAAAAGAAAACAGTTTCCCTTACTGTGAGTAAGAAACGTACAAAAGAATCCATACAATCAGGTCTTTCACTTCCATTAACAAAAACACAGATAAATAAAATTACAAAGGCAAAAAATTCCTCAACAATCAAATTATCAGCTGCGCAACTAAATAAAATAAAAAATGGAGGATTTTTACCAACTGTAGCGTCAGTACTTGGTACAATATACGATAGTTACTCTAATAAAAAAGCCAATGATCGTTTGATTGAGGAAAAAATTCGCCACAATAAAGCGATGGAAGGGAAAGGAATGTACCTGAATAAAAAAACAACAAAAGGTAATGGATTGTATCAGCAGTTATTTCGGAAAAAAAGTACACGCGCTAAGTAATTTTGAAATAAATGATTATGCCGAGAAATTCAAGATACAGTACTGGCGTGGTGTTTTCATGCGTGATACGTTACCTAAAAAACCTTATAAATTTGAAAGAGGTATTGTGAACTTGGATACAAGAAATAATCCCGGAACACATTGGGTAGCGTACTATAAAAAAGGTAATTCAGTCCAGTATTACGATTCATTTGGATGTCAACCACCTCCTGAGCTAATCAAGTATTTTGGTAGTGCGTGTACTATTTCCTACAATAGCGACCAACAACAAAATATTAACGATATAATTTGCGGTCATTTGTGTTTGAAATTCTTAGTTGAAACTATATAAGATGAATAATATTTTATGTAAGCAAGAGAATGAATATCTTTCACCCAAAGGAGTGTACAGAATGCACTTGTTATCAACATTATTGTGAATATAAATTGTATGTAAATGAAGGGGGTCGGGAATCACGACTCCCTTTGAGACTATATAAGTAAGTGCATTGCAGAAAAATAATCATTGTCTTTCGAGATGGCTAATAAAATTGATTCTCTTGGTGGTTTTCGTTGCGTTTACATTCCAGAGAATATTGAATACATTGAAGTAAATCACGAATTAGTATTTCATATTCCAAGTTATACTACTTTTCTTCCCGGACTGACTATAGTTAATTCTGGAATTTTTCCTTTTCCCAACGCGTTTGATAGATTAGATATCCCTACAGCTGTATTTGAATCCTACGAATTAGAACTTTTAGATTTTAGATTGTATGACGTATTTGTTGATAGACCAGGGGAATTAGTTTTCAAGTTTTTGAACACAATAAATCATATATATATCGCGGAAGATCCGATTAACATTTACATAAGATTGAAATAAAAAATGGGTTGTACAGCATCAAAAGATCAGGAAAGTTTCATCATTGATGAAACATGGTATTGTTGTAATAAAAAGTGTTTCAATTTACCAAGGAGTAGAGAAGAAGTGGATGGGATAGCGTGTTATAAATGTGGGAGTTTTTGCAGGTGTAAGAGTTTCATGAAATGGAGGAAGCCAAGGAATTGCACAAAAGAGTAATTAATAAATTCAAGAGACGTAGAATAATTACAAGGGCTATTGATCATATTTGGTGTTCAGACCTATTGATTATGAAAAAATATTCAGAAGAAAATCTGGGTTTCAAGTATATTCTTGTTGTTCTGGACGCACTTAGTAAATTCTTGTGGTTAAAACCATTGAAAAAAAAATCAGCTACTCACGTAGTCCCGGCGTTTGAGAGTATTTTCAAATCATCAAAAAGAATACCAGTATTTCTAACAACCGATAAAGGGACAGAGTACACAAGTAAATCATTTTTAAGGTTTCTTGCGAAGTATAATGTCACCTTATACCATGTTGAGTCAAAAGAAAAATGTTCAATTGCCGAACGTGTAAACCGAACAATTAATGGGAAGTTGAAATTATATTTTGAGGTGAACAAAAATCATAAGTGGGTAAATTTACTACCAAAAATCACAAAAGAATACAATGAAATAGATATTCATCGTACTATAGGTATACAACCTGCCAAGGTAAATAAAAAAAATGAAAAAGAGATTCTATTACGGATGTATCCGTTGGAAAAGTTTTCTTTCAATAAACCTAAACTAAAAATTGGAGATCGAGTCAGACTTTTAAGGTATAAGGATTTGTTTGCAAATAAATATTCAAAAAATTGGACTTCAGAAGTATTTGTTGTGGATAGAGTAAAATTTACAGATCCAATTACGTACATTGTCAGAGACGCAAATAACGAATTAGTCACTGGTGGGTTCTATTACCAGGAATTACAGAAAACTAAATTCTAAAAATATGAAGGGGGTCGGGAATCACGACTCCCTTTGAGACTATATAAGTAAGTGCATTGCAAAAAATAATCATTGTCTTCCGAGACGGCTTACTGAGAACATTGATGATGGAATTGCAAAGTTTTTCATTGCCTAATAACTTGAGCTTTGAGTGTTGGATATTTCAAACACTTGACAAAAAGTTTTGGTTCAAGGCGCGAAATATTACTGCATTTTTAGGTTACTCAAATACACGTGATGCTATCTCTCGTCATGTCAAACCAAAATGGATAAAAACTTGGACTGATTTGGTTAAGGACTGTTTAGATAAAAATCCACCAAATAATTGGCAACCCCATACAGTTTTCATTGCAGAACCAGGTCTCTACACACTAATTGCTCATTCTAAATTACCAATAGCCGATATTTTCAATGATTGGATTTATGAACAGGTTTTACCCTCATTAAGAAAAAAAATTATCAGAGATGAAATAAACAAAATTCTTCCAGATGTCGCAATAAAACCTTGTTCTAAAGAATTACATCATACACTCATCATTCACGAGACTCACGACGATGCTTTTGTACCTCATCTCAAATTTACAAGATGTCAGAATAGAAGCATTGCAAGTACTTTGAAACAGATAAACAAAATTCACCCTAAAGCTAAAGAACGATTCAGATATTCTTCAATACCAAATGGAATAAATGTATTGAACTGTGTAAAAGAATGGCTCCTTCAAAAAAATATACATTACACCGCACGTAATAATGGTCTTTGGCTCTCCTACAGACACGACACCGATAACCTCATACAGTTTGTACACGACATCACAAAATAAATGGAGGGGCAGATTTAAAGTATACAGTTTTTTGTGCAAAATGAAGGGGGTCGGGAATCACGACTCCCTTTTGAGACTATATAAGTGAGTGCACTGCAGAAAAATAATCATTGTCATCATGTTTAAAATTAAATCTCATTCTGTGGGAAATTTCAGATATAATTACGATACATACAAACTAAAAAAAAATAAAAATAAAGTTGTCTTCCACATTCAAGATAATACTATTTTCAAACCAGGAATTAACGAAATACATTCAGGAATATATCCATTCAGAAAACATACCAAAAAATTAAACATCTTCTCCACAATATTAAAATCTCAAGAACTAAACGATTACAACATAATGTTATGCGCTCTATTAATAGATAAACATGGCGAAATTATTTTCGAATTTGATAACCTAAACAACGATCCTTTCATCTCACTAAACCAAACAGAAATTTTCATAACATTAAGAAACGACTAACTCCAAAAAAATATTCTCTCACACTCACGGGATGTCCGGTCTACTCATTTTCAAAAGTGAACTCCAAAAAATATTCTCTCACACACACGGGACGTCCGGTCTACTCATTTTCAAAAGTGGGCCAGACGTCCTTTCCTACTACTCGTATCACTTTACTCGAATTTCCAGTCTTCGGTGGGTGTTTCTTCTATCTTTTTTATTTTCTGAGCTTCGTTTTCCATGCCCACACTACTTTTTTCATCTCCACTTTCATTCTTTTTTTCTTCTTCTCCAATGAGTTCGTCTTCATCTTCTAACTCGGCTGTATACCCGCTGAATGTCTGTTCAATTTCTTCAAGGTGTTTCATATCAAACGAATACGTTCCTCAAGGTTACGGCTATCCATAATAAACGCGAAAGGACGAATACTCCGAAGGGAGAGTGAACAATGCAATTTCCTTCTGAAGGAAAATTTTTCGAGTTTTCTGATGAAGGGGGGATCCCTATATTGAATCACCTTTAGGCTCTCTCATCTCCGAAATTTTCATGTCTAAGTTTGAACTTGACCTCTTTTCCTCGAACCAGGTGTTACCTAATCATATTCACTATTGGCACAGGTACGTTGATGACGTTCTATGTACCTGGACTGGTCCCCCAGATCTCCTTGGTGAGTTTCTGAGGTATCTCAATTCCTGGTACCCTTCCATCAAATTTACGTTGGAAATAGGGGTATTTTCCATTAACTTTTTGGATTTATCGATCTCTATAATAGACGGTATCCATAAGTTTGGAACTTACCCGATGTTTTAGTCCACGGAGGTTCGTTCTGTCCCATTGCTCATTAGATAGCTGCCTTTCACAGCCTAGTTCATAGACTGACTCGTATTCCTTTGAGTCAGTCTGCCTTCAAGAAAGAATTACTCACAATAAAACACCTGGCTAGAGTGAATGAGGTCAATGTCGCCGTTGACGTGACGGTTCGGAGGAAAGTTACGAGGAGCCGTCTTGATTCCATCACCTCCCTCCACCGAGACACGATCCGCGATCGTGTCTAGGCTGAAGGAGCCCATACCCGTTGATGAGAGGAGTGGTGTTTATAAGTTGGAATTTGGGGATTGTAGAGGCTTTTATATTGGTGAGACCAGCCACCAAATGAAAGTTGCTGAGCATCTGAAGTCTTGGAAGAAGGGACACTTAGGGGAGTCAGCTTTTGCTGATCATTTAATAAACAGTGGCCACAGCTTCCGCGAGGGATCCGAAAAGCTCCTCCATAAGGAGTTTTCTTACCGTGAGCGCATTGCCCTCGAGCATATAGAGATAATGCGTCATCTCAACACCGACGGAATCACTGTACTCAACTCGTACATTCCTGAAGATGGCCTGATTGAACTGGTTTATGATTCACACCGCGATTTCTCGTATGGCCAATCTTAATACCTTGTTTTTCGCTTCTGTTCGTCAGTTGCTTTCAGTTCAGGCTTGATGACGGTTTATTAACCGAAAGCGCTCGTCGGCTTATATTTTTTCTGCGGTTTGCATTGTTTACTCTCCCTTCGGAGTATTCGACCTTCGCGTGTTTCATATCCTCTATTTTTATTATGCGGGTATTTTCGTCCTCGCGAATCAAAATTTGACCTCGCTGGGCCATACGAACTTCACGAAACCTGTTACCTTCAGTTTTTCTTTCGCTGCCGATAACAAATCCTTAGTTTCATTTGTTAGATGTTCGCTGCAAAATATACGTCCTCCCGATTTGTGTCCGCGACGTCGCTGCACTTCAACTGTTTTTTTCTTCCTTCCTTTATCATTTGCGTCTTCTTATCGCGATTGTTCAACTTCACAATAATAGCTGGTGCTTCCCCTTTGTTTGACAGCTGGTGTACCGCGCATATATCATACTCGTATACAGCTTCACATTCAACCTCTCTGCCAATTTGGTCACCTTAATTCTTAAATTTTCCTTCGCCTCTCGTTGCAAGCCCGTGATTATCAAATCATTGTTTCTTCTACTGTATTGCTCCGATTCGTTGTGACATTGTGTAATTATGTCTCTCTCTTCTTCCAGATTTGCAATACGGTTTTTCAAATCTTCGTTTTCTTTTTTCAATTCCGATAAACTGTCGATTTTCTTGACACTTTCCTTATTTCCTCGCACATCGTTTATTAGTCTATCGAATTTTTCCTTGAATTCGTCCGACTGCATAGTATCTAAAATACACCGTAGGTGAAACACTAGGACTGAAATAGCACAATTCACACGCGATTCTTTTTGTCCGGTAAAAACTTGACTTAGGCACTTAAGTTCAACACATAAATGCACGCGTAAACTCAGCGGCTTATCTTACCAAAACTCACTCCATTCTTTTTCAAAATTAATTTCATTTTCCAACTTTTGGTCACATATTCTCCCTCCTCTCGAGAGATGTGATTGCTCAAATCTCGTAAGCTGATTTTAACATCATTAAGGTCTATAATTATTACCGAATATTAGAGGAAAGGAAGAGAATTAAAAGAAATCTAGATATGACTTGAGTAAATTTGAGCCGAAGTACAGACTTCAAGAATGTTGAATGAAGGTAGGAAAATTTTCGAAGAGAAAACCTGTCGGGAACTGCAGATATAGAACAAGAAAGTGGAAGCCAAGGAGAAGATGAGAGTACATATTAAGTAAGAATGGTTTTTTTGTGACAATAGGACCGGACCAAAGAAATGGTGTTTCTTTCATTGTTCTATATTTTTTGAGGGTTTGGTTATTCGAAAATATACGCCAGAAGCGAGGATGAGCTAGAATGATAGTATCATGTTCATTAATTGACTTTTTCTTTGGCAAATCAAACGAAATTTTTCCAATCACCTTGTTAGAAATTCATATGCTTGAAAACGTGAAAGAATTTTTGTGCAGAGAAGTATGCGAAATTATACGTAAAAAGTCTTCTTCAAAACTTTTTACCTACCTCTTGTATTAATTATGCACAGTTTCGTCATTATGTTTCAAGAAATTATACCGTTTCTCATTCTTAGGCTAATGTAGAACATGATTGCATGCCTGTAAAGGGTGTATTACAAGTTCAGAACGAGAGCCTTGGGCTACAATTAACAGCATAAAAAACTATAATGAGTTGACGACGCGACTTGATCGAGTCTCTTTCTTCTTTCCTATAATCGTTGAATGCAGTACGGTGTCTGGTTTTTCTTGTGGTTCTTTTATCAGCTTTGCGTCATTCTGATGTGATTTTTTCCTATTACATTTTAATTGTATTACATCACGTGCATCGTCGCTTCTTATTCTTGATTCATTCTTAAAATGCCTGACTGTATAGATATATCGACTTCCTACTTTCGACTGGAGTGTATAACCACGTAAATAAAGGTCGTACAAGATGTTAATTCATTCACGAATACAATTCACCGTTGAAGGAAATGTAAAATTTTCCTCAACTTTGTATTACCCCGGAACTGAATTTCGAATACACATAATGACGGAACTTTGAACTCGATACTGATGTGAAAGTCTTTTACTTTGTATTTGTTCTATTGCATGCAATAAGCTGTCATACATGGTTTTGTCTGCAAGTTTTCTGGACTAATTTTGGGCTGTTTCATCGAGTGAGAGAAGACTCATTGAATATAATGTACACATAGGTACACTTAGTAAAAGGTTTACCTGATTCTTTTTGTGCATTGAATAATGTAAATCTTTGGGGTGGTGGGGATTGATGATTTTTACTGCAGGATTCTTAGTTAAGAGGGAAAAGACTGATTTTTCATAATAACAAAAAAAACATTGGTTTTTGTTTTTTTCGAATTTTTCAATTAAGAAATCTAGGCGTCAATTTCGGAAAATATCGAATCAATTTAATAGATACTGAAATATACTATGAAACTGTTTGAAGTTGTGTCTGCGTTTATTTTGTAAATATTGACGAAATAGTTCATGAATTATCCTTAATTTAGAAGGAAAATTAAAGCGGGAGAACTGAAGTGGCATATTTTCGGGGGTTGGAGGAAATCCCTTCCAGAAGACTCCCTAGAACTTGTACACTCATCACTTTTCAACTGCTCATAGGATTTTTTTTTGCCCAATGGAAATTTTGTCTTTGAAAATTTTCGGACCCGCTCAGAGAGAATCTCTAGAGGCGCCATTGGATAGAAGCGACAAGTATTGTTCGTTACAAAGATCGCGAAAAGTATAGGAATTGGAGAAAAGGACAGAAGTAGATATATCACCTTGTTGTTTCAAACTAATCGCAGAGTGATGGATTATTAAACGAATCCGTTCCTTCAAGTTACGGCTATCCATAATAAACGCGAAAGACGAATACTCCGACGTATTGCTTTCATTTCAGGCTTAAAGATGGTTTATTAACCGAAAGCGCTCGTCGTTTTTTCTGCGGTTTGCATGCTGTTGTAAAAGTTGGGCCCAGATCCCCTGCAGAGTTGGATTTCCTAAGAAATTTCTAATAGAACCGCCATTTTCGTAATTACCGAGCCGAAAGGGGAATGGGTCTAACCACAACAATAAGAAAGGGGGGTGCGTGGATCTAATTTTACATGCAATGCGCAGTGGAATAAATATTCATCAAGTACCGAACAAACAATGTATTATCGAACAAACAATATATTATCGTATAATGAGGAAACATATAGGATCTCGCAAATAATAATGCTTCTTGTGGCGCACGGCGCTTCTATTTCTTACCTGTGGACAAAGAGAAACGTCCATCAGTACAGTTAGTAATTATAACCGCCGCCGTAAGAGACCTACAGAATGAGACCAAAGTAAAGCTCAAAAGTGCTACCGTTTCTTAACCGACCGACCGAGATATAAAGTGAGACAGATCTTATGCAAAGAAACCGCCTAACCGACCTAACCGACCGTCCGAGAAAGAAGATGTAAAATCCACGGAAAAATCCGTAACCGCCGATCTGTAATAAATAATAATTGACTAACCTCCATAACTGGCAATGTCTCCGGCATCTTCAAATCAACGAAAAAATATTAAAATTAAACTTGAACTGATCGAGCACGCAAGTAAAAAATTCGAGTACAAGAAACGTCCGTTCGTATCGCTTGACATTGGGAAACAAGTATGCTGATCCTTCCTAAGGAAAAGGGTGCAGTTAGGGACCGTTTTTACCTGAGAGCAGGTATCCCGTTGAAGCCTGCTCGAAACCTGATCCACCTCCCGCTGATACTTGTTTGCCAAGTCGAACATTTTCGACACATGCTTTACTCCACGTCGGAGTATTCGTCTTTCGCGTTTATGATGGATTATTGTTAGGAAAGTAATTTGGAGAGCAGAAATTTAGCGTGAGTAATAAGTTGTAGAGGCATTGCAGCGATGAAAGCAAATGGGAAAAACGATGAGATGTGAATCATCGAATTGATGCAAATAACGCTATTGAATGCGCAGCTTTGATTTACATTGTCGAAAGTAGGTACAACATTATTGAAAAAATCTTTCGTCTTTTACCTTTCCCTCTTTTTTTCTCTCCTTTGGAAAACTTGCGAATCCATTTTCGGCATGAGAGGAACACGAATAAGATTGAACGAATTTTGGAGCATAATAATTTCGCTACAAGGACCAAACTGAAGAGGGTTGGTGAACCAATGATAATAGAACTTCCGAACGTTTATGTTGCTTATGCTACAAATTTCTATTGCTTTCAATTTTCGCTGCTATCAATTTTCCTGCGATGAATTTTCTGGACACCGAGACATGGAAGTTACACTTTTATTACGGGTTCATGTATCTAATAAATCACTGTCTGGTTGCTTGCCTTCCCGTGAATTTTATCATAAATTCTGATGTACATATTATAATGGAAATAATGGTCAGCAGTCGTATTCGAAAAACTTAGTACGAACTAGCGATGAAATGGTGTACGAGCAACTGAACGAAAAATTCAATTTAAATGCAAAATAAAAGGCTATTCTCGTACGCAGCTATGCTATTCGGTATTAATTTAGAGGATAGCGTTTTTTGAAAACGAAATAATACTAGGTACTTTTCTAAATGCGATTTGTAGAAATTTAAAGGACTTGACGCAAATAAGTACGAATTTCTTTTTTGCGTTGCAGAAAAATATTTGTTTCATCTCATCGTGCTGTACGCAGCCAGACTTGCTCGAGACATTTTTAATTTCTACGTAGCTTGTAGGCACCTAAAAATATGTTTGAGTATAGACGGATATTATTTACGCGTATCCACGTAATTATCTGGTTTTCTTTCTCCTATTTGAAAACAATACAATGACATTCGGCGGTCTTGTGAATAGCTTATAATATTATTTCGATTCATGAAATTTGCCGAACGCTCGCGTAAAATATTTGTACTTAGATTCGTAAAATTCATCGAAAAGTTTCCGCTCGATAGATTACGATAGAAAGCAAACTATTAAATCGAAGAAAAAAAAAGATTTCTTGAACGGCGTACTTCTAAATTTATGTCTAGTGTGTGATCCAGCGAATGATTTTCTATTGTAGTTTCGTAGTTTGTGTTTGAGTGTTTGAATAATTGTGCATTATTTCTATACTTATGCTTTCAACAAACATTATCGCACTCGAAAACGTATTGTTTCTTCGTGGTTCGCTTGTTCGTTTGTAGATTACCTATCATTTTCTTTAAATTGTGCAAGATTGTTGTTTCCTCTTCTTTTCATCCTCAGCAATATGTGCAGGTAGACAGAGTAGCTCTCGAGTCTCATCCTCCGAGCTTTTTTCGCCTCGCCCCATTCGACAATTTGAGCTTGCGGCGACTGAAAGAAGAAAGAAATCGAGAGAGAAAATTCCGAGTTGGAATCTTGGAGTATATATATATATATATATATATATATTGAGAATTCTTTGTTCCATGTTTTACGACACATAAATCACAAAATTCACGAAACGCAAAGGTTATTAGAGTCGTAATTTAAAAATTTTTATTGAGCAAGCGATTTCGAATGAATATCCATCAACGGGCAAGAATATACTGACCGAAGTGAGTAAACCCGTAAAGATATAAATCGCAACAGATTACATCATAATCATTCGAATAATTTCTTATAAACTGTATCAGCGAAGTATGAAGTAGGGATTTTCTCATTTACCATAGGTGAGTAATTATAAACTGATTTGATAATTTTTGTAGACCCCAGTGCGATACATTTATATTTACAACTCCTCATGTATAAGAGAGGCGGGTATTTTTAGGTATAGGAAAAGGATGTCGAGATATACCAAAAGATGGGCAGCAAAATTAGATAGATCGAGTTGACGCGAAGTTCGCGCGTACCTATGCTCATTGAGTCTCGTTTTTAAGGGCCGACCTGTTTACCCAATATCAGAGAAAGGACATTTATCGTATTTAGTTTTGTAAACACCACACTTTTCATTTGAGGTAATCGGGTCCTCAAGCTGACCAAGGTGGTTTCTAAGGGTGTTTACGTTGTAGAAAGCTGGTCTCAAATGTGTTAGTTTTAGTAAACGAGAGAGGAGAAAGGAAAGCTTACCGAGGCAAGGGAGACGGATCCATTTTGACATGTTTCATGTCTTTTGTCTCACCATACCCCGATTTGAAAAGTCGCGAGTACCCCCCTTCCCCCCCCCCCGTCAAGAGAGACCGTGCACGTGCAAATCTCTGCCCGATACGTGATTCAGAAATTTACGAGTACACCCCGCGTGCGCGTGGACGTGCAAATGTATACCTGTGGGATAGCTCAAAATATTTCTCATACCATTCTTATACAACAGCAAGAACGGGGGACGAGAGCCCAATATATTTTATGTCAGACTTATGCTAAACCGAATCGGGGACCAAAAAAGAGGGTGAACGAGTGGAGCGAGTGAGCCCCAAGAAAGGCGATACCTCAAAATATTTCTCATGCAAGACTTATACGACGCCAAGAAAGGTAAGGGGGCAAACGAGTAATATCTCACGAACACTTGACCTAGTAGAAGCCTAGACTAAGATATTTCAAGATGACTGATAAAATATGAGAGACATGAAACATGATCTTCATTTATTTGGCTATGCCAAAAAATTTAAGCCTGGGCCGAAGTTGTCTCAGTATTTTTAAATACCTACAAAATCAAGCGATATTATTTCGCTTTTCAGATTCGTGTCTCTTGAGTGAGTAGTAGTGGCATTAAGAGTTCTATAGATACTATATTCCTATGAATTTATTTATCAATGTTCAACTTGACATGATTGGTCTTCGCTATGAGCTTAATAGTGTCCACTTCTTTTTGGACGGCTTGAGGTTTGAGAGGGATAGAAACTAACCTATGAATTATATTGAGATAGTGGATTTGTTCATGTGAGGGGTGCTAAGAAGAGCCATCTACAGTTATGTCAGTACAGGTAGGCTTCCTAAAAATTTCAAATATGTGTTTGCCTTCATTTAGGGTGGTGGAGAGGTCTAGAAAGTTAATGGATTTTCCACCGACCTCGAGCGTGAATCTGATGGAGAGATATAGAGAATTGATGAAAAGAAGAAATTCCTGAAGTTGTTCCAATGAGCCTGTCCATAGACATAGAACATCGTGCATACACTGTGAAGTGAATAACTTAGATCTTCTTCAACCATATTCATAAACATTTTGGAAACCCGTGGAGCCAATGGTGAGCCTATAGGAAGACCATCTTCAAATTGATACATTTTTTTTTGAACTTGCAGATATAGGAGAAGAGACACGTTTTTAGGAGCGAAATGAATTCCTCGCAGGGGGCGAAATAGTTGCCTCATCTAGTACTTTATCAATACTTTCGAGGGTGCGAGCCAAAGAAACATTTGTAAATAAACCAGAGACATCAAATGAAACCAATGTAGAGTCAGAAGGGGGGGGGGGGACAAAGTCCTTGATTTTTCCAATCAATTCTGTAGAATTCTTGACTGAAAATTTTGACACAAAGTCCGGACTCCACTAAAACCACAGGTTCAAATATTTCGCCAGTTTATATCTGGGGGAGAAAAGAGACTATGTATTACGGAATAAATTGGAAAAATCGAGGACTTTAGATGTATAGACGATGTTATGTGTCTATGGACAGGCGGTTATGCGCAAAGAACCTGTTCTACGGATCAAATTAGTTTTGGAATTGATGATTTACAGTAAATTGAAATTAAAATCTTTCGAAGTTTAAATTTTTCCGAATTCCTTCTATCGTGATGTAAAATACTGTATTAGCTTGAAAATCAGAATTTTTCGACTATCGAGCCATATTATATAATAAGAAAGAAACTTTGAGGAATTTCGACTTTCGATCCTGTGACATCTCGATCTGATGACGTCATAGGTCAATTTTCTCCGGATACCGGACGGTGAACGGCGGAACACCAAAACTTTCGAAAGACCCCCCATAGAACAGGTTGTCTATGTATTCTACTTTTAAAGCAATTTTTGTTCAGCCAGATGAAGATTGATAACGAAATTGATTGGAGCGAGGGTTACGCCGGTCTCCTGCAGCCAAATTCAAGTGTGATTCTGAAAGTTGAGTATATTATAAGAGTGATCAAATATTTGTATGTCCTTCCTCATTGATCATCCACCCATTGTAGTAAGAGTGAAATATATTAATCTACTGACTTACCGTGTCCTATATTCAGGGTAGAGGGAGCATGAAGTGGGCATTGTCATCCTTTTTATTTGTACTTTCGATGTAAATCTACAAACATTTTACGAGACTTCAACATCATTCTCATATGAAATTTTGCGAGAAATATTTTTTTCTTGTAAATTTTCTCTTGCGTCTATACATTTGCTAGATTGTATTTTTTGGGGGGTATACCGGGTGACATCAAATGGTGTTACTACTTTCCCGTAAGAGCTAATGAAAAATTGGGTTCCCGGAAAACGTGTGCATAAATTTCGACAAGGTATGTAGAGAAGAGAGTCTTGGAAAAAGTTGGAGTCATCGCGAATTATTGGAAAAATGGATTTTCGAGGTATATTGCATCATCGGGTGGACGACGCACCAATGATGTGGCTCGAAACCTTAAGTATGCTCAGTACAAAGACATTATGGGTGAGAGAAAAACATTTGGAATTATATCCACCTCAAAACCTAGATTGACTGGAACAGTTTCAAAGTTCTTTATTCCACTGCGATAGTGTACGCCTTTTTGATGTTGATGATGTCCGCCGTATGAATTACAAGAGTCAAGTGTAAAATCGTTTAGCATAATTTCGGACTTTTTCTCTCCTTCGTTCCTACAAAATAAAGAATTTAACGTCTCTAATTAGCTTAAGAGGAAAATGAAATGGAAATTTCGACGTCGACGTATAATGAATGACCTACGCAAAATATAACGGTATCGTTATAGTACAAATATTTGAACTGCCAGCTCGCGCGTATTCACTGAGTATTCAAATGAGTTTATGACCCGATACGTTGCGTAACAATTTTCCTATCCTCATACATTCCAGTGGGACAACCGGGTGTATATACTTGGTTGAAGAGAGTTAGAGTACTCAAGGTGAAAGAGCTTCATCGTTTCGTCACAGTAAAAGAGATGTTTGGTACGATATGATGTATGATGGGTTTCCACTGTTATTAGTTTGACTCGTCATTTGATAAAAAATTGGGAGAAAAAATTTCATGAATAGAAATATACACGCACCTATACTGCAAAGCTTCGTACAGTAAATTCTGTACTATTTTTTTTGTTCTCCGTTATTTTTGAGTTGATGTGCATGCGCTAACTATAGTATTTTATCTTACTTTATCTTTTTTCTCTCTTTTCTCTCCTTCAGTATTGATGCACAGTCTGTAATTAGGATTATATCCGTTCAAAGCAATCACTGTTCGTTTTGTAAACAGACAATAAGGGTTCCTCGTTTAGGGCGTCAAAATATAAAACCGCAACTTTATATTTTAATCCTCAGTTAATTTAGCTTACGAGAGTGACTGCGACTCAAATTTCAATTTATAAGATGACAGCGCCCTATTTGGTTAAATGCAAAACTAACAAGCTAATTTAATATTGTTCTTATAGCTTGACATCTCGTATAATACTCACAATCGCTAGATTTGGAAATATATCGATTCTGATACGCATTTCTTTCAATTCCCTTCTGCATCCTACCGCTAGGTATACAAACTGCTTCAAAATTTCATTCGTTATTTTGTATTGCGCGCAATAACTAATAATTTCAGCATTGATTATTGTTTATTGTCGGGCAATCCGGTTTTACACGTATTGTTCGTTTGTCAGTTTTAGAACTCGGGCCACTCGACTCAAGATCAGTAGAATTTATTCTACTGATCTTGCACTCGACTAACGAGACTTAGGGTTGGGCTGATGTCGTTTATTGTATTAATTATAATTTTATTTTTCATGGATTCACACAAGAAAAGAGAAAATCTCTTTCGCTTTACTTCCAGAGGACAAGAATATATTTACGACGCGTTTCGAACGACCAGCGTTCTTCTTCCCTCCTCAAAAACTCGGGTGTTATTTAATTGTGTTCCTCGTTCTGATTGCGCGGGGATTTAGGCCTACTCGTAGGTTGGTGAAACTGAGCAATATTTATCGAACAGATTGAACTCACATGAATTTGATTAAAGCATCAAAATGAAAATACTGTTCTGGCCTGTTATGCTAAGAATAACGGTCATCATAATATGAATTTTGGTAAGGTATCTATCATAATATAGCTACAGAAGAGATCAGTAAGAGGAGGAAAATACGCGAAGTAATTGAAATTGTGAAAGAAAGGAATTCGATCAACTTTAGAAGTGACAGTGGTGAATTACGAACTTTTTACTCTTATCTCTTTGACGAGTAATCTGCTTGTTTTTTCAGGACGTCAGCTTTTATATCTTCTCTTCGTTTTACTTAGTGTTTAGTTTTGTGTACTTGAAGAAGAACGCTGATCGTTCGAAACGCGTCGTAAATATATTCTTGTACTGTGGAAGTTGAGCGAAAAAAATGTTCTCTTTTCGTTTATTGTATTTACAGATCGACAATAGTTCGGTGTTCTTCAGGTGTATGACTTCCGCATTCCTGATTGTAAATTCAATTTAATAGCATACGAGGGCGGGTAGTTCAATTCAAAGTAAGCTGGAAATAATGTTCAAGCAACCCTAAGAAAAAGGGGAAAAAGAAAAACGAAGTCCATTGTTCATGTACATAAAAATCTTGTGTATGAATATTTATTTTTTTCCATGTGTCATATTAGTCAAAGCAGTCCATTTTTGTGGCCGGCCCTATTCTCCCTTCATAACTTGTATTGGCAAAGACATTTATTTACTTGCTATTCTCAATTATTGTGAGAAAATATTTCTTACCATGCCTGGTTGGAGAGCCAAATCCGATCAATCAGGATACATATTGGAAAAATTTGTCATTATCTGACTTTCTTCAGACGATGTTCTTATTCTAACGTGCAATTCTCGAGTTTAGTTAACGCTTCTTCAAGGTAGACGTTATATTGAATTCGAAATTTCAAAAAAAGGAATTCGCTTTTAATTTTGGATTTGTCGTTCTTAATTTGCATGGTGCCAGACTTCTTCATCTTACAAAAATTATCCCCGTATACTGATTTTTTTTCTTGTCAAGTAGAAGCAGACATTGGTGTGGTTAAGGGATGGTTAGAAACGCGCGTTACCATTTGCGCGTAGAAATATGATTTTTGAGCTAGGGACCCAGCTGGGTCAGGATTAGGTTAACTCGCTGTGGTTATTATTTGGCTTGAACAGTTTCACGATATGCATGAAAAGTTGTACTGATCTAACAAGAAACCATCATCGAGATAGCCCTTCAATGGCAATGATATTTCGTCGCCTCAAGCAGATAAATAAATCTTGAAATTTGTGAACTAATTTTACTTTTGACGAACCAGCTCGAGGTGAACGACATTAGACGAAAATGATGAACTGTTCATCGAAACCTTGGAAATGCGGCGTTCTGTTTCGCTTAGCAGCGATAAAATTTTTTGCGATAGTCGTAAAACTAGCATCGTAGTATACTTACTCGCACTAGGAGATGCGATAATGCGGGAGAACGGCCGAATGAGTAGAGGAAGATTGTATTAATTCTACTTTACTCGTATTTTTATCAACGCGATGATTCGTTCTCGATGGAGGAGGAACAGGAAAATGAGAGAAGGAAACATTTCAATTTATATTATAGGTACCTACTCGAAATACGTATTACTCTCTACTTGTTTCTATATCTAAATTTGTATCGATCGATAACAACCGTAATCACCTGTCGACAGTCGCTCGCCTCTACGGATACATTGGTATAGTTTGGGCTAACGGTTACTGAATAAAAGTACTCGTACGATTTGCGCCCCGGACAACTCTTATTCTTTCTCGGTTACACGCGCGGTCACGAGTGCAACAGAGCATATATATATATATATATATATATACGTTTAATTTGTTCAATGCCAAATTCTCTCGTTCATTTCGCATTCGTACAGCTATAAATTTGAATCGTACGTATTCTTATAATTATAATTATTGTAATCTTCATGCTTTTTTGTTAATTCACACGAAAGTTGACGCGCTACCAAAGTGTATTTTCACTTCTTTTCACGGTGCGAGTTGAAGAAAAACACGACAAACCATCGAAAAGAGTCATTGTAACTTTATCAATGAAAGAGAGGATATTTTATTTTCGTCTTCTCACCGTGCGCTGTGGTAAAAATATTGTTGCCGACGATCTCGTTCATAAAAAGTAAAATCAATCTTTTCAAATTTATCATATAATTAATTGGAAGCTGAATATAATTATTCATCATTTTTATTTCCCCCACCCCTTCACTTATCCAAAGTCATACATTCCACCCCCTATGGACTGTTCCACGGGTTTTGTATACAAAGAGATTCCAGATTCGTGTTATCAGTCTGAAATCTTGAGAAAATTCGGAAGAGTTGGATTTGGAGCAGAAAAAAAATTAATTTACAGTAATGAGTTCCTTGTGGTAGCTAGTAGACGAGAGGCTACAAAGCGAATAAAGCGAATGAGACCTGGGTGCTCCGAGGTAGGTGAGAAGGTTTTCTTCATGCATCGACTTTCTGTCACGGAGGTTCGCCAGAAAACTAGTTCCTCTCGTTTTGTTCTTTCTCCCCAAAATCATGCCAACTTTTAAATATTTTGGTACAACATAAATAACTTCTGAAATCGGCTATTGAAGAAAGTCTTGTATCTGAAGTTTTCGAAGAAGAAAGAAATATTTTCATTGCCAAAAACCGCTGACTGGGAATCGGCAATCGTAGCAATTGTATTTTTACTTCTAACAAATGAAACCCGCAAGAAAACGTGGAAATCTTATTTTGAACCGTTCTCGGAACCTTGAAGATCTGAAATATTTTGTTTAGAAGAATCAGACCATAAAAATCCAGAACTATTTACAAACAGTTGGAACCAGAACTAAACCGGAAATGTTTTGAAATACGGTGAAAGTTTTGAGTTCTGATGTTTGTAATATGATAGATTTATTCATGAAAATGATTGAAGAGTTTTCTAAATAGGATGGTTTGATAAAAAAATATCAGTTTTGGAAATTTTCAGCTAATTGCATATTCTTAACAAAACATTTTCGTGATGACTAGAGAACATATTTTAGGTTGAAAAGGGGTTTTTCAATTGTACAAATCTACTTTATTAGTTGCTTTTACAAGAGTACTTTCGGGTGTTATCCCATCATCAGTTGTGTCGCAACTCTTGTAAAAGCAACTAATAAAGTAGATTTGTACAATTGAAAAACCCTTTTTCAATATTAGTGCTCTACTTACACCTCACTCACTCATTATGAGTTCCGATAATATTTTAGGTTCTAAAAAATTTAAAATTCGGCCTCAATGGGATACTAATCCGGCATCTAAAAAATGAAGCGCAATATGAAAGCGGAAAATATATCTGTGTACGTATCCATGATGAACGATATTAAAAGAAGAAGATGAAGAAGAAAAAAAATTTCTTTTGAAAATTGATGAATTTCGGCATTTATTCCATTCTCGGCACTATTCGGTACGATTAAATTTCAATTCCATACCTCGTATCTCCAATTCGTACTCATATACTTTATCAGCACTTGAATACCTCTTAAGAAAATGGTTAGGCAAAAGCCGAGGAATCCGTTTGCGCTAGTGATGAATTTGGGAGACTTTCAAAAGCCATATTATTTGACTTTTTTGTTCGAAAGATTGTGAATAGATAAAAATATCTTGTCATCTTACTTCGTGTGAGCATTTGATGATGATGTATCAAATGTTTCTATTATAATATATTTAAATCTGAATTTTACATTCTAAAAACTTCCTTAAAAAGTATATAACTATACTCTACAATACATATCTGTCGACTACTGTAAAAATTAACATTACCTTCGTTTTTGACTTTTATTCAAAAAGGAATTTTGATTTAAGATCTAGCCGAGGATCGCGCTTACCATATGCGACCTTTCTTTTCTTTGAACCGCACATTCTGAACTGTTAGAAACATGTCCTCACCTTATGCGAGACGGTCCTTCTCAGTCTCTTTGTTACCCAGGAAAATCATATGAATTCTTAACTATCGCGAATCAACTTGGATTGAATCTCTCTTATTGATCTAGGATATATCAACTATATAGTAGGCCTACATAATGAAATTCCCATTATAAAAACCGCGATCACTGTCTCGGAAATAAGTTATTAACCGCCAATTCTCGCTAGTGAAAGGAAGGTCTTCGACAAATTGAGCTCGTGTCTGTACAGTTACTCTCAAATTCGCGAGAAAACTTGTACGGAAGAATGATATTGATTGAATTTGCTTTCGTACCACTTTAAGTATGCAATTTTATCATTTTACCAGTCTTGAATCACCATTTCCTCCGGTGCAAATTACTTTTCGAATTAAAGGAGGCTATATCATAACTGCATGTCGTGAGGTACTCTATAATGGCTGGCTCAATTTACGCACGTTGTGTGGGTGATTGTGTAAGATTGCCTTAGGTTGATTGACTGAACTGCCATCGAAATGCACTTTTAATACCAATGAAACTTGACATGTTAATATTAGCAGAAAACTAACAAGATTATTCGGAGACGAATAAATGCGACTGACTGGTGGTCTCTAATTGTTCGACCTCCGTTTAATTATCGGATTCTACATTCGTTGATTGACTAGCTGTTTAACACAAATATGATTTCGTTTGTTTGTATAGGGATTATCATATTCGATTGAAGAACGTCAGAAATTGGGCGTTTTAGGTTTACTCCCACCTGCCGAAAGAAAACCTGAACAGGAAATCGCCAGATGTAAAGCGAATCTAGATCGCCTGAAGGAGCCGCTTGATAAATACGTTTTCTTAGCTAATTTACAAGTAAGTTACCATGTGCAAGAAAATTTTGGGTTAGCCTTCAGGGCATCATACGGTAAGGTCAAAATATGTTCTAATTGTAATTTTTGCAAAATATGTTTTCCCTTGTTCAATATTATTACAACAATGGTGGAAAACTCATTTTTAAAGAAAAGAAAATTTTCTATAATAATTACAACAAAGAGAATGTACCCGAACATTTTGACGTATTTCACATTTTGCTTGCTAAACCCTTGGCCTGTTCGTTAATAACGGTCCAGACGTGAAATTTGTATCAGTGTAGCATACTGTATGCAAGATGATGAGAACGGGTAAATCAGTTGGTCTAACATTCAGTAAACTAGATTTATGCTAGGCTGCGAGTAAGTCTGTGAGTTAGTCAGCCCAACATTCACTATACTAGGCCTTGCCATCGTAGGGACTGGGAAAAATATTGAGTTCTGAGCCAATATATAACCTAGTATACAAATTCAAATTTTATTTTTACAATTCACCGCATATAAATTCATTAATACCGAGCGCTTTCGACTAACGTCATCTTCCGGGTGGACAAAAAGCAACTGGCTCATAAAAGATAAAACATACTCGTATGAACGAGTAAATGATGAACCAAATAAATCATGAATAATAAACACGGTAGTAAAAACTGCAGTAATAGAAAAGAACTTACAAAAGGGAGGGAAAGGAACGTAATGAAATAATAATTAGAATTAGAATGAAATAAATTAAAATTAAAATTAAATTAAAATTAAGGAATAAAAGTCAAGGAACGAGAAAAAATAAACTAAGGTAAACTCAAAGGAGGACGAAGTCAAAGGGTAAAGAAAACTTAAAATTCAGAGGAAATAAAACGTCGAACGAAACTGGGGGAGGGTCATAAAATAGAAATCTAAATCATAAACAAAAGAAATTAAATAAATGAAGGGACAAAGTCAAAAAATTCAAAATCATAAAGGTCAAAAAATGAGTTAATAAATAAATAAAAAGTCAAATCATTCTGTTTGATCTTCGGGGAGAGGAGGAGGAGGAGGGGATAAAGATGATCGATAACACCTCGACTAGGACAAGAGTACCTAATTGAGAACATTGAACCCGCGATTTTTACAGCGAATACTCTCTAACGATTCGAAAGCTAAGCGTTTCCTGTGTGATTTCTCCAAATGTAAAATCTTCTCTGATCCTCTTTGGAAGGTGTGTTTCTCTTCAATTAAATGTTTGGCGAATGTAGAGTCCTTAGGATATTTTCCTTTCTCAACTGAGTCCAGATGTTCCCCTATTCTAATCTTGAATTGTCGACTTGTTTCTCCTATATATACCGCTTCACAATCATGGCACGGTAAGCAATAGACTCCACTTCGCTCCATGAGTGGTACTGGGTCTTTCTGTTTGCTAAGTAACGACTTAATGTTGTTGATGGTGTAAAATGCGGGTTCTAGATTGTGTGTCCTAAGGATTTTCCTACGCTATGAGGAGATTGATGTCCCTAAGAATGGTACCCTGATCCATCTTTTCTTCTTTTCTTTCCTTTCCCTTGGTAAAGACGTGGTAGAATCAAGAGCTTTCCTTCGAATTTTACGTTTTATCAGAGCATCAACGTCCAAGGAATCTCGATAATTTACTCTTGCAAGATAACGAATGATGGAAACCTCTTTTTCCTACTCCACAGGGCTGAGAGGAAAATCCTTCTTTATGAGCCAGTTGCTTTTTGTCCACCCGGAAGATGACGTTAGTCGAAAGCGCTCGGTATTAATGAATTTATATGCGGTGAATTGTAAAAATAAAATTTGAATTTGTCGTAATGAGCCGTAATTTTATAGAGAAACGTGTTTTAGACCTATCATACCTTTGATAGGGAGTTTCCTACGAGCCTACGAGCTAGTCTAAGATTTCAACCCGTTGAAAACGCCATCAGGTAGGTGTGGCCTGGGCTTACTTTTCAGACTATAATCAAGTCATTCCAAATACCCAGGACAGCTGGTAAGAAGACAAAAAACGTGATATCTATTTATTTGACTCACCTTTTCTTTTTTTATTTACGAGCTTTTCAACTTCGATTTTCTGGTAAAAGTTCTGATGGTAAGTAGGAGTGGTTTAAGGGAGTTTCGTGACAGTTACAGAAATATTGAAGTTATGGACAGGTAGGTGACTCACACGGGTTAAGATTCTTGGCCGCAGTACAAGCAAATGCAGGGAAGAAGAAAGTGTGTCGGATATGACGTATAAATTTGAGTCGATGCTCTTCAATTTGGGCTCCATAGTTTGGCTAAAGATAATGTAAGCTATATCGTATAATTGAATTACCTACGCATTTCCGTTTACATTTACGGATATTAAGTCCCGGAAGTCGAGGATGTTCTCTGTTGTAAGAAATTCGGCTTTTTGATCAATCTAGAAATCTTTCGTGTACCACTAGAAGGAGAAGATAGAGGAACACGTTTGCGAGTGAATTATCGTGGGGAAGCATCAGAAAACTGTCCCTAGTTGACCTGATTGTTGAAAAAAGATCAAATAATTGAAGGGGAACGTATTGTGAAGTTTGATACAGTGATTTACAGTGTCTATCGAATAATAAAAGCTGGTTTTGTAGTCATTCTCTCGAACCATTATTTTTTTATTTTTTGGAAATTGATTCACCTAGCATACTCTAATATCTCTTTAAAAATTCTATTCTACAAGAATTTCCCCAAATGGTCAGAATTATTTTATTCTTCTTTATTCCTTATCGAATCGTAGGAAATTGTACTCATGTATGCAGAAAAAGCCTAGCTCACTTTTCTTATACCATCCAGTCGTTGACCCTTCTAATAAATTCAAACCCAGATTTAGGGACGAGAATTCGAAGTGCTAAAACTTGCGCATTTAATCTGATATATGAGTACATAATTAAGTGTGCTCATAATTATACCCCCTATCGATTTGTTATCATCGCTCTACTATCAAGAATTTTAACCGTAGGTACTTGAAAAATTATCGTTTTCGAGTGTTTCATTATTTTGTGGTTCGGATAAAATTATTCTCAATTCACATGCAAACTGTGTACGACGGTAATATATCCTTTTTTTTTAAATTTACAGTCACCATTCACTGTTTAAAATTTGAAGGAAGTTCCAAAAATTTATTTTTCTTTCTCTTCACACCGCTACGTATCTCGAATGTAGGTATATCAAGTATAAAAATTCATTCATGACATCCCTGTCTTCCTGTATGTATTACAGGAAGCCAATGAAAAACTCTTTTACCAATTGATAGCTTCGGATGTTCACGAATACATGCCACTGGTGTACACACCGGTTGTTGGATTAGCTTGCCAAAATTTCAGTTTGATCTATCAAAAACCCCCGCGAGGATTATTCATTACCATTTACGATAAAGGACACATTTACGACGTACTCCGAAATTGGTTAGTCGCTATTCCAATACGACAAGTACTAGTGTTTTGTGATAAGAATTGCATAAAATTTCTTTCGTTTTATGTGTTGTGCTGAAACATAAAACAGGCCTGAAGATGATGTGCGCGCCATTGTCGTTACGGATGGTGAACGAATTCTCGGTCTGGGTGATTTGGGCGCTAATGGTATGGGAATCCCGATCGGAAAATTATCTTTGTATACAGCCTTGGCTGGTGTGAAACCAAGTCAATGTCTCCCTATCACGCTGGATGTTGGAACAAATACCGAGGTTGATAACGTCGCTATTATGATTGTCATTTGAAAACGTTGTTCACTCCTGAATTTTTTTCTTAATATTTTGTCGATTTTAGAGCATTTTAAAGGATCCATTGTACCTGGGATTACGACAAAAACGCGTTACTGGACAAGAATACGATGATTTTATTGAAGAATTTATGCAAGCTTGCGTACGACGATTTGGTTTGAACGTTTTGATACAGGTGAGTTTTATTGGAAATGAATTTCCCTAATCTGTGTCTGTCAAAAAGTTTCGACTTTTTATCTATAGAAAAACTTGAATTTTTTTTAGTTCGAAGATTTCGCGAATCATAACGCATTCAAATTGCTTGCTAAATACCGAGAATGTTATACCGTATTTAATGACGATATTCAAGGAACCGCATCCGTAGCCGTTGCTGGATTATTAGCGTCTTTAAAACTGACCAAAACTCGTCTTTCCGATCATGTTATCTTATTCCAGGGAGCTGGAGAAGTAAGTAGATGCTAATCGATTACGTGTTCCATGTGGCACGCGAGTAATTTTGGTGATGATGGTTTTTTACGTGGATTTTTTTCGAGAAAGAACGAGTGTAAACCAATTTATGCAGTGAATTTGAATTAGTTATGTTTTTGAGTCACGAAATAAATGTAAAATACCTTTAGGAAAATGTTTTTTTTTTTCTTTTTAATATATAATCCATGTGCTAGTATTATTCCCACCCCCCTGAAGTTTTCGTTGTTTACGAAGTGAGAACCTTTTTCCTCTGAACCCATCGCAGAATTATATTTTATAGTTTGGCCCTTCTCCATAGAATTTGAACTATTTTTCCGAGTTCATAGAAGACGTCACAATCTGGATGCAGAGGATTTTTCCAAGCGCCTAAATTCGGTCAAAATCGTAATTTTCAGTAAAGAAATTATGAAGAAGAAGAATAACTGAGTAGATTAATTTGATAATGATGAACATAATCGAACGAGTAGATTCTGTAAATTAGTGAAAATTAGTAGTCTAAAAATAAAGTACGTCAAATTTCGAGAAACATAACAAATTGGATTTTAAATGTTCGTGTTTAGTGGAAATTTTAATGATTTACGTTATCGTAAAGCTAATCCATGGTGAGCGTAAAACGACTTTATTTTTATTTATTTATTTTTCTTCCTGTAAAAAAAAATTGTTAAATCTAATGGGAAAAAGTTGGGATGAAAATTTTTCACTAATCTGTAGGCACTTCGTGATTGAACATTTGAACTGGCGAGTCCAAGGTACTTTTAGCCCGCTTCTCTTTTCCTTCTCTTCCTTTTGTGACACGATCCTGGTTAGTGGGAGGTATATTATAATAAAGAAAATTATCTGCCCTTCTTCAAACCAGAAAATACGATCACAAATTTTCAGTATTTCATGAGAATAATACATAAATTGAGAATCACCATAATTATCATCTACATATTATCTACGAGTAAAATTTTGTTCTAAAGGCCTCTCTAGGTATTGCTCAACTATGCGTTATGGCTATGCAAAAAGAAGGTACTTCGGAAAAAGATGCCATAGACAAGATCTGGATGGTTGATTCAAAAGGTCTGATCGTGAATAATCGACCGGAAGGTGGTGTATCTGGACACAAAGCCGTATTCGCAAAGAATCATCAACCTCTAAAAGACTTGCCAGCTGTGGTTCGAGCAGTCAAACCTTCCATTCTCATCGGTATGTACCATATTCTCTATGATCATACACCCTCAACTGAATGGCCAGATGTTATGACTTCACCCTTTTGTAGAGACCGTCGAAAATATAGTTTAGTACGTCAGGAAGTCGTGTTTGTAGGAAAGATTTTTGGGTGTTTAAAGTTTCTAGACAAAAATCACTGATGAATTGATGTATTTGTATGTTGTGTTTATGAATTTATGGCTTAATTAATTTCGATATACCGTAGAAAGAAGAAAAATTCAAAAAAAGTAATGTTAAGAGGCACTTGAAAAGAGTTCGGAATGAAATTGTTATGGAAAACAATCTTCAAATGATGAAAATGTCGGTCTTTTGGTATTCTTTTCCAAAAGGCAGAGGTTTCGACAATTATACCAAATCGTTTTTGCAATGATGTTCATTATTTTCTACTTCTAAACCCACGGTCTTAAGTTTCACTTTCAGATGACTCGATTCTTTAAATTATATTTTGGAAATTTTATTTTTTAAAAACGAATTATAATTTTGTCGAAATTTCGTGAGAAAGTTTTTGTTCTTAATCAAATGTTAAGAACTAAGGTAATCTAAGGATTGTCGTCAGAAATTATTGGAATAGAATTGTACTCATTGGTTGGTAGCATTTATTGAATTATGGGAATTAGATTTCGTTAGTATGTGTATGAATTTATACAATTCAGGTATTTATCTTGTCATTAGTTCATGATCGGTATACCCTATTAGATATTATTTCCTGCTTATAATTTACCATTCAAATCATACTTCTTCTGTCTCCAGGGGCTTCGGCCATTGGTGGAGCCTTTACTCCAGAAATTCTGAAAGATATGGCTTCCTTCAATAAACAACCTGTTATATTCGCCTTAAGTAATCCTACCTCTAAGGCTGAATGTACCGCCGAACAAGCTTATACTCATACAAATGTTAGTACTTTCTTCTTCGCGTTTTCATTTTCCAATTTTTGGTATGAGATTTTTGGTGTTCGTATATCAAATTTAATCTGTTTATTTCAGGGCACCGCTATTTTTGCTAGTGGTTCTCCATTCGCGCCTTTAACCGTCAACGGAAAACGATTTGAACCCGGCCAAGGTAATAATTCGTACGTATTTCCTGGTATATCTCTTGGAGTTATATGCGCCGGAGTAAAATCAATCAGTGACGAATTATTCTTAATAGCAGCACAAGTAAAGCCATAATTCTTGACCTCGTACGATTTTTTTAAGCATATCTAATTTTAAGAACGACTATTGAAAATCCTTTCTCCATCTTCATTTATCAGGCTTTAGCTGATTTGGTACAACAAAGTGATCTTGAAGTGGGAAGACTTTACCCACCGTTGCCACAGATTCAAGCGTGTTCTATAAAGATTGCGGCAGCAATAATGCAACGAGCTTACGAAACAGGTGAATATTTTTACACATTCGAATTAATCATATTCTTGAACATCGAATTATTAAACGTATGAGTAATATAGGCGAGTAGAATTGAATTGTGATTCATTGATTATCATCGCTCGCCAAATAATTTCGTACTTCACGCGTAAATGTAATGAAATGTGGAACACCGAGATAACGCTTGAAAAAAGAAATGAAAATAAAATGATGGAGATAAAAAACGGAGAAGTAAAAATTTAGCATGTTCAAATATTTTTTCTGGATTTGGTCATGAAACTAATCGAATACCGTTACAAATACGCCATTGAAAGAGCAGTGGAGATCTAAAGAACACCTCAGTCCTTCGGAATTATACTGATAATTATAGGAATTGTTTTTTTCGTTGTAGGTGTTGCTACAACATTCCCTGAGCCAGAAGACAAAGAACAATTTGTCAAATGTCAAATGTACAATCCCAACTATGAAGACATGGCTCCACCGGTATACAGTTACCCGAAGTTATAAATGTGAGTGTAAAACTTTAATAAACCTTGATAAACATATATGTATTCAAGATAATCTTTTAACTACGAGTATTATCCTCGGTACCGGTATTCATGAAATCTAAATCATTGATGAAGATTTGTGGAGATAAAGGAAAACAAATTGTGGTCTTAAGTTTTTCAGAGGCTATTAACGTGCGATCTCTCATTTTTCCTACAACAATTTCTCGTTCTACCGCCCGTGCACCTTTTTCCAGAATATGTTTAAATTCAGTGTTGTAAGTTCGTGTTGTTGAAAAAAATTTCTTTCATAAAGTAAAAATTTTTTTTTGTTTCAAAAAATCCGAATTTGTGCTAGAAGGAAAAAGGATTTTAAATTATTCAAGCTGTGTCACTGTGGTAGGTATTTACTTACTAAATTACGCTGTATCAGAAAAATTTTATTCAATGAGATGGAAAATAAAAATGATTTACATGTAGTTTTTTTTTTTTTTTTCTCTCTTCATCCCCTCAGATATCCAATGTACTCAAGACCAAAGTTTTGATACAATCTTTTCTTTATTATTATGAAAAAAATAATAATAAGCGCATCAAAACAATTCATGAGCCTAATTTTAATGATCATTGATGATATACGAATACTTTTTCGATTTATTCCGTGACAATAGTCTTATTTTTTCATTTTTTTCTTATAAAGGCAAGAAAGTCAAGTAAAATACGTATCATTTTAAAAATGATTTTTATATTGACGTGTGATTTCGATTTGTTTCAGGTGTCAAGCCAAGGATTCTGGTAGTATCAAAATGTTTCCTCTATTTTCAAATATCCTATTTTTAACTGATTTTTGATACTGCTACGATGTCCTTCACATATCCAGTGTTATTTATTTTTTGACTTTGAATTAAAAACTCAGAAGAGGTCACAATTGCCAGAAGAATCAAAATATTGTTGCGCCCTCTCGAATCCAACCAAATCACGAGTTGAATAGTAAGATTATTAATTTTATTATCGTAACATTAATTTGATTTTTAGTTTTAGGGAACGAATTTTTAATTTATTGTGCAATACTAAATTTTAAGAAATGTAAATTAATTTTTCGTTATAAATTCTACTGTCGAAATCGAAATACCATCTTCTCCTATTATTATTTTTTCCTCTATTTATTATTTCTTCTTTTTTCTTCACTACCATTATACGAATACGTAATTTGACAACTCGGTATTACCGAAATAAAATAATTTTCATGTGATAATTCATAATTTTTTTCTTGTTGACTTTTATAATTCCTTTGGACAAAATTTTACCTACGGCAAGCTAACATTTCTACAAGTAATTAGAACGACAAATACTCCAGAATGAGTAAATGAAAGAAGAAAGGTGCGAAAGCCAAAGAAATAAAACAATACAAAGTACCGCAAGCACTTTCGGCAAAGAAGCCATCAACGGGCGGAGAATAGAAAGCGACTGCTTCTTCAATTTCTACAAGTCTTATAATTCTGTTTTTATATGTTCGTCGTCGAAATATTGCGGCATCTTGGAAGCAAAAATATTTCTCCAAAAAATATACCTTTCGTAACGCAAGTTCTCCTCCATGACGTCGGAGTCGGTTTGGATGTGTAAGTACTCAAAGTTTTCCGATTGGATAGGTGACCAAAACTTCTCACCTGTACTCTCATTGGGATCACTGATAATGAAATATAAATAAGGTACTGAATGCGAGATATTTATTGTTTTATTCGGCACACTCACCCGTTGTACATGAAGTTCACTATATACTTGATCGTCCTCTGCGAGACTATTAGGTCCGAACCTTCTGTTATGGCCGGAAATACACGATTCATGTACATTAACCCGATTATGTTATCTGCGTGGCAAACACCTGCAGGAGAAAGGAATTCATAATCAAGATATGATTATTTTCTTTTTCTTTTTTTTTGCTGGATGTTGAATCAAGAGCCTCATCAGACTCGACCGTATCTTTGAAAATTGATTGGTTGTTTTTTCTAGCAGCTATCCGTTCAATATTCCAAAACAGTTTGATCTGAAATCTTTTGTTCTCAGCACTTTTTACATATTTGAAGAATTATGGCCACATTCGGTATTGTAACAATTTCGGAGACACTGTTATCTTAGTTGCTTTGCTCTTCTGATTCTCTAGATTCAATGCGCAATAGGTACATCATCTTATCTCGTACAAGTAAACTGCATGTCAGAAATTGAAAATTCTAGAAATATTTTGGGACAATTCATGTGGGTAGAAAAGATATTCATGAAGGGCTGCCATTCTGAAAGTTTAGACGGATAGGAATCCTCAATTTGTGAAGTTTTTTCTTAGTTTGTTTAGTTAGGAGGACGCAGGCCTGTATTTAAATCATTGGCTGCCGTTGTCGACCGCCCCTTACGCACGAAGCATGTAATAATCTGCTCTTTGCCCCGACACCGTTACAAAAAGACATGCCTACATGAGATTGTAACTGAAAATTGAACAAAATTTAGTAAAAATGACGAATATTTGTAAACTGAATTGAAGTGGCACAACACAAGTTTGGAGAAACTCCATTGCCTGCCACATTTGCCACATTGCATCTTAATCCTCTCGGAGATAATCTGAATAACTACTCGAATTTCGAATTCGTTGGCAGAAATAGAATGTCGTGCTACAGGCTTACCATCTCTTTTTCCCTTAGGGTTAAAGAACGATTGAATTTTCGGCACTTATGCCAACAACTCTTCGTTACGAAGTAAGAAGACTAACTTACATCTGCACTCTAATCGGCACAGAAACATACTTGTTAAATGGAAGTATCTATGTGGGACGATCGAGTCAACAGAACGCGTGCAAACTTCTTCGATACCCTTATCAACCATCAGCCCCGCGCGCCCCCCATCGTTTTCATTCTTTATCATTTGGAATTGTGATATGCGGAAATGAAGAAAAACAGTACTTCATTTCACGTATGACTAGCTGAAATTTTACAGTTTTTTTTCCTGAAATATTTGCCGCCCCTTACAATTGGCTGCCCTAGTTACATACCTATGTTGCATAATGACTAAATCTGACCCTGGGAGAATTCATAAAAATCGGAAAATTTGAGAAACTCATCTGTTCGAAAAGTTCATCGTTTCGGGAATCGGGCTAAAATCAAGAAATTTTCGGCGATCTTAACGAAATATGCACTATCATTGAGAAAAACTTTTTGAGAAGAAAATTATTTCGCGTGCGCTTTTCAGTTCCCAAAGTACGCAATTTTTAAGTACGAAGTGACGTACGTAGAAACAGTGTGAAAACAAAGTTTGCATTGTGAGTTGCTGAAGTAGGCTATATTAAATCTGCTTGTATCGTATACTATTATTGTTCTGCTCAACTTTCATAAAAATTGTATAAGTTGTATTAGGTATTTATCATTGTTTTCTTCACCATAATTTTCAGTAGTATTTCCCCAAGTTTCACTAAACGAACGGTTATTTCGATGACTATAAAGATAGAAGTAAATTGGCATATTTTCGCGATTATTGTAGTAACGTCTGGCCGCTTCCATTGAACCAAAATCGTATTCGGTATCTGAGAACAACTAAATTTACCGAAAAATACAATTAAATAAAAATAATGATATAAATATGTTCGAAATAAAAGCTAGAGAAGTGGCTCGTTATTAATCTTTTTTCATTTCTTTTTCCTCTTAGAAGACAACAATCACTCTTTTGCTTAGATTTTTATTAATATTGTTATGTGTAATGGGCGTAAGAAAAAGAAAGCTAAACTAATTGTGTACTAACACCTTGATGAATTTGTTCATCTTCCTATCTTCAAAAATGAAGCGAAGAAGTTGAGCCGATTCCTTTGTGAAACTGATCTAAGATACATAAACAGATAACATGATCATCAACTGACTTTTATGAACTTTTGAAAAAATCTGTGCCTACTAGGTGAACACCACTTGGTTCGTTACCTAATTTTATGCTCTTCTGGAGAGAAAATAGAATTGAAAAAAAAAAAAATGTTTATTTATAACTAAATCGTAAAAATACCTGTAAGAACAATTGAAATTACTTGAATCAATTTTTTGTAATTGTTCAGGCTTAGATCCTCGTTGTTGAAATAGAAATCTTTTACAGAAGCGGTTATGACTTTTGAACTTTCCGAATCAATCCAAGCAGCATAGTGAAACAGCAAGGGATATAATCGCTCAGCATTGTTATTCAATTCATCAAGCAAATTCGGTGACCTAAGAAAGCCTGTTTACATGAAGATAGGGTTTCGCTGAAAATACATTTCGATCGAACTCAGTTTGAAAAAATTCATTTTCTTTCTCTCAATATTCATTCCTTGGAAATATTTTACTAAAGTTCGTACTGTTTTTTCATTATATTTGTATTAACCGATTGTTTCGCTAATCAAGATCTCAATCGTTACAATCGAAGATCGTCAATCAAAATCGAAGTGTATTTTGGGACAAAAAATACCTAAACAGTTGACTCACTTACGCGAACTTATCATGCATCCCTCGTCAGAGTTGATTCCCATGTATAACGGTACTTTAGAAATAACATCTTGTTGCCATGGATTTTTCACTAAGAACGCTCCTTGCACGCTTTCAGGCTCCACAACTATACCAAACACATACTTCGGAAACATATCAAAAACCTACGAAATTTTCTTTTTTCGTTCATTTGTACGGTACATTTACTTTATTAGGCAACGCATTTGCGAGTACGTACGTAAAATTTATGCAGAGCAAAAGTCAAGTCCACAGCAGAAACTTTTCTAAGGCACTGCACCAGCTTTCTAGTTTCTAAATCCAGGCATCCAGTTATTGTTCCAACAGCTCGAGCTCGCTGCTTAGCCACTCCCGGTGGAACAATAAGTCCTAATGTGTGAGCAGTTCCGCTGAAACAAATGGCTCGCTGAAATAATCCTTCCAGCGAAATTCTTAGTTCAAAATAGAAATACGAGTATGTTTCGCTTTAAATTAAAGTAATGAGTACCTTGGATTATGTTGTCTGTTTTACGGTGCATCAGCAAATACCTAGAAATAAACAAATCTGCACAACATTTTTGTGTTCGTTGATGACAATTGAGCGAGTCGAAACGCGTCGCAGCAATGTACATTAGGTACGGTTATACAAATTTGTTTATTTCTATCTTTGATGAGCTTGATTTGAGCCTTACCTACAAGAACAACTTTGAAACTTACCTGCACTTAGAGGCGAGTGTAAATGAAGATGAACACTCATTGCCCCAGAACTAAAACCAGCGATTGTCACACGTTTTGGATCACCGCCGAATGCTGCGATATTCATTTTAATCCACCTGAAAGCCGCAACTTGGTCTTTCATCCCATAATTACCTGGTAGAATCTCATCTTGTGCACTAAGAAATCCTGAAATACACGTAATGAGCAAATAACGACATGTGAATAGCTTGAAATTAATTCTACCTTATTTAGTCGCTGTCAAATTAAGTAAGTAGCTTAGCAAAAAGAAAGAAAATTAGATGTCCCGAGAATTTTTCCAAGTTTCCCTCCTATCATATTATAAAGCTTAGAGGCTGAAGTTTTCCAAGTCCCAAAAATAATGACGTGACAACTTGGACGCGCTGCAATTTCAAGAAAGCCGTCGTTTTTCTGAGTCCCTATCATACGTATATAGCTCGAGAGTCGATATTTTTGTAAGTCGCCCCTCCCCTCCGTGACGTCATCAATCTCGGGCCGCTCGCGCTCGCGAACGAAAATTTACAGTTGGTTTGATAATTTTAGAAAATAGGCATTATCACATTTGAGAGAAAATTGAGGAATGCTCAAAAAGTCAACCGATCAACAAGAAAAAATCACGTGCACAACTTCACATACATGACTATAATTTGACCCAAGTTTGAAGAAAATTGAGGCATTAGTTTTAAAGGAGTTGAGCTGACAAAAAAAGTGCTTTAAGTAAGAATATGTTTGCATATTCTTGCACTCTTGCACGCTGACACTCGCAGACAGAACTTCACTTTTCTCTTTCCAGGCTTGAGTATGGAAAAATGTCGTTCTAGAAAAGCAGTGAGCGTAACGTTTTTCACGACTCGTTCGATTTGCTCTGCTCGCTGCGCTAGTGTCGCAACACATCAAACTCATCGTGAAAAACGTCACTTTCGCTGTTTATCAAAAAATATGCTATTTTTATTCATTGTATCATGTTTGTTCTTTTTGCAATTTCAGTATCCAATGAAGCAGCTCTTTACCTATTGTGCATTCTCATTTCAATAATATTTGCGGACAAATTGATAAGAAAGCAAATTATAGATTACCGAATATGGCATGCCGGTGTTGAATGCCAACGTAGAGAACAGGATGGTCCATTAAATACCATGGCTCGTACAGAAAGGTTGCGCCAAATGAGAAGGCTCCGCCGTAGATAAAAATCATTACTGGGAGCAAATTTGAACCATTAATCTGGAAAATTTTTAATTCATTCTAGACCTTTGAAATTGTTCTATATTGCTCGTTTTTATCAGAGTCTGCAAATTATTTTTCTTCTGAACGCCCGAAAATTCATGAAACAGATTCTTACATACTTTAATGAGATGCCTAGACGTCATACCATAAGAGTAATTATTTCAGTTTTTCTCCCAATTATTTCGTGTGTATTATTTTATTATACCTTGTTTTTCTTTACTTATAAATCCGTTAGCGTTTGCTTCATCTGCATTCTTCCAATTTACGGACCTCGTTTTCTAGTCTTTTTTTTTTACGCCGGATCCTATGATTTAATCTACAGAGGTGTCGTGGTCCCCTCGATCCAATGAAAAAACCCTGTCCTTAGAATTCAATTTCTCATAGATTTAAAAAAAATATACCTTCCCCCTCCCCCCTCCTAAATCGATACGAAGTATCATCTTCATGAAAATGGCATCACGATACCTATGGTTTAACCAATCAAGCGTGGTATTTTCACTCATGTCACTACTTTCAGAGTTCGTCTGACTGACCTGTAGCCGTTGTTTTGTCTTCAGATGCGAAAGAGAATGTACTATATCGCTAAAATGATCAAGTTTATAAATGTCATGTTCCAAGGTCGAGATTTTTTTAAGTCCTTAATATAAAGTTGCGTAAGGGGAGAGGCGTTCACAAATCACGACATTAGGAGTGACGTTTAGGGATAGAACAAAAACATAAAACATGTCAACTGTTATTAGAATGAATAAGAACGACTCCATTGGGAAAGAAGTTGTCAATATAATTTCCCCTTCCCACCCCTGTAAGTACATACCTGCGCTACTGAATGCACTCTAAACGCCCAATGCCATCGATATTTAACTTATTTGTGAGATCTAGACAATAGAGAAATAAATTTTTTTTCGGTCATCTTCACAGTACTTCACGTATTCAGCTCGACGTTTTGGTCACATGACTGACCATAAAGTATAGGTACTGTCAAACTGATCGAAAAATTTTTATGCCCAATATTATATTTCAGCTATGACTCTGACGACAAAACTTTTTATCCTCTTATCACCTTTGACAATTTGAACAAAAAGAGTGGAATTTACAGTGTGCTATAGGCGATATTATTTTCAGTTGCTTTCCACAACTAATTACTTCCGACTTAATCTTATCATATACCTAAAAGAAAACGACTTGCGAAAAGTAGACACAAATTCATACGTTAGGTGTAAAAATATTCATATACAAACAGTCTTCTTGACCGTGGACCGTCAGTTTGGTCGTCGGGAAGTGCCTGTGTGCTTGAATACAAAATGGTGGTTGAATTTTGGCATCTCTTACACCCTCCCAAGAATCAGGTTCTTGTGGTGGCTGTAAAAATTAAAATTACGAAATTAATAATTACCCATAATAACTAATTAATTACCAGTATATAACTAGAGCCCAGAAATACGAGTGAGGACACGGGCTCCCATGTTCAGTTGTCACGTCATCATTTATTTTCAGGCGTCTCTATTCCAATGACTGAAAAAAGTTTATCATCATTTAGTAATAATGAAGACAACTACCAGATTAAGTGCCAAAGCAAAATACAACAATCAACGCTATTTAAAAGATACAAAATAATGCCACTAAATATACTAATTCCTCACCTAAATAGGGAACTGTAACGATAAATGTTGACGTTACAACCATAGGCGGCAACTTACAATTTTCCCGAGGGGTGCTCGAAGTGAATTTAGAGGGGTGGGGACAAAAAATTTCGCGCCTCGCACACACGTGTTTCCACCTCTGAGATTTTCCAAGGGGTGCTGGAGCCCCGGAGCACCCCCAAAGTTGCCGCCTTTGGTTACAACTAAATATGGCGGTTCATGTACTCACTCGTATTTATAGTATGACTCTGTACTACACTTGACTGTACTACATTAATATTGAAACTAATAGATTTTATTTTTCTTAAAACTTGATTGTCTAATTTATTTGTTTATATAATATTATACATAGGGATAGCATAGGCCTATACTTTCAAAAAGCGATCGAAGTCGAAAATACCGTAATTAGCCTATTTCCTTTATTTCTTGATGTGATAAGATAGTTAATCATATTGCGAGTTGCAGTACTTAAAAGACAAGCCTTGGGCTTTCAAAAAAGAAAAAAATGTGATCATGGTCGGACCTCGATAAGTCGAATCCGAAAGGACCGAATATTTTCTTTCGAGTTACGTATCTATGTTTTCGACTTATAAAAATTCGAATTAGGAAAATTTTTGTTCGACTTACGAAAATTTGAGTTGTAAAAATATCTATTCGAGTAATAAAAAATGTTAGAAGTAATTAAATTTGAAAAATATTTTAGAGGGATAATGGTGCAAATTTTTAGTCTACTGTTGACTGGTAATTTCATAGCTGACTTTGTTCATATAAGTACAAATAAGAACATCTGTATTTACACTCGAAGTTTCTAAATAATGAAGGGCTGATTGTGCACCATGAGGGGAGGGGGAACTGCACACTTTTCGACAATTGCAATCACCATACGAGAGCTGAATGAAGATTGCAGCCTAGATTGAAATAAATGTGCCGACCGTTGAAGATAAAAACACTCACGCAGTCGCGTGAGTAGTACACGACTTTTCTTCTCACAATGCAAAAATCATTGAGAGAGTCACTTCTTCTCTTTAGATCAAATACCAATGACCTGTCAATCAAGCCAAATATTTGTAGAATGAACATTAAAACTCAGTTTATAAATTCTATCTCTATGACGCCACATCAACTGATAACAGAGTAAAAATACCTATAATCCAATAAGGAAACCTGAATTTTATTTTAATTTAGGCTAGGAGTTATCCGAAACGTACGAAATGTCTCCAGAAAATTCATAATAATTTGAAAAATTGGACAGTTCAATCCCAGTGACTTTAAATTAGGTTGGTCCCTCAAAAAACTTACAATCAATTCTCTAAATGGTAGGAGGGATACGCGAAAAGAGATGTAAAGAACAATGGAAACTTAGAAATAATTTAAAAAATGCAATTTATTTTTCGCCTTTATTTTTTTTCTATTTTTGCTTCATTTTGGGTTAAATTTGCATATGAATGAAGGCTTCCAATTTCTTTTGTCTTCTAAAAATTAATGTTTGTCATAGGACTGTATCACATGCATTCTGTATGATACATTAAGTACAGCTCAAAAATATCAGTGTGCGATGGCTTCCTAAGAAGACTTCAACATCAGGGAAAAAAAGCACATAACATCGGGGTGAGGGGGGGGAGAAGAAGATGGAGAGTCACTGTTTAGCAAATACTGTTTCCATTCACTAGAAAACATAATCATTAGCATTATCTCACCCATGTGTTCCAATTCTTGAATGATGTCGATTCAACTAGGCTTATACTATAACTAGGTTTAATATACAGTATACTCAACTAGCCTGAAACAACTTCTATCATATATAGCTCGGAGGTAAAAATTTTTCTAAGCCCCACGTTTTGCCTCCCGGTGCCCGGCGCCGCGTCATTTTATTTATTTTATTTAAAAAAATACCCTCCGATAAAACAGGTTCCCTCTTAATACAATTTGACAAAACGAAATTCGAGGCTCTAGGGGCAGTGGGAAGCGAGATACAAGTGTACTAAATTTGAATGAAATATCATCGAAAATAAAATTCAATGAACCCTTGGTCAAATAAAATGAACCAAGAATGAACCTGTTGAATGATAATAAAAGGTTCTTCATCACAATACACGTACTGATAACAAATGTGGTAGAAGGATAGGAAAATCCGCTTATCGTAACGTAAGCAGCTACTCGCAGCTATGTGTATTATTTGTAATAAGCAGCTACTCGTAATGGTGAGAAATTTTTCAAGAAAAGTCGGTAAAAGTGAAAATTTCTCGAGAACTACTCATCCGATTCTCAAAAAAATTGCAGGTGCACATCTTCAGATATAATACTACAATATGGCCAAGTTACAAAACAATCCATCGGGTAGTTTCGGAGGAGTTCCGCGGACAAAAAAATCTTATATATATGTAAGATCGTGAAATCTTAACAAATCATGTCGATGCAGTGTAAACACTGAATCGAAACAAAAAGTCGAGAGTCCCGTAGGAAATGCAGGTCAGCTGACTGCTCTCGGAAGATAACCAGATAACTATCAAAATACCTAATAAAGTCTGCATGCAGAAAGAAACTTGCGAGTAGTACAAGACAAAAAGAATGCGTGCATTCTTACATATATATATAAGGAAACCTGAAATTTTTTTTATGCTAGTTGTGATCTAGGACCCCTAAAACGTCGAGAAAGTTCATTACCCACTCCCCCTGTTGACCTTGCTACGGGTGTAATACCTCACTTTTCTAGTTAGAAAAGTCGGTAAAAGTATGAAGAAGGGTGTTCGACGGGCCCGCCCGAAAGTTCGACTTCTGCATAAAAACGCACCAGGTAATGAGAAAAAAAGGTGAAATTGGCAATTTTTTCAATTCGAGTTATCTATGATAACGTTTCTTTCTGGCGGACCCTGTATACATAGCTGAAAAGTTTACTGAATCCCTTTTGATCTACACAGGATTGAAGGCCGATATTTTTCAACTAATTCAGTTTAGTTCTTGTTGGAAGAAAAAAAATCACGAAAAAAATAGTTCAGGTTTAAACGAGAGTGCGCGTGCGTCGAGACAGAGCAGATTTGTTCGAGTTACCTGTGGGTCCCATATTACATTTTTTAAGTTTGATGGATTTCATTTTGAGTGCCATTTAAGCTTACAACGAAAAGGAAATGACAGAAATCATAAGTTTGTGTTGGCGGTAGTAGAATAGCCTTATCAGCCTCAGACACCGACCCCAAGTGTATCACCAGCGAGAGTTATCCTGATTCATACTAGCTAACGTTTGGTATAGGTACTCGAATTCCGTCAGTCAAAGTCAATCGTACTTGATACATCTTGCTGGGTAATCATGAGTGTCAAAGCTCTTTATCAACCTACAGCGGTCTGACGAGTCAACCCGACAACACTGTAAACCTAAATATAAATTCTGGTTTATTGTCCGTTGTAAGACAACAAAATATACCTAATTCACGACCAATAAAATGAATGAACGACAAAAAAAAATTACGACGTTGGGTATAAGGTTGGATGCTATGCTTTCTACTTTTTAAGCTTTTTGATGAAACCTACATAACAAAGTACTGACCTCGAATCGTAGTTCGCCAACCGGAGGTTTAGCAAAAGGTAGTCCATAAAACGCATAATATTTGGTACCATTGCGTGAAATGAGCTCAACGCCTCCATCTACTACACCTTGTTTGACAGTTACTCGAATTGCGATAACAAATTGGCAAAAACTCAGAAAAAACAAAGATTTGTTTGAATAATTCATATTACATTCTCTACCGATAGTTGAGTTGAAGCACCGAATCGTAGGAAATGAAACATTTTTTCTTTCTGAAACAATAACGATTCACCTAAACGTGCGAGTTTATGACGTAAGAGATAGGTAGTAATGTTGTAGCGTATTTTTTTGAGCAAAACTGAAAAATCGCTACCCAGCTATCGAAGTCATCAAAGTTATTGCCAAGCGTTGTAAAGTGTAAAAAATAAGTTATCGCGGGTTCTCAAAATGCTGATAGCCCTTTTTTAAAGATTGCTTTGTCGTACACTCAACTGTTTTCCGAGAAATACGTACGTTTTCATTAAATTATTGTTGAAATATTTTCAAAAACTTGTGGTTTATGAAGAATTTGGCCCGTGTAAAGATAATCCAACTCTCAAAATTGTTTTTCCATTATTTAATTTTTTTCTGTCTTCCAAAGGTCTATCGAGACCACACTAACATAGTGGAGAATTACCTTTTTATCTTGCAAAAATTAGAAAAATTACCATTCAGTTTTTATAGATACCGTGAATATAATTCAAAATTAATCCTTACAAAGATTCAACTAATTATCGCGGAAGTATCTACAAAATTTTGACGACTAGTTTTTCAAGGTAAGTGGAAAGTTACTTAGTTGACTATCAGTATTATTATTAGATTGTGAGTACACTTCATTTCAAGATCGTATCATTTTTTATGCAAAATTATCTCAAACCCGAAGTTCTGGGGGCACTCTATCCACGTATGTACGTAGGGGCACTGCGTATAGGTAGGCCGTTTAGCAATAGTTAGTTCTTCTAACGCCTGAGAGCAAATTCAAAAGGATATTTCACGATAAATTTTGGTCAGGAGTATAATTTAAAAAAATGGAAAACATGGGAAAATTCGGCAGAGGAATTCCAAAGAAATAGAAATACATTCAATTTTTGGCCTCTAGATAACGTGAAATTAGGTCTTCCGGATTAGCCCGCTTTGCAGATTTGAAAAAATGTTGAAATAATTTTGCGAAAACACGTACTGATATCACATTGTTTTCATTGGTGATTTTTCAATTTTTGAAATAGGAAAAATGGACCATCGATTTACGGTTTTTCTATCTTCCACCGTAATGTTTGTCTTGGTTATCATTTGGCCAATCAGTCTCAGCGCTGACAAAACGGATGAGATATTTACATCACCTCACGAAATACGGATGCTCCTAAAAACAGAGAAAGAAATCGTACTGACCGTAGACAAATACCTCGCCAGCGAACGAAATCGACTACAAGAGATCGAAGAGTGCGTATGTCATTCATATTATATTTTCTTATTTTTTAGCGAGAAACCTGCTATCTGTTCTTTTTTTGGAGTGGGTGTCCTTAAAAAACGTCCGGGGGTTTGGGAAAAATTTGACCTTTGCTATTATGGGACCTTTATCTTAGTTCATTTGTAAGCCTATGACAAACAGTTTACTAGCCTTGTAACTGATCCTAAATTGGACATAAACGTCTTGACCAAAGTGCTATTTCAACATTTTTAAAAATCAATGTAGGTATTTCGGGTTTGACTATAACGTAGGTATCATTTAAAATTATATTTTAAATATATCCTACAGTACCGTAATTCCATTTTGTATCATTTATTTTTAGATATTTAGAAATATGGAAAAAAGAGCAAGAGGTCCGAGCCGCAGACGAATTTAAATATTTTGAAAATCCATTCAAGGAATATTGTGCGGTTAAAAGATTGACTGTTGATTGGTATCGTATTTACGAGAAAATGAGACACAACAATGCTGATGGTAAAAATTTATGAAAAATATTTTTTAGATGTGATCGAACAAGGAAGCCGCTTGTTCAACATAATACCTTATGTACACAAAAGCAACCTTATTCCATTTTTGGTTTAGCATGTCAAAAGTGTTATGGATCTGTTTGAAAATAAGTAGACCTAATTAAAAAAGCATAGTATTTTCTCTTTCTTATACTTTTCCTTTTTCGTCTAGATCTCGTGAATAATTTATTCAGCCGAAAGGAACTTTTATTGCCAAAAATGAAGGATTTGGAAGGTGTTCAAGACAGTATTCTGAATATACAACACATGAATCGCTTTAAAGCCGATGATTTGTCAAATGGAAAAATTGGGCCTCTGTCTACGAACATTCATCTAATGGGTGAGCTACTTGGAGAATAAAATATAGGTATTTCAAATGTACCGTACCGGTACTTTAAAGGACATAAAATATGAGTTCTTGTCTATTTTTTAACTAGGATAAGAAAAAAGATCGACGTTTCTTTTATAAAATCCTTCAGCGTTCTGATCATTATTATGTATCATCTTGCAGTCGATGAATATTTGAACTTCATGAAACGATATGAAAAAAATTACAACTATGATTTGTCCGAGGACTGGGCAACTGCTTCCACTCGTAAGTTTATTTCCACTCCCGATGTCGATAACGAGCTCCTAAATGAGATTATCGGGATAAATTTGATGGCAAACCTAATAACAGGTGGCTGACGAATAAGAGGTCGGAAAATGCTATTAATCTATTGTTATTGATCTTTGCTTGACTGAGTTACGTCTCATTTTTCAGGGAACCTGACGAACACTGAACATGATTTTATCCTTTTTTTATCTACGATGAAACCAAACAGTGCAGAAATCGAAAATTTAGGGAATCTCCTACTCAAGATATCGCAAACTTCATCGGTATGCACACGTATCTCGTACTCTTCCGTACGCAGATACAAGTCAATAAAGTACATTTTATTTGAGGGCTGACATGTACAATGGGGGCCAGTGGCAAAAATCGAATTTTTCAAGAGATCGATTGAAAATTTCTGTAATTTCGATTTAACCTGTTGGGTACAATACAAATATTGTCTAAAATCGTTTGAAAACTGGGGGATGAGACTCCCAAACTCTGAAGAATGTATCCACGAAGAAAAAAAAATACATTTTTTTATCGTAAGGATAATCTACCTATGGCTTAATATTTCAATTTTGAACGCGCTTGCAACATTTTGCTGAACAATTATTTTACTTGGTGAAGTTTTTTCCTGCACTTTCATCATTTGATTTCAGTACTAAGTGGACTTTCTGTTCAAGCTCATTGTATTGAGTAACAGTACATTTTGTACAGTTAATTATGTTTTTGTGAAAAACCATTTGTCGTCACCATCGATTTAGTCAACGTGTTAGCATTTTATATGCTTATAAAATAGGGTTACTTTTTGAAAAATCGTCACTTGTCACACCTGATGACGTCAGCAGTGACCTTGACCTTATTTCGGAACCTTGGAAAATTTCGACTTGAAGGAGGCTGTTCAGGTGAACGAGTGGAACGAAGGAGCTAGTCAGCATAACGTAGAGTATACCAAACTTATATATGTACATACTAGGCTAACGATAAAGATGAACGAGTGGATTTTGACCGTCAACTAGTCAGCTTAATATATATATATATATATAGAATATTATCTTTATACTAGGCTGAGAAATACTGGGGGAGAGGGACGTTTTTATGACGTCATCAGGACCAAGGTAGACGTATCAAAATTCTATAATGATCAGTAGGATTTATTTAAAACGATCGATATGTTGTATCAAAATGTAACTCAACAATACTCGTACTAGGGAAGAAAGAGGACAACGAGTTCAAAATGGGTGACTTTCCAACTAGTTCGACTGAGCGTATAAAATGCTACAATGCAATGCGCGTCTTTTGATGAGACATGTTAATTTCTTTTTTTTCTCTCTCTTTGAATCGTTATCAAGATAATCTATAATTTTCTTTTTCTTTTTACTTTTCTAGACTGCGAAAAAACTAGAAAAAATGGTGAATATAGCGCGTTTGTGTTTGAATTCAAAATTGATGATCTCCGGAAATGACTTACGATGCAAGTACAACTTTAATAATAGTCCTTTCTTACGTATCGCTCCGCTTAAGGAGGAAATTGTTTCGTCCGATCCTAGAATAGTTATATTTCGAAACGTGCTGTACGAAAACGAAATTCTGAAATTAATAAAGGAAGGCAAACGTCGGGTATGTATTATTGAAATAGGGAATGATTTTTCTCTGTGGTTCTCAATCATTGAGTGCAGAAGTCTAGAATTGTTAGAGGATTGAGGAGAACGAAGGAGCAGAACAGTATACTCGAGATATATGACTGAATTCGTTTTTTTAGAGGAAAGAATCAAGTTTAGTTACATGATATCGATACCGTAGAACTAATACGTTCGTACCATCGTAAGCCATAAAAAATTGGAATTTTTTTTCTCGTCATTTTCGGATTGCGGAGTATGAGCAACGTGTAAAATAATAGTTACCTCAATTTTTTTTTTGTGGCTTACGAGGTTTCACATTACTGTTTAATAAGTTTTAAAGACAAATATGATACTCGTTTTTCTGAAGAGAAAACTCAGTACACTGCACCGAAAAAAAATAAAAATAGTTTGGAGACTATTTTCAATTTTTTTAGGACAAGTCAATTTTGTCATTGAAAATTATTCACCTGATCGAGTGACGGCCTACCCCAGGTGCAAGAACTCCTTAGTTCGAACCTTGTTGCTGGAAGGAAGCAGAAATTTTTAATTTTTTCATAATCTTTTCCTCCTCTTATTTTATAAAATTTTTTATTTCATTACTTACTGGATTTGAATAATCGATTTCTGGAACTCTGCTAGGGAAAAAAAACTATTTTCACCCGTCCTTCTCCCCTTGATACTCAACCTAAAAGGGGTAGAATTTTAATGAGACAAATCGAGGTCGCATTTTAAATATCGCGAGGAAGAAAGCTGAAAAACAAAAGTAAAATAGGTACTAAATTCAGTCTTGTATATCTCTGTATGATTTGTGGGAAGTTTGATTTTGAAAAGATCATAATCAAAAAATTCTCCATCAGAAAAAACAAAAAGATCAACTTGATAAAGAAAGCTATGGTATCATACGACAACATTTCATCATACCGACTGACTAAAGAAAAAAGAAAAAGGAACATTGTAAAACAACTTCCGTTTCTTTCTAGTAAATAGTAAAGTTTCTTGATTCTAATATTTATGAGACATCAAAGAAAGTAATGTTAGGAATATTCAAGGGTGGTATCAATGTATTTTTAAAGATGTTTGATGAGGTACAAACGGGAGAAGAATCTGATGAAATTGGAGTTAATGACTATCACAGGATGTTGGAATTCTTCGCAGAAAACGATCTCGAAGAAATAAGTACAATTACTCAACGTACGCACGATATGACGGGTCTCCATAAGAATTCTGTTCAACCCTGGCAGATGAACTTCTACGATGTTGGCGGATACTTCCCCGAACATTCAGATCTGGATCATGCGGTAAATTTTGAGAATACTTCATTATACAATATCCTCGTCAGTAAATCTCGTGATTATAAATTTTAAATATTTGTAGGGTGAAGAGGAACTTGAAAAGCAAGGACGACGGCTGGCGACGGTATCATATAGTGTAAGCTGAACCCTCACTCGCTTCAAAAAATTTCTGTTGCTTAAAATATTAGCAATCATGCAGCATATGCTTTCATTAGCTACCTATCTGCATTAAAAATATTTTTTCTATTAAACGTTTCAGCTTGGAAACGTCGATGTAGGCGGTGCAACGATTTTCCCGCGAATTAGCGTCAAGATCGACCCAAACAAAGGAGATGCTGTCATGTGGTTCAATGTTCTTGAAGATGGAACCGAAGATACCCGCATTCGACACGCTGTTTGTCCGATAATGATGGGACATAAATGGGGTGATTAGTATTCCTTAGTCTATTTGATTTCTGGTCGTCAGTGCTAGAAACAACACAAATATATACATTTTCAAAATTGAAGGCTAGAGTAAAAATCAAACGATAATTAATACAAATTTATGGGAGCAAATGCAATATGCAAGCGAAATGACGCGTCTGAGTGACTTGAATCTAATGAAAACCAGAAAATTTTCTTCATTTCAACCCGTATATAGGAGAAAGTTGGAAGAACTGCGAATACAAAGACCCAATAGAGGAGGGTTTTAAGAGATTGCAAGCTCATCTGGTGGTAACGCCATCAGGGCACTGGAAAATTATCGTTTAAATTTCTACAGAGGCGAAACTAGAGAAAATATCGAGGTTGGATCGTAAAATTTTGACGCGTAGTTTGAATCCGCATGACCTTGACCTAAGTGGAAGCTCAGAAATTTCAAGTCAGGCTACGAATATCAAGCTGTAGAAAATGGCGAACACTAACTTTGAGACCGAATCCAGTTGAATGTATACCATCATTGCACCTTAAAACGGACTACACTCAATCTGGTGGGATATTTGAAGTTTCATCAGTCACTGGTTACAGACCACAAAGAAGTACAAATAACTTACCAAGAAACTTTATTACTTGTACCGCAAATATACTACACTTTTAAACATACAATTTTAATGCACTACAGTTCACTCCTAATCTTTTATCCGGCCTTTTCCCAGGTTCCGCGGATAGTATTCTAGAGCTTTCCTCAATTTTTTAAACGGCGATCAACTTATGCAACTTCTCCTTCTTATCCTTTCTTGTTTCTTCATCTTTCAAGCTTCATCTTTTTACCGACTTTTCGAACGAAAAGTCAGGTGTTACTCCTGACACAATTGTGACGGCGAAGCCCGGAAAAGAATTTTCTCGACGTTTTAGAGGTCCTAGATCATCCTAAGACTAATAAAAAAATTTCAGGTATCCTTTTATATATTTATAAGATTTTTTTTGTCCACGCAACTCCTCAAAAACTATCGGTTGTATTCTCGCCAAGTTTGGTCAAGTTGTGGTGCATTATCTGAAGTTGGGCATGTGCATTTTTTTCTGAGATTAGATGAGTAGTTGAGTAATACTCAATTTTCCTTGAATTTCTCAGTGTTGTTTCTCAAATAATATCAATCTTATTATCTTCATATCATTGGATTATGTCATAGTGGATTCAATCTTATTGCACTGTAATGTTTGTATCGATTGAACAAGGGGTTCTTGAGTAAATCTCAAAATATAAGTAGTCCACGTCTAGCCGTAAGAGCTGAATCTCGCTTGTTTATTTTATTTGAGTCCTTTCGCCCGATGGTGCATCGTACATCTATTGGCTGTAAAAACTTCTCATACATGATTGAAAAAATTCGACGTTTATTGGATACGTTGAACAAACGTTGCGCGTAAGCGATGGATTGATTAATTGGCCGTGTATTTTATAATTACTGCGTTATGTAGGTGTGCATAGCATTTTTATTTTTTTTTTTCTACGTCATCGCAATAGGCTCGTGGCCTGAACACTGGGGAGTAATGAGATTTAGGTAAAGACAAAGTGGAAGTTTCATTGGCCATTTCAATTTTCCTCATCTATGTTTTGATTTTCGTCATTATCGATTTCATATATCTCACTGTGTTTTTGAAAATGGACTGTCAGGTTAATACTTTGAGATTCTTTTAAATCACCAAAGTTTTATATTTTAATTTTAATAGAGCCATGTTCCGTTCTTCTATTTAGAGTTTAATCTACATATAGGGAGAGAAAGCTATCAATTGACTCCTTTTTTAGTTATTTCCCATGAATACCTGTACTTATTTGAAAATTATAGAAGTACCTATTGAAAAGATTAGAAATGAATTGAACAATAGAAGAGTAAGTGGAATACTTTACATTATTGTTATCACAATCAGCTCCTAACTGAGAAATAATGAAGTTTAGATATGGGGGAGGGGGAATGTCTAAATTATTTTATAGCAAATTATTGAAAAGTCGGTGATGCTTACGCTGCTGCGTGAGCTTTTTTTACTGTTAGTGCGGTTGCTTGATTAGCTAGTCGATCAGCATTCTCGAGGCAGTAGTATTATTATTATTATTATTATTATTATTACCTCCTTAACACGGGTATGTATATACCCGGTGGCAACGATTATTATTATTAAAACTGTTTATTTATATTTTTGTCTCAACGTCTTACAGAATTCATCAGACGAATCAATGAGAAGATGGTTTAGAGATGGACCCAACAATGAAGACAATTTCGTAATCTTCTAACCAATGAACTGATAAATGTAAAATCGGTTGTTTAGTACCTACTTATTATAATAGTCTATGGAATAATTTTCCGACCTGTACAACGATTGTTCAACTGCAAAAACGTTTGTTTCTGAAAATAAAGATAGTTATTTAAGAATAAAAGAGGATGTCCGTCGGAAGGAATTTTGTTTTCTGCAAGTAAAATAAATTATAAATATGATATAAAGATGAAAATTTTGCAATTTTGCTTCTGAGGCTATATGGTGATCAAAAAAAAATTCGTTTTCATTAAAAATGGTTATTGAGCAATAGTGCCGCCTAATACATGTATCTTAAAAGATAGGTATACAAATAAGCAACAAAACGAGAGCTCTGAAGAATGATATTTTTCCTCTATTGAAATTGTGAGGCAAAATCTTGAATAAAGTCAGAAACGTTCGGAATAATTCTACATGGATGTATTTGTAGCCATATTCTTTAGTAGGCTTTTCAAAAAGCATACTTTGGGCGAAAAAATACAGTATGTAAGTTTGTACGATTTGGGTAGAAATTTTCGCCAGTAGTTCTACTAGTGGTTGTGTACAAGTGTCAAAGTAGATGATTAGGTCTCAATAAACTGAGGAGTCCTCCATATAATTGAAAAAAAGGATATTTCATGATATATTATTACAATATTTTAGAAAATAAATACCTGGAATAAAATGCAGCGGTGGTTCAGAATCGTGTCAATTATACACATAGGTCAGATTCTGTAAAAATTTTCTTGACCCACGAACATGATTGTCCGAACATTTCTTCAAGTTTCTCAAAATTTTCTATCATTTGGCGACTTTACAGCTACATTGGGGATATATTTGTGCGTAAATGGAGAGACTTGAACTCAATTTAGAGTATCAATAGTGGTTGAAGTGCCGTCGAGCTTTGCCGCGAGTACCTTCCAGCGGGATCGAGTGAAATTATAATTTATAATTTTCATATGATTCCTGCCCTATAATATGAAGGTTATATGAAAAAGTTCACTTCGGAACTACTTTTCTTCTCGTATTTCTGTAAGTATTATTCCTTTTGAGTGCTATGCGTTGCCCAAATCAATTTTGCCCCGAAATGGTGACATTTTTTTTTTTTTGTATTCCATGACCGTCTACACTTCCTTGCAACACACAAATTCTGATCTGTCTGCCGGGACTCACAAAATAAAAGTACAAAATTCATACGTTATTGATCATTATCTCTATCAATAATTCTACTTAATTAATAAATCAGGACAATTGCAATATTATCATGAAAAAGAATCTGTTTCATATTTATAATCAATGCTCGATTTTTTTTTTTTTTCATGGAAAACTGGTGTAACCGTTTGTTTTTTGACAATACAAAACCTGTTTCGTTATGAATACTCGATAGGCACTCAAAAAATACACCGCGGCTTTCGTTTCATTGAATTAAAACAATTTATTTATGCATTACGAGTATTACAATGATGATGAAATATCGGAATGCGTATAGTATACCTGCTGTATTACCCTTCGTTTCCTATTTTTAAATAAATACCTAGGTATCTACTTTTTTTCTGAGACTCGTTGAGGAAGTCAGAGAACTCTCCACGAAAAATACTTTGAAAAATATGACATCTTTCTTTACCACATATGACTCTTGATGAAGGAATATGTACACAGTATTACTTACCTATTTCACGTCCAAATACTTATACCGCAATACCGGAGATAATCCTCTCGAGTACCTATATAACGATGTGTTCTCGTATTGGTATTTGTAGTCTTCAAAAAGAAAAATCATGAAATCGCCTACAATCCGCAGAGAGAAAACGTAAGTGCCTTTGATAGCATTTCTTTATGTACAGTTTCATCAAGAAGTAGCTTCAAAATCAATATTTTATTTTTGCATCTTCATTTTCTTTCACATTTCCTCAATCATAATTAGGTACAATGAAAGAATGATCATCCAGTAGAAATTCAACTTGTAATATCCTGCTTTTCTTGACCTTGGTTGACAATTACCGAAACATCATTGAAATTTCGTCCGCACTTAAATGAAATTGAAGGAACCGGTTCGTATTTTTTTGCGATAAACTTCACGTTCCTTGCGGTTTTATTTTAGGTAACTTATCGCATTATATTCCATACTGTTCTTTCATTATTTCTTACATTATTTTCTCACCTCATACGCTATATGTGACGTTCTTCAGTCGTTCAGCAAAATGTACCGGTAGTTATTATTATCAGCAATTTGTGAGGGATTTTACTCTCGTTGGTGTCTTTTATTCTCAACATCTCAAAAATTACGGGACCGTACAGTACAGTTTTCTTTGATGATGAAACACTTCGGGATGAAAATTGAATATTTATTCGGCGTTTTACTTTTAGTGCTCACGAGTTTTCATTTAGCTCATCCTACAGAACAAAATCAAATAGACGACCCAAATTTCAGCGTCAGCGGTAAGTCTTTCAACAACTTCTTTGGTCGTACGTTTTAGCATTATAGGTGATATTTATTCGTGCCGAAAATTCATTCGTACCTACAATTTTTTTAAAACTTCAGTCCTAGCCTTGTTTTTTTGGAAATTAGTCTCGTTGTAAAAACGTACCTAAATTTTTTATTTTTGAAAAAATTTAACGCACCTTTAAAGAATTACAAAACTCAAGCCTAGGTCTTGGAATTTACCCCTTTCAAGAAGGAGCAAGAATCTGTGCGTTTTTCACCGATCAAAAATGACTCAATTCAATTATTGAAAATATGTGCGGTAATTCGACATTTTCTTCACTCTCGTACTGTAAATTTTCAGCTGGACGACGATTAAAAAGAACGCCTATCATAGGTATAATTAAATTAGGAGCTACTGGAATTGGTCTTGGAACAGCAGTCAAAGCTTACCATAAATACAGTATTTACCACAAAAAACACTTCTACGGCAGTGGGACTCGTTACATTTACGCAGGACATCACGGTGGATTCAGGAGCGGATTACCTGAAGGAAACGAATATGGTTACTATCTTGAAGGGTGAAGTTATGGTCATTGTAAAGGTTACCAATCGTCGCAGATTTCCAACTTCAGAATCGATATACCACGTGTGAATCTCGACTTTATTTTTGTGATACGTATTTATAGCTGGGCTCATCGAGAATTGAACGAACTATTTTCGGTATGAGCGAGGAATATTTGAAAAATATGTCGATTACATCGCTTTTGCAATCTTGAGAATTGAAAATAATTATATAAGCTCTTTACTATAAGGATAAAATAAATTCGTATCCTACCGGTATTATTTGTGAATGTTTTTCTTCTAAACTATCCCAAATGTGCACATATAAACTTCATACAGGTAAGAAACTTCGATGATTCTTTAAAAATCTTACGAGCAAAGTAAGAGGCTAACATCCCAAATTTAGTCTGGCAATGATCTTTCGAAAAACCTCAGTTGAGAAATTGAAACTCAAGATCCGTTGCCTGAACTGATCAAGTCATAACAATATTTTTTTTTCAATTGAATGCTTGCCATTACTCTTATCCAAGAATGTGTTCCGAAGTTCAATACGTCTATACTACATGGTTAGAATTTTCAGATCATCACTGATGAGAGAAAAAGAACAATATAATTATTTGTGCTGGTATGACGACTATACTACGAGCTATATATTTATCGACCATAGGAGGTGTTAACAGGGAATCTGTTCTATGGGGAGTTTTCTGAGAAATTTGGTGTGCGCCGTCTGCCGAAAAACTTGAAAAAAATTTCGACTCTCGACCTATATATTTCGAAGTCCCTAAGATAGGTACAAGTCACTGATGACGTCCTATTTTATATTAGGTTTATAGTAGGTCTAGGCCTCCTTCATACTAAGTTTCCATAAATTCTCAAAAATAAAACAGGTTCCCTGCGTTCCTCGTTTAACTTCGTTAAGGAAGACGTCGTTTTATACGTATCCGGTCTGATCGTGAGAAAGATATCTGAGAGAACTTCTTCTTTAGGTTTCAGAGTACATATTTCAAATACGCATCTTCGCCATTTCCTCAACCAATCCAAGTTTCTTTTATCTATGGGTGTAAGTATGAATTTAATTTGAAGGTGTTTCTAAGAAAATATTATGTTGATTAATTCAGAAATTATATCTGTGTACGCGCAATTTTGCTGAGAAACAGTTGATTACCTACCTATTTCTTGAAGGTCTTCAAATTAGGAAATATTGTTTTTGCTCATACAACCCGCGTAGTGCTTACTTAATAAATTTATATAATCTAAAAAGAATAGAAGATGTAGGAATGCATCTGAAATTTCTTGATGAACCAATTTTATTGAAAATTGAAGAAGTCGGTTTTGAGTTATCTTTATTTTAAGACTGAAATATAGGAGTCGGTAAAATATAGGGTCGGTCTACTATAAGATCTAAACTTATCACCAAGATAGTATCGAGGACATTTCGGGGACAAGGCAGTGAGTAGTGAACTGGGTATAGAAAGCTAATTCAAAATCATTAAGAGTATGCAATTTTTTGATTTCGAATGTTGAATTTTGAGAACGCTCCAATAGGCGGTTTACTACGAATATGCGATATGTACCTCAGTTCAGTCGAAATAAAATCGTACAAATTTAAACAATCTGCTCCCCTTAAAAATATTAAGAAAATATATCGCTTGAAATTAATCATTTTGATGATAAATTTAACCCAAGCACGAAGCCTGGGAAACAAGTGATTGACTACGGTTACCATAAATAAATGAAATTTTATCTTAGAAAAAGTGAGGAGAAATGGGCAGAATTTTAGTTTATTGAAAAGGAAAAACTAGCAGATAGCTTTGAACTCCCAAAGCAAGGGGGCCACTGTCGGTCGCGTAAGCTTTTTTTTCTTTTCCCAGCACACCATTCCTTCCGAATTCCAGAATTCGTGTTCTTACGATACTCCAAAATCTAAGATCTCCACGTTCCTCCCTAATTCTGGAATCTTTCTCTGTATGCCATAAAACAATTCACAGCTGTCTTCGTTCGTTGCTTGCAGGGTCTTTTACATTAATAGCGAGTGGGAAACCTGTTTTACGGGGGATTTTTCCTCTTATGTGCAGCTCAATGGCTAAAACTCTACACGACAGACCGTTCCTTAAGGAGATTCTTTTCAGCGCGCATACGCGACGTCACAGCGTCGCGTTGGTTCAGTCCTAGAAACGCCTGTACAAGGAATTATTTATCCTTTTTCAACGTTGAAGCATTTATTTTCGACGAAATATTCGTAATTTGCGGTATTTGAAACCCCTTTCACCGTTATTAATGCCTTCGATCTGTAAAAAAAAGTGGAAAATATTTTTCTAAAATAACTCCTCCTCCTCCCCCCCCCCACACAACACACATTATCACCAAAAAAAGAGAAAACAGGCTTTCTGTCATTAAAGTTCTGTATTTTACCAACCATGGAGGAGGGATGGGATGAAACTGAAAATAAACTAATGGATTCACGGATCAAGAAGCGTTTCGAATTGTTGCGTTTCTGTCACGAATTCATTTTACCCGCTGATATAGGTAGTTATTAGCCTTTTAAACTGTTCCTTCAAATTATTGGCAACGTCAAAGTTAATAGAACGAGCATGAATATTGTCCAATCTATATTTAGGATTCTCAAACTTTTTGCTTGCAAAACATTCACTTTTAATCCAACTAGGGGTAAGAGGTATTATCAAATTAAGGTTACGAATAAGTAGTAATAGGCCTATAGGTACGAATAATACACATTTGAGGAGCTCGCTAATTTTCTAAGACCTCTCTGGTTTTACCGTTTTATTTGAGCTTGATACCTAATAAAAAAAAAATATATAATATCATTTATTAGGTATTGGGATACCTCTTGAAATATTTATGAACGTTATCTAAACGTAGAGCCTAACATTTGAAATCTATTTTATATATTTCACGGCTGTGATCGCGACTGTTACACCAGTTGTCATGGTTCCATTGCAACGTAGTAGTTGACGAGTAATTTGGTTGAATTATGATGGCGATAACGTGGTTAGCTGCAATAGTCACGATTTATGGTATGAAAAATTATATTTTAAATTTTTGATTAAGAAGAGGAATATTATGTCTGGTTTTAAGTCGTGCGAATGGAGGTTCAGAATATTTTCATGAATACGGCTGTCATAGGAGAGAGCCAGAGCTGAATTTACAGCAAGCCCATCTAAAAAAACTTAAGAAAACATGATTTTAAATTTACGAATTAGGCCTACAAGTGAATTCATTTTCAGCAGCAAGAGGATTTTTCACATTATTATGTTACGACACAAATAAATTCACAATTCATAAAAACACGAAATTACCGCAGATACGTGAAATATAGTTCAAAGTAGTTTATAGTTGATTTGAGGTGTCTCAGGAGATGGGAATATCATTTTCAATTTGGACTGAGGTTAGACTAACGAGGGCTCGGGCGCGATATATTTGTTTGTTAATGCGTTTGGAAGGGTTAAAGCGTGGAGGAAGGAAAGAGGGGTTGACTGATGGGTGATTGGTTGCTTCTTTGGCTTCGACATAGATTTTTTTAGTTTTTCGGTATCTCCTTGTAGCTCGATTCCCAGATGAAGAATCTTGGGATGGAGTTTGCATAGAAAATGGTGATGAGAGCGTGAGTACAATTTATGAGTGCATGAGAGCAATAGCAGTTGGAGGTAGCATTAAGAGATGCCAGGAATCGGAGGTGATGAAGAATTGAGCCACTGAGCCTAATATATACAGTATACTAGACTAATACTGGGCTGAGAATAAAGTACATATAGGGAAAAGTAATTATGAAGCTCTTTTTTTTACCGACTTTTCTAGCTCGAAAAGTGTGGTATTACATCTGTAGCAAGATTGACAAGGGGAGAAGCAGTGAACTTTCTCGACGCTTTGGAGGCCCTACATTACTTCCAGCCTGAAGAAAATTTTGTTTTTTTTATGTAGACCTATATTTAGACTTGAATAAAATTTTTTTGTTCGCAAATCTTTTCCAAAACTACTGGATAGATTTTTTCGAGACTTAAACAAGTTGTAGTCTCATATATGAAGTCGGATGCCAACAATTTTTTCGAGGATTAATTGATAGTAATTCCTCAGCGCGTTTCCAATTGAGTTAATACGATTCTGTAGAGGTTACGCTTAATCAGCATATTGAAATAAGAATAGGCATTCACCGAAGTAATCGAAATATAAATTTGCAAAGACCGCAGAAACAAGTGTTGTAGCCCCGGAGCAAGGTGGATAGGGGGAGGGGGAGTGGATTTTCTGGAGACGTTTCATACGTTTTAGTCGACTCTGATAATGAGTATTATTTAGTTGTGTACTGTATTCTATTACCGTCTTTTAAATAATATACGGAACAATATTGTTCATCTTGACAGCATTGTTAAAACCAAGTGGCATAAACGCTTCTTGCAAGATCAAATTTCCCAAAGGGTTTATGTTTTCAACTGGAACTTCGGCTTTCCAGACAGAAGGAGCTTATCAAACAGATGGTAAGGTGCAAATTTATATGTCCGTTCTTCAATTTATAATTCTCTTCCGTAAATTCTGTTATCTCGATGTGTAGGTAGGGGCGAGAGCATTTGGGATAATTATACCCATAGGTATCCGAGTCCCATTGTAGATGGCAGTACCAGCGACGTGGCTTGTGATTCTTATCATCGTTATACAGAGGACGTACAACTTATTAAAGAAATTGGGGTAGGCGAATATCGTTTTTGAAAGGTGATGATTTAAAAATACGTATTATTATACAACAAGCGGTTTAACGATTTATGTATTCATAACGTCGCGTCGCAGTTGGAAAATCGAGTTTAATAAAACGGAAGCAGACAAGTGTATTTTTGTGTGAAAAGTGGAGAGTGGGGTTGATTGAATTGATTTGGTGGGGTTAGATTATTCGATAGGAAGATTTGAAAATAAGTATTACTTCTTAGTATTTCACACGAGATGAATTTTTAAAGTTCCAAGTTATTAGGGGTAAAAAGTTTACGACTTTGTCCACATGTCTACCTAAATATCCACCAATTTGTGCTAGAAGATCATTAAATCAGGAAAAGATCTATTTAAAGACGACAGTTTATTTTTCCATCTCTTTTTTAGCGTTTTAACTCAATTCTCAATCCTTCAAAGAAACGTAAACTAGGTACTGGGGGAAGGAAAAAACGAATGAAAACGGAGTGACTTACAGTTTGTACTAGGGAACTACTTTCGAATTCGACTACAATAGTCCTCATGAAATTCAGTTCAACGTGAAATTTTGTCAACAGTTTCCCATACATCGATTTTCTATAAGTTGGCCTCGTATACTACCAAACGGTGATTTATCTGAAATTAATCAAGCCGGAATACAGCATTATCATATGTATATCGATACTTTATTGGAAAATGGAATTGAACCTATGGTAAGTTTTTATTTCGAGCACGATGCTTATAGGCCTAATAAGTATGATTTTGAAGTGATTTTGCTGTCAGGTTAAAAAGTCAAATTCATGCACAATGCTTGTCTCGCTGTGTGATGCATATCAAAAATGTCCTGCCAATGCTTTTAAATGAAAGGTATCAGAAGAGTGTCAAAGCCTTCTTTGACTGGAATTGCAATTTCTGTCGAAACAATAACATGTAATTTCATGGAATGGTAGAAAAAACGGCAAAAAAAATTGGAAAATAGAGTGGGTGACATATGTCAACGCTTTCCCTTAGCTGGTATGTAAAAGTGTGCACCTATAACAAGCTTTTATCTTACCGACTTTTCGTGGAAAAGCGAGTACTACACCCGTCACAGTTGTGACAGAAAGAGGGGAAAAAGAATTTTCTCGACGATAGATCGTCGCTATGTCAATAAAAAAATTTCAGGTTTTCTAAGGATATATGATCAAAAGTCCGCGTTTCTCCTCCGAGACTACTGGATAGATTTTCTTGAAACTTACATCTGAAGTTGTGAACCTGCATTTTTTTTTGACGAACGGATGAGTCGTTCGGGAGATATAAAATTCCCCCTCCAATAACTTTGATATGGTACATGTTATATTTTTTTCAAACGTGGATATATTATAATTTACTTATCTAAAAATGTAATGTACACATTTGGTGTTAATACAATACCTGCCTTGTGAGTAATCTCAAATTGAAGCGTGAAGTATTTGAGGAAATTTGCATTATTTTGTAGTATTACCCCTCATCGTCATGAAGAGCAAAGGGTAACCTTTGATTACGTAGATTGTCAGTGTAGTTGTAGCATGGTAGTTTTATTCATTTTTTGAGTCATTTTTTCACACACGTAAGGATACCCTCGTTCTTGTTGAGTTTCTCATGAATGAATGTTGTGTTTGTGTAATATTAGTGCAGTAATCCCTCGTGTATAATTTTTTTTCCCTCATTTTTTTGAAATTAATGAGGTACTAAGAGCTTGTCATCAAGGCTGTGAGCTTGGCGGTGTTATTGAGTTCAGATGCGGGAGAGGGAATTTCATATTTGGTTTACTCCCTCCGTGCGGAGTATTCTGGAGTTTTTGTTCAGTATGTCTAGCCGTAACTTGGTGGGCCGAATCGATTCGTCTGATAGTGCTTTTATGTGATTGTGAGGGAAGAATAATAAGTTGAGGAGCGAAGCTAATTTGCGGCAAGAAAAGCTATGTTGAATAATTGGGAAGGAGGGGGTATCAGAATCGCAATGAGAGAATGAAAGAAACATAAGATGAGTGCTAAGATATATGTATATATGTGTGTGTGTGTGTGTGTGTGTGTGTGTGTGTGTGTGTGAGTCTAGAGAGACTGATTCTGTGGCTAGTGATGATTATTTCTTTTCTGCGAAAATATTTTTAATTTGGACGAGCTTGTTTGAATGGATTTGAGGTTAGACTGATGAGTGAACCAGGCATGGGTGTGTATTTGTTAATATGCTTGGAGAGCTCGCTGACAAGTGATAGGTTGCTCAAAATAGTTCTAGCCGGCTGTCAGTTGATTTTGTTGTTACGCGAGTTAAGGTAGGGTAAACGGAATGCCGAGGATACACAGGAAAACCAGTTCTCATTTTGAGAAAAATGTTTGCCCTTCAAAAATTTTGGCTGTCAAGACAGGGATTTTCAAAAAATTTTAGGCTTAAACCGTATAGTAGGGTCCGAATTGTACAGAAAAACCCGTCCATTCGACGTGGCTGTTAAAAGCAATTTTATGATTGATTATTATTATTCTACATACTCAGACGAACAAATATAGCCTGTATACCTATTTTTCTCACTGCCCGTTTTCGGAGGTACCACCCCCCATCTAAAAAGCTCACTTATCTCAAGAAATATTGACTTTTCAAAAAAAGTTTTCAAACGAAAGTTGTTCCATTATGTCCCCTCTACAACTTTACTTCTTATGAAAATTTCATTTTGAGCAATCCTCGTGCTTCAAATTTGAAAAAACATGGTAAAAAAACAAAGAATTATTTTTTTTTACATTTTTAATGAGAAATTTCAAACATACAGTCAAATAATATATGATTACAAAAAATGTTTAGAATTCAGTTTCTTTTCGAATGAGTGTCAAGAAGACTTCATCCCACCCCTCTCTCATTTCAAAAGCTCAACCCCCCCTTCCCTCCTCTTAGTCAAAATCGAGGTTTTGAATTGTAATAAGTCTAACCTCCAGCCTCATATGTTACCCTTCTGAGCTGATGATGCAAAATCTGAACAGGAAGTTGAAAATTAATTTCAATTGATCTCCTTTGGGCTAGAACTTGTAATTTCTTTAGGCAGGTATTTTTTCAAGGAATTTCTAAATTTAAGATAGAAAGTTGAAGTGAACAATCATGATAAATAAAAATAGAGCAGTTTTTTTTTTGAAAATTTATCATTAATCAAATATTTGCGAGGTAAGAGGAGGGGCGGGGGTGGAGCTTTTGAAATGAGAGAGGGGTGGGGTGAAATTGTCTCGTCTTGGTACTCATTCGAAAGGAAACTGAATTCTAAACATTTTTTGTAATCATATATTCCACTGTATCTACCTATTATATAAAGACGTGGAGCGATTCTAGTGGTTCAATGTTCTCAGCTCCTACCACCCCCACCCTTACTCAAAGTTCAGAAATAGCTTCGTATGTGAAGTAGGCAGTATTTAGCCTTTTTTTTTCCGGAAAATCCCATAGGGGATGAATGGTGTATAAATTGCGTTCGTGTAATCGTAAAGTAGTGTGTGTAATCGCTAAGGTTGTAGATGTTTCAGAGTTTAGTGGCCAGTTGAGTTTCCAATGGTAGTTCTAATGCGTCCGTAAATTTAAATAGTTTTGATTGGCGTTGTTAAATTGAAGAAAGCGTTTGAAAATTAGCCGAGTATATGTTCAAGACGGCATTAACTTTTGGGAAACATGAAAATACGTAGGCCTACGTGAGGTGATATGAGAATACATTTTTGGTTTCAAATTGTAATTTCTCATTCGTGTTTTCGAATTGTGTGGTACGCACAGATCGAAAAATAGATAGAGTAACAGTTGAGAATGAGTAGTGGTACAAGTAAAGGAGGATCGTCGAACTTTAAGAAATTAAAGGCTTGCCGGGTTAGGTACGTATAAGGGTTCCGTCCAAAGGACGGGCATTTCTACTTGTGTTTGATAAAAATGTAAAAAAAAATAATTCTTTGTTTCTTTATCATGTTTTTTTAAATTTGAAGCACGAGGATTGCTCAAAATGAAATTTCTATAAGAAGTAAAGTTGTAGAGGAGACATAATGGAACAACTTTTGTTTGAAAACTTTTTTCAAAAAGTCAATATTTCTCGAGATAAACGAGGTTTTTAGATTTGAGGGGTGGTACCTCGGAAAACAGGGAGTGAAAAAAATAGGCATACAGGCTATATTTGTTCGTCTGAGTATGTAGAACAATAATCAATCATAAAATTGCTTTCAACAGCCACATCGAGCGGATTTACAATTAGGACCCTACTAGTATGAAAGCGAGAAAAACCAAACAAATTTTATGTTCGAGATAAAGAAAAAAAAAAAGGAGGATATTAAAAAACTTCAAGCTCAGTTGACCTATTTGTCTAGATAAAATTTCATTAGCGCTTCCATGATTAGGCTCTCCGTAAGGTGATGAAGCAATAAATGGGAAAAATTTTGAAGTAGTACCTTTGATGAAAATAAGATTCTGACTAGGTAGAATCCACGATTGAGTGTGATTATATTCTTTTATTTTCTCTCGCTCTATTTCTTGTACGTGTTCTTAGGTTACTATGTACCACTGGGATTTACCTCAGAAGTTACAAGATGAAGGAGGCTGGCAAAATCGTGATATTGTACATCACTTCAAAATATACGCTGATTTGCTTTTTAAGGAATTTGGAGATAGGGTTTGTAAATTAGGTACCCGAAGTACCTACTTCAAGACAGCAAGTACAACAAAATATTACTAACGAATAATTTCCTGCCTACCTTCAGGTTAAATGGTGGATTACAATCAATGAACCGATAATGATTGTTAAAGGTTACTGCGATACGTTTTTGGCTCCGGGTTTAAATTTATCCTCTCCAGTTGACTATTTAGTAGGTCATAATATATTGAGAACCCATGCAGTTGTGTATCGGTTGTATGATAAAAAGTACAGGCGCTGTCAAAATGGTTATATTTCAGATTAGTTTTTTAGTATTCATCTATTTTCTGACGCGTTTAAAAATGTATATAATTTTTCTATTTTATACGATAAATTTTGGGATCGAATAGGAAAAATTAGTATCGCAATAAATTCCAAGTATTATTTCCCAGCAGAGTTTGGTAAGACGAAAGATATGGAAGCCGCGGAACGAGGAATGCAATTTGAGGTAAACTTAAAATTCAAATCTTGGAGTAAAATTCTGTAAATTACTGGTATTATTATATTATTATTTTTTGCAAGGAAGACAGTTATTAAATGGTTTAAATTGGTTTTTATTTTAACCACATTAAACTCAAGTTAAGAACGAAAAAAAAAAAAAAATTATCCCAGAAACAATCCTCGTAAATATCAATATTGATAATTATTTATACTACTGACGCGGTTTGAGTGGGGAGGGAGTACGGTGCGTCCTTCCTCCTCCATCGTTTAATTTCTTTTTGAGAACAATTTAAACCAGAAAAATAATTTTCAAGCTTTTTGCGTAACTACCTACGTGCCAACTTCATTCAAGTCATTGTACCACGCGTATGTTTCCCGACGATCATGTGATGATACACTATAAAAGATAGACTTATGAGATACTGTCGTACTAATGTAATTTTTCTTATTGTATATGTAATTTTTGACAAGAAAATTCAATTTCAAATTTTCATCCAAAAATAAAGATTATCAGTAAATTTTGATTTACGTATGTCCTGTAGTTGGGCTGGTTCGCACATCCCATTTACAGCAAAACTGGAGATTATCCGCCACTGATGCGAGAAATTGTGGAAAAGAATAGTCTTTCTGAAGGAAGGGTGTTTTCTAGATTGCCTTATTTTACATTGGAGGAGAAAGAGTCTCTTCGAGGTAAACTTTGATACTTCTTAGACTTAATTATGTATTGCTTTACAAATTGAATCTTCTTTCTGATACGTCTTTCAAGAAAACCAAACCTGAACAATCTTAAAACAATAATTTAAGAAAAATTTTATCTTTCAGCCGTCACCAAGAATTCAAGATATCGGCTTCATTCGTCTCATTTACTCCCAACTCGTAGACATTACTGCTAACAGAATACAATTTGTAATTTTTTTCAACTTTTTTTCCAAATTTTCTCTTTAAATATTTCTGTACCCTACACTTTGTAACCTCTCCTACGGTCTTCGTTCTGTTTAATAATTCCGAAATAGTCTCTTGTTCCTCCCTTTGAATCACAAATTATCTCGTAAAACTCTTTTGTGTAGAGGGAAAGCGATATTTATTGATAAATTTATATTTTTGTAACGAGTCTCCACGGATCAGTTGCTTAATTTTAGAGGGAATATATGACAGATTTACGATAATATTATAATAAAATAGCTAGAAGTCCTGTTTTATAAATCTTGGTTTTATTTTCATAGGTGCATCCGATTTCTTTGGTCTGAATCACTACACTAGTAGACTGTGTGAAGATGGGCAAGATCCTTTGGATAGAAGACACTACATTGACGTGGACAGAAACATTACCACTTCCGTTGACCAAGATTGGCCACCTAGTGAAGCAAACTGGTTAAAAGTGAGGCTCACTTTCATTCGTGATAAAAGTTTTTTTTTTTTTTTTTTTTTACGAGCAATGAAGTTGCACTGAAAGCTATTTGTTCGATAAAGATTACATAGGTATTAGATATACATGATTATGAATTGAAAAAAAAAAAAAAAAAGTTTGCAAACTGGATTGAAGAAGGTATTGATAAGTACGGGTAGAGTACTTTTAAGGGTTATTTGGAGATGAGTATGGTAATGATATTGTGCTGATTATCATAATTTTTTTATTCAGATGGAGGAATAGCATCGAGTGAGGCGTACATATCGGAGGGAGAGGAATGTCGTATCTTAATTATTTATCCGTGCTTGAGAGTGGGGAGAAACATTTGAGGAAGAGCGGAGAAGTTCGAGTAGAGGATAGGAAAAGAAATGTTTGACTGTTCGAGTTTTTCAGCGGGGAACCGGCTATCCCTTTTGTTGGGGGTACTTTCAGGAGATTTTCGTCCGCGAGCGCGGGTGCAAGCGATGTTGATGACGTCACGGAGAGGGGAGAGGGACTTGAAAAAATTTCGACTCTCTAGCCATATATGATAGGAAGGAGACTTGAAAAAATTCCGACTTTCGAACTATGTATGATAGGAGGGGGACATAGAAAAATTATATGGGTAGAGGGTCGAAATTTGTCCAAGTCACCCTCCTATCATATATGAGGACGTATCTGGCAAAAGGGCGTCCGCACAATGTATTTCTTGTGGGACGGATGCCCTTCTGCCAGAAACCTCCTCATATGGCTACACCATACGGCGCACGGCAAACTTCTCGAAAAAAAAACCATAAAACAAGATTTGCTGTTAAAATTTACACTGTTGAGCTACATATGACAGGAGGCGGACTTGGAAAAACGACGGCTACCTTAAAATTGCAGCGTGTTCAAGTTGTCACGTCATCATTTTCGGGACTTAGAAAAACTTCAGGCAACAAGATTTTGTATATGATAGGAGGGGGACTCGGGATGTGGGTTCCCCGTTGCCATTGCAGTCCTGCAATGGCATCTAATTTTTTAATGTGTCTTTCTTCGCAGTGCAGAGGACAGGTATTTTATGTAATGTTGATTCTTATAAAAATACTTATAATTTTATGCAAGGTAACTTATGGACGTTTCGGTATGAAACCGTCGTAAGTAAACTCTTTTCGAAAAAGGGCCTAAAGTGGTAAAGTGATTTACAAGGAATCCAAATATAACAATCACCACAAAGCCTATATCAAAAGTAAAAACTACTATGATGTCATGATTGCCCATAAAAGGATAAAATCGATCAAACCTATCAACAATGATGATCATCATTGAATGTACCTCAGAACAAAATTATATCTCTGAAACTTTTTTTTTTCGAGATTTTTGGACTTATGGTGGTTTTATGCAAGAACGTTGTATGTTCATGATTCAGATTGAAAATATTTTGATTTAGGTTGCTCCAAAAGGTTTTCAAAAACTATTACTTTGGATTAAGAGTCGTTACAATAATCCCAAAGTATTTGTCATAGAAAATGGATATGCTGATGCTGGTCAATTAAATGACACAGAGCGGATTTCTTATTACCAGGTGAGAAGAAAGTCAGAAAGTTCCCAGTTTTCAAAAATTTTCGCTCCGTATGGTTCATTTCTATCAGGTATCACACTCGACCTTTCTTACATACGGTATAAGTTTTTTCTGTTTTGTTGATGACACTTTTCGACCGTATGTTTTTTTTTTTTCTTTTTTTTTAATCTTTTTCGAATTAAAGTATACTTGATGTAAGTTAACTAATAGCAACAGGTTAAAGAATTGATTTTTCTCGTTTATGAGGTAATGTTATAATCATTTTTTTATTTTACAACCGAATTCATTCTTTGCTTCTCGTGACCTATTGAACAACTTGAATTTATTTATCGCAGCACTCATTTACAAGAATTTTAAAATTACGCTCTGTTTTAAAAAAGAAAAAATGAAAACTCTTTAATGAATTATTTTTCAGACTTATCTAGGGGCCATGCTGACAGCTATAAATAAGTACCACTGTAACATTATAGGATATACGACTTGGTCTTTGTTGGATAACTTTGAAATGACAAATGGTTTTAGGTGAGCAAGAAATCATCGATTCCCATATTTTATAGTTACAAAGAGTAACGTTGGTACTTTCATTTTTTAACATTTTTGTACTAATTTTTTTTATTATTATCATTTTTTCCTCTTCAGTGTCCGGTTTGGACTAGTTCGTGTGAACATTCATAGAGCTGATCGAGAACGTACTTTGAAAGATTCCGCGTATTATTGGCGCGAGATCATACGATCACATTGTTTACCAGATAGTTGGCAATGAATGTGCAAAAACTTCCAAGCAGGCTGTCATATAATTGTGTTATGTGATACCGATATTCAACATTATAAATCCTGTATCTCCACTGGTATTAATGTATTGTTTACGGATAATTTGCTCGAGTGGCACTGACAAGGTTTTATCGTGAAGTTCGTATCATAATGACAAGGTCATAACGGGAGAGAACATGAAAAGATGTTGATATCCCCCTGAAGTATATAGCTCATGGCAACGAAAAATAGAGCACCCGAGGAATTAAAAAGTAGTTGGAGCACAAATCGGTATACCCTCCTATCTTCCGTCATAAATGGTATTTAGAAATCGTGATCTCATATTATTTGAGGTACCTACCCATTTTGACGAATTTGAATTTCAAACTGTGAATATTTCGGGAATTCAACTAACAATAAGAACCAATGTTCGAATAGTCGTTTGGCAATCACTCGCTCGCCAGATATATCAGATCGTAATATTGTAGTCCAGTGAAACCATTATAAAATTGTCAGTAACCTACTCTTAAGTCTTTTCCCATGTTTTTTGACAATTACAAGTGAAGCTTCGTTCCTCAAAGGTGTGCAAAGAGGTAACTTAATTTTTTCGTTTCCTAGCCGAAACCTGTGAACAAATGAATTTAGAGTGGAAATTTTCGAAAAATATTGTTTCTTGAAAAATTTCCTATAAAGAAGCTCTCGAGATATTTTTCATACCGGTACCGCCATCACTTTTCATGTGTCTGGACAGAGAGAGGGATACACGGAGTACATTTGAAGGATCAATTGCGCCAATCAAAATCATTACCTATATGAACTTGCAAAAAACAGCATATCGAAAATTAGGTATTTTATATTTCTACGCACTCGAGCACATACTATGATAGGTCCTCTAATTCGTTTAGCGTTCTCAGCGACAATAGCTGCAGATATTGATTGTTGTGAACGAAATAAACGTAATCTAAATTCCTTGTGTTTTCAAAGCTTTTACAATGATTAGGGTTTGCCGACGATTTTATTAACAGATTATTACTGGCATATACCTACCATAAATATAAAATAATGCTCTAACACCTGTTGAAAGCTTAAACTTTCGAAACAAGGAATTATGCTGTTTGCCCAACTTTAAAAATTTGTGTGAAAAAAATTGAATTGATAAAATCCTGAATGAGTACTCAATTATTGACGCACGAATGTCGGGAAGATTATAGATTTTTTATTGTTCGCGTGAAAAATATACACAAGGTTTACATGATTGTGCACACTTAGACGTAATCGTGTGAATAATTTTGTTGGCAGCCATACATGTTCCACTTTGAAAAAATTCTCAAGGAAATTTTCCTACAAATGTCTTTGTCTGAAATTGGGGGCTAGATTTGATTCTTTAAGTAGGAAATGGATAAAGAAGAAGAACAGAGGACCTAAATCAAAACGTATTTGACAGATGAGCAGAAAATACGCTGTTACTAACCTTGGGGCTACATTCTCAGAATGTAGCCGCGTCCGGATGACCTTCACCTAATTCAAAGACAAAAAGATTTTGAGATTTCGTTGGCCCTCAAAAATAAATTACATACACGTCGTGTGTACGAAATAGAGGAGAACGAACGAAAGAGACAATGTTAGATACAGAACTGATTCGTATTTCGTGGTCACACGGTAGACAGGAAGAAGGAGAAAAAACAGGACGAGGATGAAGAAGGAAGAGTAAGGAGAGAGTGCGATGTATCAATTCTGGTTTGATGGAGACGACGACGCCGTCGCTTTTGGGAAGAAGTCGCCGCAAAATTTTTATTTCATCTTGCCTTCTTTTCCCAATTTTATCCTTTTTTTTTTCCTATTTTCAAAAATTCCAACTAAAAATTTTATTGCAGATTTTTTGAAATCCACATTTCGGTTATGTATAAGAATATTATCAATTCCAAAGTGGAACAAAACTACAGCATGAGGACATTTTCTAGCAACAATAAAGCTCTAATTGAAAGAATTTTATCCACTACTTTTCCAAGAAAAAAATTCCAAACATTTGATAATTGATTTAATATTAACGTAAAATTAAAAAGAGAAAATATTAGTAATCATAAGATTGTAGGTACGAGCGAAAAATCCCAGAGTTTGTTAATTTACTTGATTCATAATTCAGAAAATGTATCAGGACCCATTTTTGGTAGAGGTCTAAGTAATGTAATCTCCTTATTGTTTTTTTTTTTTTTTTTTGCCACATTTTTATGTTTTGACATCCGAATTACTGCATGTATAATATAAATAGCTAGGCTTGTTATAACAAAGAATACCTATTATAATCATATCCAACGTAAGATACTTGTAAAGAGAAATATCCATTCTTATAGGTTTTAAATAAGGTTCTTCAGAATGTTTGATGATATATTCGGTCCAGTATGCAACGGACTCTTGTGGTATCAGTGGTCTGTCCTTGAAAGCGCGGGACAGAGCTCGCATCCGTTGGTGATAGCTATGTGAAATGATGATCATAATTTGTAAAATCATCTTTCAGATGAACAGTTTATGGTATCAGTACTTACTCCCATACCTTGTATCGTTAACGATTGTATCGAGAGCTTCTACTAATGTCTCCTTGGTCAAGGTGTTTGTATCTAAATCAGCTGAGACTCTCCGATGCCGTAAAATAGCTGCATTCAAGGTTTGATCACTAAGTATAGGAAGACTCCATTGATACCACAATGACTTATGAAAGCAACAACTTTCTTGTGTTCTGTAAAGTGAATTGTACGCGTGGTGTAAAATACTAGGCATGTAATAAAGTATCAGTCATACCAAATCAATAAAATGCCGAGCTATACCTAGAATATCACGCTGCGGGAGCCAGTTACGAATTAGAATATTTTTTGGAAGGTCTTCGATCGTCGCATCATATTTCCATATTACCCTTTGTGGTATAGCCGCAAATCTGTCCAAGAACGCACGTCTCACTTTTAAAGAAAGTGAGCTTGCTTTAACCACTGTGCCAAACGTGAAAATAATGACTCCTTGAGGAGCTTTGTCAATGAAGTTCTCTAAATCCTAGACAAATTTTGAATATTTCTTTCTATCAAAAACTTTATAAAAAGTCCCTGTATATTTCTGTTCTATCGTAATAAACGAGCAAATTTTTCAGTGTGAGAGCGATTTCCTTTGAATCACCCGAGATTGGACGGCTCACCAGCGGCAGTGGATTTGCTGGTTTGATATGAATGTCTCCAACTTCAACAACGTTCGGAGTGAGAGCACGAGGAAGCAAACTTACGTGATTGTTATAAAAGAGTAGGGATATTTGCTTCTTTGGTGGCTGTCTTTGAAAAAAGAATTTCTGATTGAATTCTTCGAGCGCTGTTAGCGTTTTCATTGCGTAATTATAGTTCAAGACCAAATACGTCCATAAATTCTGGATACGCTCGAAAAAATTTCCAGTAAATTTACCCAGGTAAACATTGTTCCCACTTGAAGCCCTCAAATACACAAAAGGGAAACAGGGCTTCAAATGGGAATTAAAAGGGTAGTTTTTTCCAAATGAAGCCCAAGGAATCAGAAGGGCTTCAGTTTGTCCCTGTTGAAGCCCTTTGAACGCGGGGAACCAAAGGGTTTCAACAGGGAAGTGAGAGGGAAACAGGGAATCAACAGGGCTTCAAATGAGGGCTTCAAATTGTTTACCGGGACAGTTGGTGCAGATAGTTGAGAGGATCGCAGGATTACTCGGAACGCCTACTGCATCGTCTGCCAGCCTCGAAAAAGATATCGATACCTACCGTCCCTATAACGGGAATATCAAATTTCCTCGCGAGAGGAAGATAACATCAAAAGCCGTGACGAGTTCTACTAGCATGATATCGTATAGTTTCATCTGTGACGTAAACGCTCTCTACAAGAAGAAAAACAATTTATAAGTACCCGGTATGTTAAGTCTATTCTTTGCTACGAGTAAAAGAAGTGGTCTACAATAATTCACCTGAATCTCTGGCAGTCTCATCAAATTGTAACAGTGCTCCATATCCATAGTATTTGTAAACTCCATTACTGAATTTACACTCATACTTCTGAAGTCTTCAATCGAAGCCTCGCCTACATACATGGATGTATATTGTGACGCGAATCGATAAACGTGAAATTTTCAACTTGACTTTCAAAAGAAAAAGGACTAGGTAATCATGGTTATGTGATGTCCAGCCGCATGCACACTACGGTAATCAAGACTTCTTGGCTGTACGAAAAATGACTTTTGAACACCATTGGAAATAACTTATTCCTAAGATACGAGCAGACTGCGTTGAACTTAGCAGACACGCTAAAGTCGATAAATACACCTAAAACGTAACGCGAATATTTTATAATTTTGAAACTGAAAATGAGAAGAGCTAGGAAACTTGTTTTACGAGATTTATATTCGAGATAGATGACTGACCTAAAACAGAGCGTGACAATATCACGATGTTCAACTAGAAAGCAGAGGCGGAGCTATACAGGAACGGAGAATTCTTCCAAGTATCCTTATTGGTATACAGGTAGCTCGAAAAATAAATTTTTTCAAGTTTCCCTCCCAATATTTATAGCTTGATGGTCCGAATCAATTCACGTCCTCTCCCCCCCCCCCCCCGAAATTTTTCTTAGTCTTCTTTGCGAATTATACAAGGTAACTTGATAATAAACATTTTCTCATCCTCTTTATCGTATGTAAATCGAAGGTCAAAATTTTTTTAATGCGTAACTCTCAAGATTGAAAAAAAAGGGAGAAAAAGAGAAAATTATACAGAAAGAGAACCAAGTACAGAGAAAACGTGAAAAATCCGTTGCGGACGGCAGAAATTTTCACTCAACTTCAAGTTTTTTAAAAATTTTTCATAAGATAGATTCCCTTTTAAATAGGTATGACTTTCGAAAAGATTAAATCCCGGTACAGTATGCTACCTACACGAAAATTTTTATCTACAAAAAAACAAAATTACGTTACCTACAAACTCGATGGGAAGTTTATCTATCTCCTTTTATCTCTTGACTGAGGTATTCTATACTAGCAAGTCGACACATGCGGTTTCGACTCGTAATATTTACTCAATCGACGAGATTTATTCCTGTCTCCTTTTCAAGGAAAGCGGAAGTACAATAGAAGTCGATATTTAAACAGTGATCGCAGACCTGCGCCTGCAGCAGATGATCCGGTTACTGATAGTTCCACTGGTGATAGTAATATTGACGATAACTTTTAGGCTCAGGCTAACCGTAATTATGGTGAACGGATCCAGGGACCTTGGATGTTTGGAATGTGCTGTCGAAGAAGTGATGGACTTTTAGAATGACGACTGTTAGTAGTAGAAAAACGCGATCATGCTCCGCTGCTACCCATCATCAAACGTGATATTGCACGAGGAGAGCCGTGAAAAAACGTGAATTTTATTCTCTTCTACAATTACTTGCATCCGTCGCGACAAGTTTTTTCCTATAATAAAATTTCTTCTATTTCTTCTATTTCTTCTATTTTTTTTTTTTTTTTTTTTTTTTTTTTTTCGGGGGAACATTTGCAAATTTTGTGTCTTGTACTTTTCGTTACCACTATTAATTATCCTGTTATGTCGAATAGTTTTTTCGTGGTGCTATTTTTCGTTCAAATGCCCTTTTTTTTTTTTTTTAGTGCAGTTTAATATTCCCCAAAAAAGTTCGGTGTTGAGCTGACAAAGTTCATTCAGCTAAATAAGAATCTGCATTCTCATAATTGGACTAAAAAAAGAAAACGCGGTCCACTTAGTCCGAAAATTAGGGAACTGCATTATCAAATTATCCCTGAAAACAATTTTTGTAACTTTTCCATATTCCAGTCGTTTTATCATTGTCTTGCAATTATTTCGAAGAAGAGCCATTCAGTATAGGGTAGTTGACAATAGGGCGTAATTTATACTTATTCGTTAATTTTTTTTTCTTTTTTTTAGCAGCTGCTTGCGTATTTTAAAGAATAATAACAACTTGAAATCAAAAAATTCCAATTCAATGTTGAAATTCAGTTAATGAAATCGTCAATGCGAGATTATGTAAAAACTATTTCGTATATTAAGAATAATAAAATACATATTATACTACCCTTAAAAAATCAGAAGCAAACCTACTTTCTAGTTCGGCATTTTCTCTTCATGGTATATCAATAAAAATAATGATGAAAAAGAAAGAAAAAAAGAAAACTTCTGATTAGAAGTTGAAAACGATCCTTTATACTCAGGCTACTGAAATTTATCAATTTCGCTCATTGGAAATTTGAGATTTGGAATACAATTGTCCGTTTCAGTTATTTCACTATTGATTGACGATTGAGAATAGTATGGTGTACGGTACTGCAGGATCGTTCACTCAGTCATTGAATTAAACAAAAAACGAATCGACTCGAATCGAATCGAATCGAATAAAACTTATGATTATTATTTTCTACAAATATAAATACCGTACTTAATTTTCGAAGTGTTTAACGTCTGTTGGCGACAGTGCTGTCTCAGTGCTTAATACCTAATTTAATGAATAAAAAACTTTTTAAAAAATAATATTTGAATTATACAAGAGAGAGAAAGAAAAAAAGGAAAACAAAAGAGAGCAATACCTACCTAGCTTTTTTTGAAGAATACTATCTTCGATTGGTTTATTATTTCTATTGGTTTTTGTATTGTTTCTGCTCTGATTTAGATTAGAGTAGGTACTCAACTCTTGTACGTATCCATTAACATTAATTTTCATGTAATAAGTACTTTCATTAATTTCGTTTTTCTTTTTTCTTTCTTTAATCGTAATAAATAATTTTTTTTAGGTGAGGAATTGACTCATCTTGTGCTCTGCAAATTATGCCACCATAATGCGAAAAATCTCACGATAATGAATTGGTTCGCCGATGGATCGTTGTAGCAGGACTAATTGTAAAAATTTAGCTGTGATTCTTTCTTTGAAATTCTGTCGTAAATCGTGAATATATCCTTGCATATTGTATTATGATTCATTTTCCTCTTGGTAAAATTCTTCAACCGTGACAGTGGAAATAATGTCTATTGTCAGATTTCTTGCATTTTCGGAGGTATGAAACAGCAAATTTTGACTTCATTCAACACTCAAAAAATTTTAATAAGTTTGTTCTTCATTTCGGCGTAGTTTCATCTACCGAACGAAAAAATAGAAAAATTTCTTCTTCAGTATTATTGGTATCATATATTATTTCAAACGTCGAATCTGCCGCAGTGAGTAATAAATAAAATATCTCTTATTTTCTAGTCAATCGTTATATTTTATTATCTATTTATAGAGAAGAGCAAAATCACTGCTATTTTTTGAATTTCAAAAGAGCATTGTAAAAGAATTTTCAATATCTTCGTGCTTTGCGAAGAAAAAATGATCAAGATCATTCTATATTATGTATCTTATGTACTGTACTGTGTACAGTTAATAGAAAGAACAGACGAGAATGACTAGGCCTCCTATCTAAACCATTGAATAAATCTATCTCGATTAAGATAGTTAATCTTATTTCTTACATGTACCGGTATTAAAGTCCTTGTATTACTCGTATTAAGTTATATATTATGATCATTAGAACAAGAGTTGACATTTTTATTCAACATTCAAACTACTTACACTAAGAATTCATGTCATTAGGATTTTGAAAAATCTGACTTTATGAATGAATATAAAATAACAAGTACAGACAAGTAATACTGTCGTACGAAGTTATTTTGTTGACCCTAGTTTCGCGAGGATACAGAACCGCGCATCATCAGATTGAACACGATCTTATATGTATCCCAGTCGACTGAGGAATTGTTTGCTTTTCTATAATAAGAATTATCTGCGAGTGATGTCAAAATAATAACTCCAATCCTACCTACCACCACCCTTAGGATTTATCACTCGAGTTCGTAGAAATTGATATAATTTCTGCTTATGATAGTTGGAAGTAATAAAACCTAGCAAAGAGGTAGATGTATGTATACCTATTCTCGTCACCGCATCAGTTCTCACTATAATTAATAAAAAAAAAATAATTATTGGAACTCATATTTAGTGAGTGAGGTGTAAGTAGAACACTGATATTGAAAAAGTTTTTCAAGTATACAATTCTATTTTATTAGTTGCTTTTACAGGAGTACTTTCGGGTGTCACCCCATGATCAATTGTGTCGCCACTGGAGAACAATCACCAGGCTGAATGGTTTACTGTATGATCAATACATATTCCAATCTAAACAAGTTATTCCACCCCCTACAATTTGAAAAAATCATGTTCGAAAAAGGAGGAAAAGGAAAAAAAGGACCATGTGGAAGACCGAGTGGAAGCCCAAACAAAACAGATCAAGGAGAAGCTTGCCGAACTGACCCAAAAGAAAGGAGAAAGTTTCGACCTCCCCCTCTCTCACATTTGTGTTAACAGGTTCCCTGTTAACACAAATGTTTCAATAACCTCTACCCGAAACAAAGGAAGAAGAAATAAGGAGCCGATGACACTAAGCACAACTTTGTTCCCAGAACCGAGAACCTATCAAGCGTCACCTTTTCAGAAGAAAAAAAAAGAGTGCTGGACAGAGGCAACAAGTACGTGCAGCCAGAGAGACTGAACCAGTGTAAGCTTGAAAGTATGGCCATTAGCTGCGAAAAATTAACCCAAACAATGGAAGACGACGTGAGACCAGAAGTCCGAACCAAAATTGGGAAAGTGCTGTTGGACATCAAGGAGAATATGTGCCAAACCAATGACAGAACGCAAGTAATGCAGAGGAAGGTTACAACTACAAAAGAAGATCCGACAGAACAACCTGATTTTGACAAAGGAGAACAAAGGCAACACGGAAGTGGTAATGGAGAAGGAGGACTACACCCAAAAAGTGGAGTCGTACATCCCAGAGAATAGAATATCAAGAGCTGACAAAGGACCCAACACAGTTGATTCTGATAAAGACGTCGTAGAACGCCGAAACGTAAACCACTTTTACAATTTTATTTGTATACAAGTATTTATAATGGTGCAAGCAAAGCAGTTTTTACTTCAATCATAGATACCAAGATAACCTGAGAGCTGTGTTGAAACGGAATAATATACCTGGCAACGGTAGGACGCTTGAGATGAACCCGGTAGCACCAAAACTTGAGGGGCTTGTAAAACTCCACAGAGCGAACCGTCCGATTAGACCCCTGATTAACAGCATCCAATCACCATGCTTCATAATAGCGAAGATTGTAGTCACATTCCTGAGAGGAAACTACCAGTTTGCACCCAGACAAAGCATCAGAAACAACGGAGAGCTGATCGAGCAACTAGAGAAGTTGAAAATCGAGAGTAACGACAAGCTGGTATCCTTTGATGTGGCAAACAAGTTTGGTACCATACCAAAGGAGGAACTCCTCACTTTGCTCAAAAACAACAGATACTATGGGAACCCCGATGAGCCGAAGTACACTAACATAGTGGAAGAGATCTTGAGCCAGAACTACTGCCGCTCCGATAACAAGAGCCAGGAAAGGAGACTGGCGATGGGATCACTGCTGTCACCAATACTGGCGGAGATATTCATGAATGATATGGAAAACAAGATATTGAAGGGCAATAAGTTCAGAAACACGATCAAACACTGGGCCAGATATGTAGATGATATCCTAATTGTGTGGTCAGGCACTAATGGACAGGTGGGCCTATTCCTTTTAGAAATGAATACAATAGATGAGAATATCAAATTTACAGTGGAAAAAGGCGATGAGACCATCGACTATTTGGACCTTACACTCACTTTGGTGAACAACGGGATAGAATACAAAATCTACAAAAAGCCGACGCACACAGATACCATCATCCCAAATGACTCGTACCACCACCCCAGGTACAAGTTAGCGGCAATACAGAACTACTTCTGTTGAGCAATTTCTGTCCTCTAGAACAATAAAGAGAAGAGGAAAGAAATCAAGATAGAAAAGCAGATCGCAGAAACCAATGGCTACCATAGAAATATGGTGGATGGAGTCTTCAGGAAAATGGGAACAAAGAAGGGAACCGATGATGACACAGTGAGAAAGTACTCCGGATCGATACCATATTTAGAAAAGTACAAAAACAGAGTGATTAAAGTGTTCAATGCCTATGATGTGAATATGGGTATCCATAATAACCAACCCATGGTGAGGAGAATCAGCAATGACCAGATGCAAGAAAAGGATAAGGAAAGCTTGAGCGGAATATACAAGCTCAGTTGTGAGCAGTGCGAGGGTATCTACATCCGTGAGACTTGGAGAAAGTTTGAGTTCAGGAAAAAGGAGCACAAAAAGTCGAGGGAGAAAGAAGATGGCAAATCACTGTTTGGTAAACACTGTAACAAAGAACACCACAATATGGAGAGGGAATATTTGAAATAATACATGTAGAGAATTGCACAAAAAGAAGAAAACTCTGGAAACAAATGGAGATTACAAAAGCAAAGAGGAATTAGAAAGCTATAGTCTTTTGAACAATGTAACCATGTTTGATAGCAAAAAATTATCTGGTCTGGTGATTGGACGAGAGAAGAAGAACAAAACTAACCAATAAGATGGTAGGAAACCAAGTATAGCAAATAGAAACGCAATATTTAAATCAAAAGAGTGAACCAATCACTAAGCAGTACCATATTATTGTGACTATGAGTTCCTGAGAGTAAACCAATCACAACACAGCATTGTTATAGACAATAAGATCATCGTGTTATACTATAAAAACTCATGTTTAAGGTCTTGTTCTCCAGTTGCGACACAATTACTGATGATGGGGTGATATCCGAAAGTACTTTTGTAAAAGCAACTACCGTATTCTCTCGAAAACAAGACGCACTTGAATGCAAGACGCACCCCAAATTTAAGAATGCATTTTCAGAATTTTTTTTTTAATTCAAATACAAGATGCAGTACCGAAATGAGAAAATTAAGTTATCGTAGGTACATAAAATATCAGGTACATAAAATATAAGGTACATAAAATACCGGTACATCGCTGCTACAAAAAAGAAAAACTTCCCTCGGAGTCAGTATCTGATGACTCTTCACTTGTAGGGTCGTCAAGGTCATCATCGCTTGAAGAGGAGGAGTCATCCTGCATAACAGATAGGAACTCGGCATCACCCGCCGTGACCACCTAGTTACCACCTACCCACTTTTTATTCGAAACATAGATTTCATTTTATCGCTCGAATGCAAGACGCGCTTGAATGCAAGACGCACCCCAATTTTAGAGCTCTGAAATTTGGTAAAAAAGTGCGTCTTGTATTCGAGAGAATACGGTAATAAAGTAGAATTGTACACTTGAAAAACGTTTTCAATTAAAAAGAAGTGCACAGAAATGAATAAGCAGAGGTGTTGGTTCTCAAACACCGCCCAGGGTTGCCTGCATTCAACACACTTACTGTCATCTTCTCTAAATTGATTTCCATGTCTTCCCGATACAAATAATTTGACAGTCTGTTATCTTTTAGCATGACCTGCTCTCTAAAACCAATATCTCATATCCTCCGCCCCACGTAACAACTTCAAAATACATACTATCAAACTCCTACTACAGTACTACCTCTATTCCATCTACATCTTCCCATTGCTTCAATTTCTACATTTATGTATTGTAATTCCGTCGTATAGGCATTTTGTAATTTTACTCGAACCGATGACTCTTATGAGTAGTCGCAGAACTTGTTAATAGAAGAACTGATCACCTCAAATTTTTGCAAAAATTTTATCAATATGGACCAAATTTTTTTGAAACCCCACCTTAATGGTCTTATCCCAGTCTTACCGTTTGTGTTCAAAACAAAAATTATCTCCATAAGAAATACACAGAACGTTTCGATCATTTGTCAATATTTGAAAACAAGAAATAAATAAAGAATTACAGATACATTTATGAATACTTCAGATCTTCCAGATTCTAAATATGAACGTTTTATTTCTTATTTTCTTCTCACATTTAATTAAGAATGTATGATCGAAACGTTCCCATGCATTTCTTATGGGAATCGATAGTTTGTTTTGAACAAATACGGTAAACTGGGGTTAGTGGTGCTTCACAAATACGGGTGGGGTTGTTCATGTTTTCAGAACGTGCCGACGCCACGCCGACACGGATAATATGGTCCATACTTATATCATTATTTTAATAATTACATTATTACTACAGTTCACTTGCACATTGTTTTTGCCAAGTCCCCACATCATCATTTACATAATTGGTTTACAATAAACATGGTATTTATTATTTACGTTGCTAACCCTGGCTTTGAGAAGAAAGAGTTTGCGGACTAAAGAAGATGGCAATTCATTTGGTAGGCCTATATCGGCTTCAATGTCAACCAATAAGAAAGGAACATTTGATAAGCTGTGCCTATTTTTGTTTGTTTTTTAATACAGAAAAATTTCCAATGACGATACAAATATGAAGACGTTTCTGCTACTTGTTTACTTTTTTGTACTCCATGGTTATCGAGAATTTGTTGCGGCCGTTCCCAATGAAAATCCAACAATGGAAAATCACATGAATTCTCCTGCAGGAGGTACAACAGAGTTACAACGAAGTTATTCTTGCAAACAAATTTATTTTTTCAAATATCAAATGTCTTCTGAATCAGGACGTATTAGGCATTATTATTGAAATAAATGGGAAAATTTTTTAAATCCTTTTGTTTTAGAAAGAATAAACAACAATGAAGTGGGCGAAAATGAGGAGAATATCACTGACAGCATTACACCTTTACAAAATCAAGTGGGTGGTCATTTTGGTAAGTAGCAATACGGAAGGTAATTTTTGTAGACAATTATAGTTTTATTTTGAAGACTTCATATTTACTTAAGAAATGATTTCTGGTCTAATTTAGATGCTTCATGTTTGAATCTGAGAAAAGTATTTTGAACATAATTATCCTCCTATGTATACTTTTCGACTCGTAGGCACATTCATGAAAGATTCTCGTGGCTTTATTTTAAAACAAATTGACAATCAGAAGGAAATTGATTTTTACGAAATTTTACGGGACACGTCTATTCCTGAATTAAAAGAACTGAAACTGTTGGTGCCAGCATATTACGGAACGGATGTCATGAAAATAGATGGAGAGAATGAAGGTGAGACTTGGGACTGAATTAGTTGGATGCAATTGAATGGAACAGTTATTAAATAGAGAGCCTCAGATCATGGTCGAATCTACTCTACACCAGGCTGGAATGTGGACAATGGTAACAATCAGTGCGGTACGACTGTACCACACTTTGTTTTACTCCTCTTGTACTGCACTATTTGTACTAAAATTAGGTTAGAAAAAATAAAAAATCGTTTGCTCTTTCAATTATCTTCGCTCCATTTTTTCCAAAAACTCTCTATTGGCGTAGAAATCAATATATTCGAATTTTTCTTGTTTTTTTCCCATGAGTGTCCATAGAACATAAAACTGGTCTCCCCTACTAATTTTGGGGTGCAACATTGTGACTACGCTACATTCCGGCCTCGTGTAAAGTAGGCCATGCCCTGACTCAACCAACTATAGATACCGCAGTAATAAATATTACTTTCTGGCTGATGATTGTCTAAAAAATAGATGCTACCTACATACGCATAGAGGATCTTACTAAAGATTTTGTTCTGCCTTGTGTAATGGATATAAAACTCGGGAAACAAACTTGGGAACCCGGAGTGCCGTATTCAAAAGTTATATCCGCTAGAGTAAGTTTTCAGTCAAAATCATAATATTGGAGTATTATGTATAAATAATAAATATCTAAAGATCTAATTCATTTTTCGGTTCGCATGAATAAAAACGCTTTCTTTGCATGCTTCGTTGTAGTTTCATTAAGGCACTTTATTGTTTATAATCACAATAGACCGCTGGACCAATAACAGCGAGGTACAAACCTATTCCCTGTGGCATCGCTAAGGCGCTATATGATGTAGGTATAATGGACCGCCATCTTGATTGCAGAAAATGTAAACACGAAAAAAACTCCCATAAGAGCCAATGTTGAATTTCAATAAATTCGTGATTTTCAATGAACGATAACTCGAGATCGGCACCATAGATTTTATTGATATTACCCTCGTTGGAAAGAAAATTTTATGGACAACAAATTATCTTCCCTTTGATTTTTCTCTAGAAGCATTTTTTCGGAGTTATCGATTAATAATTGAAACACGTTTTTTCGGCCGTTCTGCGTAATGAGTGCTTGCTGTACATAGTGGCTACTTACAACTACACTTGTTACGCAGAACGGCCAGAAAAACGTGTTTCAATTATTCATCGAAAACTCCGAAAAAAATGCTTCTAGCAAAAAATCAAAGAGGAGATGATTTGTTGTCCATAAAATTTCTTTAACATATCTATATCAAGCCAATCTCGAGTTATCCTTTGTTGAAAATCACGAATTCATTTAAATTCAACATTGGCTCTTATGGACGATATTATTGTGTTTACATTTTCTGCAATCAAGATGGCGGTCCATTATACCTACATCATACAGCGCCTTAGCATTGCGAGACAGCGAGTGTAACGGATACTGAAATGACTCGCCGCGCCGTTTCCGGCTTCCGCGGTACCTAGTTCTCTCTGTTATCAGTCCAGCATACCTATTGTAATTAGTTTCATCCTTTAGGGCTTTTCCATGTCGGCGCATTGCATACTTATTTTCCTACGTGTTATCAAAATGGTAGTATTTCTAACATTGCTCTTATGGGTGTTGCTGGATTGCATACTCGTTTTCATTGTGGAGTAGTTTGCCATAAGAACAATGTTGGAAATACTACCATTTTGATAACACGTAGGAGAATAAGTATGCAATGTGCCGACATGGAAAAGCCTTTGTTGTATACGCGCAACGTTACTACCCACGAATTTATGTGAACCAAAAACTGACATTAAGCGCACGCAATTTGAGAACGAAGTAAGCAATTAAGCTAGGGTGGCCAGAGCTAGTTACAGACCGTTAGGCTGAAAAATGCCAACAACGCCAGGGGTTTGACATTTATATAATTATGTACCTACTCTTATTGGAAATTACAAAAGGATTTCAAATAATCGATTATAATATTTTAGTCTACAGGCCTGTACCAAAGCGCTCGTAGAAATCGCTCACTTCATTCGTGATACATACACTTGCTATTTTGCAAAAAAATCTTCCAAATTCCTAATCTCCGTCATCTCTTTCCTTCTCCTCCACCTTAATTTTCCTCAGTTTATCATTATTGTTAGAAGTGTAATTTAGTTTGATATGATTTTTACAGCCAAATTTTCCTGCGGAGATGAGGGAGGTACTTGAATTCCTTATACCGGGATTTCAGTTTTTCGATGTAGCCAATGAATTGAAGTTTGAGAAGCGCGATAGAGAGTTTGGTCGTCTTATGAGTCTCGAACAGGGTGTTGAATGTAATTCGCTAATCAAATAATATGAAATCTGTTTCCTGGCCCTAAATTAAAGAGCACATTCGAATGACTCATTCTCTTGATTTCATTTATTTCACCAGCATTATTCATATTCGTCAACGGTAAATTGGGACTGGAATTTGGAGTGGTAGACGATATTTTAGAACAATTACATAAAATTAGAATATGGTTCGAGCATCAGACACAATACCACTTCTACGGTAGTTCCATACTAATCACGTATGACGCTCAGACATTGGCGAATGGTGAAAATCCGGAAGTTCGTGTACGAATGATCGATTTTGCTCACACCATTCGAAATTCTTTCCGAGATGGAAGAGATGTGAACTACGCGAACGCTTTGGAAAAGTTGATTGCCCTCTTCGAGAATTTTTTACCTGAAAATGATACTCAAGAAAACAATAATCTTACCTTACCAAATGATCTGAAGCGCGCTGAACCTCAAGTCATCGGTCATATATTCAAAAGGGGGGGAAGAAAAAGTTACGGTAAGTTTGAACTTCGCAAAAGCTTCATTATAAAGCAATGAGTTTTTGACAATATTATCCCCAATTATTCAAATTTGGAATTGTCTACAGAACGAGAAATTTTCTGAAACTATAAAATTTTGCCCCATAGATAAGCTATATCTGCGAAGTGTATTCTCAAAAATTTTAATCATCCGAAATGTGCGCATAAATTATTAATTTAAATTAGGGGTAGCAGCAACGAAGTCCTAAAAATTATTTTCTTCGACGCAAAACGGTAAAATTATTGTTCGTCCGCAATTAGAATGGTATGATGTAAGTTAAACAAACTCTGGGACTCTCTTGTAGCCACATCTGAGGACGCATCGTTGTTTCAAACAGTGAAGCGAAGTTTTTTACATCGTAGGTACCTACTCGTAATTGTAGGCAATCAATTAGAGCATCAAAACTTTCAAGGTGGACGTCCAAATAATCCAGTAGGTCAATGTGCTTAGTATCCATGTGTAAAGAGTTATTACTGGAAAGGTTGGGGAGTGTCAGCAGCACAATAGACTGTGATGCGATCGCTCAAACAAAATGTATTTCTTTATAGATGTGTTGCAAGATTCTGAAAAACGTTTGTTGGTACCTGAAGCGTCACCAGGAGAGATTGTCTTCTACAATTTCTTGGAGACAATTCACGAGACTGTCCTGGAAGAATTGAAAGAATACATTTCCGTGTACTTCGGAGTGAAAGATATCGAGATAGATGAGAAAGGTAAAAATTGCAACACTTTTTAATACTTTATAAGCTTACTTTCCTAGTTATTGTTTTATTTTGAAGCCTTTCATTAATCATCTTCCGCGCGTTTATTCATAGTCGTCAAGTTTCTACATGTGGAGAATATCATAAGAGACTTTCAGATACCATGTATCATGGATGTGAAAATTGGGCGCGTTCAAAGACCATCTTGGGAACCTCCAGAAACTGTTGCCGAACAAGTAAACGTTTACAATTTAAGTATAGAATTAATTTAGATCATTTTTTTCTCTCATCAATTTTAGCATCAATAACAATTAGGTACGGCAAACATTCATCAGTACCTAATCGGGGCCCATCGAATCAGTGCAATACATTCCTGATTTCTGCGCATTAGCCCACATAAAATCGAATAGGCGTATTACATACAATGGTAGTATATAAGTAATTTTTTTATTTAATTCTGAAGCTCAGATATTTCTTAACGAAAAGAAGATGGGGTTTTGGCATCCGAACATATGCATATCATAATGTAACAAACCAAACTTTTGTTCGACAAGGAAAAGAGTTCGGCTATCGTATGCTATCGCGTGAAGCAATTCAAAGTAAGTATCTTTTTCTGAAATACTTCCTTGAATTTTATTAGGTACGTGTATTTTTCTTCTTTCGAGTTTCTTTATCGATCTCTAATCCTTCCAGTTTTGTGCTCTCTGTTTGAATAGCAATGTACAATTTTGTAAACGGAAAACTAGGGATTGATTGTGGACTAGTGGAAAATATTTTAGAACAATTACGGAAAATTCGTTCTTGGTTTGAACGACAAAGATTTTTCCACTTTTTCGACACTTCGGTACTGCTCACATACGACGCCAAAAACCTAGAAACTGCTTTATCGAAGGTGGAGGGATCGACACTCAAAGAAGACAGAAACGAACAACGCATATGTCAAGGATTGCAAGTACCAGTGAGAGTTTGTACATTCAACTTCGATAAAGTGGCACCAGCTGAGGAGGACAAAGAAGATGAAAATTATTTATTTGGCATAAGAAATTTGATTTTCATATTGGAAAATTTACCAGAATTGTACTCAGAAACGTTGAACGGAAGTATTTGAAAACTCTTTTTGAAATAACCTCTTTTTTCACCCCTATAATTTCGCACAAAATTTCGTTTTGATTATTTATGCATTATCTTTTTGAATGTAAGTATGCACTTCTTTTCATTCTTTACCTCCGGTAAATTTTATTCATTTTAATACTACATTGTGATACTTACAATATACCTAGGTACCCAAATTTATGGCAAGTGACTGATGATATATTCGATTGAATTTTTCATTTTACTACAACAGTGACGTAGCCAGGAAATTCTTCTGGAGGGTTGAAGAAAAAGTGGGAGAAAAAAGACGTCACAAAAATTTTTGAAAAAGTTATTTTGAATAAAATTTGATATTCCATGTATCCTGGGGGGAGAGGGTTGACCCTCAATCCCCCTGTCGCCACGCCACTGCTTGCAATTACCTTCTTGAATCACTGAACTAGTCAGAACATTTCAAGTTCCCTTATTGATGAAGAAATCCACAAAATATTCTCGCAATATAGTAACTGCCTGCACCTACACCGTAAGTCATGTATGTTTGAGAATAGTATCCATAATAAATATTTTTAAATCTGGCCTACTAATTGAAAACATCTACTAACACGTATTATGAAGAGATTGTGCTTTCTGAGAGGGAGAAGAATGCTGAATTGCGCATAGGTTCAGTAGTCGAGATTTGCAGTTGGGTATATAATAGCCTATTTGCATTTTCTTAATGCTTTAAAATTATTCGTAGTTCGTTTGAAGAACAAACAAGAAATAAAACTGAACAGTTTGCGGTGCTCCTCGTTCCCCGAAATAGACAAGCATAAAACTCAAATACTCGCCAACATTTTAAGTTCTACAACTGGAATATCCGATCGGGACAAAAAACTGTGCTCCTATATGTATTTTTTGCAAAATCGGTAAATGGAGAGATTCCCAATTTGAAGTTTTGGACAATTTTTGCAGTCGGAAACTTAAAATGATGGAATAGTCGTATTCAAGAAAGTCGAAAAACGTATGTAAATTTAAGCTGAAAAACGCTGACATCGCTCACTTCTATGTATTTTACAGGAAGGATCGTGCCTCAAAAGTTTAGTTCCTGTCTTTTTTACATTATATTTCGCGAAACACCCACTCTCTAAAATTTTGTTTTGCTATCAATGATCACCACTTCAACGAAACGCATATACTGCGCTAACTCCGCCTTTAAAGGCGTCGCGTCAGTATCGTCTGGCCGGGACGACGCATGCATACAAGGATTAACGGACATTTTAAAAAAGTATACAGAAGGAAAAGAAAAAAATGCATCGAGCATATCTATTGCCTACAAAGTGTAATGCGTCGTACGGTACTGACTTCTTTAGACACAGTAGCATTATCACATCTACGCATATTACAAAATCTTTCATCCTGGCAAGGTAAACTGGACACACTCGACTGAATCTAGCCGCGTCAAAAATCGAATGAAATATTATCGTACACCCAGACAACTTTTGTATGTACACTGATAGCGCGTATTCCTTCATCATTTATTAACAGGTCTCTCACCCTTCAGGATACGGTAATATTCTTATTTACGGTTTTCTTTATAAAAATATTACGAGGGAGGAATACCCCGTGTGACGTTATACTCGTAAGTTATATTTATACGTATACTAACTACACAATAAATTCATCTTAATAGTCAGGTGTATTTGGTACGGTAACTGATGTGATCGGATGAATAATATGTATTCATTCCAATATAGTCTGAAGTAAGTGAAGCTAGACGGTATACACACTGTGACCTGAGAAACGACAATAAGTAAGGAAAAAAATAATTTCTATTTCATCATTTAAGAAAATTGGGATAATAGAATTATGGTTTTTAGAAGAAGAAAAGGATGTCTATCTTCAGCTCGCGAGAAGCATTCTAGTTGTAAAGCTAAAGCGATAAATCATCAGTGGTTCTCAGTGCGGTTCATTTCTCCTTGTTTCTAGTGAAAAAAAAATAATACTGCAGAAAAATCTCATACTTACAACTAATGACGGTCCCCGCTGATCGTGGTTATGCACACGACTTAAAGTGGTATCCCCCCCCCCCCAATAAATAAATATTTTGAAATCTGGTTTCTTCACTCAATTTGATTTAAAAGAGTTTTATTTCATGAGCTATTCTACACATTTTTGGAAGAATTACCACCTTTCGACGACTGTCATAAGTTCCATTTTCGACTATATTCTAAAATCCCATAACTCATTTAAAAAATATTCCTGATTCCTGATTTGAAGCTCGGATTTGCTGGCTTTCGTTAGATTACTTCCAAAACGACAGTGAGATGCAGGAAGGCCCAAAAAAAAAAAAAAAAAAATGCGTATTTGGTAAAAAAAATGCTAAAAACGAGTATAAATAATGCTAAATTTCCCTTCTCCACGGTGAAGTATCTTTTTGCTAAGAAATTAGATGATTAGTCTCTTTATTACGTATACTAGAAAAAGTTGAGTATTAATAAATGATCTCGTACGTGTTCAGATTGTCAAGTTCGTTTTCTGATTTCGTTGTGCCAACATAGGCTATTTACAAGACACTACATAGAGAGACTATAACGATATCGAATCAGAAATTATTCATCCTGTTGTATCAGGCCAATGTCACCACCTCCCCCCCCCTGTCGAATTTTCACCCCAAAATAGTGTGAATCGTTTGTTCTACGTTTGTTCCGGTTTGTTCCACCCTCATTTCTGTTCGTTCCAACCCCCATTTGCATGAAACAGTGTACGGGGCTAGTGATACAATAGCCCCCCCCCTCCCATTTCAAATTTAGACCCCAAAATATTATGAATCATTTATTTTACGTTTGTTTTGTTTCTTACAGCCTCCATCCTCATAAATCTTTTAATAAATAAAGACCTAATTGTTTCTTCTACTGCCTATTCATACTTGCTCGAGAGCCTGTGCACTTTATCTTCAAACTGTCACTCTTCGTTTCATGAGAAAGTATGTGTATCTTATATGATATTATACTATTCATCTCCTAATTCTGTATACGCAGACAGAGTTTATAAATTTCAAAGTGATAGGGGTCAATGTTTAATTCATCGATACAATTGATATGCCAACCCCCCTTGACCGTAGTTCTCGGGTTTTCATCCGGAGGAGGGAATGATACCGTCAAGCTCGACTTTCGTCATCACGTGGTAAGAGAACGATCAAGACCACTTGTTTGACAGAGTCAGGCGAATGATCCCCGGGTTCAACATAGATCGACTGAGGCACCGTGTATGATTGAGGCGGGTACTTCCGCAAAAACACATATTGTTACTTGCCAAGGAGAGAATGATACCGGCGACTTCGTTTTCCATTGCATGCCCGCGGTAAAAGATCGAATGAGGCCCCGTGTATGACCAAGGCGGGTGCATCTGCAAAAATTCCTGTTGTTTCCAGCCAAGGAAAAAATGATGCCGGCGACTTTGTTTTCTATTACATGCTCGTGGTAAAAGATCGACTGAGGCCCCGTTTATAACCAAAGCGGGTGCATCCGCGAAAACGCCCGTTGTTTCTTGCCGATGAGAGAATGATACGGGCGACTTTTTTTCCATTACATGCTCGGGGTAAGAGAACGATCAATGCCTCGTCTTCGATAGAGGCAGGTGGATGCCAGAAAATTCTCGTACGTCCACGCGAGGGAGTGATACCGTGAAGCTCGTGTTTAGAGAACGATCAATACTCCGTGCTCGAGAGGGGCAGGCGGATGCGAGAAAATCCTCATACGTTCATGCGAGGGAGGGAATGATACTGTGAACCTCGTCTTTTGTTATGAGCTTGCGGTGTCAGATTGAATAGGCCTCATAATAGGACGGGCAAAGTCACAGAAAATCTCGTTGTTTCACGCAAAGGTGGCAAGGTGGTTAGTACCCGCCTCAATCATACACGGTGCCTCAGTCGATCTATGTTGAACCCGGGGATCATTCGCCTGACTGTCAAACAAGTGGTCTTGATCGTTCTCTTACCACGAGCTGATGACGAAAGTCGAGCTTGACGGTATCATTCCCTCCTCCGGGTGAAAACCCGAGAACTACGGTCAAGGGGGGTTGGCATATCAATTGTATCGATGTATTAAACATTGACCCCTATCACTTTGAAATTTATAAACTCTGTCTGCGTGTACAGATGAATAGTATAATATCATATAAGATACACATACTTTCTCATGAAACGAAGAGTGACAGTTTGAAGATAAAGTGCACAGGCTCTCGAGCAAGTATGAATAGGTAGTAGAAGAAACAATTAGGTCTTTATTTATTAAAAGATTTATGAGGATGGAGGCTGTAAGAAACAAAACAAACGTAAAATAAATGATTCATAATATTTTGGGGTCTAAATTTGAAATGGGAGGGGGGGGGGGCTATTGTATCACTAGCCCCGTACACTGTTTCATGCAAATGGGGGTTGGAACAAACAGAAATGAGGATGGAACAAACCGGAACAAACGTAGAACAAACGATTCACACTATTTTGGGGTGAAAATTCGACATGGGAGGGCTGTCGTGTCACTAACCCCGCACACGGTTTCATGGGGATGGGGGTTGGAACAAACAGAAATAAGGGTGGAACAAACCGGAACCAACGTAGAACAAACGATTCACACTATTTTGGGGTGAATATTTGACATGAGGGGGGGGGGGGCTGGTGACATTGACCTTGTTGTATCAAAACTCACTGCAAAATACGTATGTCTATCCAACAAAGATGGAATAATTGGACGGGAAGAACTTACTCCATAATTGAATAGAAATGATTGTTTCGATTTCAAAATTGTACGTTACATTACAACTTGCAAATCCGAAAATATGGTAAACGATTATAGAATACGAGACAAATTTCCTTTTTATAGTATTCGATAGGTACTATAGCTATCGCTAAAGCGCGATACCAACAGAATATTGTGTAGAATCTTAAATTAAAGTTTTTTCTGCAAAGAACAAACACGACTATTTGATCAGTTAATTAAGTACTTATAGTTTTTGAGAATTATTTGAATTACAGCGGTACTCAACTGAAGGCTGTTCGTGGGAAAGAGTGTAAGTGCCAAAAAACAAAATACTTCGGGAGAGCGGTTAAATGAGGTTCTCGAACGCAATATAAACGTTTTCTCTGTCCTGGAAAAGCGTGTATGTACCACAAAAAGATCAATGAGACACAACAAAGCATGAAAATCGTATTGTCGTGACTCTAAATATATAGGATCAATGAAAACCTAATTTTCGGTTCCGATGGAACTTATACGCTCTTTCCCACGAACAGCCTTCAACTTTTTTGAGCCACGATCACTTTTCAAAATTTCCAAATGTTCCGCAATCGGCAAAAAAAAAAAACAACAAAAAAGGAGGAGAAGGAGGAGGAGGAAGAGGAAACATTATTTGATTTATTAAAACTTGTAATACAAAAATGATAGAAATTGGGATGGCACTCGTAAACACACGATTTGTAATCTTTATCAAGGATTTGAGACATTGATTTTTTTTTGACAATGCTCGAGAACGCTGGCGATCGACTAAAAATTTTTCACGATCGACCCGTTGAGGACCGCTGGGATAGAGGCACAGATTTGGGATAGAACTTTCAAGAATGTTTAGTACCTATAGGTAATAATTAATAGGCACTTATTCTTTAGATTAGCTTTTCGTTTGAATAAGTAAGATTTCATTTGTTTTACGTTGGGAAGAAGAAATTTCCAATAAATTCAATATCAGGTTGTTTGTAAATAGAGGGAAAATAGAAGATTGGTTGGAGAAAATTACAAGAATTGATTCACTCATAACTTACTCGTATTTCTATATATACCTAGTGCACAAATTTTGGGAACTCAAATCACGATTGGTACAAATTTTGCCAAAAACTGTGTCAATAATTTCACACTTCTATCTTCTTTTCTGAGGAGAATATAATTTTGACGATCTCGAAAAATTTCGCTCGTGCCAGCAGAAGAAGAGAAGTTCTCTCAAGAGAACAAACATCTGGAACGTCGAAGTCCAATAGGCATCAATTTTATTTACTTCAAATTGTGGTGCTGTCAGTTATCTCCTTCGCATCCACTTCGGGAAGCTATAGAAATGGAGCTTTGAAACGAGGTTACGACGTAACTTCATGATAATGATATTCATCAAAGAAGGCAAGCCACAATAGGCCTACGTACGGATTTCTGTTCTTACATCTAAGCAGCGTTTATTGCCCACGAGCGAAAGTCTTCCATTCGACGTCGACTATCGCAATACTCTTCTCCCCACATATCACCCAGCTGCAGCATTTTTTTTTCAGATCTTCATATAGAGGTGACCGTTTCGCTGTAGCTAAGTCGAAAATCAAGTCTTTAACCCTACGACTGGAATCAAAATACCTAGATACGTATTGTCATGGTATTGCGACTGTATTCGGTGAGCGCGGCAGACATTCACGCTTTATTAAAAAGACAACGCGCTACATATTTGAAACTCAGTTATTTTGATTATAATGATCTAGACAACAATATATAGGTTTAAAGAATATACCTAATGAAATGCTGGCAACGTATTGGTGTGTTCAAAAGAATAAAATAGATGGCTCAGTTTTGGTATCTCGAGGATGAGTTGTTAGGCTATCCGCTCCAATATTTTGTACATATAGCCTAGGTATTCATGTGTTGGAGGGAAGAAGAAAAAAAAAAGTAGGCACGAATATTGAGTATAGCGCGCAGGTTGTTGTTAAGGCAACCACGTCATCCATACCGATACGTACGTGTACACGAACATTCGAGGAATAGAAAAGAGGGAAAAATTAAAATTGTATCGCCGTAACGTAAGTAGTTGTTATTATTGTTTTTAGCGAAAACCGAATGACGGTGGGAGTACCTACAAACACAGGCACACACATAAACAGGTACGTCAGTTTTTTTAGCGCACGATTTCTTCTCTCTCGATATTCCTAATCGTCATCATCAGTTTTTTCATTTGTGGAACAGAGGAGTAAGAAGAAGAAGAAAAAAAAGTAAAAAGTAAAAACATCGCGCAAAGTGGATACGCGTATCCACATGCATCCGCGCTATCGAAATACTTCGCCGGGCGTCTTCTGTCGACGAGATGAACGTAACCCGGGCTAGAAACGGGCCAAACTGAAACCCACTGCGGCGTATAATATTTTTTGTACCTGGCTCCGCTACTTCTCCCACCCTCTCTCGATCTACCTGCCTGCACATTAAATACATTCGAGAATTGTTGTGGCAGCAGCAGCAACAATATCAGCTTACCTGTGCTAACGTTGCGAGTACTCTGTACAATGGAATGTATCATTTAGTCGTACAATAACCATCCGAGTCTCCAAAGAGACGGGCACGGCGGCTTGACTGCCTGCTTCCTGGCAGCCACGCGGACGCGAACGCGGATACAGTGCGGCAGCGAAGTCGAAGCAAGTTCGTAATCGTATGTACAGTTCACCTTCTGTAAACCTGCTTGCTCAACTATGTAGTGATTCGTGAATCGTGATTCGTGCACCTACATGGAAATACGAGTGCCAATTTACAATATTGTGCCATCGTCGGTGTGCCACGTTCGTAAATTATCTCGTCAGGTTTCCAAATAAACATCTTCGCGCAAAAATTTCTATTGTGTCAAATTCATCCATTCGATATTTCCACACTCGTCTCAATTACACCTATACGCATATAGGTTAACCGAGAATGAGGTAAGTCGACTAGGTATTACCTATGTGAATTGATTCATTGGAGAGCGTGAAATTCTTATCAAAATTAATCTCATAAAGAAGCGAAGAGAAATGGAACGACTTTGCGAGGGCCTCCAGATATTCGTGTCTGCATACATGCGCATATCCACACTTTAGGGCATCTAATGCCTGCTGCTTACTGTAGTTTATACAATGCCCGTGATAGAGAAATGAGTTCACTGTTCCCATCAGATTCTATTGGATACGTCTTTACCAAATCTACGAATACATATCATATATGTACATATTTTTTTATTAAAAACATTACTCTTTCACTCACTCGCGCTGACGTTTATTGACTTAAGATACTCTACACTGTCTAGTCCCATATTTTAACTGACTTTGCTTCACAATCAACTCCAGAATTATACCTGCGTAGTTGACTATAAATAAAAATTCAATATTTAGAGACGCCTCCGATAAGCCGTCAAACCAGCTCAGGATTTATCTCATAGTGGTACTCTCAACAATCAGAGGAACAATTACAGGTGATACCCCTTTCATAATAGGCCTACTAGACCAAAATTACAAGAAGTAAATAATAACATAATACAAGTAGTAGGTTCTCTTTTCTCAAACTTTTCCATGGAATGCAATATCTTATAGGTACTCAAACAGCAGTACCTACAGGTAAAATAATCGAAGACTGTACTAGAAATAAAATTTGCCAGGCAAAGATAAAATCTCAAGAAACAGAGAGTGGATAACAACACTTTTTTTCGATGAGAACTTTTTTTTCGCAATTTCATAGGGGCTTTTAGTAGAGCCCTATAAATACGAGTGAGGATATGGACCGCCGTGCCAAAAGCAAAATGTAAGACTCAACACTATTGAGAAATGCAAAATTGCTTCACTAATCACACAAACTCCTCATCTGAATGGGGAGCTATGGAGGCAAATGATGACGTAACGACTAAGTATGGCGGACCATGTCCTCACTTGTATTTATAGGGCTCTATTTTTAGCCCCAAAAAAATGAGTTCATAGAGATATAAAGTGATCACGACTCTTATCGAGTATAATACTATAATACCTACCTATTTGGAAAATCTACCCATAATAAGTTTTATGAAATGCAAATTTAGAAGATTATTTAGATAGGCACACTTTTTAGGTTTAGAATCATCGCATCTTTGAGACAAAACGTTCAATTAAATTAGATCACTAAATTTTATCATAAGAATATACCTCTGAAAAAGGAAGGTAGTCAAAAGTTATCAGAAAATACTTACAATTTTTATTCCTTCTGAAGAATAGAGGTTATCAGATGAGAGGAGGGATATTTACCGCCTTTTATCCTTGTAGTGAAGGGTCACAGGTCGTAGTTGAAAGAAGGTACTATTACCTATAGTGGCATTCATTAAGTGACATCAGGCACCTACATGAAACGTCACAATACATTCACCTGTGTTGTTATGAACGTCAGTTGAAAGCATTTATTCGAAAATACACGGGAGTAAAGAAATTGACAGAAGGCAGTACTTTTTTATTTATTTTATTCTTTTTTCCATCGCATATTCGAACAATTTTCGAGCACTCTGTCAACCCTTCGTATTGTTGTAGCAAAATGAACCTAAAGTAAGTAGTCATTTCGCAGAACTATTAACTTGAAATTCCTTAATACTTTCTAAGTAGAACCAGAAATCAACTATTGTAATCACCGGTACTTGCTTCTTTCCAAAAATTGACAACTTGAATTCTACTGGTGCGTATCTACGAACGGATTATAGAATGTTGTTTTTTCTTACGGTTAATTCGACTTTATTTGGGAACATATTTGGAAAGAAAGAGAGAGAGAAGAAAAAAACGCTGCACTTCTATAAGTCATGAGGTGAAATTGCCTGATCGTTTCAAGGAACGTTAATTCAATTTACACGTGAATCTGGCTCATATTTTCTAAAAAATTGCGCTAGAATCGTTGGTGACTCAGATAAAGACGAAGCGCGCTCTTGTTAGACACAGACACACGAGATAGAAAAACGGTAAAAAGGAGAGAAAATAAGGTGGAGAATTGTTCGATTAATGTTCACTTCTGTTCGATTCTCTCTCACGGTTTACTACGATCTTAGAATAGTCCAGTGCGGTGCAACAAAAAAGTTAGGTTATTTCATCTTACAAAGACCCGAAAAAATAAATAACACCTAAAAATGTAAAACGTTTTCAAAAGATCCATTTTATTTTGCTAATCTTCATTCATTGAGTCCGCGAACCATTTGTACACGAGACGTTCGATTTGAATTGTTGAATACCTAACTGAGAACTTTTTTATTCCTTATACCTAGTATTTTTGTCTGAATGAAAAATAAGATGACGCTATTCATACTATAATCTTATAATCTCAATTTCTTGAAAAATTTACTTACTTTTGAAATTCTTTCTGATGAGTAAAATACCTATTAAAAGTATTCTCTGTTTGAAATTATAATTAAAGCTTGAATAGATTTCGTTAATCCCGCAATTTCATAATTGAAGTTACAGTGGCAGTCTCCCCTGCCTTTTCCAATTCTGAACGAAAAAACGCGTTCAATTGTTTGCTGTTTGTTTTTATAGTTGTTCATGTGCCAACTTTTTTGTTATTAGTTACACTCCTATCATTTGTAACCTTCAGGAGGGACGGAAAATTGGCCCCAAACTGTTGATTTCAGCTCAAAAAAACGCATTGAATTGTTTGTACTTCATTGGTGGCTGTTTGTACGGATATACTCACCATCTTGCTTATTGCCTCCCCCCTCATCATTAATAATCTTTCAACTTTATGCTCTCAGACCCTTGATTCCCAAATAAGCTATGAAAATAGGAAAAAACTTGTCGCGACGGTTGAATATAATTGTAGATATGTTCCGAGACCCCGAAGATGGTATACGTTATACCGAAACGTCGGTCATCTTTTTTTTTTTTTTTTAATCAATAAACGACGGCAGAGCCGTGAAAAAACTTGAATTTTATTCTCTTTTACAAAAATAAGCTGTGAAGTTCACAAGTAGCTCAAAAGATACAGTGTGAATTGTACCGTGTTATAGGTTTAGTCTTTCGATTTCATTTGCGAAGTTCCTTTTTTCAAAAGATTTGTGTTATAGGCGGTAGAAGCAAATTCTCCGGTATACCTATCCAGGGAAAATGATAATTCATTTCAGGATTTTGATAATCGGACCCAAGAGAAAAAAATGGCGAACAAAAAGGAAAAAGTGATCAGAGCAATCTCATTTTTGAGAAATTTCCTTCGTCAATTCAAGGTTTCGATGATCATGCTCAAAAGTAAATAGGCAAAATAGTGTAGTGAGAGGACGAGCGAAGTGATCAGGGACCAGGGTATACTCACTTTCGAAAGATTCCCTTTGTCACTTTAAGATTTTCAATAATCAGGCTTAAAAGTAAATAGGCAAAATAATCTGGTGAGCGAACGAGCGAAGCAATCAGGACCAGGGCAATTTCATTTTAGAGAGATTCCCTTCGTCATTTCAAGTTTTGATAATCATGCTCAAAAGTAAATACGAGTATTATAGATAAAATAGTCTAGTGATTGAATGAGCAAAGCGATTAGGGCAACCTCATTTTTGAGAGATTTCATAAGTCATTTCAAGATTTCGATAATCAGGCTCTAAAGTAAATAGGCAAAATTTCACTTTCCAATAAAAATGTCAAAATATGTGATGTACCAAAAAAAAAAAAAATCGTCACTGATGGGTGGAGGACAGGACAGGAGAGACACTGACTCTATCAAGCCGAATTTAAAACGAAAAATCGAGCTGGGGATTGTGGTGCAATTTTACAACCTTGTGAGCCGCATTTTTCTGCTTGTACCGTCCCTTTACTCCCCCCTTCCCAAAACAATAACTACTCATAGGTGGGCTTTTTCGATCAGAAATAAAACATAGACGTAGATATTCGCTCTATCAATCTACCCTCTAGGTTAATTACGTGTCTACTGTAGAAGCGAGCCGAGTAAGAGATTAGAGTTGGTGAGGCAAGTCGCAACAAAATAGAAATTTCGGAATAACGTCCAAAGTCTTGAAAATTTGTACGAGAATTTTACAGCTGTGAAGAAGTAGCTTGCTGAACTCTCAAAAGATAAAATGACCTGAGTCGGAAAATTTTTGCTTTTGCTGTCCTTTCCTTCCAATTTTACGAAACTATTGCGAAATAGCCGTAAGGCACTCACGAGTAAGAATAGCGCTAATCTAGCCATATTTAGTCATAACGTCATCATTCATTGTGAGAGTCTCCTGTACGTAAAGTAAAGCCCAACGTTCTCAAAATTGAATAGGTAGCTATCTAACAAATAAGAAACCAAATAGGAAAATCTTTGAATAATTATTAATCTCTTAACTACTGCTGATAGTTTATTTAATTTTGTTCGGAATGTTATTTACACACGTATAAGTCCCAGTTGTTCTATCGCATCGTAAATTCTAATCGTGACTCTGGTGACGTGAAATCAATTTGTTGAACGTTGGTAACCAAGGAGAGGACACGATCACGATGTTTGGTACGATTTAAACTGCTGTCTATATGGGTACTGCGTTCCCGAAGAGAGTATCGCTATAGTTTCGAGTTCTCATTGATACAGAAAGTATAGCTGCGAGAAATTTCAACGCGTCTGCTCTATCTGTGTTGGCGTCCCATACTTACGATACTGACGTGTCCAGTCAACGTCACCGATAAGAACAGCATTTTTCCTTTCTTTCTTTACCTATCCAGTTTTGTCTCGTTATTAAACGATAATGGAGAACTAGCTCAAGTAAATATGAGGGGGAGTTTTTGAGAATACTTATCAAAGCCATGATTCGATTTTTACTGCTGGTACCGGACACGCTAATATGCGTAGGCAGCCAAGCATTACTTTAGTCACAACCAGTCTATAATATAGGGCATTCACCCAAAGATGAAAAAAAAGAGAGTCTTTTCCAGAACGGAGTGCAGGCAACATTTTTATTACGATGTAATAACCTGCTACGCTGCACCGCGTAAACGGCTCGGTAGACTATAGTAGGTAGTTTATTGTGCCAGTCATGGATTTGTCGTACAGGTACAACAGCATCGCTCCCAACCAGCTGGTTCTGTACCTACACTGACTCGGCGACTAAATGAGCTATTTAATGCGTCGGTGTATCTAAATCCCAATGTTGTGGCTGTGGGGAATTTTCACTGTTTTGTCATAGCGCGAGCAAAAGATACCTACATGCATTCTGATACTGGTCTCGTAACTTGGCGAACGATTCGTGTACTGTGCGAGTATAGCGATACAGGACGCTATATTATTACTTACCTATTATTACTAAATGCACGAAATTGAGTACGTCGATCTGTTAGCAGGATTCAAAATCTATTCACTACAGGAAAGACGTAAACTGACAATGCTCGACTATCTGCACGATGTCTTGCAGGGGCAAAAGGATCCTGCCTTGCTTCAGGAGATCACCTTACGGGTTCCGCGGTTAAATGCAAGGCTTAGGGAAACATTTTACATAAGTCATACAAACAAAGGACCCCTGAAACACTCATTTATGAACAGAGCATGTGCCCTTTATAATGACCTGGAAAAGAAACCTGGGGGGGATACTCTTGACATATTGTCGCAGTCGAAAAAACAGTTCAGATCTGCATGTCTGGATGTTCTGATATAATAAGATCTTCAGCCTACCTTTAAAAGTAGAATTAGTGCATTTGTTGAGTGCCCTAATAAGGAGGAACCGGTTACTTGTGTGTGTGTGTTGGTGGGGGTGTGTGTGTATAATGTCTGCTCATGATTAATATTATTATTATTATCATTTAACTATTATTATTATTATCATTTAACTATTATTATTATTATTATTATTATTATTATTATTATTATCATTATTATTATCATTAAATGCATTTGTAATTTTGTGAGTGGTGTCGCCTTTAATTGGTTTATGTACTGTTGGCGGCACCACTTAAATATAAACAAATTTAAAATATAAAAATATAAAATATATTTACAACGCTTATCTGTTGGCACAAATTAAAGGCAGACTCGTATAAAGGACTGGTATACTGGCATATACACCCATGACATTTACCGTAAGATACTGCAGGTTACTGCCGAATTTTGCAGAAAATAATTCTTGGAGTCAGTTAACACTCGTTATCAACGTAACATAAGGTGAGGGTCGGGTGCTACTCGAAACGTTCGTAAAAGACTTATCCTTGTGATAAGATATAGTCTACTTCACAATACAAGCTCAAAATACGTATTTCCTCTATACCTTCTCCCCCCCTTGGTATATCGGCATTGCGAGGTGAGAAATTTTCTTCGTGTATGAAATATTGCAATTACACTGTACACAAATGTTGGACGTAGTATTTTATGCTCTCATACGTATTTATTTGCCTTCGCAGCGAGTAGTAACTCAATTATCGCGTGTTTTACCATATGTTTCTTTTAGAAAACTACCGAGCGAAACATTAAAGTAATAACAATACGCAAAAAATTCCGCAATCATGTTACCACTGATGGTTGCGAGCCTGGTGCTGGCTGCGCCGGGTACAACAGCCTCGGCCGTTGGCCTTAGCTTACAAAAATCGTGCGGTGAAATCGAATGCTCCATGTACTACTATTGTGATCCGTTACAGATGAAGTGTCGTGATTGCGAATCGGAGTGCAACAATTCATCGAAAAATTACCATCCTGACACTTGCGAGACCTACTGTCAAGGTGAGTTCTCTACTTTTATTCTCTTCGCGTCGATTACTCTCTATTTTTACTACTCGTATTAGCATTATGTCCTCTCTTTTCTCAAACTTTTTTTGTCCGGGTGCCCCTCTTTCGGCCGCGTAACGACAGCGTTTACTTCAAAAAGTGGCAACTTCACGTCACGCGGCCGAAACGCTGTCAGATCTGCTGTTCAATTGTTACTAGGGTGGCACATCTACATTTCCTTTCTAATATTATTAATAATCGAGATTAGCTTCATTCGACCTTAAAAGAAAAAGTGTGTAAAAAATGAAAAGACTGTTGAGGATCGCAATTATGTGGCGAAGAAACATTGTTCGCTTCCTGCAGTCTAACACGATGTTATCATGAGGTTGACTCATACTTAGTTCGCGCCACTCATACGGTATCATATTTGCCCCCAATAACTATTGATAAGTTTTCACGAGAAGAGTATAAATTTGTCTCCCACTTCATATTCTAAATAGGTACTATAGGTAGTCTATGACCTTCAATACTGATCATTGGAAGTTTCTATGAACATTTCAAAATCTCAGTTATGCTTTTAATAAAGTCAAATAAAGTTTATCTTTCTCCAAAATGAAGCGTTTTCGTTCGATGAGATGTGAGTAGTGTTTAGTATAACGTTCTTCTTTTTTAACACCTACTTTCATTCATTTGCGAGCTATTTAACTGCTTTAGGCAACAAGGATTAACGAATGATGCATGCTGAGGGAAGAGTAAAGATTGCGATTGCAGGATTAAGTGGTACTTTACTTTCTAGTACGAACGGAAATAATTGAGTCTTGGAGACCCCAAAACAGAGGCCTTCCATTCCTCCAAAATTTGTTTTCGTATAGGCTAATCCCAGCCTCCCCATGAGTCCCTCAACCTACTAGAATGTATTAATATTACGTCGATGTCTGGTTACATATAAGTGTAAATAGCAACCTAACATTTTCCCAGGGTGTTTAAGCCGAATGTCCAGGGGAAATAAACTGACTAACGCGATTTCTTTTTCATTTGTTTCTTTTGATTTTTATGATGAGTATCCCGCGAACATTTTAGCACCCCATTACGTGCAGTTCAAGTTACTACATGTGAGAGAGCAGTGGACTTACAAAAATTTTTAGTTTTTTAGTCCTACACTAAAATTGGGACATCGAAATTTCCCCGTTAAATTGATGGCATTTTGACATTTGCCCGTCAGCAATGCAATTTCTTTTTACAAGTCATTGAATTACATTAAGGTTATCCAAACGCAAACCCAGACCGAACTTTTTTTTCTCTTTTTTCTTATTATTTCTTCTGATATTAGTTCCTCTTGGACCAAAATAAAAATATGAGCAAAAGAGAATATTTTTTGGCGATGTTGAGAAAATGATAACTTATAACAATACAAATGTTCCTAATTAAATCTTATCCTAATAAAATTCAAAATTGTGTAATTGAGTTGGAAAAAACGAACTAGCAAACCTATGGTCATTGGACGAACTTTCCACAATGTGAAAACGATTGGTTTCTGTAGCAAACTCATAAATATGACCAAATCTCGACGACATAAAGAAGGCCAGTAGTACCACGGAGTGCTGTAAACGCTCAGCATCACTCTCCTATTCTGTGTCAAACAAAAATATAATTCGGGTGATTTAAGTCGACGACATTGCAGATAATTTGATTCTAAATAGGTACCTAATGAGAAGAACAAACTTACTATTTCGTTCAATAGTGTCCCAATGTAACTATACAACGCAATATAGCTAAGACATATAAATACCAACGCTACCGTACCCAATAATGTACTGACGGGAACTTCTTCATTCTGAAATTGCAATATAATAAAGGTAAACAGATGTTGATTTCATTGAATTGCGCTCTTCTTTCCCTTATGCGTCACGAGTGGACCTTTAATGTTAAGTTGTAAATGAGGGTGTTGAATTTTGGGAAAGATATTCGAGCAAACGTTCAAACATCTTATACCGGTAGAATACTTATTCAGGAAAAAAATGATTAGGATAGCCGGGAAAAAAACCAGAAACGGACTTCGATGAAAAAGATCTGAAAATAAAAGGTAGACCCTGATATATTGTATGCGACAATTCCCAGCGAAGGACTTTAAATATTTCTTTTTTTTCTAATTCTTTGTGACTTTTTGCGAAAAATACAAAGGGATAAGACTAAAATGAATACCTGATGTGGACTTTGAGTGTTCATCCAAGACCTCATTCATAAATCTTCCGTTTTCAATTGAGCGAACGAGAAATAGTGAAGGCGTCAGGTGAGGTGTGAGGTGTGAGAAGTCGAACTCAAACTTTTTTATTCATGAATGGATTTTACAAAATGATTGAAACGTAATTGGGCTGATCACATCCCCAGGTTTTTGGAAATTAAGATAAAGAATATAGGAAGTGGTATTTTTCGTTGACGATTCACAAATTCAATAACTTCGTTGTTAATGTTGAAAGTACACTGGTTTGCGTCCCTTTGTAAGCACTTACTGTAAGGAAAAGTGAACCAGTAGGAACTGAAGCTGTGAACGTGCCAATGAACATAAACGCGTATAAAGTCTCCAAAAGATTTTGTATCGTTTTTATTTCCCTACAAAAGAAGCAGTTCATACGTTTTTGTTTTGTTTTGTTTTTTTTTTTCTTCAATTCTCATAATTCTGTTGTATACTCACTTCAATAAATGTTGAAAATGCTTCACGTACCCTATAAACTGCCGTTTGTAAATGCAAGTACCATGCTCCTGTGGATGAAAAATTTCTTCACAATTTTCCCTAAGAAGTAAAGTCTCGTTCTCAATCGTCAGAGATAAATGTATAAAATGGTTATACAAAACGAGCGGTATAATGGCAATTCCCGATAGTGAAATAATTGAAATAGTTAGAATGTGAAGTACCGGCCAGAATGTCAAGAAAAAATTCGTCCAGTAAAGGTACGGAACGTTGAGCTGGTTATACAGGTCAATTGGTAGGGGAGCCATAACATAGAAAATACATTTCTCGATTTTAATATCACCATTGGTGGTGGTTTTTATGAAAACATACTGCAGAGGTCGTGGTAGAAGGAACCCGAGAGTTCCACATAGGCCGAAGAGGATCATTGGCACGATAATCTTCTTAACGTTAAGTATTTGACTTTCATCGTCATTAGCAAAGTTGGTGAAGTTTGCCCTGTAAACATTATCCATCGCTATTATAGCGAACTTGATCTGCCTCCTATAAACTAAGAACACAAGTTGTCCACAATACAAGGCTATGTCACCATTCACTGCTATACCAAGATAAAATAAACTAGTTAAGGATAAACTATTAGGATACAAAAGTAAGTATAGAATGGGACTAAGAACACAGACAATAAAATTCCAAGCTTGCATTGTGACGGAAAATATCCTAATCTTCGCATTTACTCCCGGTTCAACGAAAACACCACCAACTATAAGATAAGCGAAGTACGTTGCTTTAGATAAAAATAATTTTAGCACGAATTTTTTGCCGTATAAATATAAAGTTGACATAATTATTCAATGATGAAAAAAGCTCTGAAACCACACTTCTTCTTTTTTGGTATGAAATACAGAAGAGCAAATTTTTTTCGTTGAACTTTCATTTTAAGAGTGACCTTCAATTCGTAATTAAAATCAAGTTGATACGTATTGTTGCACTAATCGTAATACTTCTAATTAATTGTCCAGTTAAATGATCGCGTAAATTAATTTCGTTTGATATTTGTTTACATGTAACCTAATTACGGTACATTGTATTTCTTTTTTTTTTTCATTTTGTAGCACAGTAGGTACCTATTCAAGGTGAGTCGTTCGTGGGTGCTTCGTCAATATTTTGGTTTACAATCTACGTCGTGACAGATTTAATACGATGAATAGGTTTACGATGTATTTTTTTCTCTTGCGGAAGATTTTCGATGAGCCTAAAGAATTTTTTGGAAAATTAACATTTACAAGAAATCTTGTTACCGGTATAAGTAATCACCAGATTTGAACCTATTCTTCGTTGCATCTCGGCAATCGCCATCACAATTTAGACAAGAAGATTAACTTGCATTACCCCATTGATACAAACGAAAAAAAGGAGGGGGAGACTTCTTCGTGGGGGAAAAAAAGTTTTTTTCGTGTTCTCTTGCATTTGAAACATTTATTCGACACGTTTCAAAAGCATTGGGTCCATTAAAAAAAAAAGAGGACGCAAAGCTTTCGAAACGCGTCGAATAAACGTTTTAAAAGTGGAAGAAGGCGAAAAACATCTTTTCATCAATTATCCTTTTACGAATGAGCAAAGAGACAACAGGCGCTCCGTTTTATTGACTTGTTTCATATCTTGTCTGACACCCTCCTCCCTTTCCCCTAAACTATGGACTGCCCCACCACAAGTCTGTGCGTTTGACTTCGATGAGACTGACAAATGAATATCTTCAAACTTAAATTATTCATATGAAGAACTGGCTGCTCGGAAAAATTTCTATCATCGAGTTACAGATGTGAATAATGAGCCTAATGACTTTAAACCACTTCAAGGACTTCAATAAATTTGAGGTTTGCCTTTAAAGAATGCAGGGATTTGGTCATAAGGGAAAGAAGAAGCCTATAGCCGGCATCCAGGGTTGTTGAACGTAGGGCTTCGCTTAATAGAAACAGTGACCAGAACCTTTTGTGTCTGTATGAGGCCCCCGTGTTCTACTTGAAGATTAATACCTTTGATTTACTTTGTGAACTTGGAATCCCCAGTCCTTGCGAGCAGAAGCGAGTTAGTCTGCTGAACCCACTTCAAGAATTATTATCATTATTTTATAATTTCTCTAAAATTGGTAATATTTATGTGATAAACGCATACAACAATAAAATTGGTATTTTTCAATGTCGCTCAATTGTTGAGGCCATTTGAGTTGATGGTAGGGCACAATTTCGTGATATTCCTTCAACCAAAAATATCACATGAAGAATTTATTCTTGTCTCAGAATAAACGAATAAGCCACACTCAACTCATTCGCTCTCATTGTTTGTTTTTCAGTCTTACACTCATGCTAGAATTTAAAACTTCATGTATATCCATATTTTTTCACATGTTTCATATCTTTGCTACCCCCCCCCCCCCCCCCGCTTTATATCTAATCTCAGAACCGGAGTGCGAAATTTTCTTTCTTTGATTTGAGAATTTTCATCGGTAGGAGGCTTTGAAGCTCGAGCTTAACGTCATAATTATGGAGTTCTAAAAAGTTCAAAAAGGTCGTTCCAAAATTTAGGACAGTAGTTAACCTGAATACGTCATCTTGATCATCACTGGATATCACATGTTGAAGTTAAGAGAGGTCCTAATGATTTGCGAATATTTGAATGGATCCGTCTATGAAAAGCCGTAATTTTTCTCAATTTGTATGGTTCCATATCGTGTAATCCCCCAGCCTCGTACTAAACCTTTTTTGTGTTGAAAGACTTACACAGCGTCACGACAATCAATGCCACACTTTTTCGGACAAACATATTTAATAATTTCGAGGGAAAAGGTGCAGTTCTAATCAGCGTTTTGCATTCTCTTTATAAATTATTCTGCTGTATGCCATTTCGTCGCTAGGTTACCTTTGGCCAAACATTTTCGCACGAATGCTACTGGTTTGTTTGTTCACAAGTGCCTCTGAATTACCTAAAATACGAAGGAAAAAAATATATACGTATACATGTTATATATTAGGTGAACACGAACCGCTGATTTTATTCGAAGCAGAGCTCTCAACTCTGCGTGTTCCGACATTTTATATTCCCAAGGGATGAGTCACTCACTTAGTAAGAGATGATACACAACGAAGTGGCGAAAACGATCGTAATAAACGTACATAATTATTTATTGCTCAGGTCTACTAAACACATTACTTGCATTGTTCCAATTAAAACGAATCTTTTTATTATTTTTGTTACAGATTACATACACGATAATGTGCGAGGATATTCCAGGGATATACCAAAAGGTAAATTATTAAATTGATGATCAATCATCCGTCTTGAATTGAATAGGGGTATCTAGATACACGGCCCGCGGTTTTTTTTTATTTCAATAGTGTGCGTAATAGAAACTCTTAAGTATAACTTAAGTAGGCGCATAGTTAAATAAGATGCGTCAAACTTCGTTAGTCTACAGAAAGTGTAGTGATTCAGTTGCGTGAAACCTATTAGGGCGAGCTGTATGACTTTGCATGGTCACAAATTATTCGCGTACTAATAAACATCTACTTCTCCTTCTGATGAGGCAATGACTAGAAGTTGGATGCTCGACGTTTGATTTTGCTTAGCGCTCTCGTTTCGCTATTGTCGTTTGCTAAATGCAAACGTCAACTCGATTCATATAAACGTACAAGTTATTAACTTAGTTGTTATGAATTATTTTTATTTTTGCTCGTTTTCGTCGATTTCTTTAGAGAAGAAAAAGAAAAAAAAAAAAAAAAAAAATCAACAAAACCGTTAACGTGTTTTACAGATATTATCAACACGCTTTACTGGCAACAAAATGTCATATTAGTATTGGTAGTCATACTCGTCGCTCTTGTTGGTGGTAAAGCGGTACGAAATTGGTGCAAATTTTTCAAAACCAGACGCCAGAGAAGGATCGACAAAAAACGATTTAAAGAAAAGCTCGCCTCAGTACAGGTAAAGAAAAATTTTCATTCTTCCACGCTTTTATTTTTCTTAATTATTTACTTCATTATGCACCTCGAGCAATCGTAGGAATCTAATTTCTCTTCGTAGCCACGTTCGACTGAAAAACTGTTGTTCGAACGTCACAATAAAAAGAAGCAGGGCAGAATGTCCTTTTTATCTCCGTTCTTTCAAGTATAAGAGAGTAGATAGGAAATTCAATTTATTTCATGAAGTAGGTAAGAAAAAATGGTGACTTAGGTATCGTTGCGTAAATTGAAATGAACTTTTTAAACACAAACAAGTTATAGTTCGAACAAATTTAGATAAGGTGTGTAAATATCGTTTTTTTTATGGAAGCGATATAGATTCTTTGATTAGGTGTATTCAAATGTAGGTGTAAGAACCGAATCGGTCCGCAGGAAGAATTGTCGTGTGTGACTTGCATCCCTAGGGAGAAATAACAACGTACAAGTTTCGTCTTACTATTGATTGAAATGTAGCCGTTTTCTTTTCATATGAACAGCTTCAAAATGTTCAAGTCCTTCTCCTTGTGTCCATAGCTCAAAGATGGAGATTTTTCTTACTCTTACCCCGTATACCTCTATCTCAAAACGGAGGATCGGATATATTTTTAAAAAAATTATAGAATGTTACGAGAAACTTTTATCGTCGAAAAAGGTGGCTAAATGGGATAATAATAAAATTACTTTGAATCGAATTTTCACGTATATTTTTTCGTGAAATTTTGCAGTCTGTAAATCTAATTTTGTCGGTTACTTTAAAATGTAGTCATATACTCTGCTTTATCAATTTGTTCTGTCTTAAAAGTTTCATTGGGGGTTATGTGTTTGTACATGTATTGTCACGCCTACTCTATAGCTCACAATTAATACATCAAAATTTTTATATTGAGTAGCAATCCTTAGTAAAACGGTGAAACGTGTTTTTTTTCCCAGCCACAATTCATTAAATGAAATTAATAGTCTCTACCCAATGAGGGTACCTACTGAAATTAGGGGCGAAGAAATACTCTTCGAATTGGAGCTTATAAACCTTCACTAGAGGGCGCTACTGAAAGAGTGAACAAGAGAACTTATGTACCTATGTTTGTACATTGATTTTCAAACCGTCGCCGTTATTTTCTCAATATCCCGTTTATCACAATAATTTTTTTTGTATGCAAAGTCGATGGTATGGATTACAAAATTTATGCTTTTATTTGCTTCAAAAAATGGTATCCGATTATTTATGGCGATGGAAATTCCTCCATTTAAAAAGCATGGAACGAAAAGGTGAATTTCGTCAGGACTACCAACATCCCAACTCTAAGTTTAAACCCCAATAGGTACCAAGAACATCTTCAAGATGTAGAAGAGAATGAAAATTCAGGTTTTTTCACGGCTCTGCCGTCGTTTATTGATTAAAAAACTATGGTCGTATAGTTTTTTAATCAATAAACGACGGCAGAGCCGTGAAAAAACCTGAATTTTTATTCTCTTCTACAATTACTTGCATCCGTCGCGACAAGTTTTTTCCTATCTTCAAGATGTACTAAAATTAAAAAGATCATCTTAACGTACTGATATCCGTCGGAGACAAACAATGATCGATTAATTTATGGTTTTCTACACGTACCTGTGCGCATATGATTTTCAGTTTCTGAACTCCACCTAAAATTGCTTACCTATTTGTATTTGCAAATGATACTCGTAGCAAGTGTAAAAACGAAAAACTTTTTGCTATCTTGAAGCAAGATTTTGGCCAGCATTTCATACTTTTGATCTCGACTCAATGTAACCACGCGACCATCCTGTTTAGTTGATTTTACTGCAATTTTAAAATTGGTCTTTGAATATTTTGTATTTCGTCGTTGAATCTAGAGCTAGGGACTGTGAGGTGCGCCTTCCTTATGAACTCATCCAGTTTCTGAGTGAGCTAGTATTGATAGACCAATTTTTATTCTCACGAAATTTTGCTGACAAAATACCGGTACTTTTGATTTCGAGATATGAATCGCATATTTTTCATGAAGAAAGTTGACATTCTGGTCAGTAAATCTGAGTACCTACAAGAATATACGTACGATGTTTAGATTTCTAGTGGTATCGTTCAATTCTAAAAATTTGAACCAAAATCATGAAATAAACTGCCTCAGTTTGTCATAATTTTACGTGTGCGTACGTTTTATTCATCGTTTTCTACTGATTATTTTTGTAAACGGTTTACTTACATTTCGCACCAAGGTCAAATAGGAAGTTAAATGTCTACCGTAGGTATACTGTACCACACGAGTTCGATGCACGATCGACACCTGCATTTGCAATCGGCATCATATCATTTCATTTATTTGTTCCCTCTGTGGCATTAGGTAGGTATCATGTTCCTCTGACGAACTCCGATATACTTATAAGCGCTATGAACATTTTTTACGATTTCATAATTGTCATCGTCAGGCTGCTAATAAAACTCACGTCACACATTCATGGCGAGAAAAAGAGAAATAGGAAATTGTACGCGTAATTTAACGTTTTCATTGATAATATTACGCTGCAACGATTGTGAAGCAGTGAATTTTCGACTGAGAAGTAGAAAACAATGTGTAAAAAACGCGTTCACGTTTGAATATTCCTCTAGCAACTGTTGAATGACTCACTAAGAAGCAATCTTGCTCTGCCGAAATGGTAATTAAAGTCATAACAGAGTTCTATCGATCCGCTCATCTGTGTAGAATTTCTGATTTCCGCCTCGTCACCCAACAAAATAATCACATACCTACTAATTAACATTACTGGTCATGCGCGGTTCACTAATGAATGTCACATCCTGCGACCAAATTACAAATATTTCAATTTTTTTTTTTTTTTTTTTTTTTCAGTATACCATCCATAATAACAATAACGGCAGTTCTTTAACCGATGGTACTATCAAGTGCATTACACAATCAGCTATGCGTAGCACGTTACCCTCAAATTTGACCACCCAAACGGAGACGACTCCCTGCAGCACGAATAGACAAAGTTGTAGTCGTACTCTACCCTTGTCAAATGAGGAGCCCTCGGAGGACTCTACCATGGATTACGCCGCTTACGTTAACCAATGCCTTTCGCGATCACCATCTACCGAAGCCAGTCTCGGTGGGAACAAAAAGTATTAAAAAAAAATTTATTCGCTGGGTAAATACGTTTCATTCTCCCCTCTTCTCCTCATCCTTTGTTGGTGAAGTGATTCTTCCAACCCCGGATTTAGGGGGGCCAAGGGGGCCATGGCCCTGGGCCTCCACCAAAGAGGGGCCTCCACCACCCTCCCTTTTTTTGGTGGCGGGAGGGAGCAATTGGGTAGAAAAATTTAATAGGGGCCTCCACCGCCGCTGGCCCCCGGGCCCAAAAATCCTAAATCCGGGGTTGTTCTTCGTATTTTATCACTTCTGAAGGAATTCACTCTACTCTTGTGGTATTCAGAAAATAACAGCGCGTATACAGGATGAAGTGGGTATCTACCGACCATGAAAGTCATGAAAAAGTCATGAATTTAGCAAATTTGGATTCGGTAGACATCCTGGTGTTGAGTTAAAAGTCATTCTTCCATGAGTATAATGATCAAAAACGAAGAATGAGCAAAAAAAAAAAAAAAAATGGTGCAGTAAAAGAAGTATATTTTTTCGAAGAAATTTTGTTTCATCAATTCATCTCCACATTCTTAATTTTTTTAATCCTTACATTTCGCAATTTTCGCAACAAGTTTTTTTTTTGAGACGAGGTTATACGACAAATCTAATTTTCCTAATTATGGGACACCCTGAATAATAATTGAAATAGATGTGTGCCGATTTGAGTAACATCACGACCATTACGTTATAGAGTAATTGAACTTAGTCTTTCATTATGTTTAAATTATCATAGTATTCCTATTCTAAGTTATTCTTAAGTGTTTTTTTTTTTTTTTTTTTTTTTTTTTTTCTTATTAACTTGGTTTGTAGGTAGTTTTTTGTAAGAGTATTTTGGATTCGTATTTCCCCTTTTTTCTCAGTATTATAAATATCTTTTTTATTTTATATTTTATAATTATTTTTTACGTGTATCAGCTTATTTCTAGGGTTCGATTTTTACGTACCGACGATAAGGCGTTTTACCAGTTGGAGAATCCTTTCCTGACGGTCGGGGATCTCCCTTTCTTCTACCAAATAACATTTGTAAACTTGTATTGTTGTAAATGATTTATGTACGTGGTATACTCGAGATTCGACGTAATATCCCTCTACATCGCTTAGAACGAATTGACATTTTAAATTTTAACATTAAAATAGTATATTATACAACTAGATGCATAAAGTGTGCGATTATCAACGAGTGCGAAGGTTTGCGAAACAAGCGGAAGCGAATGAAGCAAACGCACGAGTTGATGTAGTAGCACACTTGAATGCATCTAGTTGTATAATATACTTTTTATTAAAAGTGAACAATAACATAAATCAAACTTTGAACTTCATTGCATGCAGTAAGCGAACTCTGTCAAAACTACTATTAACTCCAATTATTACCCTGTTTTCCACGCAGAGTGTAATAATGTCATATTTTTTATCCCGCTTCCTTTCTCACCACCAGATATCAATCTTCCTCTTAAAAGCGATACCTTTTCACCCGCAAAACTGAGGCACAATAACGTCATTTGAGCCCACGTATACCTAAAAAGTAAAAGTACATACGGTACCTAAATCTTGGAAACAAAACTAGCTATTTGCAAGAACTAGTACTACATCATTATTTCTTTAAAGTATAATTTTTAAACTTCGGTTATTTTCAACAAATTGCATCTTCCAACTTTTTTGAAGCCCGCTTGCTCCTTTCTCCCTTTCTTTTTGCAAAATGTACCGAACAGGAGTCCATCAGCAACTCTCAACGCACATTCATAGATTCACTGATATCTGCTCGGATTCTTCAAAAACTAGGTCTTGAAAAAAATATATATATAACTAATTTTATAACCAGTCCAAAATTTTTAGAATTTTACCTTCAGGAATTCTGATAATTTAGTTTCAAAAATTATAAGGTGATTTTCAAACTTAGATAGGATATACCTACCACGTACATCGATCAGAACGTTTCCAATGTTTCTTAATAATAGCTTTTATTGGATAGGAAAAAAAATTGTATAAGCTGGTCATTGGTGCATTTTTTTGCGAACAAGCAATCCTCGTTAATTATGTTTTCTAAGATACGGTGTTTACCATAATTGATGAATTGATCTATTTTTTAAATTATTCATCGATCTTAAGTTTTCGAAAAAAATATTGATTACGATAGCTGAATTTTTAAATATATTATTCTTATTCATACTTACAAATAGATTAATTACTTTATTTCTAGAAGCAACTCCATTCTCAACATTCCATTTATTATATTTTAAGCATATTTTAAGGACAGTAAGATTTACAGAAATAAAAATCTGCGCGGTAGGAACTTTGGCTGCTTGAAATAAAACACAAGCAGATGCTTTCGTAGTCCTGTATATAGTCTAACAAAAAATAATAATTCCCAGTATGGAATCATGTGCCTAGAAGTTGACCTATCGAAAACTGGCTTTAATCAAAGCTGAAAATTTGGCTCAAAAACGGCTCGAGAGCGATTGATTGAAGTCTATTCATCTCCGAAATCATTCTCGACAGCGCCTGGTTTTCCATATTTAGATAAAAATTGAATAACCCGAAAAAATTGATTCGATCAAGAGAAGAAAAACGAAATCATCTAACGATTAAAAATTCAAAGCTATTCCTTGTTAAATTTAGAGAAATTCGTGAAAATCATATTCGATTCAATTTTCGATAATATTAGTGTCAGCTTTTACACTTTCGCTTTTTTCTATTTAATGATCATTCTGGAGGAAAATTTCTGAAAAATACATTTTTTGATTTCTAATCTTTCAACGTCTCTTGATAGCGGTTCACATTTTAGTTCAAAATATCAACAATGTAGATTTATACTGAAGTTACTATATCAATATTTGGTAGGATGCTAAAACAAATTACAAAGAACGGATACGTACCTAAACTAAGAAAACGGTTTTTATTTATTAAGAGTACTTATCAGTATAGGCTATGAATCTAGAAGGAATAAGGCCGGGTATTGTAATATCCCGTTATTTTAAATCGGTTTTCAGTTTTTTTTTTTCCTCTCGACTAAGTATACATAGTATTACATCTAAGTATTATATTAGAAATTCATTTGCCACACAAATCGAAATCCGTCCATTTCGTACAATAATACGTGTACTTTATTTCTTAAGATAATTATTTCTATCTTACCATATAATTTCGAAGTGTTTCTCCTAATTGATAAGAATTCATTAATGAAAAGAAGCCACCTGAGCCCGTATTAAAAGTTGTTATTATTCTAGCATTTAAAAAATAATATATGATAATTCGATGTATATTCTTATATTTATAATGATAACATTTTATACCTAAGAAATTCTTGAACATGTGTACAAGCAATAAAGACGTAGACTCGTAAGGTTGTATTATGTACAGTATTATTTCTATGTAGGTACATTTGTATAAGTTCTATTCATAGACTTAATCTTACATTACAATACAGAAAAAAAAATATATTACATAGGTACTTTTGGCTTCTTGTTTTTCAATCATTTCCTTCTCTTTCGAAAACAAAATTTAATTGCGATTAATAATGACTTAGACTTTCACGACGTCGCGTCGTCCAAAGTACATGTAATATGACTTCTCTAGAAACATTATTACGAAAATTATTCAGAATTCATTTTCATTTCAACAGGAAACCCCCTCATAGGAGAATTTTTTCAGTAAAAACTTTTATCGTTGTTCTGAGAGGGCTCTCGCTTAATTTAGGAAGTATTAAATGAATACGTTCCTCCAGACAAACACTCATTTAAAAGAGTAAGCACATAATTACAATTGTACACAAGTTGTAGAATAACCAAAAACTAAGCACGTACTTTCGTTTGAAAAACTATCATCTTCACTTCCCTCCTCCTCGAACTTCGAAGCACAAAAAGAGGCAAATGGATCAAGTTACCCTACCTAAAAAATAGTATATTACACTATAAGAGAACGAAGTAAGCAATATCCGAACGAGCGCTTCGGCGACCCAAGCCAGCAAGGGCCGCTATGCAGCGCGAGTTCGTCGCGTCCTTCGTTCTCGTGTGACGTATGCTATTTTTCGGTTCAAATATTTGTCGCGCATGCGCATTACAATAAATAAATAGATAAATAATAGGAAACCTGAACGAACGGGTGTAATACCTCAAAAGTCGGTAAAAAAATGTGGCAGAGAAATAATTTAAATACAAATCACGGATCACTAATTTCCATCCGCGATCCGTGGTCGGTTCATTAATTAGCATAATCGAGGCACGCAAAAATCTTGTTTATGAAGGAACTTTTTGATTTCAATATTACTAACCAATTTGGATCAATAATTTGGCAGAAATTTCTTTAGTCTTCTAAGCGTGAAAGTCGAGTTTCTTCTTGCTGTTTTGTATTATGTTGGAGCTTGGTAGTCGGAATCGTTCTTTAAGGTGAATAAATTGTGAAATCGGTTGGAAACTTATCAAATCTTACAGACTAATGACCTGCGATCAGAAAAGAATTTAGAATTGATAATCCTGGAAATATAAAAATTAGAATTAGGTACTAGAATGCTTTTCATAATAGTGCCTACGTATTATAAAATAAGTTTTATCATTACAAAAAAGGGTTTTGGGGAGACAAATTCCAGTAATTATAACGTGAAAAAATTATCTAATGATAAAAATGGTAGAGTTCAAGTATTTTTATTTATTTCCATACACCAAACGAGTTTTTTGTTTAAAATTTTCAATGTAATTTGTACAAGGAATTTGGTAGGCTCGGCAAACACTCTTTCAACAGTCAAAAATTAAAAAATTCATCAAGCTGTTTTGAGCGATAGTCAAAAAGGAAGATCTTTCCTCTTGGTGGGTCTATTTGTATCAAGGGTGTGCTTCGCCTGTTAGGAAACTCCGAAACGGTGCGGTGTACGATAGGTTGCATCTTCATCCCCAGCGGTCACTACACGACGCTTGTCGGGCGTTCGTGGCTATATAGTCCTTGTAACGAATGACAAGGAATGATGACTTCGCAAAGAAAATCTCTAAGCTTGCCCCATTTTCCAACGAATTTTTTCGATCTTCGGGAATGTTGTACAGAAGTAAAAACGAAAAAACGAATACACTACAGGGAGAGTAAACAAATGCAAACCGCAGAAAATAAAAACGAAGGGAGCGCTTTCGGTTAAACAACCATCTTCAAACCTGAAATGAAAGCAACTGACGAACGAATGAGAAGGAAGAGGTATTAAGATCGTCCGAACGAGAAATCACGGTGTGAATCATAAACCTGTTCGATCAAGCCATCTTCCGGAATATACGAGTTGAGTATAGTGATACCGTCAGTGTTGAGGTGACGCAGTATCTCTATATTCTCGAGGGCGATACGTTTACGGTAGGAATTCTCCTTATGGAGGAGCTTTTCGGATCCCTCGCGGAAACTGTGGCCACTGTTAATCAAATGATCAGCGAAAGCTGACTCCCCTAAGCGTCCCTTCTTCCAAGACTTCAGGTGCTCAGCTACTCTAACTTTCATCTGGCGGCTGGTCTCACCAATATAAAAGCCTCCACAATCCTCACATTCCATCTTATAAACACCACTCCTTTCATCAACCGGTATGGGATCCTTCAGTCTCACAAACAACCTCTTGACTGTGGTGAGGTTGTAAAACGCGGGTCTGAAACCAAACGGGCGAAGGGCCCGACCCAATTGCTGGGAGAAATTCCCCAGGAATGGGAGACTGATCCAACGCAAACGGCGATCACGGATCGTGTCTCGGGGGAGGGAGGTGGTGGAATCAAGAAGGCTCCTCGTAACTTTCCTCCGAACCATCACGTCAACGTCGACATTGACTCCATTCACTCTAGCCAGGTGTTTTATGGTAAGTAATTCTTTCTTAAAAGCAGATTGACTCAACGGAATACGAGTCAGTCTGTGAACTAGGCTATGAAAAGCAGCCATCTTATGAGCAACAGGACCGAACGAACCACCGTGGACTAAAACATCGGTCGTAGTATCTTTCCTGTAAATTCCAAACTTATGGATACCGTCTATTATAGAGATCGATAAATCCAAAAAGTTGATGGAAAATACCCCTATTTCCAACGTAAATTTGATGGAAGGGTACCAGGAATTGAGATACCTCAGAAACTCACCAAGGAGATCTGGGTGACCAGTCCAGGTACATAGAACGTCATCAACGTACCTGTGCCAGTAGTGAATATGATTAAGTAACACCTGGTTCGAGGAAAAGAGGTCAAGTTCAAACTTAGACATGAAAACTTCGGAGATAAGAGAGCCTAGAGGTGATCCAATAGGGATCCCTACTTCCTCAGGGAACTCGAAAAATTTCCCTTCAAATTTACAGAAGTTAGGGGACCAGCAAGTATTCAGGAGATCAAAAAATTCCTGAAGCTCATTGTGAGGAATGTTAGCTCTGATGAGTAGCTCACCCATCCGCTGGATAGTAGCAGCCTTAGGAATATTTGGAAACAAACCAACAACATCAAACGAGCAGATGGTCGTCCCTGGGGGAAGGCTTACATCCCTGAGGACGTCGGTTAAAGAGGCCGAATTCAAGACCGAATGAGGAGATTCGAAATCAATGCGATTTTTGAACCAACGGTCAAGGAATTTGGCAAGGAGGTAGGTAGGAGAGGAGACAAAAGAAACAACGGGTCGCATCGGGGTATTCTTCTTATGCACTTTGGGCAACCCGTAGAGGAGGGGGGGTGTGGGGTTAGGAACCAGGACGGCTTTTTTCAAAGCAGGAGTTTTGATAATAGCCTCACTCCTGTTGATGACACTCCTAACTTCTCTAACGTGCTTAGGAAAGCTGAAATCCCCACTCTCTTTAGCACCACACTGCTGTAGGACTTCATGGACCTTGGAAGAATAGGCCGACCTCTCCATCACTACAACAGCGTTGCCCTTGTCAGCCTTAGTGACGATTAGATCTCCCTCTTTCATCTTCCTCTTTAAACCCTGTTGTAGTGATGGAGAGGTCGGCCTATTCTTCCAAGGTCCATGAAGTCCTACAGCAGTGTGGTGCTAAAGAGAGTGGGGATTTCAGCTTTCCTAAGCACGTTAGAGAAGTTAGGAGTGTCATCAACAGGAGTGAGGCTATTATCAAAACTCCTGCTTTGAAAAAAGCCGTCCTGGTTCCTAACCCCACACCCCCCCTCCTCTACGGGTTGCCCAAAGTGCATAAGAAGAATACCCCGATGCGACCCGTTGTTTCTTTTGTCTCCTCTCCTACCTACCTCCTTGCCAAATTCCTTGACCGTTGGTTCAAAAATCGCATTGATTTCGAATCTCCTCATTCGGTCTTGAATTCGGCCTCTTTAACCGACGTCCTCAGGGATGTAAGCCTTCCCCCAGGGACGACCATCTGCTCGTTTGATGTTGTTGGTTTGTTTCCAAATATTCCTAAGGCTGCTACTATCCAGCGGATGGGTGAGCTACTCATCAGAGCTAACATTCCTCACAATGAGCTTCAGGAATTTTTTGATCTCCTGAATACTTGCTGGTCCCCTAACTTCTGTAAATTTGAAGGGAAATTTTTCGAGTTCCCTGAGGAAGTAGGGATCCCTATTGGATCACCTCTAGGCTCTCTTATCTCCGAAGTTTTCATGTCTAAGTTTGAACTTGACCTCTTTTCCTCGAACCAGGTGTTACTTAATCATATTCACTACTGGCACAGGTACGTTGATGACGTTCTATGTACCTGGACTGGTCACCCAGATCTCCTTGGTGAGTTTCTGAGGTATCTCAATTCCTGGTACCCTTCCATCAAATTTACGTTGGAAATAGGGGTATTTTCCATCAACTTTTTGGATTTATCGATCTCTATAATAGACGGTATCCATAAGTTTGGAATTTACAGGAAAGATACTACGACCGATGTTTTAGTCCACGGTGGTTCGTTCGGTCCTGTTGCTCATAAGATGGCTGCTTTTCATAGCCTAGTTCACAGACTGACTCGTATTCCGTTGAGTCAATCTGCTTTTAAGAAAGAATTACTTACCATAAAACACCTGGCTAGAGTGAATGGAGTCAATGTCGACGTTGACGTGATGGTTCGGAGGAAAGTTACGAGGAGCCTTCTTGATTCCACCACCTCCCTCCCCCGAGACACGATCCGTGATCGCCGTTTGCGTTGGATCAGTCTCCCATTCCTGGGGAATTTCTCCCAGCAATTGGGTCGGGCCCTTCGCCCGTTTGGTTTCAGACCCGCGTTTTACAACCTCACCACAGTCAAGAGGTTGTTTGTGAGACTGAAGGATCCCATACCGGTTGATGAAAGGAGTGGTGTTTATAAGATGGAATGTGAGGATTGTGGAGGCTTTTATATTGGTGAGACCAGCCGCCAGATGAAAGTTAGAGTAGCTGAGCACCTGAAGTCTTGGAAGAAGGGACGCTTAGGGGAGTCAGCTTTCGCTGATCATTTGATTAACAGTGGCCACAGTTTCCGCGAGGGATCCGAAAAGCTCCTCCATAAGGAGAATTCCTACCGTAAACGTATCGCCCTCGAGAATATAGAGATACTGCGTCACCTCAACACTGACGGTATCACTATACTCAACTCGTATATTCCGGAAGATGGCTTGATCGAACAGGTTTATGATTCACACCGTGATTTCTCGTTCGGACGATCTTAATACCTCTTCCTTCTCATTCGTTCGTCAGTTGCTTTCATTTCAGGTTTGAAGATGGTTGTTTAACCGAAAGCGCTCCCTTCGTTTTTATTTTCTGCGGTTTGCATTTGTTTACTCTCCCTGTAGTGTATTCGTTTTTTCGTTTATGATGGATAGCCGTAACCTTAAGGAACGGATTCGTTTAGTTTAGTTGTACAGAAGGTTGAATGTATAAAAGTCGGTATAGGAACAGAAATCAGAATTTTTGCTCCGAAAAAGTTTTACAACGTTTGGACGAATTTTAATGATTTCGAAGTGAAATAAAAAGCGTATGGAAGAAATTTTTTCAATTCTGCTTCTATGCCGCCTCTAATTGAACCTTTCTAAAGAACATATAAAAAAGATAGAAAGATCTAATGAAAACTCGAGTAGTGAGAATTTCTCAAAATTGAAGTGTATAAAAGAAACGTACTTATTTCATCATGATAATTATGCATACCTACCTACGCGAGTATTTCTATCAAGTAATTGCACTTTCTAAATTATAAGTATATCAAGCATCATGATTACACAGGAGACACAAAAATATGATAATATGCGACAAAGTCTCGGTACAAAATTCAAACACGCATTTTCTTTATTATACAGTACATTTATTCATATCAACTGGTGATTTTCATTTATTCCCCTCTTCAATAAACCGCGTATATGAGCTTTTATTCGTACTTACATTACTTCATGATGTACTGCGGTATTGTATTTTAATATTACGAAATTAAAATAAAATGTCGAAGCGAAGGAAAGAAGAGTCTAAAAATAAAATACTTGGACCGAGTGAATACGAAATTCGCTGCGTGTGCTACTGAATCGAAAACATGTCACACTCACATGCATTGCGATGAACTACCTACCCATAGCTATTTTATTTGTTGCCGGTTATAGTAAAATGAATAAATGATAAATATTCGGCACATCCTGCGCTTATCAATATGGAGATTGAGAAATCACTAGCTAAAATTTTACTATACTCGTGAGATTGAAATAAACAGGTTAGTAAATAAAATAGAGTAACTAAGCACATGATATTATACAGACCGCATTTTTTTATTTACGACTCCAATACGGCATTCTATAATATCGATGACGTTCATGTGTCGAAGGTCTGGAAAGGAAAATGATTTCACTCAATTTTCCATCAAGTGATGAAAACTATACAGCTCTCTGTAGCGCCATTACATTGCAGTCCAACAAAAATGGATTCTTTCAGCAGATTGTGAACAGCGTTGCTGCATCAGTGGACGAACGCTGGTTAAACGATTTTGGTAAATTAAAATCAAATACTGAACGTGTACAAAAGTGTTTCACGCATGAAAAAGTAATACCTTTCGTACTTATAATACAAATAATTGAAAACATCTACCGGTATAACGAGAGAGAATAACTTACAATCATGGTATTGATATATACTTACTTAAGGTAAAAAACCACATTTATCAGATGATGGACAATGTCCAGGAAATTTATCGAGGCAAATCGTCTCAAATATCAGCGTCGAGGAGATCTGAAGCAGAACATCTATTTGCAGCTGGTAAGGCGCAGAAGGCACTCTTTTTGTACACACAAAGTATCATCAAAGCACCAACAGCAAGTGAGTCGACATCGTTGTAAGACTCATATTTGAACCAGGATTCATTTAAATAGGTAGTAAGTTAGAATATTCATTTTTTTTTCAACTGAATATGGTTATGGTAAGTGAATTAAATTCCCGATATCCTTTCAAGAGGAGTAAGTGTCTGTCAAGGGGAAGCGGAATTGAATCTTTACTCTTCCAATATTATTTTATAATTCATTAGGAGGAACTGAGCGCTGACTTTGAAGAATAATTTTCTGACGATTACCTACAGAATAAGGCTTTTCCGTCAACGTTTAAAACACTTCCTGAGGAATAAGTGGGTGAAAATGCATTGCAACGTTACGGTTATACAAAAATTTATTTTTCTATAAGTAGACATAAATTTTCATAAATTCAAGTTGATAATTAAAGTTGAAAATAGAACAGCTATGTAGGCGAAGGAACTTGCCTACCCAACTGAAACACTTAAATCCAATCCTACAATAAGGAGATCAACAGAAGTGGCTTTATATATCCCGATCTCAAAAATTAATGTCTATTGACCCACTTTATTGTCAAAATCCGCAAAATTGACGCATTTTTGACAAAACTGCTCACATTTTAATAGGTGGGGCGCGGGCAGTTACGTCTAAAATGCGTCAACCGTGTTAACCCCCATTTAAAAAGCATAGCGTCAAAGTGTCAAAATTTGCGGTTAAAATGGCGTCAAACTACCGAGATCAGGTATAGAGTAGAGACCTCCTATTTAGGTTACAATTAATTGCACATAGAGAATAATATTGAAGACAGACGACTCATGATATTGAGGTTCTTTGTATGCAGATTAGTTGAAAGAAGGAACGTACGTAGATACACCACCAGTCAAAACGCAACGAAAGTTAATTTTCCACAAAATTTGAAAAGAATAGTGACCGATCCGATTAGATACTTCCTCACTCTTCAGTCGACATAATTTTAAAAGAAATTTTCTGGCGTAACCAAATGAATAAAGATCATGTTTAATGCTCCCTTTCTTATATTTTAGCAGACATCTTCACTGAGAAAAATATGACGGGTAATTTTTACTGATTTAACGTAAGTAGAAAAGTGACAAGGACAAAGATCAGTAAAAAACACCTCCCTTTCTGTTGTAAGAAATCCCAAACCGCGAGAGAAAAATTACTGCTTCTTGTAGGTAACGGTGTGTTCTTATTACCCTAGTCGTGAGGTAAAATGTCCCTAATAGTTAGGGAAAATATACTACGTATTGACGAGTAAATAATCCAGTGTAATTAGTAATAACTACTCCTCTATTGAGTAATAGTTTCTCCTTTCATGTAGGTAAAATTTACTACGTTTGTGAGGAGTAAATTATCCAGTTCAAAAAGTAATAATTACTCCTCTATTGAGTAATTGTTCCTCGTTCCGTAATTTATTTTTTACTTTTCTTGTAGGGTAAACACTTTTTTGCTTGTTCCCAGCTAGTAATAATCACGCCTTTAACGGAGTAACATTTATTGTTCTATCTGCAGTAATTTCTCCAGATCTAGTGTCGAAATGCCTTTTTCTCGCCGCTCAGTAAAAATTCATTCTTGGAAACTATTATGCAAAATTGGTTGGATAAAAATCATATTTTTCAACACAACATAAAACAATGAGATAATAATTACAATAAATTGTTCTCGCAATTAATGAAAAGTATTTTGAAATAATTTTCTTCTTATAAAAATAAGGAAATACTCGCACTTTTACTTTAAAAAGATTGTATAGTTGAACGAAGTGGAAAGAAAAAAGAAAAGCAACGGCACTGATTTTGGCTAAACGAATGAAATCAGGAATAAAATGACTGAATCTGTAAAATTATTGCTCAAATTGGGTAAACCTTCTTCGAGTATTAACAGAACAGATTCTGTATTTTATTATTGTTTTCTTTTATAATCAATTTGCGTTAACACTGATCCATCGTAATTATAGTAAATTTTCATTCATACAGCTTCAATGAGATTAAAAATTTAGAATGTCGAACACAAAATTCACATTGTAAACTAACGTCATAACGCTCGATCCTGTGCTAAACTACTGAACTTCAAGCCAAGACTTGAGAGATGTAAGAAGAAAACCGTTAAATTGAAATTTTTACTCTGATAGTGAGGTAAAAATTACATGCATCGCGAAAATATACGCGTACCCTATACACTACCGGGTAAGGTGAAAAGTACCATCTGGACTGCTGTAAGTTCCTAATATACCGAGCTAGGAAGGTAAAAATTACATATCACTAAAATGTACTGGTATCTTGTACATTACTGGGCACAGTAAAAAATACTAGGTATACAAGTAAGCAGTAGGGAGATGCCTTACATCCTGTATCTTCTAATATATAAAGCAGAAAGTTTGTCCGTCTGTCTGTCCGTTTATAACTCGAGAACTACTGGGCCGATCGCTTTCAAACTTTCAGGATATATTGTCCTCATCCCAGAGCAGCACATAGACTCATAAAAATAAAAATTTGACGGGGAGGTACTGAGTAATTTCAAAAAAGGGCGAAAACAATGACTTTTTTCAATATAAAAAAACGTGGTGGTGTAGCTTGCCATCGAACGCGTTGTTCCAACGTTACCGTCCGTTCAAACGCGTTGAGCGGCGCAGTTATAAAAATTAAGTTATGGTGATAACTCGAGTTTTACTCATTTTTATGAAAAATTGAAGAGAACAAAAATTGTAGCCCCTGTAATTTCCTTTCGAATGAGCCCGGTTCCAGATTTTTAGGAGGAAATTTTGTGACTACAGTATCGCTGTACTTCCATACTAAGCAAGTTATTTTATTCACAGTTTTAAAAACACCTACATAAAGGATTTTACATCCGGTATCTCATACAAGAACCAATGTCTAGACACGGTGCGCACTGCGTATGGGCTAGCGGAAATGACCCTTTTTTTTACCTGTTGTCCGTGTGTTTTCTTAGGGACTGGCAAAATGTCAATGGATTTGTCTGTATTCTGCTGCGATGAATACAGGCTTCACGCGTTAAGTCAGCTCTCAAGTGAATTAGTGTGTAAAAAATTTAATTTGGTGATTTTATTTTTGTGCGACTCGGAACTTTGATATATTTTTATAAGTACAGTCGCAGTTTTTGGTGTCTATTTTCTTATTTTTGAACTGAATAGTTGTGAATTTTGCAAAACTCTTTCCACTGTTTCTTTTTTAAAAATTCATCTGAATTCCAAGATACCTACAAAACACACATACCTACAAGATACAGATACCTATAAAACACAGATATCTACTCAACACACAGCTAGCGGTCAGGCGCGCCGGAGGCGCGTCGCCAACCGCTAGTATGGGTATAAAATACTTTTTGGACAGTAGTGAGATTCTTTCAAGAACGTCATTGGTAATTATTACTTTTTCTCTGTATTAAAAAATACCCCTCAATGCAAGAAAAAAGTCCTTACCCGTTTAGTAAATTTTACCTAACTCATGATTTACACACCAGAAAAGTAATTCTTGCATCAAACATTAGGTAAATTCCACTGACCTTCGAGGAAATTTTACCACAAGTTTGGTAGACATTACAGATCTTTTTTCTCAGTGTTGAAATATTCTAATCTAGGCTTCTACTAGGTCAAGCGCTCGTGAGATATTACTTCACTTTTGCCCCTACTTTCACTGAACTACAAGCCTTTTGTGACGCTTCTGAGAAAGCCTATAGAGCAATTGTCTACATTCGTGGAAAAAATATTTGGAGCTATTTTCGTGGGGCGAGAGTCTGATATGTATTTTGGGCTATCACCTTTCAGCTTTCGTGGTGCTCATTCGCTCCGCTCGTTCATCCCTTTCCTGGTTTAGCGTAAGACTGATATGAAATATTTTGGGTTATTGGCTTGGCTTTCGTGGGGCATAAGTTTAGTATGAAATATTTCGGGAACAAGGCTGGTACACAGGTTTGTCCAGTAATTTCCAGGAAAATTTTCCGAGTTCCTTTTTCTCTGCTTCATGCAGTATATTATACTAGGCTCATACTTGGCTCAAGCCCAGTAGAATAGAGCTAGTATAAACTACTAATACAGACCTTCTAAGCCTGTAGCATAAAAGAAGCCTAAACCTGGGCTAGTATACTGTATATTAGGTTTGATTTTACAGCCGGACGTGCGGACGAAAATTTCGGAATTAGGGTGCGAGGGTCAGAGCAGAAATTCTTATGTGTCAAGGTCGTGGTTGTACGGACGCAAATTTCGGAACTCGGGTGGGGGGTCAGGTCAGCGCTAAGACATGAAACATGTCAAAAGACGGAAGCTAAAGAAGTTACACAAATGTAGACAAATTAGAAACTACTGTAGCCTATCTACGAGCGCGCTACAAAAAACCTAAACACAGAAAATGTGAAAGCGACAAACATTCGAATATCGTCTGGATTATAGGTAAGTGAGGTGTTTTGTTAAAGGGCTCGAACGATTGCTGGCGTTTTTCAATGAAGAAAGCTTGGACTCATAATCAAAATCGAAATAAGGACCTAAAGGTATACGGATTTGCAATCCGAAAAATCAAGTGGTGGTGGTGGGGGGGGGGGGGGGGTCCATAAAGAACGTACAACACCACCACCACTTGATTTTTTGGATTGCACGTCCGTTTATACTCGTACATTGAGCGGGAATACCTCTAGCGCTTATCGAAATGATTTGATTAAATTTTCAACCTTCTCCCCTGTCTGATCTCTCCATCATCGCTAAATTATTTGTTTCTCTAGAACAGAATCCCTTGTTCTCAACTGCTAAAATTATGTCAGAATGATGAGTACACAAAAAACGCTTTGTCTACGAGTAGTACGTCTACCAAATATTTTAAGTTCTTACACATGAAAAGGGGACAAAAATTTTTGGACTTTGGAGATTTTCGTATGAGCAGAAGAGAACTCCGAAAAAGTTCTACCTGTATATAGTATAGAGAAGGCAGAGAAGGAGGGTGTGATGTCATTAAGGAAAATTTAAAAAATGTTCAGCTTCTTAAAAAAGTGTAATCAATAGAAATGGTTTAGGATGAAAAACTTACGTATTACAAAGAAATTAATTACGGTAAATAGTTTTATATAATTTATTAAATTTCTGAAAATAATACATAATTTTTCAATTCAAATTTTTAGAATTTGAAAAAAACGCGGAGGGAGGCTCGAGTTTGGCTCTCGCACTGTGGGGTCGGTCCGAAGTACTTTATCGTCTAAATAAATTTACTTTTTGTTTAGAGGACGTGAAACTCGCTCTTAAGGAAAAACTACCAGATAATCTGAAGTGAGTTTTCTGTAAAATTTTGTATACAAATTACTGATAGTTCGATTTAACAAAACAAAGCAAGTTTCATCAACATGCATGAATAATATACAGATTAGAAGCGTATTGGAGGATGGCGCAGTGTTACATTAATCTAAGATGCTTCGATCGTGCACGCATAACGCTGAACGTTCTATCAAAAATGACGACTAGTGAAGTAAATCAAACCTGGCAAGAAAAAGTAGAATGCAAACTAAAAGAACTACTGATTCTGACATCACAAACCATCGAAAATTCCACTTCCATCTCTCTAAACTCGGGTAGGTATTTACAATCTTTTTCTTTTTTTATTTCACTTGATGCAACAACTTGGACGAGCCCGCAAACACAAAATTTGTGGTACCCGTACGTATATAATTTTTGTAGAGCGTCCTCAGTTTACCTCAATCTTGAACCATGATGGTCGACAGCAAGAGACAATTCTCGAAAATACCTCTTCAAAATTACATGTATCATATAGCGAAGAGGCTGGAAAATTTCTAGTTGCTGGAAACGATATTCACACTGGCGATACTCTAGTAGTTGAGGATCCTTACGTATCGTGTTTGTCTCACGAAAAGTATGGCACGCACTGTCAAAAGTGTTTACGTAGGTAAGTCGTTTTCTGCTCTTTCTCTTTCGGATACCTACATGTTTTCAATCGCTAATTCATCTAATGAATCAATAAATTACTCGTAGATTGGAAGTTGCGATACCTTGCGACAATTGCGCTGCTGTGGCATTCTGTAGTGTCGCTTGTCGAGTAAGTGCGCTGGCTACTTTCCATAAATTCGAATGTCGCTTTCTGGATCTATTGATAGGCTCGGGTATGAGTATTCTTAGTTTTGCCGCGCTCAGAATCGTTTCGCAGCAGAATTTAGAATATTTTCTCGATGCCGATTTGGACTTACGGGGACAGAAGTGTGTTGAAAATTCTTACAAAAAGGTAAAGTACATAAAAAATCTAATTCTCAGGAATGACTCGTGGTAATAAACAAAATTTCTTTCTGCGAGCCATGACGAACCACCCTTTCATTGAAACATTCTCAATATTATCCTTCTGAAATGTCTCTAAGATCGCAGCCATGCAGTGGCTTAGTCTTTGTATTCCAAAGGTCCGAGGTTCGATCTCAGCTACTAGGTTTATTCCCAAAAGCTCACTCGAACAGATCGATCGCACCGGATAGAATGGCAATTTTAGCTGGACAAAAATCAAAAAATTATTCTATCATCTTAGAAGTACCTACAATATGTATAACCGTCATACTGAGAAATAATTTTATTCATTACATATTATACTTATTTAACGTCATGAAAAAAACTTAGGCCTCTTGTACGGCTCTTTCCCTGTATCATATTGTATACTTGTTAGCTTGATTCCTATATTGTATTGGCACCTGCTTTATAGACTGCATTATCCGTGCGCTGGCTTTGATTTTGCCACACTCCAGGCAAATGTACCCGTATTAATTTGTAATGTTTTACCTTAGTTGCGTTCAAACTCAATTCCCGCGTAAGAAATACATAGGAACGTTTCAATCATTTATCCTTATTTGAATGTAAGTAAGAAATAAGTTGAAGTTTATAATTATTCAGAATCTGGTAGTTCAAAGGTAATTATAGTATTTTTGCAAATGTTTCTGCGGTATATTATTTATTTCTGGTTTTCATATAATAACGAATGATCGAAACGTCCTAATGTATTTCTTAAGGGGTGAAATTTTTGTTTTGAACACGAAAGGTAAACTGAGGTAAGACTTTTTTGAGGTGAGGCTTCAAAAAAATATGGTCCATACCTCTGCCGTACAAAATAGAACGGACGTATCTACATATCCACGATCTGCGAAGAAGAGGTTCTTCAACTTCACCAAGAATACCTCTTTCGCTCATCGTTGATTTGCAGATACGTCGATTCTACTATGTACGGCAGAGTCCTATTGACAGGGCTGCTTAGCCAATCGTATTGGCTAAAAACTTAGCTAATAGCTAACCGTTCAAATTGATTGGCTTCGGTTATTAGCCAACGGCTAACCCAGTCTCATTGGCTAGCTAATCCGGGTCAAAATCGATGACCTCTCGCGGTAAAAGGGTAACTAGCAGCAATTCAAATTTTTCGTGTTCAATCTAGACATTATACGCACCGCGTTATTCGACATATTAGAAATACTACTAAAGATAAAATCAGTTGTGAAAACATCACTCTAGAGAGAGAATATTCAGATGATGTTGCTACTTTGAAGGGTAACGCGGTGCGTATAATGCCTAGATTGAAAACGAAAAATTTTGAATTGCTGCTAGTGACCCTTTTACCGCGAGAGGTCTTTAGAATGACTAAAAGCTAACAGCTGAAAATAGGGGATGAAAATTCCTCGGCTAATGGCTAACGGTTAATGCCTTTGGCTTAGCTAAGCAGCCCTGCCTATTGATCTTATGGTAGGAGAACCAGTATACAATTGTTTTTTATTTGATTGCCCTGCCATGAAACTAAGACTAAGTATACTTAATAGGTGAGACCGCAATGGTAGTTTCTTATTACCAATAACAATCAAGCGAACAAGTATGCAATATGATAAAGGAAAAAAGCTCTGTAGGTACTCGATTTGTATATTCTGCCGTACAAAGTAATTGAATTGACGTAAGCGAGAAAAAATAACGATCGCCGAGATGAGGTCTTCCGCGCACAATTTGTTGTAAAAGGTACCTAAAAGAGACAAGATAGCGAACTCTCCATATGCGCTAGCCGCTGTGTTAAAATCCGGTACCCGATTTTTGTCGAGCTAAGTTACGTGCCGAGAGATAACGCTTGCGCTTATGGACATTTTTCAGTATTCATCAATTATCTCGGAAACCGTTCATTTTTACGAAAAAATGAAAAGAACAAAATTTATTCCCCCTGTAATTTCCTATCGTATGAGACCTATTTCATATTTTGAAAAAAAAAAAATCCAAAGTAAGTCTCATTTGATAGGAAATTACAAGGGGAATAAATTTTGTTCTCTTCGTTTTTTCATAAAAATAAACGGTTTCCGAGATAATTGATGAAAACTGAAAAACATCCATAAGCGCAATGTTGAATTTAGCCTAAGAAAACTGTGTCGCTGTGCTGGCGTGCGGTGGAACACTAGAACTAACGAAGTAAGTTAGCTATCTTGTCTCTTTTAGGTATCTTTAATAGTAAGGGTGTTATAGTCACAGAGTAAACAGAGGTCGTCTGAACGCGCTCGAGACACGGGCATCATCCAAATTCGTAGTTTAGGGTTCGCCTAACGCAGTTGACCGAGCGGTGAATCTGCAACACTCAACAATTTGCGTTGTGTACAGCTGTATGCAGAGCTTGACGCGCACTCAACGCGTTAGGCGAACCTAAACTACGAATTTGGATGATGCCCGTATTCTTTAACATTATGAGCATAGCGAAGACGACCTCTGTTTACTCTGTGGTTATAGTTAATTATAGTCTGTCCGCAAATAGAATGGGTAACGTAAACAAACCCGCGAACCGCTTCCTCGCATCGTAATCAATTTTTTTTGCATGAAAGCGGGTCGCGGGTTTGCTTACGTGACCCATTCTATTTGCGGACAGACTATAGTAATGAAGCTCTGTATAGTGTGATCTGCTTTTCTTCTAAACATATTTTTTAGACTTGTTTTGATACTTTTCCATGATCGTTATTTTTGCACAGTATGTCAATTCAACTTTGTACGGCATCGTTATTAATTCTTGTTTACCTGTTCGGGTGTACCAAGGTTTACAGTATGGTGACGCATGAAAAAATAAGAACAGCCTCTGATTTCCTTCATCGTACGCTAATGGCTGTATTTTTGATGACTGTACTGAAAAAAGCTGGGTATCTTCACTTTTTGAACAAAAGTAATAAGCTAAACTATCGTTAAAGTTTCAAATTTTGATTGGATACTCGAATAAAATCATTTCAATTTGCATTCACAGTTGATGACGACATCAATGAGGAGGAAATATTCTTAGCCGGTATATTATTGAGAAACCTAGAAGTGCTTCAGTTTAATGCTCACGAAATTTCAGAGGCTGTAAGACCAAAGCAATTGAAATTAATTAAAACCGTGAATATAGGCGTTGGTCTATATTTAACGGCATCCTTGTTCAATCACGATTGCTTCCCCGCTACGTGCAGGTATTGATGAGAACCAAAATTTTTTAAAAGTTTGTAGGTATGTTTACAGAAAATCGACTTCTGGAGAAAAGGGATAAAGATCGTCTAGTATAGTTCTTGAACAGAAGCGAAATAGGAAAAAGAAAAAAAGATAAAGAAATTGATGTCGGAAAGGAATTTGTTTTTTTCTATATCATTTGGAAGATAGGTCTTAATTTTTCATCAATTGATTAGAAATAAGATTTTATTCAATAGTACTTACAAGGTCTCAAAATTCAAGGTTTGTCTCTAGTATGGTCTTAATAATATATTTCTAATTCATTCAAATTATCTTATTTGTTCCTATTGCTAGCAAATACAATTAGTATCCAAGACCAAATTTCAGGAAGGTCGTCATTATAAAAAATTGATTCAAAATCAGACAAGATAGGCTACCTACTTTTTAAAATTTTTCCTCAAATAATTGGGCAATCTAATATTTTACCTAAAGAGCAAATATGCTTGATTGAATATGTTACAACACTTACTCACGTCACACATTCAAAGTAGGTATAAAAAGATAAATTAATACAAGCCTAAGAAAGCCATTGTAAATATGCTATTGCTTCAAACTTCTGTACATTATCTTGTATTTGATTGGAAAAGATACTTCAACGGAGCCCAGCTAATAATAAAAGCTGTAAGACCTGTATCAAAAGGTAACTTGGTTGGGGATAATTACGGGTTTCTATTCACACGAATGAATCGAGAAGAACGTCAAAAAAAGTTGAAATCACGATATTGGTTTGACTGTCGATGTAACGCTTGTCAGGAAGACTGGCCGTCATTAAATAAATTGGACAATACTAACTACCGAAAAAAGTAGGTATATCTTCCTTTTTCAGTTTTTTTCTATATAACTACTTGCACATCTCTAAGAATAACTTCAGATTTAATTTTTCTGAAAATTATGATAAGATTGATATAACGGGAAATATTAAATTGCACGAGAAGAACAAATGGTTTACACGAGAATCCTACGCGCGAGAAAAAAAAAGAAGAGAGATACTTGAAAAAAGGACATCGCGAGATGATTCACGCACGAGATATTCATAGGTATCAACGAGAAACTTATTGTTTGCAACGGAAACTCATTGATTGCAAGAGAAACTTATTGATTGCAACCAGAAAGAACAGAGTTATTGATAAGTGTGGATGAATCGTCTGGCTGCATCTTGTATGCATGTCTTCATTCAATATGCAAAGATTTATGAATGTGTGCACACGTATTCTAATACGACTCTCTCATCGAAGTATCATTATTTTACTGCCTGTTACATTTTGGTGTTTCTCATTAATTGTGTGATTGGTATGGATGTAACCTATAGAGTGGCGCAAACCGAATCGCCTACTTAAAACATTTGTCAAAGATGCGCATGCGTACTTTGTGTGATTGGTAAGTGACTTCTGCGCCACCCGGTATTAGAATGAAATCGTCATTTGCAACACGTGGACATACTTTTTCAACATGTGCAAATTGGTAAGTGACTTTTGCGCCACCCTGTATGTAGAAAGTTTTCGCGATGACAGTGAAAGTTCATCTTCTGATGACGACAATTTACGCTCACCCGAACCAAAGCGTCGGCGTAGAAATCGAAAATGGCTTCTGCGTGAGAAGTTTGATTGTTGAGTTCATTTTTTGCACTTTACATGAAGTGAACCTAGAGTGGATGCCTTTAATCCTTCTCGGAAATGGAAGTGAAGCTATATCTCGCTGTTTTTGCTTCCCCCCCCCCCCTCGTACGACTCATACGCAAGCATTAATTGTCAAGTAGTTTGTTGCGTCATTAAATCTTTTTTTTATTAATTGATTTCTCGTGCGTAATATTCTCGGTTGAATTTATCTACTCTCTGTGAATTAGTATTTTTATTTAGTTGAATAATTGAAATCTCATTGTATCAAATTATATTTTGTTCGTTTTTATTTTCTTTTTGATCAATATTTTTATTTCTCGTGTAATATTTTTTCTCTCGTTCATTATTTTGAAATTCTGTCTTGACACTCTCTTTTTCTCGTGCCGATAAATAGGTCCCATTGATTACTATCGTCTATCATATCTGTAAATAAACGAAAAAATCTCTTCAAATCAACAGTAAATATTCCTATATTGCAAAATTTTTAAATTTGTTCAGTTATGTTTACTCACTTTGCCTTTGGCTATAGTTTGATTTGAATTTCTTCATTTACCGGTACATAATTTCTATCTTGTTGAGAATTCTAATCATAAAAAAAAAAAAAAAAAAAAAGAAGAACAAACAAACTTGTCAGAAGTGAAAACATTTATTTTGTTTCTGTGTTTCAGATGTCCTTTGAGTGAGAATTCTGCTAACTCTTCTGAATTTTCTGAATCAAGAAAATCAATTGATTGTTTAAACAACATAGAAAAACAAGTAGAGGTACTGAACAAATCTCTACAAAAACCTGTTGAAGAACTGCAAGAAGATCAAATTCTACAAATGTGCCATTCTATAGACTCAACATATGAGGTATTGCCTCCACCACATAAAATCTACTCTGAATGTGCTGATAAACTTGTTCAGTATTGGATGAACACTCAAAAGGTGTTGGTACTGTAGTGTGGTAACAACAAATTATATATGTGCTACTACTATTTCGAATCAATTTTTATTGTTTTATCACGCGAATACATAATAATCAAACCACAAATAACAATAAAAAAAGACCACAAATAGAATCTACTCGCAATTGGCGTCATTTTGAAACAAATAGACTCATCTTCACAGAGATAGTAGTTTATCACAATACACAACAACATTCAACGTTTTGTCTCTAATTTGAGACAAGGAAATTTACAAAGTAGGTACGTAATGGTACATTACAACATAAAGCGAAAAAATATTAAGCGTGTGCAGCGTGTAAGACATATTGTAGCTTACACTACCGACATTAAATTCACATAAAATGCAAATATTTTATAATTATCAAACCTAAAATATTATGTTGTAACGTTGAGTTACCATCAATTGCCCTGGCATTTCATCACTCAGGTGGAACAAGAGAAGAAGAGGAAAATGACAATTCAGATATCACATCGAATATTCCCCCCCAAAAAAACAGTTAAAAATTGAAAACAATAATAGTAATAATACTAATGATGACGATAATAACAACAATAATTACTCTTATAGTTACAAGTACATAGTCCAAAACTGGTACAAAAAATATTTTTACCCTACATACCTTCCTACAAAGAACAAGAAGAAAAAATAAAGTTTAACGAATTTGTGATTTTTAATTAAAATATCGCATTTAAATCGTGGCGAGAAAACGTCGATGAATTCAAATTTCAAGCGTAGTTTCGAGATTATCCTAAAAATGCAAAGAAGGATACACACCAATTGACTCTATTTTTGTAACATACGTACATGGGTGCGAAATAATTCGTCAGTTATATTGTCGTGGAAATACCATCAGGCATCAAAAATGTAAATTGAATGAATAAAATTGAAAAAGCCAAATTTGGAAGACGATATCCTGAATTCAGAATTGTTTTTTTACAAAAAAGGAACTTCATTATAGTTCGATTTTTTTAAAAATAGAATGAAGGAACACGATTTAATCATATCAAGAAATACATCAAAATGTTTTAGGAATCCAATCATTACTCGTACATAGGGAAAGAACAAATATTTTCATCAATACCAATATCTCGTTTCTTTTTTATCTTGAGGAAAATTGATTGTAAAATATAGTAAAACGATCTAAAATGATGGGTATAAAATCTAGCTATTTCGAATATCGTTCTTCCCTCTGTATCTTCAAAAATTCCGTCGTTTATCCCAAGATGGAGAGGGGGTAACAATAACATTTTTGGACACCGAACATCATTACCTAACAAAAAATTTTCTAAAAATTCACTAGGCGTATGCGCAATATTATCTTCTACTTAACTCTCATTTAGAGAAAAATTGAATAAAAATCACATGGAGGGAGAAGAAAAAGATGATAATCTTCCTCACTTGTTTTCGGGTCATAGGAAAGTATTGAAAAAAATAGTATTAGTACGCACATTTCCGGAAAAAGGAACGGAGAGAAAGCTACTGAATGATGGTGCCAGCAATAATAATTTTTATTAAACGATAATGAAAAATGAAAGGAAAAAGAGAAGCAGGAGAAGAAACAATAACGAATAGTGTTAGCTTACAACGACATTAATATTAAGTTTTGACTCTATCAGCTCTTTCGTGGAGGAGGCGGGGGTGGCGGTGCTAAAAATGGTGGCGGACTGATAGTATAATTTATCGTTGAAAATTTACTCCGTTCTTTCGACTGGACGTTTTCATACATTTGCTTCGGAATGCTATCCGGCGGTCTAGAAAAAATATTTTAATAGTTTCAGTTTATTCACGATAATCTCGATAATTTATCGGATAAAATTATGAATTTTAGATTTTCTTCAAGCAATAAATGATGTGCATTCTTGAGGAAGATGACAGTAAAGCACATAGAACATTGATTAGTTAAAAAAAAAACATAAAATTGTTGAGGAAGTTATAATTAATTGACAACATATCTCTACGTTTTTCAGTTGCAAATCTCTAGTTACGTAGTGAACGAAATTATAGTTAGTACAAAATAGCGATCAAATCTTTGATCATCTGGCTTATATAAGGATTGGTAAAGTCACATTATCCGTTGGAAGAAGCCTATGATCAGAGGAGGGGAGTTATTGGAAAATGAAAAATTCGAGCGAAAAATTTGACCACCTCATCGGGAGCTACGCAAACTCATAAAAATGGGTATGTATCTTATTTTCTCCCTTCCCCATTGAATAACTGTTCCCAGAAATTTTCTGCTTATTAACGAATTTAGAAAAAAAATGAGAGCTAGATTGAATGATGGTTATCCTGTTTCTCACTCATTACATGAATCTAAAAAATCAATGAAATAACCAAATTGTACTTTGGACTGGAACATGATTTGTCTCACCATACTTGTACATAACAAGGTCTAGATTTTCTCACATCTTGTTTCGTTTTCGGGTCTCATTTCCATCAAACAATATTTTCCTTCCAACCGATGGAAATAGTTCTTGTAAAAGCGAGTACTCATATTTTGAAGATATCTCAAAGAAATAAAACGGAAACATACCTTGGAAAGAAAACTTCAGTCGGCGATTTCGTAGGCTTTTCTCGTGGCGACGAAGGCAAATTAAGAACAGCAGAAGGAAGAGAAAGCGCCGATCCGGATAAGGTCAGATTTACCGGACGTTCGCCGCAATCATTGGTAACACTAAGCGGAGACAGTACCTCATTTGTATACCGTATGTTTGTGTACTCACGACCTAGCTGAACGCTTTTCTGTAAAATGAGTTGAAAAACAAAAGGAGTTTTAGAAACGAAGATAACAGGATTAGATTTCTTTACTCAATTGAAACGTTTTTCTTGTAGAATATTATTAATTGAGTGAAAACTTTTCCAGGATTTCTCTTTAAATGAAATTAAGTTTGGAAAGGTGAGCGAGAAAGTAGAGAAAACAAAGGCGTCTCGGGTGTAATAAAAACATTACATTAAAATCGATCCTTATAACATTTTCAAGCGAATATATGAATAATTTATCTTATACATTAATTTTTGTGATTCGACTAAACTATTCAAGAACTAGGCGAAAAGGAAGTTAAGCGGTCCTTCAAACTTACTGATGATAGGGAGTAACTAGAAGTAAAATAGAGTTTTTTGGTCTAAAGTTTAAAAGATGAAGTTATTAAAGTGAGAATATTATTATGACCGTCCTTCCTCAAATGTATTGAAAATAAAGGATCATTACAAACATAAAAGTGAGTTTCCAAACAATTTCAAAGGAGTCGACCTATTCTGTAGTCTGATATCAGAAAACAGACATCCCGTTTCCAATATGAAAGGTAACTGCAAACGACAAAGTGAATGTACAAACGACTACAAATGAACTACAACAACTCACGCTTCTCACCTGCTCGGCTAGGATACGTTGCGATACCGTTTGTATGTATTGCTGCACAGCTAAATACACAAATTGATACTGGGCTTCAGTTTGGACCATGCCAGACCGCTGATGCCTTACCATTTGAATCGTTTTCTGAATGTCAATTTCACAATTCAATCCTACAAACCATACAACAAAAACAATAAAATTGATTATAATTTGATCCCCAAAAACATTCATTGCCACCGTCATTCAGATTAGGTGCTGATGCACTTACCGTGTTTTTTTATTTGATTTATTATCATATCGATAACAATAAAGGTGCCGGTACGTCCAATACCAGCGCTGCAGTGTACGATCACGGGCCCAATTTGATCTAGGGAGTCGTGGCGCACGTTTACATCATGTAAGAAATTCAAGACGCAACCAGGATCTGAAGGTACGCCGTGATCTGGCCAAGCCTACAAACAATTTTGAGTAATAAAACGGAGAAAATGCGATGTGATTACAGTATACTCGCACGATCAAATTTTATTCTTCCAACGTCAAAAATAATACGACTCACGGTTAAGTTTGTTTGATCAAGATCGTTTCTACAAATCTTAAATCACACTATACAAATCTAATAATGGTATACTACTTCGCTATACTGATACTGTGCCTAAATGTTATCTGGACTCTACAGCATTGTCGTTATGCACACGTTGAAGTAGTTGCATAACCAGCGCCTGTACGACATCTACCCAATATTAGAAACGTTTCTTATTTCTAACGCAATTATGAATTGTTTTGGCCTATCGAATTCGGGATAAAAGTTTTTCACGAGCAAGTACAACACTTGAATTGAAGTCATTTGGTTCGTAGTTTGCAAAGTGAAGTTGACTTATTAATTATATAGAGTACAAAGTTATAACATTGAAGAATTGTAACGAACGAGCATAATACTTCTCGTTGGTCTTCTTTTTCGAATTTTTGTGCGGATAGGTCCCATTAATAAGAAATCAAATTGTAGTTATCACATTCACATGTCAATGGAAAACTAATGGGTAACATGCTTACCTGAAAATGGTAATGGAATATTTTACGTTCCTCGCCGTTACGTAAAATGGTAAATTCGCGTAACATGTAATCCGTATTTACTATTTCTGAATTGTTGCGTACGGTAACGTTGCCATACTCGACTGTTTCACCAATTTCCGGCCAATAACGCTCGCATTTCGACTACAAATAGTTAAAAAACAAAATGAATAAAAGTAAGGGAATTAGATTATCGCTCAAATATTCGAGGTAGTTTGATGAAGAAATACGACGAAAAGTACAGGCCTATACATATGAACCGAAAGAATAAAAACACGAGTTGACACTGCGTTAACCTTTCGGGTAGGCGGTATCGAACAACACAAAACGAGACTAAAAATAATACTTGATAATTATACGATCTCGATTATCGATACCTACGAGTATAATTTTCGTGAGAGAAATAATGGCTCGCGAGTGACGAGGCGGCGCGGTATTTGTTGTGAACTTTGTAGGTAGAGAAGAGAAATACATATCATACGCAACACAAGGATAATATACACGAAATCTTACTTTTCCTCGTTCCACTTCTTTTGTTGTCATGACTATAATTCTGGAATTTTCCTGCCATACCATACTCCAAAAATCTTTTCTGGTTGACGGTAGACATCCTTGCGTAGCTATGTACAATCTCTCTTTTCCCTCTATTCTTTGGTCGTCACACTGCGACAGAAAGAGATCACATGAATTAAATTGCGTACAATTAGGGTCTACTTCTCTCTTAGTTGAAGCTCACTTTGATTAGATTAGCATTAATGTAGTCAGAACCAGGTTCATTTGGATCAGCGTCTTTCAGCTTTATTCGTGTATGATCGACTGCAACAAAGTGAGTACCATTGAAATCATCATTTAAATTCTTGAAAAAATAAAAAGGTTCAACAAAGAATTTCACATATTTTCAGGACGAAATACGTAAAATAGATAGGTATAAGTTTCAACAGGGGGCTTGTTTCATGAGTCTTATTAGTCAAAAATAGTTCGCCCTTTTTCTGGCAAATCGTGGTTTCGATAAAAAATGTTGAAGATGACTTCAGTTATTCGAGGTAGAATAGCTTGGCATTTCAAAAATTCTAGTTCTTGAGGGGCGAGCACCATAGAAAGAATTTTTAAGGTAGCTCATCGTATCCAAACGCGTGGTTTTGAGAAATGCCAAAGGGCCACTGAAAAGAGGCAGAAGTACGTGTGTTTTTCGTCATTTCGTGATCTCCCTTCTCCCTTCATTACTTCTATCCATTCTAGGAACTGGAAAAATATTCAAACATGACCATAGCTATTTGAAGGAAAGGGAACTTTGAACGCCGTTCGTACTGGAAATTGTGAATTCAAAGGAGTAGAACTCGGATTTCTCGACCTAATTTAGGAATTTAGAAAAATTCTGAGAAAGGCAATTCGAAAAATTGTCGCCTCATGAGCTATATGGACGGGGATTCGACTTAGTGTAGGATTGAGAAAAATTATCTAAGGAAACTATAGTTAGCGCAGAGCGGCTCTGACCTACCCCCTACAAGGGGAATTTGATTGCCCTAAACTTTTCTGAAACTTTAAAAATTGCGGGTTTTGGGCAAGGTCATTGTCTTGGACCATACCATTACACTTTAAAATAGAATACTTCGTAAGAAAACTGGCAAATTTAGCACAAACATTAAGGTCACCACATCATCGTAGGATAAAAAAAGTATATTATATAGGGAAGCATAACGTCAAGAAGGGTAAATTTTCTAGAATTTCATTTATTTATTTATCAGTTTAATTATTATTATTATTATTATTATTATTATTATTATTATTATTTTTTTTTTTTTTTTTGGGGGGGGAGGGGGGGAGGAATTAACAATTGTCTACATAAACTATGTACTAACTAAGAGACCAAAGACAGTACTTACACGGAAGGATATTTTTATATCGATTTTTATTTCGATTCTCTGGTTTTTGACCTTCCTTTCTAGCCAACAGGTGTTTACTTTCTTGTTCTTGAAGTGTTTCAAACTCCTCCCAGAATCCAGCTTTTCCAGAAGACTGACCGTTATCCTGCTCACGAACACGCTATCAGCACGACAATGAACATTATCCAAATATAAAAATAAATGATAATAGGGTTTTTCACACTTACTTGCAACTGTTTAACTCTAAAGTCGATGCCGAAAGCGTTAATACGAGTAGCGTTGAAAGGTTGTTTCAAGTGGACGACAGTTCCGCTGGTTTCCACCATCGGATTCTGCCTGTAGTATTCAATCAGCTCGGTCAAACTATCAAATTTTTCTCCACCACCCACATCGTATTTGTTATCCTACGCGAACGCAAATCGAGGTTATTAAGGTTACTTATTTATTATTTCAATTTCTGAATTTTCACCTCGTTCAATATAATCCATGAAAAGAACATTTCCTATCTCAAGTTTTGTATCGTGACAGACGCGCAGTCTAATGATTGTAAAAACTTTCTTTTTATGAAAGGTTATAATTTTGTTTTTCTGTGCTCCTTCTCTGTGATTTGGCCGGGAAAAGAAAGAAAAATTGCGTAGTAAAATACTGTAACAGCTCACGCTTTGCGCACTTATCGACTTCCCTCCAGTCAGATCATATCCATGGGAAGAAAAAATCGAAACAAGTGCTATTATAATGTATAAGATAGGGTTGGTTGATACCAAATATGATTCAAACCAAATTTTTTCAACTAGAAAATATGACTAGGTATACTATAAATCAACCCCGGATTTAGGGGGGGGGGCAAAGGGGCCATGGCCCCGGGCCTCCACCAAAGAGGAGCCTCCACCACCCTCACTTTTTTGGTGGTGGGGGGGGGGGGGCAATTGGGTAGAAAAATTTAATAGGGGCCTCCACCGCCGCTGGCCCTCGGGCCCAAAAATCCTAAATCCGGGGTTGTATAAATATGTACTAGGAATTATTCCAAGTCGTGACTGCTACAAATCCCTCGGATGGAAGTTGTATTCTCTCTCTCTCTCTCTCTCTCTCTCTCTCTCTCTCTCTCTCTCTCTCTCTCTCTCTCTCTCTCTCGTTGAGACTGTCATCAACATTTTTCAGCAATAAACATGAAATAGGAATTTTTCCTACCATGCATGACCAAATATTTCTAAGATATGTCAGAAAGACACCCACCTTATACCGTATCATAACATGGGTAACTTTATCGTCCGTCCTGACGGATAATACGTAATCGCCGGGTTTACTTTGTGATTCGCGCACCAAGAAACTGCCATTCTTACCCTTCTCTAAAATCAACTTTTCCGCGTCCTTTCCAGATAGATGACCGTGAAACCACCTACAAAGAGAGAAGAAAAAATTGTCAATTTTATGCACGAATACAACGAAATGTATAGAAAAAATGTTAAATGAATACCGATGTTTTCGAAAAACGCGCACCTTGCTCAAAAAAGGGTAATACAAACTTACTGCGCAAAAAATATTGAGTTTAATCGTAGATGTTCAAAAGCTGTCGCAATGATGATGCGAGCAGGTGGTAAGGCGACCTCGACGTATTCCGGCATCTTTTCAGATGTTGGTAATCCGAGTGGAGGTAGATATTTGGGGAAAAGTTACATCAATTTAGATCATTCCAAACGTAATACATCGAGGACTGTAAATCGATAAGGGGGTTTATTCACTGTTTCCTTATAAGATTCACTTGGATAGGACGGACACGAACGCAGAGCCTACCATTATACACGAACCAACAAACTTGAATTACACTTATTTCAACAAGCTAGTCGTAAAGATACGGCCGATTGAGAGAAAAAATTTATTGACAGGACTTGAAGAAAATGGAGGAGGATGATATCGTGAAAGCGATGGTAGACGATAAAAAAACAAGTGCACTGTATGGATAAAGCGACAAAATTGCCGAATATAATTCGAGGTCATACGCCCAAATTAGGTGCACGAATTTCCGTTACTTTTTCGAATCTGCTGCACTTTATTGCATCGTTACGCGTGATACCTCAAGATGCCCGTGCAGGCGTTATATAGACTATGTATATTGAAATTACGTACTGAAAAGATGTATAGAGTAGCGCGAGTAAAGAAATTTTCAAGCGAAGATCACAAAGCAGATGTACGATAAGTTTGAAATGACGAACTGAATTCCGACCTTGATACCTTCACTCATTATCCTAGATCAGCAATATAATTGAACGTTATTTTTTTGTAAACAACAGCGAACACGAAAAGTTGCGTACGTTTCGCTTATTTTCATTTATATAAATATCGAGCATCACTAGCTCGAAGAGAGAATAGCGGCAGTCACAATCTGCGGTTAAAAAATAATTTTGGTCAAGTTCTCTCATCGTGTCTTCCAGATGATTTGCCAGTCTATACACTTACACTCATACTCAAATCGTACATTTTTCGACCTATTTTTTCGCCAACCAAATTCCATACATTAAATCTCTAATGGACAATCATAATTTGGTAGAATTGAAGCACACGGAGGAATTCAATGGGGACTAAATTCAATTTACGAGCCTTGTTCTTTCGTTCATGCTTTGAAGATGGTTGTTTAACCGGAAGCACTCGGAGGTTATGTTTCATGTCGTTTTTGTATTTTGCTGCTCTTTTGGATAAATTAACCCCTTTGAATATGTACAACCATAAAATTCAAGAACGTATTGATTCAATTGTTTCAAAATCTTCGCTCACAGAGAGACCGTGAACGCAGTTTTGTATTTGCGTAGATACCCTCAATAAACTCTGATCTTGAGAAAAAAAAAAAAGAAAAGTTCCTCACAGAATAATAAAACGATCGTTGTTCTATCCCGTCGTAGGTATATAAAAAAAACGAGAATCAATTTCACTGAAAGAAATTCAAAGAAATTTTCACATTATATTGTATTCCAATTAATTCGAGGAAGATTTTTTCTTTGAAAAATTTGAATCAAGAAAATCTAAGTAGTTATAATAAAGCTTCAAAGTTAAACCTGTATTGCTGCTAATTTTCTGTGTCCACTCTACGTACGAAAATGAATTTCTATTTTATAATGTCAATGGACTAAGTAAATAAGACTGATGTATCAAGTAGGTATTGACAAACGACTGAAATGTAAGTTGGAAAATCAAGTTGATGATTCACGAATTGCCATGGAAAAATATCATAATTTTTGTACGGCGGCACTACTTTTTCGATTTTTCCATCGAAATTTGAATCCGACCGAAGACGATTTTACATTATAGTTAATTGAACTTATCGTTTTGTTAGGTAGATATTATTTTCTTGATCGAAACAACTTTTGAGTCGTACCAAACTTATTCCTGATGGAATAGTTTATAAATCGTGTGAGTGAAGGAACGCGTTTCGCGCTAAAATACGGTAGCACGAAAATGTCCAAAAGAAGAATTCGAAATTAATTTATTCGCGTAAAATTTTACTACCTATTTTCAAAATAAATGTATTGACGGACCTGAGAAAAGTTGAATGATTTGTGTTTCAAAATTACTAGAGAAGAACAGATGATCAATTTGTTGAGTTTCTGCGTTGCATGCTGGACAACGGATGGAGGTAAATTAAACAATTTCCTCGGCGGCGGATGGGGGGGGGGAGGAGGGAGGAGGAGAGAGTCGAATTAATATCTTAGTCTTTATCGGTTACTTTCCACGCCGCCATCGAGTCTCGTCCGCTGCGAATGCATTTTCATTTAAATGCGAGCGTAACGAAAATTTATTTGGACTGTTATTCAGATGTCATACATGTACGCAAAGCCCTACCGACTACAGTCGATCGTATTCAGCCATATAAAAATTATTGTACACGACGACAGATATGACATCGAGGTAATACACGCCTCGTAGACTATCAAACAAGCGCGCATATGATCACGTTTTCTTCGCGGCGGCCTATCCATCTGTATGAGATCGAAGAACGATTAAATTCAGCGATCGACGAGAATAAGATTATTATCATTGTTTTTCGTACCAGTATAACTAAATAAACTCGCTCACACAACTGTCAACGAAGAACTGAAGAACGTTTTTGAATCCATACAATTAATTATTATTTTTGTTATTGTTTATGTCTTTGCGAATAATTATTACGGATAGCAACAGTTTCAGATATTATATAGTGTACAGGATGGCAAAAAATGTGGAACGCTTACAATATTGCTGTAAAAGGAAAAGAAAGGTGAAAAAGAAAAAAGTCGACATTGATAGATAAAGTGATTGATTTAGTGCAGGGCCTCAAACCGATGCTCGAAGCGGGGAGAGATCGACCGTTCTAACTTAGGGGATCGTGCTGACTTGGATCAAATTATAGCGCACTAATAGTAGACAAGCAAAAGGTGAGCAAGATCACTTACCATACATGCTATTGAACAATAGATTCCTAATCTGTATCATTTTTCGGTGACAGTGGTTTGGGTAGTTTGGTCGTAAATGTAGAACAAGTGAAGGGATGAACTTCTAATCAAGGGAAAAAGAGAAGACTGTAAAACAAAACAATGATCTAAAGTTCACATCGCTGTACGCATTTAGCAAAATTTCTTCTTCTTGCGCACTTTGAGCTATTGCGCAAATTAAGTGTAACAAGACTACAAAGAATTTTCACTAAGTATTTATCGAAATCTAAAAATTATCCGTAGACAGGCTCCCAGGTTCCCCGCTCGCCTCAATGAACGTGATTAAGTAAAAATTTAGATTTTTTATCATACACGTCCTTCTTTTGATATTCGTCACATATACAGTGTACGATATTATGGTAAACAAAAATGTTAACGCACGCCGTCAAGCATTCGAAGTTTGCACCCAACGAAACAAATCTGATAATACGCATACAACGCTCACATTTATCATAAGCCAAAAGGTAATGTTCGTTTGTTTGTACGCGTAGTAGATGCTTCAAGACGACCGCGACCTTCGCGTAATCCAAATAAGTCGTCGCCACGAATGAAAAGACCTTTTCTGCCACAGTAAGATGATAGTGGAAACTTACTGCAGGTACTACTAAGTAAATCACTTTTCTCGTACAAAAATATTCTAAAATCGCATAGAAGAAGGTTTACTTACGTTTGGAAAATTCTGAAAACGATAAGTGCCACGACAAACGATAAACTACTGCGTCACATAACAGCATGTTACGCTATTTGGTATCGACAAAATAATATAAACACGCATACATACATACACACACACACACCCACATACGTCGTTAGAGTTTTACGCATATACCTATGACGATAAAAAATTTCAAGATTTTCGTTCACAACGCGATCTAGTAAACGAGACGAAATACAGGGTTGAAGGTCACCGACGGCGGAAAATCAATTATAACAAATACGTAGTAAGTGCACTTCGGTGTGTACCATCAGGATACATCTCAAAGTAGACAATTTCACCATTGAATTTTTTTCCCTAACGTCAAATGTTGATATTGGGGTTTAAACCTTCACTAGAGGGCGCTACTGAAAGGGTGAACAGGAGAACTTATGTCCCTAATAATTTTTTTTTTTTTTTTTGAAAAAGGCTTTATTACCACAAGTATTCAAACAGGCGTTATTTTTTCAATATCCCATTTAGGTATCACTATAATTTTTATTTGTATCCTATGGATTACAAAATTTATGCTTGTATTTGCTTTAAAAAATGATATCCGATTAATTATGGCGATTGAAATTTCTCCATTTAAGAAGCATGGAACGAAACGGTGAATTTCGTCAGGGATACCAACTCCCCGACTCAAAGTTTAAATCCCAATAGCGCGAGGTTTCCTTTTTGTCACGACTCAACCAGCATGCATTGCAGGTAAAATAAAAGTACCGGTAACGTCATTCGAGGATTTCAATTGTACTGGAGCGAAAATTTTGGGTATTTTCTCCACTAATTATGCAGTAGAATCAAAGGTCGGTGGCTAAACCTAGTTCATGTTTTAAAACTTTTCCCAACTACCTTCTTTTCCCTCCAAGCAGGAATTTTTCAATTTCCTATAGAACTTTTAAATAAATTTGTACGCGGGCGTTCTCGGAAAAAATATTTTTAAAAATCAATCTTTTCCGGACATCCTGCTCACCAATCTCTCAAACTTCGCGCTTTCATATTTCAGAAACATTAAAAATAAAATAATATGAGCACGAAATATCCAATTACACACATGAACAGCCTTCAATGAACGTGAACAGGCGAAGGTGTTTTTCAAAGTACTTTATACCGTTGGCCGTTTTTTGGAATCTCCTCTCAGTTTTTCGAAATTTTGTGACCAAGTTTGAAAAGGCTAAAAATTGACTATTTGGAAGTGAATAACAAAGCTCTTTGGTGATGAAATTAGTTCTTTCCTCAACGTCAGAATTTTATTTGTGTCTTCCTCAGCATGGTACGCAATTATGAAACAAATTTTAATGAGAATTGAAGGATTATTTTTTCTTTTTATGTACGTATCAACTTTTTCCACTTCAAAATTAAACCTAAAAGACACTCCATTCTAGCTCGAGTTACTTTGTTTTTCATTGTGGTAATTTCTAGACCTTTAGGACTGATACAAAATTTTAAAAAATATATATAATATATAATGTTTCTCACTGTTTCCTTGTTGACATGTTTCATGTCTTTGCTCTGATTTTACCCTAATTTTCAAAATTTGCGTACGTGCGTGCGGGCGTGCGTGCAGATGACCTTGAGACTTGGGTTTTTTTTCTCTGAGCCCTACCTTAATTTGAAAGAATGTGCGTGCGTGCAAGATCTTTTTTTCACCTATGCAGTGAACTACTGGTATACTAGGCTTATACTAGCTTTATACTAGCTGTAGACTAGACTTATACTAGATCCAGACCTATAATATACAGTATACTAGCCTAGTACATAGCTAAGCTATACTATTTGACATTTTATACTGGGCTTATACTATGTCCAAACCTCCTTTATACTAGCTGCAAACTAGGTCTAGCCTTCTTTTATACTACAGGCTTAGGAGAAAGCTACATATACAGTATACTAGCTTATTATACTAGGCTTCATTATACTAGCCTAATATACTAGCTAAACTATACTATTTGACATTGTATACTGAGCTTATACTAGGTCCAAGCCCCCTTTATACTAGCTTCATACTAGGTTTAGGCTTCTTTTATACTACAGTATTAGTAGTTTGTACTAGCTCTATTGGATAGGCTCAATTCCAGTGCTAGTATAATAATATATGTGTACTAGCAGAGAGAATGGGAACTCGGAAAAGTTTCCTGGAAATTACTGGACAAACTTGTGTACCACCTTTGCCTCCCCCCCCCCCCCAAATTAATGGACAAATTGGGTAGACACGAAACATGATCTTCATTTATTTGGCTCTGCCAGAAAATTTCTTTAACCTATATTTGTAAATGAAATGAATCTAGGATTCCCTCAATTCCTTCACACGTTTTTCAAAGTGGGAACACTGATTACGTCTTACCAATGACGGGGACGTAGATTGCTTGACTGGGCGCACATTTTTCTGCGTGAGTAACGGGAAAGCACGCGCATTGCCTGAACCAGTGTGATCAGGATGACCTTCATGAATTTCCCTTTTTGAACACCTGTATTTGATCATGAAATGATTCTCAGAAAAATGAGTAGAACGCTTTAACCATGAGAGCTAGTCAAGTGAAAATATTATGTGTTCTAAAGGAAAGTATGAGCAACATTTCTGTACACTTCTTTCCAGTGTCGTGCTGGCCCGGCCGGTAGACCGGGGATCCCCGGGGGCCCGACCGCCTGAGAATGTTTTATGGGGTCCGGCCGCCCGCGAGAAAATTCTTGAAAGTTTGAATTTGACCGCGCGCACGAAAAAAAAAATCGTTTTTGGGGGCCCGACGAGCTGGTTACCCGGCCTACAAAATGTGAGCCAGCACGACACTGCTTCTTTCTATACCTCGGGGTTTGTAAGAAGTGTCAGTTTCGAGTAAGTTTCAAACTTTGATTAATACGAGAAACGACGTTACTTGAATAAGTTTCAAACATTGAAATACAATTTGTAAAAAACCTGTAGGAGATAGCGAAAAACGGTAAACGGCATCATGTTCAGCGTGAAAAATACTTTTAGAAACACTTTTGCTAGTTCATATTCACTACAAAAGTTTGAAATTTGTTCATGTGGGTTATAATCAAATCTGACAACTTTCACAGAAAAAAGACATTCCCATTTTCTATCGTCTCGTAGATCTCACTTAGAAGTCTAGCACTACAGCTATCGCTGACAAAGATGAAGACAGTGGAACTTTTCTTCCGACTTCCTCATCTTCTGCGTTTAAGATATGCGTTCCACTCCTTACCATTCCTTAAAAAGAATTATTACGACTTCTAACGTTTCATCCACTCACTCTCGTGCTATCACGAAGAACACAACCAGACATGCGGTCGGCATGATAATAATTTGTAGAGAATAAAAATATCGGTCAGTTACCGTACTCATTACGCTACGTGGTTGATGTCTACATGAGGTTATTCCTACAGGATATTTCATTCCAGTATTCTAAATATTTCGGGAATTAAATTCGAGAATAAAAATATAGAAATTTACACTTAGCGAACTCATTTTTCGAATGATCGTCGATAACACTACTTGACTGTGGATACAAACATAAAAATGTTTACCTAAAGAAGATTATAACGAGTATCAACATTTTATTCGCACGTACAAAGTTTAGAATTTACGCGTCGTCTTGTTTTATTTATTCCAGTATCCATTTCAAACTCGAATAACACAGGTACTTGTGTATCGGTACTCGTATGTTCAGTATAACGAGAAAAAAGAATGTATCGCTGCGATGAAAGAACGTTTTTATCAGGATGCCGCTTTTATTTCAAATACCTACCTACATAAGGTTCACCAATGATAAAAAGTATTCATCGAATCTTCATCAATTATACTTCCACATCAGACACGGTCGCTACTTTTCGTGCCTGAAATTATTCGAATTCACGACCAACTCTCAATAATTCAAAATTTACCATAATAAGAATTAATAGCTCCGAACATTCAATAACAGGTGTTTGATTTTCAAACCATACATATACTTATCAAATAGTGCAGAACATGCAAACGATATACGTTTTTTAAGCTATATACACTGAGTGGGAAACTTGAAAATATTTCAAGCATCCAGCAGTAAATAAATTAGGAGGGAGACGTGGAAATTTTATACAGGGTGTCACTTTTTCTCTGAAATGAAATTTCCCGACTTTTTCAGGTTTTTCCAGACCATAATCTCCACTGAAAAGCAAGAAAAAAAAAAAAAAAAAAAGAGAGAGAGAGAGAGAGAGAGAGAGAGAGAGAGAGAGAGAGAGAGAGAGAGAGAGAGAGAGAGAGAGAGAGAGAGAGAGGAAAAACTTCTTAGCTCGAACTTTTTTTGACGTATCTCAAAAAATTCCCTGACTTTGGACATAATCCTCAAAATTCCCTGACTTTTCCCAGACTTCCAGATTTTCCAGACAAGTGGACACCCTGTCTCCGAGTTACATAATATAGAAAAGAAGAACGACCTCAAAGAAATTCAAAATCCCAGGAGGCGAGGGTAGGAGTAGGAAAAATTTAGACCATCGATCTGCAAATATCGAGAGAAGAAATCTATTTCTCCTCGCGAATCACACCACAAACGCTGATACAAAAGGATAAAAATTTTGAAGGTAAAAAATTTAGTACATACAAAAATTGCACAAATTCAGACGTGAAACAAAAATAATTCTGAGATTTTTCGACCAAGAAACTGATGCATTGAAGAAGAAATGCAAGTGAAGATTGAACTGAGAAGACGGAGAACTGTCGCACGTCCACAACGAAGAGCAAAGTTGCGTTGTTGTACGTTCTTGTTTAAAAGAGTGAGACCTTCGATGAGATCATGATGTGCGACTTCAATTTCTTCGAAAGCTAAATAGCTTCGGGTAAGAATTTTAGACGTGAAGTAGTTGTTCGAAACCTCTTTTGTGTTGATGTCCACTTTCAATGAGGTGATCTGCACAAAATAAGCTAAAAGGTGTTGCGCGAGAGGAACCCATTAAACAACGACTTCTTAATGGTTTAACGCCTGTTGTTTTCGGAATTGTAGTTCATAAGCACCACTCTTCTCGTTTCTAAGGATCTTACACCAAGGTTGACTAGGAGTCTGTTTCAAGAGGTAAAACTTTAGGGAGGGGGTTGAAAACCAGAAGGACGTAAAATATAACTCGGTTCATTATAGAGAGGTGTTTAAATGTATACTGGTGTGGCGAAAAGATCGGGGGAGGGGAAGTCTCGAAGGAGAGTAGTGGATGAGTCGAGACCAAATACTACCAATTTCGGATGGATTAAACGGTCTATATCGATTTCAACGTAGTTGGCGGAATGAAGATACAAATGGGGGCGATCCCTCTCCTAATAGCATTAGAATAAGCGAATGGGACATTGACAAGGTGATGAGACAAAGCGTTGAAAGCGGCTCTAATTTGTGAGACAGAAGAACCATTGCTGAGAGGATTCATAGCGGTAGCCTCCCTAAATATCGAGCCATATGCTCGTAGATCAGGAAAGTGACTCATAAAAATTTGGAACGTCGAGAAAAATGCGTGGTTCCAAAAGGAGTTTTGGCCACTTCGGAAATTCGCGAATTTTGAACGATACAAACAAACCTAAATAATCGATGCGTTTTCGTACATTGCTGTAGCTGAGCACCTATGTGATTTTGACAAGTATACCAGCGAAAAATTAGAATGAATCTTCAAAGCAAATCATTTAAGGTACCGATTTATGAGCACAGTAGAATAGATTGTTATAGCAGTAAAGAAGATAGTTGCAGCAGTATTTCATTAAATCAGCAGTTTTTTAAAGAAATCACAGTAAAGTAAAATTGTCCACAGCTGAAAAATAAAATGAACAGTACTAAAGTGGACTGAACAGTACAAAAATAATCACGCAATAATTTCGACAATTTCTATTCAAGATTAAAAAAGAGAGTATTATTATTACATTAATTAGTATTACTATTATTATTATTATTATTATTATTATTCCGTGTAGATGTTATTGCCTCAAAAGTGCCTTTTTCGCTTTGGCAGGTCTTCCTCTCTTACGTTTTTGGCCGAGGGGGATATTTTTTGCCTCCTCAGGAACTGCCATCGTGCGACCTCGAGCCTGCATCCCAAGAACGTGTTTGCAGATACCTCGTTTGACAAAATACAGACAAGTGCATGTGGAGTCATGGGGTTCGTTGTCGTAGATTGTGATCACCCATACGCCGAAATGAAGCTCCTGAAATTCCCGGAAAACGGTCCACTTCCCTTTTTTGCTCTCATATTTATTCAGAAGGGCGAACGTGATTGGTTGTCTACCCGTTGCCGTAGTGAAGTAGCGCTTGTAGGCACTCCCTGCCCTCTGTAAAACCTTCCGATTTTCCAGTGTCCTTTTTATTTTGGAACATTTTTATCCTATGATTTACTGTCCATTGTTCGTTATACTTACTGTTCGCATATTTTTAATTACTGAGTCTGAGTTACTGTTCATTTACGAAAAATTTACTGTTCATTTATACAATTTAACTATTCATCTGCTACTGTTGAAAGTATCTGTTTTACTGTTCAGTTTTATATTTCCCATCATTTAATACAGAGTATTTTCGTCCTCAAATCGTATTGAAAAATCCTATTGGGGGGAAAATAGAGAACAATCCATTTAATGGACACATGACTTTTAAATTTTGTTCCGGACAACGAGGAGGTAATCATTTTACACTGAATATATTAATCAATCTCGAAGGCTGAACGCCTCTCAAGATTTTTCGTTCACCAACTCATTCATCGTCTCAAGCTCATAGGCGAGCACGTAATAATTACAAATACAACGCATTGAGGGATCAGTTTCCTCACTCTCGAGTATGATCGTACATACATGCAAAATTAGAAAAGGAAAACGTAAATGTTCGTACTCCAAGTACCATAGAGCATATCACACTCGACGATCATAAAACAGTAACGCACTATCCATTCGCAGTAATGGACTGGTTCGCTGCTGAATATGCGAATAAAGGGTAGGTATAAAAAACACTCACGCAGTCGCGTGAGTAGTACACGACTTTTCTTCTCACAATGCAAAAATCATTGAGAGAGTCACTCCCTCTCTTTAAATTAACACCAATGTACTAAATTTGAATGAAATATCATCGAAAAGAATGAACCAAGAACGAACCTGTTGAATGATAAAAGGTTCTTCATCACAATACACGTACTGATAACAAAAGTGTTAAAAGGATAGGAAAATCCGCTTCTCGTAACGTAAACAGCGTGGTAAGCAGCTACTCGTAATAGTGAAAAATTTTTCAAAAAAAGTGAAAATTTCTCGAGAGCTACTCATCTGACCATTAAAAAAATTGCCGGTGCACATCTTCAGATATAATACTACAATACGGCCAAGTTACAAAAAATCCATCGCCGGGTAGTTTCGGAGGAGTTCCGCGGACAAAAAAATACATATATTATATATATAAGGAAACCTGAAATTTTTTTATGCTAGTTATGATCTAGGACCTCTAAAACGTCGTGAAAGTTCATTGCCCCCTCCCCCTGTTGACCTTGCTACGAGTGTAATACTTCACTTTTCTAGTTAGAAAAGTCGGTAATGGCTATTAACAGTACATGTGGCGTAGGTGAGTCTTTTCATAACGAGTAGGCTACATACGTTTGCGGAACGAGCAAAGCGAGTGAAGCAATGTATGTACGAGTTATAAAGACTCGCCTACAACACTTGTACTGTACAAGGCTTTAAAACACAAATACTTTGAAGACAAATTTGTACATCGGAAGTATACGTTTTCGTGCGGCATTTTTACGTCATAGTTTTTTCGCAACGGTTTTCCAAGTGTAACAGACCATCCGTGACGTTATTTCGTTTTTTTCACACGCTCCGTGCTAACGCTGAAAATCGTTACCTACGTCACTGAAAATCGTTTCGCAAAAACGTACTTACGATGCATGCGTGTTTTAAAATAATTTTTCGGTTCACATGAATAAAAACGCGTTCCTTCGGTGCTTCGTTGTAGGACGCCAAGACGCATTTTACCAACTTTTCTAACTAGAAAAGTGAGGTATTACACCCTTAGCAAGGTGAATGGGGAGAGGGGCAATGAACTTTCTCGACGATTCAGAGGTCCTACATCACAACTAGCATAAAAAAAAATTTATTTCAGGTTTCCTTATATATATATATATATGTAAGATTTTTTTGTCCGCGGAACTCCTCCGAAACTACCCGATGGATTTTTTTGTAACTTAGCCATATTGTAGTAGTATATCTGAAGATGTGCACCTGCAATTTTTTTGAAAATCGGATGAGTAGTTCTCGAGAAATTTTCAATTTGTTGAGAAATTTTGCAGTATTTCGAGTACTTTTTTGTCCGCGGAACTCCTCCGAAACTACCCGATGGATTTTTTTGTAACTCGGCCATATTGTAGTATTATATTTGAAGATGTGCACCTGCATTTTTTTTGAGGATCGGATGAGTAGTTCTCGAGAAATTTTTACTTTTGTTGAAAAATTTTTCACTATTACGAGTAGCTTCTTACGAATAGCTGCGAGTAGCTGCTTACGTTAGGAGAAGCGGATTTTCCTATACGTTTACCACTTTCGTTATCAGTACGTGTATTATTGTGAAGAACCTTTCATCATTCGACAGGTTCATTCTTTGTTCATTCTTTACCAAGGGTTCATTGGATTTTATTTCCGATGAAACCTTTTCGTTCAAATTTAGTACACTTGTATCTCGCTTCCCACAGCCCCTAGAGCGTTGAATTTTGTTTTGTCAAATTTTATTTGCTTTGTTAAATTTATCTTTGAACGGATAGTGGCAATGGCGAGTTGTTCATTTTTCCAGCTATTTTTCATTATTATTAGTCATACTCGATAGTTTTTTTTTTTTTTTTTTTATTATTATTATTATTATTATTATTATTTTACGAGCATTATAAACTGCACGAGGGTTATTTGCTCGGCGTTACAATCTTATTTTAGAACATTACTTGAATTAGGTTAAATTAGGTACGTATTGGTGGCGATCGAACGGAATTTGTTGGTGAATTATATGAAGTTGTAGAATTGAGTGGTGCGTAAATAAGTTAGGGTTGAGTCGATGGTTTCGGAGTATTTGTTGTTTAGTGCTGCATTGATATTGGAAGATATATTTAGGGAGGTTCGAGTGGGTTGCAGGACGGGGCATGAGAAAATAAAATGATCAACTGATAAATTTTCTTGGAGACAGTGAGGGCATGATGGAGGAGCGAGATTAGTGAGAAGATAAGTATGAGTAAGACGAGTGTGGCCTATTCGCAGCCGAGCTAAAATGACCTCCTCTTGCCTTGAATTTCGTTGGGATGAGGACCAAAATGTGGGTTCACGTTTTATTTTTCTTAATTTGTTATTCGACTGATTTTAGTGAAAACCTTGAGTTTGAATGATTAAGTACAATTTTTTAATCTTCATCAAGTGTGCTGATGCGAGACTACCTGGGTGATTTCACTCTTAATTAATAATTGATTTATTTGTCATTTTTTCATGTATGGGTACATAATTAATAGTGGTTCATAGTTGATTTGAGGTGTCAAAAGAGATGGAAAGATTATTTTCAATTTGGACTGGCTTTTTTGAGTGAGATTTGAGATTAGACTAACGAGTAAACCGGGCTTGGGTGCTATATATTATTACCGAATTTTCTAGCTAGAAAAGTGAGGTATTTTGTTAATACGTTTGGAATGGTTGAAGCGTGTGGGAAGGAATGAGGGGTTGACTATTGGGTGATTGGTTGCTTCTTTCGTTTCGACATCGATTTTTTTAGTTTTTCGGGATCTCGTTGTAGCTGGATTCCCAGATGAAGAATTTTGGGGTGGAGTGTGCATAGAAAATGGTGATATGATAGCGTGAAGGCAATTTATGAGTGCACGAGAGGAATAGCAGCTGGAGATGGCTTTAAGAGATGCCAGGAATCGGAAGTGATGAAGAATTGAACCACTCAGCACTAATATACAGTATACTAGACTAATAATATGCTAAGGATAACGTATAGGAAAAAATGATTGTAGAGCTCTTTTTTATTAGAAACAACTGTTATAGCCTCGTAGCAGTTTGGACAGGGGGAGGGGGAGTGGTTTTTCTGGAGACGTTTTGTAGGCTTTAGATGACTCTTAGCCTAAATTATAACAAAATTCAGGTTTCCTTATTGGATTATAGGCATTTTTACTCTGTTATCTGTTGATGTGACATCGTAGTGATAGAATTTATAAACTGAGTTTTATTGTTTATTCTACAAATGTTTGACATGATTGACAGGTCATTGGTATTTAATTTAAAGAGAGGGAGTGACTCTCTCAATGTTTTTTGCATTGTGGGAAGAAAAGTCGTGTACTACTCACGCGACCGCGTGAGTGTTTTTTATTTACTTTAGAGCTCGAAGAGTCAGGTTGCGCGCATGCACGTATTCTGTATGCGCCGAACATTTTAGCGATCGCGGACGAAAATTATCTTTTAATAATTTTAAATACAACACTCGAATTTTTCCTTGTGTCCATCAATTGTAAGAAAATTACAATTTCTTTATTCTATGTGTGTTTCCATCAACAATGTTATGATGCTTTAATAAAAAAGTGAAAATTTTAATTATAGATCATCTCGCGTTTGCGTTTTTATTCATGGGAACCGAAAAATAGCGTACGCCACACGTGAACGGAGGAAAGCGATATACTCGCGCTGCATGGCGGCCCTCGCCGCGGCTCGGGTCGCCAAAGCGCTCGTATAGAAATCGCTCTCCTCCGTCCCTTATAGCGTAATATACTATTTCGATTTATGTGGTAGTAATGACGTACACACGGATACTATAATTTTAACGTCGTATAAATATACATACACTCTTATATGCATTATGGATATTCTACGGGTAATTACGCGATAATATAATCTGCGATGATGTATTCACTCATAACCAGTGATTCATTTTGGTACGCGGAGCGCGCGAGTCGTGTGTACGCATACAATTCCATAAAAGGAAATTAATCTTTTTCCCTCGACAAGAACGAAAAATGCGAAAATATTCAATTCGGGTGGCTTTCAATCTAGAAGAACAATTTCAACGCCGTTTTTCCGTTTTCTCTCTTTATTTCGAGTCTAGTTTGAATCCTTGTCCAGTTGCTGGTGTGGGAAGTTCATGCAGCAAATCTCATTTGTTGCTTACTCACACAGTCATCATCATCAACACTACACAGACCATTAAGAAGAGTGAAGTGAATGGCGCACTGAAGGATACCACGAGTAGGAAGTGCTCGTACTATACTACAGTACACAGCAATACCTAATACCGGTATATGAGATAGAATGCGGAGAATTTCGTACGTACGAGCGACGCGGTTTTCCGGTGCGGCAGCTGTTGCGTCGCCAGATAGCCTTCAACCGTGCTGAGAATAAGTATAATGCAGTGTACGACACGTTTGAATGTACAATAAAGAAAATAAATACATAAAACTCAACGGATGCTGAGTTTATTTTCGAAAAATGACTTAAATTATGAATGGAAATTCTTCCGGAAATGATATTATTCTAGCAGGTGAAGAATTTTCAACTAAGCAAATCAAAACTTCAATACGTTTGGTCCAGTGAAAATGAAATTAATTCTAAAAATTATACGAAAGTCAATCAGTGTGAGCTCCAAAATAAAACGTTTTTCTCAGGCATTCAGACTTTAACTATGTCTATTCAAACACAAAACTACTTTAACAATCGGCGATCATAAAGAAAAGTACATCTTTTAAGCTTTACAAAACAAACCTAATCAATTTTTCAAGAAAATTTTAATTAATATGAACGTCCAAGTGTTTCCAAGTCCAATTACTTATTCCAATAGTTTCAGGAATGAAATCTTTTGAAATTCGTCTTCTTTCATCCTAGTAGTAGAATTATAAAAGCTAATTTTTTCTACCCGTCAACTCAATAGAACTCGAGAAACTCATAAAAAAAAAAAAAAAAAAGACTTGGCCGATACGCCAAAAATGAAGATCATGTCCCATAGTCTACGTCCCAGCACTTCTCTTCCTCCAACATATTCAGCTCGCATTACAAGGTAACACCTACGAAGATTAGAGTCATCCAATTCAAGGAGCGCACATTAGGTCAACACTATTGAGCACCCGGGAAGCCCCCTAATGCTCATTTCAAGTCCCTAAGGTTAGCAAATACTGATACTTGCCCTTACTAAGATGCCATTCAGATAGTCCTTGTTATTAGGATCAGAGATGCGAGGTCTAGTCAAGATCAAAGAGTTCACTGAAGAAAACGTGCTCTCTAAGGCTAATAATTTTAGATTTTATACAATTGGTTCAGAAATCAGAGTTTTTCCCAAGTCTCGCCCGGACGCATTCTTCCATCATATTATTCAGATCACCCTCTGGTTAATGCCTACTTTAGCTTGTTGAACTTCTATATTGAATGTTACAAACCGTAATTGAATAAATAATCAGATAGTTGTATTGTTCTAATTCTTTCTTCCCGCTTCAAATTTCTTGGGGTAATAAGTATATTTTATATTGACATTGACCAAGATTATATGACGTCATCAGAGTAATCTCTACTCAAGTTTACGTAAATGAGGACCAGGGCGTAACGTTAAGTCGAGATCTTCCAGGCTGGTTCGATCAATATGATGGTAGGTATATTATTTTTCTAAATCTTGACTCAACACGAATCCAGAAAAGGAAGTCGGGCTTAAAAAAATGAGTCAAGTTTTAGACGCAGCTTAAAGACGCAGAACATATGTGACCTGCGATGACAGGGTGTCTACCAAATTTGAAAATTAAAAATATTGGACTTTTATTGGACCTTATGTCGCAAATATCCTGATTCAACAAGCAAAAAAAAAAAAAAAAAAAAAAAAAAAAACTTTTCAATTCTTGATTATTGACTTTTATTGAATATGTTTCAAAATTAGAACTTTAATTCTCGATTACTGATTTTTATTGGACTTTTATCAAAATTAATGGACTTTTATCGACTTATTGGACAATTTTTGAAATAGTGAACTTTTATTGGACTTATTGGACTTATTGACCTGGTAGTCACCCGCACCCTGGATGAGAAAAGGAGGCTCACTGCCCACTGACAGGAACACCATTTCTCTCTGATTAGGTGTTCAATCAGAGAGAAATGGTGTTTCTGTGCCATGGGCAATGAGCATCCTTTCTTCATCGCAGGTCACATATCAATAAAAGAAACTATGCCATTAACCAAAAAATATGAGAGAACAGTGTCACCTCTGACAACAGGATAACAAAGCTCAAACGCAAGCTACAAGCACAGCTCGTTGCGAACATACTCTACCTAAGTGAGAACCACTTGCGAACATCGGTTGTTCTTCATCTAGAACGGAAGTTTTCTTCGAAGTTTCTTCCTGGTCGAAATTTCCATAAAATTTTTAAAATACGGTAAGTCAAACCTCTCGCTTCTAACAGCATCACAAACGAGCATCCCCTAGCTGGTGAACAGTGGACATCTTTACCAAAAACTCTCCTAGTTATAAAACAACTTTCCCGTTAAAATGTTTCGAGTTTCCATAGAGGGAAGACTTGAAATTCGTCAAATGGACTCTGAACCCCTACAGAAAAGAGACTTGAATCGACTAATGGGTACCTATATAAGAAGAGGATCTACCCCGACGTACCCAAGTATATATATCGGACAGTGATCTATTATTTAAGAAACGAATATTTTTCACAAACTGAGCAACCTTTTTTCAATTGCAGTATCGCGTACGTTCCATACAGAAATAACACTACACTCATCAATCAACTCCGTTAACGAACTTGTAAGTTTTTCAAAATCTGAAGATCAAAAAGATGCGAAAGAACAACGGATTATAAAACTTGTCCAAAAATTATCCGTTAAATAGATTCTTTGTTCGTAGTTTTGAGTTTCCACGCCAAAGTTGACGAATTCTCTCACCATTTCTAGTCCAGCGTACTTCGAGTCTTTTCTAATCTCTTCGACGTTTTCATTGTACTGCATGTTCGGATAACTCGTACGAGAAAAATGAGCCCATTGCCTCGAGAGACTTCTTCATTCCTTCAACAGTGTACGGAAAAAAGAAATCTAGATAAACACGTTATATTATGTACGGAATACAGTTATTATTGTACTCATCGTGTAATAGATTGCAAAAATTGTTACCGACAATTATCAAGAGTTCCTAGAAATTTACAGTGACCAGTAGAATGATAACAGAGATCAGAATTTATTCTCTTTCCAAACAATTATGCAGAAAGTTCCCTGCTCTTCAAAAATGATACACTTTCTTCCTTCCACAAACTCACTCTGTTTCCATATACATTTTACAGACCAATAGAAATTGAAGTATATTGTGGATAATGATTAAGAAAGAAAGAAAGAAAGAATGGAGAAAAAGAAAACTTGATGAGACACGATGAGAGAAGAAAACCCACAAAAAAAGGGCGGATTATTTAGTGAAAAGGGAGAAAAAAATATTTATACGTTGATCTAACAATCATTGGAGTTCTTTAACGTATTAACGACTTCGTACTTCTAAGACACCGAAGTACTTTTTCGAAGATAAATACGGAAATAATGCAGATCCAACTCTCCGAGTAATTCGTCGGAAAGAATGAAATATTATACTAAAGATAAATTTTATCTCGTACGACTTTTCGGTATTCTACCTTTTCTTCCTGACTCGCAATTCGCAACTTGTTGGAAAATACTTGGCCTGTAGAAGTAATCTATTGAGACTCGATGATATTCTCTAAAGTTTGTTTCAAATCATAATGTTAAACAGAGATAGCTTATTAATAAAATATGTAATTGATTTTTAATTCCAGATCAAAGAATCTTTGGTAGGAGTCAATTGAGGATTCGTAGGACGTGGTGGTTCTTTGTGCATCATGAGCAAAAACGAGCTAAGTCGAATTTGCAAGAATTTCGATCTAAAACAGGTAGGAGGAGATAGATAAGCTCTTATTTTCAAAGGTGAGAATTAGTCAAAAGAAAACTTCATAGTAAACAATAGAGGCGGAGGGAACAGCTCACATCAAGTTGAAATAAGTACTATTCGAGCATTACAAATTTTCGACAGTCTTGTGGATTTTAGCAACCGGTTCAAAACTAGGTATATCTGTTGCGTCACGTCCGTCCTTTTTTTGATATTCTACCAATATACTGATACTACCGGAGTTACACGAAGGAATTCCATAGAATCGAGAAGCCCAAAACATATCGATCATTGGAAGCACTATTATCACTGACACATTCGCGAAACACTGCAGAAAATTCAACAGAAAACAGTTGGGATGAACGAGAAGACAAATACGAGATACGAATTTTTTGAAAAGGAGTAAAAAAAATAATAATAAAGGGGGAATTTACGCGCACGAAGCACCGACTCTTTCTCTCGAAATAAATAGATGATACTGATACGAATACTAGAAATAGATTTAAAAAAAAAAAGAACGTAATTTACGGGGGAGAGGAGCGGAGAGGAAGAAAAAAATCGTGCACCACTATCAATGGTAAACGAGCACGAACCGGTAACTGAAACAAGACAAAACCACGTAACAGACTATTACTATCGAATGGAATGCAGAAAATTGTCGACGACGACTACGATGATGATGATGATGATGATGATGATGACGACGACTAACTAGAAGACTTGATATTTCGCTCGATCAGCCAGTTGTTGTATGGATGTACTCATGATGGCGAATAGATCAGATAGTATTTATACGGCATAGCTGCGCGATTAAATACACGCGATACATACTCAGCCCCCTCCCGTTCTACATTACGTTACATTATAATACGAGTATTCATCGTCCATCCTGCACCGCGGCGCGGCAGCTCGCGTATAGTCAACGATGGCCTTCGGTGCCGAGCCTTCCGAATTTAACCGCGGCCGCCGTAGTATCCGCGTCGTCGTCGTCTACTACGTACGAGGTTCTGCCGGTTTGCGAATCGCACGTATCCGCCGGCTGTTACGAGGATATTACGAACGGTCGTACAGCATTACATATAATATTTTTCAGATAGAAGACGAGTTAAGGTAAGCTATTCACACGATGACTGGGAAGAAGGTAGGAGAGCGAGAAGAAGTAACACAGTAGCACCGGAATCGTACTTGAAGATGGTGGCGTAGGCGGTGCAGGTATGAATCGCGCGTTCTTTCAGGAATGTTGAAAATGCTTCGTGTACACATATATGTACCTATTATTTTTTATTGCGATCATCGCGTCGAATCGAATTGATTGGATTCGATTCGCCGAGAATTATTCGGTTTCCTTCTACACCCAGTCCGTCTTCAAAACCGAATTTTGTGCTGCATAAGTGTAGTTGAGAGCAAGGTACATTTCGTGCGTCCGTTTGCGAGCGAATAATCTTCAAATTTTAATGAAATTGCGAGGTGAAAGCGATCATAGAGCTCCAAATTTTCTTATACTGTCAGGAAGAAAAGGAAGCAGGAAACGCTATCCCCACGAAAGACATGAACTAGGTACGTGAAGATGAATCCACCCTCCATTCGTTCGAATCTAACTTCATTTCTACAACGTCAACAGCTAATGAGCTCATAAAGAAGAAGAAAAAATAGGGCAAAATTACTAAAAATACTAATCTTTTGAGCACTGAATTAAATGGAATCAAGATTCAATCACGAAGCCTCATGAAGACAGGTATCAACATTGAAGGAGTGGATCTGGGATACAAAAACAAAATGAACTAGGTACTCTCGAAAAATTTATTTTAAAAATCATTGAAATGACATAGGTCGTTTCTGAAATTATTTTTTACGCGGAATTAAAACCGTTTTCCGTTTTTCGATGGAAAATCGTGTTCTCTAGTTACGAACTTGTTTAGTTGGCGTGTACCGCCGCGAAACGAAACGGTCGTTTTCGAGTGATCTTATACCCGTACTACGATCGCTGATTGAAGTTCAAGAACAAACAAACAAATAAAAATCATAAAAAGAAAACGCGATCTCCTTTCAAATAGAAGAAACGGAGGACGGTTCTGAATTCAGCTCAAAGATAACATTCAGAAACATTATCATTTATTTTTTTTTTACTCGTGTGTTTAATATTGTTGTGTGGTGTTATCATTCATTCATTAGTGACACTCGAGGATGCAACGCAGATAACATACACGAATCGCCGTCTTTATTAGAAGTGATCTGATTTGATTTTACGCAACAATGTTCCGGAATCAGTGTACTTGAAGGGATAATGAAAAAAAAAAAAGTACTAGCGAAAACTTTTTCCAGAACGAACGCTTATAAATCTATAGTAAAAATCTTCTGGGTCTCGTTAGTGACGACATAACTAATGATGAAGCCAACGGCGAGCTATAATGAAGGTTCATTTGAGAAGCCACAAAGTTACAATTTAGACTATCGTCTCAGAGAAATAACTACGGTAATAAATTAAGACTATAGTTATTGAAATGACAGTCTTCAAAACATTAGCATTTGCTGACGAAAAAAGGAGGCGAGCATCAGGCGAGTTATCTCATGGAGAATTTTTCATCAACTTTAAATAAATATAATAATCTCCCCGTCAAATACAAGTAATTAATTCTCAAATTTCGTCGTGAGCTAGAATTTCTCACAGTCCTAAATATAGGTTAGACATTCCCCCACCCCTCGAAGCAATAATCCACTAGAAAGATGGCAAACGTTTTCCCAAATAACCCCCTATAAACCAGGTCCCTCGTCAAAAATTTGTGAAAGAAGGTTAAATTTAGAAGGTTTGAAGGTTTGTGACGATGCGTGGATGATTTATCAAATTATTTTGAGGTCATTATTCTGATTTAATGCTATCAGAGCTGAAACGTTTACGTTGGAAGTGGATTGGCAGGCTGATTGTATGCAGACGGTGTAATTAATATGGGTGTTGAGTGTATATATATATATATATATATATATTGCTGGAGCTCGGATTACACAATTCCATGAGATATACTTCTTCTTAATTAAGGGGTGAATATTACCCCTCCGCATGGTAAAACATTTAAATTCATTTTTCAAGACTGTGGGTATTGCGCCCGTTGCGCTAGCTCAATTTTATCATGTGGATCTCATGTTACCCACATATACTGTGGAGCTCAGATTCCGCCATCGTAAGTATATATATATATATATATGTAAATATACAGGTGGATCACCTTATCTTTGCCTATAATTCAGTTCTGTCTGGTCGAGTCCTGTCCATTTTATTGTGTGCGCGACTGCGTACCTTTTCTATCATTTATTGATTGTATAAATAATATCAGCTCACGTTATGCTCTCTTTCGAGTTCGTACCTACTTAGTTTAAAACTTATGTACAATTACTGTCACATCCTTGTGTAAATACTTAAGTTTTCGATTCGTCGAAATATCGACGCATCATTCTTAAAAGTTGTTTTTATTTGTTTGCTTAATAACCCAAATTGCATTTCATCTAATAACTTATTAGATACCTATATATAATTATATATATTTTTTCTTTGATGATTATTTTTTTTTTGACGAATGAAAGAAAACCTTGAAGGATAACCCAACTTTCAATCAAAGGATCAAAGAGTGTACTGTTGAGAAATTTTAATGTGATTTTCCTGTGAAGTATTTTAATTAAAAAAAAAAAACAAAATTGGCGTTGAACTTCACTTTTTTCACAATCAACACGACGATATTTCGGCCGTAACTACAGGCCTTTATCAAGTAATTAAAAATAAAAGTACAGATAAGGAACCGGGCAAACAGAAGAACGGCAAATATGAACGAAGGAGATAAGTACGTTATTCATAAATTATTCTTATCGCAATATTTATGAATAATAGGAGCATATTACAGGATTCAGATGCTGCACATTAGTTTTGAAGTATACAGCAGTACAGAGTTAGTTTTTATCATCTCGATCATTTCGCGTATCTTGCTCTTTCTGGTTTTTGTTTCACGAGCTACAATTTTTACATCCTGGAATTCGAAACTATGGCCACTTTTTTTCACCGTGAAAGGCTAAAGCAGTGTTATTCTTAAAATTCTTGATGTTGTTTTTTTGTTGGGAAACCCTAACTTCAGAAGTTCTCGTTAGACGCTCTTATACAAAACTACGGTATATTTGTGAGCTCGAGTCTAATGTTTGATGAAATGAATGACCAGGGAGGAGGGGAAGGAATAGGAAAGTTATGAAGATGAGTTTCTGAGGAGAAAAGGAGCGGGATAAGTGAAGAGAGTATTGGGATACTTATATTGATGAGAAAATTCATCGAGTAGAGTTGAGAATGCAAATAAAAACATGAATTCAGTCAGGTCTGATTTTTACCTCAGTTCAACTCAACCCCTCCTAACCTTACGTTAACGAGATAAGCAGCCAAATATTCTTTCTTAAAACTGGCCCTCAGAAAGATAGTCACGTAAAACAGAGGTAAAATAATTCACTGGTAGAAAATAATTAATTTAATATTTGGTTCGGACGACGAAAAGAATTATTTATGGTCGCGTCGATAATTTACGTGTGAAGCAATGACTCGAAAAGTACACGCGCAATTGAAAGGAATTATATATTAGTGTGAGTAGCATAAAGAGCATTTATGCGACTACTGCAAACAGAAAGAATGTAAAGTATAACAGAAAAGTAATCCTATGAAACGAAGTTTTCGAAGGATCAGAACATCATTGTTCGAACGTGACATTATGATCTACGGCGAGAGAACGGATATGCGAAAATCAAAACACGACAAAGAAAAGAAAAGAAAGAAAATTATGATTGTCTCCTTCGGAGACTCGTGGCAGGTAGGTGGACCGAATAATATCCAAGAAGAAAACAATGAGAATATCAACGACGACAATAAGAGCAATACTGCATAACAAGACACTCTTTTCGTCTGGTCTGTAATTTGATGAAGCGTACTAAAGGTAACACCTGATGTCACCGCAATATAACGGGTTTGCCTGAACGTAATTATCGAAAAGTAATTCTTGAATAGGCCTTACTCACTTCGCTGTTCCTAATTGATACTGAACGGTATTTCTATACGCATCCGACTACAACATTTTTCCGCAATCGAGGAATAAAAGAGTATTCAAGCAACGATCATCGCAATCGCAGATCGTGAAATTCTTTCGCCTTTATCTCGCCGTGTATTTTCTTTTTGTCTTCACTCTGCGAATCATTCCTTCTTTTTCTACCTTCTACCAATGAGAAATATACCTATCACACGTTTTGTGATTTTGGACACCAATAGTGTTGAGTCGCAGCATCTTCAGCAAACGTTACTCTTAATTGTAATAATAATATCGACGAAATATAATATCTTAACAAACATGAAAAGTATGACACACAAAATGTTCTAGCCGTAAACTGCGACTTATTCTTTTAGCGCTCACGATCTGAAGAATCTTTATTTCGGGCTTAGAGTCGTTTATTTTATGATTACATATACGTAGACGGATGGTACCAAATATTATCATCTCATATTACCGCGTATTTCTATTCGCTAACTCGTTTTATTTCAAAATCATAGTTAATCGTACATATTTTTGGAATACTTTTACTTAATTATATACATATAAACTATAGGTATGTAAACTAGCAGTGCCGAGCATATCGACCTCTTCTTGACCTCAGATTCTTCTCAAAATCGACTCATCGATAAAACAAAATTTTAAATTCCATTGAGTTTTGGTATCTGGCAGAAATCCTCGCTTCAAATCCACATCCGTTCAACAATCTTTGAGAAGAGCATGCGATATGAAGATTTTACAGCGTGAATGGCGAAAGTCCGTTGAAACACGCCGTCTATCTTATTTGCGCAGTTTTCGTCGCAAGCCAAGTTTTTTCCTTTATTTCATTAGAATAATAATAATTTGAAATATTTTGGAAGAGTAGTGATCACGGAAAGCTAATAAACTGAAAACTTGAATTTTTTATTTCAATTTTCACCGGACTATAACACGATTTTAATTTTAGTTTAATTCAAGTAGCACAAATTGAAAGTATACTACGAGTACTTTCTCATATGCTGTCCTGGGCGGCTATTACACTAACTTCAGTACGAAAAAGTACACGTGCACTTTGCGTAAAATGTAGATACGATCGAATCTTTCGCGTGCAGTGACCGTGAGTGTGGCGAGTACATTGACACTGTACACGCACCAGACAAATACCAGGGCTGGGCATGGATCGTGAATCATCGGCCACACGGTGGGTTCAGATCGCGGATCAATCATCGATCCGGATCACAGATCAGTGACAGTTTTTTGCGATCCGACGCGACGGATCAATCAACTGCGGACTAGAACATTTGATCAGTGACCCGGGAATCAGTAATCCGTGATTCGCGATCCGCGAGCGCGGAAAAAATGTGTAGCTTCAAATTTGTAAATTCTAAATAGAAGGTTCTCCATGGAGAATATGATTGCATTGCAACGTACAGTCCCTGGTTTAGTCACTAGACAGAGTCTGATTTTCAATTTACCTTCTGGGTGAGTGCAAAATATCCCGAATTTTCAAAAACGATGACCATGACGACATTGAGATTGGGAGCAGGTTTACATTAATATAAACACTGCGCTTGGAATCTACAGTTAATTTTATACTGAACTAATATGTAACAAGCAAATGAGCCATTAGCCAATGATAAGCAAGCATTGGCTTTCGGCTTAAGCAGCCATTGAATAAAGGAAAAAAGCCAATGATTAAGCCAGCCAAGAAAAACCGAAAGGCTCAAAAGTTTAAGATAAGACTAAGCCAAAATCGAATAGCTGTGCATCCCTGTCCTCGTGGTAGTATCCAACGAACCCTCTACTTTTTCAAAAATACAAATATTGTTTGTATCTATAGTCGATAGGCAAGTACGACTGTCAGTATAATACACTACGTCATTCAGTGCGCCAGAGTGCGCACATACTTCATTACAGTACGATAATGTAATAGCCGTTCAGGAGTTTGGCGCGCGCTATTTAAAACAATAACGCATTTCTATAAATGACCAACGCGAACTAAGTGGCTCGCTACGTAAACTGCAACACGCAACCTGCATCCAAAACAAAATGATTTGATTGAATTCCGGTTGCTGATTTCTTTTTTGAGCTTCTCATTGGATGTTGCTTGTTGCACGTTGTGTGTTGCATGTGTGTTGCAGTCTATATAACGAATTACTGCAGCCGCTAACTAATTGCTCATAGACTGTATGAAACGAACAGGCCTTGACTCAAGTAGTCACACACGAAAAACGTATCATCTATGATGAGAAATTGTACCACAGCATTGACTATACAGACCTGGCAAAACCTAGACACCAGACAATACTCATTCGAGATTTTACCGGTACCGATTCTGTAACCAGTTTTTAATATTTTTCGACAACACCCCTTCCAATTTTTCTTGAGTAAAATTCCTAAGAGTACTAATCTACGCATATTCGAATCCAGAGGAAACTACCGATAAATTCCATTCAGGAAACATTACAATAGTCTCGCGAGTATTCGTCATTCAATTATCCGGCCTTCGGCATATCCACCTCAATTTCATCCGCCCTACCGTCCGGGTTATCCGCCATTGATAGGGCGGATAACTTGGACATCGATTTTTTAAAAATAATCGCTCCTAAAAATTCAATTTGTAATTCTCAATACTATACAGTAGGCCTACCGACCATTCGGCGTCACATGCAGGCTAGACAGGCACTCTTCACACACACAGTAGCAGTTTGGTTTACAATCCGTTTTTCGTTCTCGTGCATCGATCCCTTCCCCGCTCTCAGCCCCAGGGAGGGTGGATAATCAAAAGGCTACATTCTAGTGCAGGCATGGGCAACCTGCGGCCCGCGGAAGCTTTTTCTGTGGCCCGCGATGCGAATACCAAAATACAAACAAATGAAGAAATTTTCGTAGTTCGAATCAAAAAATGTAAAATTTTACACGTATTATTTCCAATATTTTTGGATAAATTTAGTATACAAAAAAACGTGAACTGATTATTTATTAGTTACTAGTGAGAAACTTGTCTTTGCAATTCACAGGCAAGCTTATCAAAATTGGGGGTCAGGTGAGTAGGTATGTTGCAAATGCATCAAAGCAGTCAAATGCTCATCATTCAGCTTGCTTCTTTCCGGAGTTTTCGTATTTTTCATGAGCGAGAAAGCATGTTCACATACAAATGTAGACCCAAAAAAAGCAAAGGTGCGCAGTGCGAGTTTCCTTATGTTGGAATATTTAATACCAGACATAATTTCATAAAATTCTCGCAAAGGGGTCTCTGAAAACAAAGTGCGCAGAGACGAATCAGCTTTCAGGTTTATTAGTTCCATTTGGTACTCTTCAGGCACTTCCACTGCACCAACGGCGAAAGGGTTCTCACCTATTCTAGTATTTGGCTGCTTTGATGCGTTTGCAACATACCTACTCACCTGACCACAAATTTTGATGAGCTTGCTTGTGAATTGCAAAGACAAGTTTCTCACTAGTAATTAATCTAATTATAATCAGTTCACGTTTTTTTGTATACTAAATTTATCCAAAAATATTGGATATAATTTCTGTAAAATTTTACATTTTTTGATTCCAACAATGGAAATTTCTTGATGTGTGGCCCGCCGGATCGTCATGAAACGTTACGAATTTTCATAAATGCGGCCCGCGGTGTGAAGAAGGTTGCCCACGCCTGTTCTAGTGAAATTTATTTGGCTACGACAAGTCTATACTTGATTCAACTTAGGAAATGCCCACGCCGATGGACCCTTGTATTGCAAGACGGAAGGGAAGTTGTATTGAATACGTACGTCTTCCCTTTCCCCTTGCAATACAAGCGTCCATCGGCGCGGGCAGTTCGTAAGTTGAATCGAGTATAGTCGCAGTTTCCAATAAAAATGCGGAAACGTGAACCTATATCCTGCATTGAATTATGTTGACGCTCGGAAGTGAAATAGTATAATATGCAGCCAGTGCACGAAAGTAAGAAATGGCTAAAGCTCACACCAAGTTTAGTTTGATACGTTATGTAATTGCAGGAACGGAGCAATTTTTAATGTTGTGAACAAATTCCACACGATATTTCAATTGGGTCGGAAGCAACCGTAGGGACCATCACCAATTACTCTTCTGCTCCTAAATTGTATTTTAGAGATCAAACAGCACCTACTAATCACGAACTGCAAGGTTCCATTGGATAACCATCGTACAATTGAAATATAAAAATAATAATGACCGTGAACACACAAGGTATCACAATTGGAATTTAAAATAAACAAATATTAAAATATTGTACGTGCAAGATATTGTACACCCCACATTCGATTTGCGAAGTAAGGTTTTTGTAATAAATTATCGCCCACTGGACCCGACGTCAGGTATCCACGTCACGTCAAACTGCAAGGTCAACCTTATTTTTCTTTCTCTCTCAAATAATTTCGTTCATTCACCGTTTCATTAAAATTAATGGTTATTATTTATCGGTCAATCGCCGATTCTATATAATTATTAATTATTCTTATTATTTGTATTAGAATTATTTTGCACAATGAAAATTTACATACTCGATGGAGTTGTAGTAACGACACTGCTCACGATAAACTCTCTTCCAGCCCATCTCCCACGTACTTATTCATTTCGCGAAAAAAATATTACAAATTTTACTGGAAGACGAACTTTAATGAATGGAGACTACAGGTAGTCGTTGGGATCATCAGCTATCGCCATAAAAGTATACCACGGACTTCGCTCCGCGACGACATTCTTACAGTTCTAGTGCTGCGGAATAAATATTTTTTTATTTTAATTTCCGAGGTGAATACAATGACGATCTCACTGGAGTGCGCATCTTAGAATACAGACTGTGGAGAGAACGTTTCAGCTGTTCTATGCACGTCAAAAATTTTGGCAACAATTGCGCGCTCACATCTCACAAGCAAGAATGTTGACCCTGGTCAAAGGTAAGGTAGCAAGCGGGTGACTAATAGCGATAAAGTCATTAGAGAGAGTATCTTAAATGCACACGCCACTTATTTTTCAACGCCAACGAAATATACGAGACGATTGCACGAATGAATGTAGTATAGTGTGCAGTTTCGTACTAAAAAAGGTTGTTGCCCCCACCACCACCACCACCACCAGGTCTTCCAGAATCATTCATGTCCATTCAATATCTATATCATCATACAGTGCACTTGTACAGATTATACATACATCGTAATCTGTATAGAATGTTTCTGGTTTTTTAGAATTCGTTATTGTTCACGGTTGAACCGATAAACTCGTTTGAAGAAATCCATCTCATTAATACCCATATAACACGCCCGCAGAATTATCGTAAAACGGCGAGTTGGTTCATCTTTACTAACCATATTACTCGTACTCTATATAATGTCATCACCATCGTGATCATTTGAATTAATTCGAATACTCCGAACGAATAAAAATATAAGTGAAGAAGAAATTTTCACGATCGATCACATTCCTGAAAGTAGGCACATGACCAATGGTAATTGGAAAGCTGACTAGATGATATAAAGTTCATAGCTAGATGGGCAGATTCTGTCTTACATACCCATGCATTGCACAAGACTATTGTGAACTATCAAGTACTGTCTTTGAACATCAGTTCCCACGAAGGGTATCATGAGATAGGTATCTACATGATCAATTTTCTTCATTCTAATACAGCTTTCAAACATCATGATCCAACTTTATTGTTCTAACAGATATTATTTAACTAGTGCAAAAAAGTAGCGATATTATTGCACTAGAGCAATAATATCGCTACTTTATTTGCACTTTTTGAATAAAATATCGTATGGAACTCGTGCAGAACAGTAAAAAACAGCCTTTCGTACGATTTGCACTTGTTGGCCATTTTTCACTTTTTTACACTAGTTGCATAATATACTATTATATCACGAATCCATCAGTTTCCTTTAATATAAAGCGCAAATCTCACCTATAAAGAACGATTGGAGTGTAGAAAGAACGGTCTAATCCAATTGTACTTCTAACAAGGAGAATGCCCTCTCAACGTTACGAGTCATCGTATTAATAACGAAAAATATGGATTCGATTACCCCGACCAGTTTCGGGGCGAAACTCTAAGAGATGAATAAATACAAAAAATATATCTCACCGGCGGAAAAGTATGTGGGTACAAGAAGTATTCCCGGCGGGTACAGATACACGATCATAATGTATTTGCGTCACTAAGGAGAGCACTGATTATAAAACATTTTATCGTATTTGACAAATTCGATCTCTTCAAGTTTATTTAGCAAACTTCAATCCCTCGCAGAGTGGAGGAGGGTGACCTCAGCACGAGAGATACCTAGGAACAATTAAGGAGTAGATCTGACAGAGTTTCGGCGGCGTGGCGTAAAATTGCCACTTTTAGACGAAAACGCTGTCGTTTCTGTCATAGGAATCTGATGTTCAATTTTTAGAAGGGCGGCGTCAGTACGCTCAACCATTCATTCTCTCAAGTATCGAACTTGACAGTCATTTGTATAGTGAAATTTTATTACAAATTAAGACAGGGCGTTCTAAATTTTCTAAATGACCGGTATTTAAAGAAGAGGGGGGAACTCAAATTGGGACCACATGGTTAAAGTGTTTCCATCATTAAATTTTCACTTCGGTTAATTGAAAAAATTTAACCGAGTGACGAACAGGTCAGTTGCTCTTCTCTCAAATGTTTCACGTTCATCATTAACGACGTATTTGTATTCTAGTCATTTTTCATGATTTTGGATCAAAAATGGCGAAATTTAATCGTCATGGTGAACTTTTTTACAAATTAGTGGACTTCTGTAGGATTCATTGAGGATCAGTGGCCATTAAGTTTGTTCTTGACTCGTACAATTTTTGTTATGTAAATGACCCAAGGGAAAATCTCATACAGTTCGACAGTTAGAACTCTCACGAGTGAAATTTTGAATTACGTCACTGTGCACTGCGTACGATAATCTGATTTTTTTTTTAAATAATAGATTAAATACTAACCTTTCGGTCAAGGGATCACCGCAGTTGAATGGAAACTTCAATTCGATGACGTCTCCGTTACGTTGGCGTAGTTGTCCTTCATTCTCCATGTAGTACTGAACCAATTCGGAAAGTGTAGCAAACTTTTCGCCTCCATATAGATCGTAGAAATCACCTGAATTCTGTATTTTGATATGCGTGACAGCGCCATTTCGTCTGCGAAAGAAAGAAAGAAAGAAAGATAAAAAAAAAAAATTATTTTTAAATTCTACATTAACTAAAATGCTGAAATTCCCGAGCTCTAAAAAAATGAATATTTTTATTTGAAATTGTTGATACACATCACAAAAATTAGTTAGGTATCAACATTACAGCGTGAAAATACCAAATTGCAACAGTCCACGATGGATTCAGGTGAATTTGGAAAGAGACTTTGAACTGATGCAGAAAATAATTTTCAATCAGTTCTATGTTGACTGAGGAAGGCAGTAAGAGAACCTGTTTCAGGAGGGAATAATTGCCGAATACGTTCAATGTTCAACTGTATGTGAGTCATCAAAAAATAATTCTTTCCCACTTACGTTCCGTAATTTTCAGTTGATCAAATTTTCTGTTATTCATCGTATCATTTTGTACATCTTGAACAAGTTATACAGCTTACATTAAACAAAATTTGGTTACAAAAAATTATTTAAAAAAAAAATCTTCGAAAGTTGATAGGTACGCAAAGATAGAAGACAAGAAAGAGTAGTCTTACAGATTTCCCGAATTTCAATATATATATATTAACAATTCTTACACATATTTTCATATAGTTTCTTTTTCGATGCAAATGAAAGAAAAGAATTGTTGCGTTACACCCTTGTCTAGCCAATGATACGACTTTCCTTACCTTACTGATAGGGTGAAATCGCCAGGACTGCTCAGAGACGGTCGAGCTAGAAATGAGCCGTCGAAACCTTGTTCGAGTAACAGCTCCTCCGCTTCGTGTCCGGATACGTTCGGATGAAACCATCTGAAATGTAATCATTTACAATTTTTCATTTATTTCAAAATTGAGTATTGAAAACGAAAAACACACGACTAATGTATCATCGCGATTGAACTTGCTAGAAAAGCAAGTTCTAAAAATAACTTAAAGCAGACGAACCCTTTTCTATCGTAATTATGATATTATGGCTCAGAAGTCGAAATTTTTCCAAGTGCCATACTATAATATAATTATGATAAAAGGGGGAACTTGAGAAAAAGTTGAAATTTTTCCAAGCCCTCCTCCTATTTTATATTATAGCTTTAAAGTCAAAATTTTCTTCCAAGTCCGCCTTCTATCATATATTGTGACTTGAAGTCGAAATTTTTTCAAGTCCAAATCCTGTATTAGGATCAATCAGTTTTTGCCGGACAGGTACAGAGAATTTTTTTGAAATAACTTCCTCATAAAACAGGTTCCCTGTTAAAAATCGACGACGGCCCGCTCCTCTTCTCAGAGAAAAATAAAAACAAAACTGCCTCATAAAATTCCATCAAGGAGGTTCCTTTTCTTCCTCCGAATTACAGATTCAAGGCTTCCTGACTAATGTCAATAATACGGTTTTTGATATTACGACACATTTTATTTCAATTTAATATAAGTATAAATTTAATAATACAAATGTCGTATATTATAAAAATACAATTTGCGCGAGCGCTTCCGGTTGATTAACCATCGACGGGTGAGAACGATAGTCGGGCTAACATATAGTGTGCTAGACTAATATTAGACCATGAGAGGAGGCGGCAAACTCCCCCCCCCCCTAATTCAGAAGCCCTAGTATGAAGATAGTTTAAAAGTAGCAAGAAACAGGAAACAGATTATAAAAAACAATAGCAGACGAGCTTAAATAGGGTTCTACCAACTTTGAACACTTTGAACTACACTGCTGGTAGGCCTATAATAGCTTAAGCTAGTCAGCCCGTGCGGTGGACAGCAGCCGCGGCCTTCTCCGCTGGCTCTGATTTATCGCCAGCTTCATACTTGTACACCGTACGCACTCTCTGAGTCTGTACTTCAGTATGCTCGTAGCGAGTCTCTCGCGTGCGCGGAGGCTTTCCGTGTATGTTTGAGGGCTGGTCGGTGCCTACGCCTCTATTAGATTCTCCTTCAATATGAGTTATCCCGACCTACAATCCCGGCTAGGGGATGGCATCTTCCCTACATGCACCTTCTAACATAATACAACCCAAATATGGGTGGCGGAATAAACTTTTCTCGGGGGGGGGGGGGGGGGGGGGCAACAAATTGTTTCGTTGATTTTCAATTTTTCATTTCATCCTGTGGTTAAATGAGGCATCCTTTCATTTTCCTACCCTTTTGTGAGGTAAACATCCCCACTCTCATTCCGCCACCCATAGACGGGAAATGATTTCAAAAAAAGCTTTTGATAACTTCAATAGATCGAGATTACGAAAGAGCCATCGAGAAAACGTTTCCGAGAAAGAACGTTACGTAAGTAAGATATAGCCATAGACTGGGAAAATTGTCCTCATGTCTATTTAATAACATTTTCGATGATAATACTCGTATTACCAAAAGCTGCGTTATTCATGAAAATTGTTTTCCTTCCTTCCTCAATCATCACAAGAAGAAACAGCTCACCCGAGGAAAGCAGAATATTAGGAGGAATATATTACAGTAAGACACCGAGATGGTACCTACCTTCGTGAAGTGAAATGTAAGGAATCGGGGTCACATGAACTATCAATTTTGTACACAATTCACTCGGAGAAGTATTTTTGAACTCCTAACATTTCATCATACGCAACCCGCAACGTGTTGATTGAAACTTTTGCTTAATCAATTGAGAGTTCATTCGTACATTCTAGGGTTCGCGAGTTGTATTTTCACTCTGTCTTCAACCTCCGATTCGAACTAAATAAACTGAAAAATATTCTGGCGGTGCTAAACGAATAACAATCATTTCAAATGTTCCCTTTAACTCGAGATATTGAAGACATCCCATTTTACACATTGGCTTTGAGATCAAACTGACGAAATCCCTCGCTCCGCTCCTTCGCCTCCCTCTTTTTTCCCTATAGCTAATCTGTGTTAGGCTACGATACATTGATCTAACGATTTAACATATCAACTTCCAATTTATGAATAACACAGTACATATTATAAGTCTAGTATATTGTATTTCAGACAAAGTGGCTGGCGGGTTCACTAGCACCCTCTTTTTAGCATAGTATAAATCTAGTATGTTGTATGTTGGGCAAACTAGCTCCCCGAGGAGAACGAGCAGATTTCCAGATGAGGCAGCGAGGCTTCCTCGAAAATTTTCCGAGTCTAATAACGGTGGGGAGGGAGGGGAGGGGGGGGGGGTTTCGCAAATTTTCGTATTAGAGGTGGGATCTCGGTAGAAACATTGAAAGTGTCAAAAATACACGGAAACGAACATGTAATCAAAATTGTTTTGTCTAAATAACACTTCAGTGCATTTCATGCACATATGGCATACGAGTGATTAGAGTTCGTATTTATGTAGCATGTGCTCGTGAAAAATACTATCTTTACATACTATCGATTTTAACGGATATCACACACTATCTATAATTATTCTGTTTATAAAATAATACTTACATCTTTAGTATCTCTCTTCACTTTCATTCTCCTTCGCCTTCACAAGCGTTTTTTCTCGCTTTCTCTCTCTCACACACCTTTTTTTGTTATTTGAGACGATTTATTCCATCCACATGCAAATTTTCGAGTCATGATGATATACTATCATAACCTTCAGACACCAGTCAAAAGTACTCGTATTATATTCGGTCATCATCTCCACTGTTCTCGCTGGTTTGTAGAATTGGCAATGAAATTTGATTGTAGGAGCAAGCGAGGAAACAACAGGTCATCCGTTCATTTCGCCTTCGCTCCAACTTTACACGCGAAAAATTATTTGAACACGTCATCAAATTACTTTTGTATTACATTACCCGCTTGTCATTTTCCAGTCTCAGTACTCAATAATTATTGTATTTGTCGAAGAGGAAAAGGGGAGAAACTGAGAAACTCCATAGAAATTTGCGAACGCTTAATTAACAGTATGAACTAAGTATCTCATCAATGAGCAAAAAATAATGATGTTTAATGATGGCCACAAATAAACCTAATTTCTTTTTTTGAGGGACGACCGATGGATTCAATTTTAAGATTCGCTGACGAGGTGGGACCAAAAGGATCTCTTTATTCAATTTACTTTACTGGTGCTAAAACGTAGTTACTTTGCAATAATATCACTACTTTTTTTGAACTTGATGAATAGAATATCGTATCGACCGGAAATAAAATAGTAAAATATTACTACTCGTGATACAATTTACAACCCCAAGCTTTGCCTTGTGCATCAAACTTGCCTTTCATTCGCTATTTTGGAATGTTTCGCATAAGTTGAATAATCTATTTTGGAGTGTGTAACTTCTACTTATACGAAGAAGTATATTCGAGACGAAAAATTGTGATGGTTTAATCGCCGAGAGTACAAAGATACAGGACGTATGAATAGAAAACCAATGCTGAAAACCAACTGTGTGAGGGTAGCTAGAGAGAGTCTTGTAACAGACACATTAAAAATGTTCAATTTAGCGCGACGTATTGTCACCGGTTCACAAGTTTGCGAATCCTAACAGGTCGAAAACGTTTTTTCTCGTACGCACCCGGAGCCACATATATTACAATCGAAAAAATAAGCACGTATGATGCATCTTCTTAATCCTTCACATATTATCAAGCATTGACTATATATTACTTCGCGTTATGATTAATATATATAAGTCGCTATGCGACCTAAAGAAGAAGACACGTAAATTGCACGATATTTATTCGGTAGAAGCGAGACGAAAAGCATAGATTTTAAAACTCGTGAAATTTACACGGTGTCGACTTGCGAGCGACAACCGAGCGTTCAAACAGTCAAAATTAAACAAAACCAAATATCAAACAAATACAACGGTTTAACCATCAAGTCGTGATTAGACAGACAGAAAAAAGATAAAGGGAATAAGAATGACGCATCATTCTTACGTGTATATAATCAATGTATCAACTCACGAATAAAAACACCCAACTGAAACCCATCCCCAACCAAGTACGTAGTAGTACTACAGGTAACGTATTCTCGTTTACTTTTTGTCCAATTTCTGCTGACTCCTTATTAAAAAGGAAAAAATTAAATTTATGAAAAAAAAAATGCTTTTATATGGCTGAAAAGGAAACTCCACACGGCATTTTCTGTTTGACTATCGAGAGATCACCCATATTCAGATGACGCTTCAAAATCCTTCCAATTGCAACCAACCTCAAGCTCTTCCCAATAACCATGCGATGAATCTATTGACGACACTAATTTATTTTGCAAATACCAGTAGCCAGCCAGCTCTTCTAGTCATTTCAAACTGATGAAGAGCACATTCAGCGTAGAATTTTGAAATAAATGAAAAGAAAAAGAAATCAACATAGAAAACTTTTCTTGATTAATTGCTCCTATATGAAAATATTATACTCGTGAGTGCGATGAATGGGTTACATTGGACTCGCGCCTCCGAATCGGTGATATAGGCAACTCATTTGCCGTTGCCTATGAATGTATTTTCATGTACGAGCCAAGGGCCTTTTCACTTGTTATTTGAAGTATGAATCAATGCGCGCTATCGTTTTCGGAATTGTTTCATTCGATAAGTACATGAACGGATCATTTGTATGAAGATGCTGCGGTTTGGAAATTGGTTCACAAATTCATCTTCGGCCAACGAACTTCAATTGCAAATAGTTTCCTCTCCATGATAAATTGTAATTACTGCCCAAAATGAATGAGTTGGAAAATTTTCGTTTTCGTGGTCAAATTATAGTCAATTATCTGAAGTTGTGCATGGGATTTTTTTTTGTGGATAGGTTGATTATTTAAGCAGTCCTCAATTTTCTCTCAAACTTGTCATTGCCAATTCTCAGAAACCATACAACGAATCGTTTTTATGATGTTGCGGAGTATTCAACGGTTAACGAGAATTTTTGGGGTCATTTGGGTGAATTGTTTTCAAATAATCCTCAAGATAAATGAATCGAATCGATGTATTATAGTTTTCTCAATCGTATGTTGTATAAGTCATGAAGATTATTATATGAATGCATAGTATTTACTGCCTGGAATAATTCCTCATGAACAACTGTATAGGACAGGAAAATTATAACTTCTAAAATAAACATTCAAAGTGATTGATAGATCTGAAACAGTCACGCATATTTTTCATTACAACATACTTTTTAGAGATTAAAAGTTGGTAGTGTTTACTCTGCTGTGTAAGCTTTTTCTAAAAAAAAAAAATGTTGACGTTTCTCATCTGCTCTCCACTCGCTCCTCCGTGAATTTGCGACCGTAAATCCGTATAGATGAATTTTGACATTAAACCAATAGATCCCTACGTTCATCTGCCGTTTTTCTGCCTAACTGTGGTTGCAAACCTTAACGTATATTAAGAACTTCAAAAAGTTTCTATCCAGGAACTTGTTAGAGGAGAGGTGAAACCCATAATCTATTTTTGGGACTCGAAAAAATTCGATCATCAATATCGCTTGCCGAACTTGTAGGTGGGCCTCCATACAGAAAGAGACTACGCCTCAGCTTCTCTGGTTACTTTAATGATTTTGACATACTTTAAGAAAATGGAAAAATTTTTAAGACTCTAACAAAGACATGACTTTTTACCTTCACTGAAGATATTTCGGAATCAACGAAAAGAGATTAGATTTTGAATAGGAGGAGGAAAATCCCAGCCTCTTTAGTGAACCAAATGACCTTGACGAACTTCAGGGGCTTCAAACATTTTTGGAACCTAACCTTCGCATATCTGTCTGTAAGGCTTGATAATTTTGACCTACAGTTGTGAGGTGTTATTTCCGAGATACTGGCATCCTCATCTCAACAAAAAAACAAAAAAAAAGCCCTCGAGTTATATATTAGTGAGAAGAAAACGGAGTTAAACGAGGAACGCAGGGAACCTGTTTTATGAGTCATATGGGATTTGGTATTGAGAATTCAAGGAAGCCTAGACCTAGATAAAGCTAGTACATATAAAGAAGGAGTCTAAATTTTTCTCGAATCTCGAGCTATATATGATAGGGGGGGGGGGACTTTTTCCAAGTCCCTCTCCTATTATATATAGTTCGAGAGTCGAAATTTTTCCAAGTTTTTTGTTCGACGGCGGACGGCGCACGGCAAATTTCTCAAAAAGACCCCCATAGAACAGGTTCCCTGTTAAAATGGAAGAGGAGGTGAAAAAGAGGATAGACACTACCTCAAGTTCATCAAGACAACTTTCTGAAAATGTATCCTCAGCGAAAGCCAAAGCATCCAAAACGATAGAAAATTAAGAATTCAGATCGTCGAAGCCCCCTTTATTGCCTTTGAACAGGGGCATGTGAGCGTGTACGCTCGCTCAAAGTAATCCCCAACAAGTCGCACCTCCGGCATCTCTTACTAACCGAGGGAGCGCTCGCCACTCAACTTGGAATTCAGGTAGTCCTGTACCATGAACACGCGCGCATCTACTCTCCCTCAGAGCTTTCAGCCACCACTGGGTGTTTATTAGGAGCTCACCTTCCTTATGTGAAGAGGATCATTTATTTTGAATATTGTACAAACATTTGTCCGTCATGTCGAATTGTAGAATGCAGCAGGTACTGCGATTAAACGATGATATTTCTAAATCTTTATGGTCTACGCCACGCGCAAAGATTTTATAGATTAAGGTAAAAATAAAAAATGAGTAGTGTACATACCTTTTCAACTGATACGGTTTAGTATTGACCAATCCTTCGATTTTCGGTATCGGTACGACATCCGATACCTCTATCTTCGAGCTATTCTGATCCACGTCTTAAACTGAAGGCTTCGTTGCTGAGTAATCGATTCGGTACAGTTGGTGAATTCGATCAATTGCTCATACGTCCATATCCAGAGCAAATTTCTTGGACGCCACAATATTCGCACTCATGCAAACCTAAAGGATCCCATCAAGCATCAATAAACGATAAGTACGGTCATACGAATCCTAACGCTGTACATCAAATTATTTCCGTTTAAAACTGGTCAAACCACCCACATTAAGATAAAAATACATAAATCAACAAAAGAAGAAATAGAAGTACAATTATGAATATGATATATCACAATAAGGTATCCGATGGCAAGGCGCGACTTCCTAATTCGATATAAACCAGTTGAAGGCTACGTAATCACATCGGTTTGAGCAGATTAAGGCACACAATATTGAGTTTCAAAATTATTTGTCTACCGAAAACATCAAGAAACGATATCTTTAACCATAATTACTGAGTACAGGCTACAGAATGACTTCAAACATAGGTAGTTTTGTGGCTGCAGGACCGATATTCGAAATCATAATCTACACGTATCGCGAGTATCAAATAACTGACTAATAATCCTTTTTTTCCGAAACGCTCCCCAACTGCTTCCATAAAGCGTAAATAAAACAACATTTGTGACCTGTCACGAGAAAAAACCCTTAGTCGTCAACGAATCGATCTAGCGATTCGTTGACGACTAAGGGTTTTTTCTCGTAATAGGTCACATTTGTATAATTTATTGGGCAAGGTAACTCATATCAGATGATCACTTCTATACCATACAACAATACTCGTAAGCCCTGACTACGTATACGAACGGTGTAATGACTTCTACTTTTCTCACCCATGCAGGCATAAAAGTCAAGAATTGCCTAATCAATTTTCAAAGAAGTCTCGCAGTTTCGAGTAATTGAAGAAACCTAGACACTTGTAAGGGGTTGCTTACTCAAATGAATAAAAAATTACAAGAGACCGCAAGGAATTTCACACCGTCACCGCCACCAAGCATTTTCGGTGAAGCACCTATCTTCAAATCGGACATCAAAGAAAACGGAGGAAAACACGAGATTATGATTGCTGAACCAGCGAGTCATGAAAATGTGAATCGTTCTCATAGACTGATTCAATCAATCCCTCATCACTAGGAATATACCTTTAAACAGTGATGTCTTCGCTATTCCGATGTCGAATAATTTCAATACTTTCGAGGGCCATTCGTTTAAAGTACGAATTCTCTCTATGGAGGAGAACTTCAGACCCCTCTTTAAACATGTGACTACTATCTATCAAATAATCAGCGAAGGCCGACTCGCCCAAGTTTCCTTTCTCTCACACCTTTTTATGCTCCACGACTCTAATTTGGAGCTGGCGGCCAGTCATCCGTTAATAGATTCCAGGCCAATTATTGCAGGCTACGCTATATACGCCACTTCTCTCGACCATAGCAATGGGGTACTTTAATTTAACGAATAAACTTTTAACTGTATTGAGATTGTAGAAGGCCGGCCCCGAAGAATAAAGAGAGTTCTGGAGAAAGGACAGGAACAGGTAAAAGATTTCGGGACCTGAAAAGAAACAAAAATAAGCTGGTTTTCGCACCCTTAATTGCACCAACTTTTATTACCAAAATATGAACGAGAATAATCGTTTCAAATGTAGTCAACTCATTCATATGCTGACAAAGTATCCGATTTTTGATTCGTGTCCTAGACAAGAAAATCCTTGAAATTTCGACGTATACATTCCTCTAAAAGTATTCAGAGAAAAGAATCTGAAACCTAATCACTTTTTTTGTGGATGTACCGTACTTATTTTGGATGTACATAGTATATTACATGATTAGACGTTCTGAACTTTGAGTCGTAAATCGTTTCCGATGAGAGGAGAAGTTATCATTTCCTGTATAATCTAGAGCGATGCCGACAAAAGTACAATCGCAATCTAAGGTATTACAACGTGTATACATTCGTAATTCCCCTCTACCCTACCCATCAATAAAACAATAACTATTTCATATTATAGGAAAAATAAACTATATCATATCATAAGATGCTATCGCTCTCAGTGATCTGTGAAACAGCCTCATATTGATCAAAAAATACAAGGTATGATGATGTTTGTTTCTAATTTAGTACTGTATGCGTTAGACGTTTTGATGAAGCGATTATAACGCAATTTTTTAAAATTTTGTTTGTTTTTTTCTTAAGAGTATTATAAGAAGCGAGCTCAACTTCCGCATTATGGATTCGTTTGTAAGTACCATTACATTACCATATTGTACACTATTTAAAAGCTCAACCTCAGCTCGAGTTCACACCCTTGTTTTCAATTTTCAGAATGAGACTGTTTTCCCTTATGCGTCCTCGTGTTCGGTATTATATGGCTGGATCGGCGAAGCTTCTCGCTACGGTTTCACCGCCGTAGCATCGATCCTAGCTACGACCTGCATTACGCTAACGATATGTACATTGAGTAGGTTGCGAATGAGATCGAGCACCGAAGATGTATTGCTGGCTACAGCGATTGCCCAAGTTAATTTACCTGTTCTGCACTTGGCACGTTACCTCGGGGTATTATTCGGTGATTCCGTCGAAGAGTTATTATTTTCAAGAATCTGGCTGAGCTATCTGTGGATGTACTTCTATATCGCTTCAAATTTGCTCACTTTGGTGCTTGCTGCCCGCAGATACGTCGCCGTCGAGTACCCTCATGCGTTTGCAATCGTATGCAGCCGACAAAATACAATCAGGGTAGTTTTTTCCATCTACATTTTCAGCGCCATAATTCTGTCACCGACTCTCAGTTATCGCAAACCTGATTTAAAAGATTATTCAGCAACAATACGTCCACCGAATAATGTGATCGAAGCCAGCAATACGATGGCGTCAGCGGTCTTGCAAAGAAAAGATTCATTAAAGATCACTTTTTGGATTTTTATATTCGTTTTTCAAGTTTTGTCACCGACTGTACTTGCGATACTCAGCATAAAGTTAGTACTCTATACTCATAAGAGATTCTTTTAGTGCAGCCGTCCGCAGTTCTGACAATTACTCTTACACGTTGATTTGTTACTGTGTAGGTTTGCGCGCGCTCTGTGTCGAAGGATGTCATCGAAGAATGAAATGAAATCCAATCTGGAACTTGCGCGAGCTAATCAGAAAACCAAATTAATTCTGATTGTATCTCTGTTAGTTTTGATGCACGAACTACCACTTGGTTTTTTATCTATGTTTTATTTATCTTCTTCAGCTTCACCCATGTGTTTAACAGCGCTCAGACAGCTGACGAAAGAGCTAACGATCGTCTTCTCTGCTATGAACCTTTTCGTATATTACTACACCAATCAAAAATTTAAAGAAGAATTTTCTCGGTTCGTTGCTTTCGTCTCCTCGAATGAAAAGGATCACAAAGCTGAAGCACTTAATTGCGCATAAAATTGGAAAATAATGATTCTTAAGTTAATATATTTTCACTATGATCGATAATTAAGAATGGGGAGTAAAACAGTAATTAAGTACTTCGTTCAATACAAATTTTTTCGTCGACACAGACTTCATGATCGATATTAATACGCAAGTCCGTATCGCAGAAAAAAATCGGCTCAACGTTCCACGAGAAGCAAATGGAAGAAGACATTAAGGAACCGAAGAAATTTTGAAAACTAACTCCCAATTAGGAAAATTACCAACCAATACAAATTAATAAAAACTGAGTATAATATGCACTTTGAAATACTGATTAAAATAAAGGTATCTTCCCGTTTTATTTTTTGGTTTTTGAATAACACAAGACAAAAAAAAAAAAAAAAAATTGAAAAATACATGAACGAAATTACACGATTGTAGAAGTATTTTTGACGCTGATCACGATGCCGTTGGCCGTTTTTCAAAAATTGGCTCTGGTTATCGAGAAATAATCATATCAAGTTCCCGCGAATCGTAGCGACGCAGAGTGTATGTTTTTGTTCTCACGAAATTCGATAGCTGGGTAACATACTCGTACACTGCGCGGTGCTACAATTTGCGGGAACTTGATATGTTCATTTCTCGATAACCAGAGCCAATTTCGAAAAACGGTCAACGGCATTGTGATCAGCGTCAAAAATACTTCTACAATCATATAATTTTGTTCAGGGATTTTTCAATTTTTTTTTTTTTTTGTGTAGTGTAATTACCTAATTGTTTTTTGAAACTTCCTCTCAGAAAAAAGTAGAATCTGGTGAGATCACGAGTGAAAATCAAGCTCTTGGTGAGGGTAATAAAACTTGCCTCACACTTTATTAAAATGAAGACTAAATATGGTGGTAGAGACCGTCATTAAATGGTAGTCAATGAAAACTATTTGTAATTTACAAAGTTTTTCGAATCGATCTTTAGTCTGAAGTGCTAATTCCAATTTGCAAAACTTGTAAAACTGATATTGATACTTGGATGTAGTTACAGGCTAGAAGAACGATACCAGGTTCATCTTTCGAAAAGAAAAAACAAATCTATGTCTAATGATAAATCTGAGGATCTTTGTTCTTTTTTTTTAATCTACTATAGTTGTTAAGAAATGAGTTCTTGAAACTTTTTTCCCCCTCTGTCTCACAATTCTCTAATCAATGATAATAATTCTACTATGGATCAGGCAAATGCAATGACTATCAACATGGCAGGAGATTATTTTCGTACACCATTGTCTCACGTCTTTGATACTAAAATAGAGCTCGTTTTTTACTGCTAAGAAAATCATACATGATAAAAATCAGTATTTTGACGTCAATTTTCTATTTAATTCGAAACAATAAAATTAATTTATTTGACGTTTGTTCTTCATTCTTTTTTAGCGAGTTCTTCCACAGGAGAACAAAGGCATTTACAAATACAATAAAAATAAAGACTTATGACAAAAGAGAAAATATGACGGAGAAAGAGAGGTCACGGGTTCGACCTCCTTTTAGGTTAGATTTTCGTCACATTTCCTTCTCATATCGTGAAGAGGTGTTCCTTTGTAAGCATCCGTAGTGTTTATCTTATGAAGCAAAGGGTTTTCGCTTCAAGTAGGCTACTAGTCTATTTCCAATTCCGATACCAAAAGATGAGAATGATTCATGGTTGCACGATAAATATCAATTTTTGAGCAGAATTTAATCTAGCTAACCTCAGAACCACGACAATGTCTCACAAGTCAAATTTAAAACACAAAAATCTGTCAAAACACTATTTTTATATTTCACGTTCATGTTCAAGTATTTCATCATAGTCAGCATTAATTTCTATGTATAAAAGAAGACCAGTCGTTTAGTGCAAGTTCACCCTGAATATGAGAAAAAGTATAATGAAAGAAATAATAGTAATAGTAATAATAATTAATAATGAGAAGAAGAAGAAGAATAAGAATATTCTAATAAATAGAATAGGAAAGTAAAAAGATGTTAATACGTATAAATTAATGATAAAAATATAAATTACCAATATTTGTTCACACAAACCTCAAGATTTGAACAATCATCACGCTCCTTCATTGACATATATTCAAGACTAGAGATACATTTTGATGGAAGAAACTAATATTTTCTGAAAACAATTTTATTTTCTTGAAATCTCATCATTTTTCAAAGTTTTCCCAGTCACATTATTACGTGATAGCTACGTTGCTCTACTTGGGCAACTTTATTACAATCATTACAATTAGGTATTAATGCTTTATACTTAAGATTTTCTTTACAATATCAAATACTAACTAAATGAATAGGAAAAAAGAAATTAAAGAAGGAATACAAGTAACGTAAACAAGAAAACCTGAAGATTGTGACGAATACGAATTGAAAATCATTTCAGGGATATTTTTTATAATATTAGCAAGATGATAATACACATTATTGATTTTCATGTAAAAGGAATGTCATCTTCAACTCACTGAATCAAGTATTGAGCGAGAAAAATAGTTCACTTTGTACCAATTAGACGGACTACAATCTACAAAAAAAGTTGCTGGACGGAAATGATGAATGAAGTAATATTTTTTTAATAAAAAATGCGACTATTTAAAAAAAAAAAAAAACAGTAAGGCACAAAATTTTGTGTACTCACCAATAATTAGAGTACAGATAATACTTTCACGTTTCATCACAAACATTTCTCATTGTAAGTCTATTTGCTATAAAATATCTTAAATTTGGAAATATACATCTGAAGTAAAGTACAAATATTGTAACAGTTCTCGCTAGTCTTCTCACTTATAACAATGAATAAATCCATATCTTATCAAGAAAAGAAATAATAGAACATTCCAGGAGTTTTCAAGACACAAGGTCCGAATAAGATTAACAATGAGGAAACAGAAATTCTTCTTTCAGTCAAGAGGTAATTCCGGACAGAAAGACAAAAATTAATGAAGACGTTCCAATCGCTAGAAAAAGTACCTATGAAATGTTGAGTATTCTGGACTAGGGGTGGACAAAAAGAACTTGTTAGTACATGTTAGATCTACACAGTCGTTTTCCTAAAGTAACAAACAAACGTCAGAACGTCGTCTAATGGGCAAAAATGACGGACTGCAAAAATTTTGAATAGATTAATATCGATTATACAAGGAGCAACAGTAAGAAATGTTTTGAAAATTTTACCAAAATAACAATATTGACTAATTAACGATATCTGCTACAACATAAAAAAAAGATCAAACTGGTGAAGTAAGTTTTACTAATAAAGGAAAAATCCTCTCTATTTTTTCAGATCCTGGCTACGTCACTAATATGGCTGTTCTATTTGAAACTCTCTTTCTCAATATTCAAATTCATTACTGGGTATATATTTGCTTCACAACTTTGAAACCTTGGAGTAAAATATTCACCAGGTAAAAAAGGAGAATCAGCATAACGTTCACCAGAAAATAAAGGGAAATTCCAACACGCATAACAAATGCTTCGCCATATTGAAACAAAGGAGAATAAAAAGCTCTCGAAGTTCAGATCTATTCAGTGATAAGCGTTTATTTTTGTTGTAGTCTGATGATGAACGTTCAACATTAGAAAAGGCTCATTCACACCCAATTGATGAAATTCTCAAAACTTACCCATGTTGAAGGCTATCAGCAATAAGAACAAAATCCAAATTGAAGAAATATTCATGAAGAATTGGGGAGAAGATATATGAAAATTTAATAAGAGGAAGCTTTGGGTATTCATCAAGAGAATTTGAGAAACACTAAGATTAAGCAAAAAACAACTTTTGAGGCAGTCTAAATTTAGCAATGATTTCAATACCAAAAAATAATAGTTAACAATAAGAAACTGAAGCGAAATCAATACTTTCCATGATGGCTTTTCCTTTCTTTTGAAAAAAAAAAAAAAAACAGAGAATCATACCACTTATGAATAAACGACTACAAACCTACCCGAGAAAATACTAGGAGAAGTTTTCTCCGTCCTCAAGTTATTACGCAAAATAAGTAGAAAAGCGTAACACGTCTATAGTAACACGAAGGCGATAGATTACGCGAGAGTCATTTTCTACACATCCATAAACCATACAACATATTCTTGGAAAGTAAGTAGGAAAACAAGTGATCGCACAATTTCTTACAATAGTCAAGTATGTCCGTTCGATGGTACAGCATCTGTCGCGGAATTCAATTTCTGGCGTTGAGCAGTGATAAAATTCCTTAAATTACTAGACGTATTCACATTTGGTTTCTTGCAGGTGGCTGGGACTTTTTTGACAGCCGCAGACGACTTCTTCGGAGGCTCGACACCATCAGAAGAGGAAACCGTACATGATTCGATGTAATTATTACGCTTTAATTCGTCCAATTCAGCAAAGGCTTTCATCACTTGCTCAACTTGAAGATCAATCGTTTCCCAAAACCCGCGTATATCATCCGATTTTACAGGCTTACCGATGGTGTTTCTCTGAGCATCAACAAGGAAGCCTTTGAATTGGACAAATTTACTCGTTCTCAATAAGTGCGATTTTCCGATTACCGAATGTATTCTCTGCACTATTTCTTCGCCGATTTTCTTTTCGTTAGCGTCTATTTCCTGCGTCCATTTATCGCATAAATTTAACAAAGTCTCGCTGGTTTTCTCGACTACGTTCTTATAGTTTTCGATATCTTGACTCGCCATTCTTACTAATCGCTAACGGCAGAGGCTCACTATAATACCGAAAAAACAAAAAGAAAAAAAAAACGAGAGCGCCAGCTGTTAAAAATCTGACTGTAACACCGTTGTTATCACAACAAAATACAGCGATTGTCTTGCGTCAAATTTTCACTTTCATTCTATTTTCTACCACTTTTCTTTAGAACAGCGCGAATCGTATAGTGAGTACAAATAAAATGGAAAAACTTTCTCAGTTTTAAATTGGTATTTTTGTTCATGTCAAACCTAAACACGACATAATAATATTGACCTGAGCAGATACTGAGTAGGATTATTTCTGAGCTATTAAATTGATAATGGTAAACGTGATTCGATTTGTGTAAAGGTTTCGTGTATCGGAATTGGAGAGCGTTCATACTAGTAAAACCTATCTGCGGACAGTAGCAACACTTCAGTATCTCCGTTCATAAAATTTTTCATAAAACATTGACGTGACAGTTTTCCTAAGTAAATAAAACACGAAAAATGACTACGAACCTTTCATCCAAGAATATAGTTGCTACTTTTCTTGACTCTTGAAAAATGATTGCGATTGGATTGATACTTGAACTGTCTCTTCAATAATTTACCAGAAGTTTGATACAAAAGAGACAACTGCTGACATTTCAGTTTCTAATCCGATTCATCTAGATTTCATCGAATTTCAGCAAATCATCACAGTACGAATAGAAAAATGATGAAAAACATGTACACACGAAGACTGAATGGCTGAAAATGATGAAAAAGAGTCAAAGAATGTCAATCGCAAGACACAAACCGCAAACCATAATACTCCGAATGAAGATGATGATCACTATGATTGTATAGAAACTAGGATAATGTATCCGGGCTTGACAGCTAAGAGTGACACCTAGCGGAAATTTCCTCCAATCACGATTATTCCGACTTGAGAGTTGAGGTGTATGGACAGTATGGACTGTGTTATTGTGACGTCATTCGTTTGGCAAGAGTACTCATTCTGCAATAAATTTATCCAATCGCAAATTTGCTCCCCATAAGAAAACATGGGAAGCAAATCGATCATAATAATCGAAGATGAGAAAGAATTGAGGGAAAAAAAGTTCATTTTCAGAAGTCGATTACTCACACACTATAAATATAAACTTTTTTCCGCAAAATCCGTTTTAATTTTTGATTAATTTCATACTGATCTTTGCTCCCCGTGTATTTCTTATGGGAGCAAATTTCTCGTTGGATAAATTTCTTGCAGAATGAGTACTCTTACCAAACGAATCGATATCAGTCGATATTTTTGTTATCACAGATAACACAGTCCATTTGCCAATAAGGCTTTTAGTAGTTAGTACCATATAGGATATAGATTATAGTACACTAGAAGAGGTAAGTAGGCTCACTCCTTCGAAACTACCATATAACGCGAAGCGCAAAACGAAAAGTTCGTTTTTTCGCCACTCGCAGGCGATTCCAACCACGGTATAAGATGAAGAGGTAGTGACACGAACGTATTCTGACTGTGGTAAACGCTGTCCGTGATTTTGAAGTAGTTCTGAACATTCCGAGCGCTGCGCTCGTGATGAAAGTGATGGGTAATGTACAGAGTCTTATGGGAACGCCGCTACTTTCAAAAATTTATTGCAGGATTAGGAATCAGCCGATGCATTTCATATTTGGCATAAAAATACCATTTAATCTACTCTATAAAATTTTGAAAGAATCATCCTTCTAAGTAAATTCTTGGATTTTTTATAATCCTTGGAAATTTCATCAATACTAGGGTACCAACGGTAACGTCTCGGCGCAGGTGGGGTCTGGAAGGAACAGGGAAACAGCCCGAGTGTTCGCTGCAAACCTAGCGGAAGTTTGTACGTACAACTTCAAAACTGCGGACACGATTTTAGCGTTGTGTCATTATCTCTTCATCTTATACCGTGATTCCAACAGATAGGTTTCCTAATTTTACATAGGCTCTTATGGAGAATTACCCTTTACGAGCTATTTTCTCAAGAAATATACGTTTTGATGAAAAATTTATGAGAAAACAAATTGAAGTACGGAAAATTTTCTTCAAGTTCACCATTGACATGTTTGTATTTTAACGCATACTTTTAGAGAAAATCGATGATGAAGGGTTATTTCCCATAAGAGCCCATGTAAAAGTATAAAACCTATTTTTTCTACAGCCCGCGCTTACCCCGCTCTAGAAAAACGCAGTACTAGCGCTAAAATACCGATGGGTGGACCGTTTTGAATTAATGAAAAAGTGTCTTGTTTTTTGAACGAGTGGGCTAACTATCTCTATAGACCAACCATACTACAAAAATCATGACGCCTAGACGTGATAACGTTTAACATTGTATTCTTATCCCATCATCCCAATTTTCATAGTTGTGTCATAGTACTGGTATGTGTATGTGTGTATTTTTTATTCCATCATCCCAATTTTCTTATCACATCTCTGCGTCAAATTGACAACATTGTTCTTAGGGCTGATGGTTGGTCTATATCCTATATGGTACTGAGCAATAAGGGCAGAGTTTGCGCTTCTATGCAAAATTTCTCCAGAGCTTGCACTCAAAGGCTTTGACTGTAATTATACCTCTTATGGACTGAGCTTTGTCCATATACTGCAATGTTAAACAAGCGTGGAAACATATATAGCGTGCGGTAGGCAGCGCGGGTGAGTGCGCGGAAGAGTAACAGCTTCTTCTCCCTCCGCAATCAACCACATCACCTATATTCAGTCCTCCGCATCTTATTTTCCTATCATATCTTTCCACGGGCTAATGTCTCCTTAGCTCAGTCCAAAAGGTGAATATGACTGATGGGTGATAATGACTCTTAGACCATGACTATACAAGGTAGTTTTCTTTTTGCTCTTCCTTCTTCTAAAATAAAATTCAAATGAAAAGCCACCTAAAAAAGGATTTTAGAATTTTTGTTAAAGTAAACTCAGCTCCACCTTTTGTTTATCCTATTTTTTAAAATTGATTGATCAATTAAGTAGTGAAGAACTTGAAAATCATTCATTTATTATAGTAGATGCTCTGGTACAGCGGCTCTATAAGTATAGGTAATGACACAACGCCATGATCGATCTACGCCTAGTGGGGAGAAATACCTTTATACTAGCTGTTAGAGCGTGCGGTGAGAAAAATTAGAAAATTTTATGTATCCTCTTCCTAATTGGAAAATGTTACAAGGAATAAATTTAGTTCTCTTCATTTTTTCGAAATAATCAATATTCATTGAGATATTTGCCTTTCAATTAACATAGGCTGTTACAGCCGGCAATAGGGCATTTCAACGTCGGCGCATTGCATACGTATTCTCCTACGTGTTATCACGTTAATTTCAAGATAATCTATCGAGCCATTCTCGAGTAATCCTTTCTTGAAAATCACGAATTTAACATGGGCTCTTATGGGAGTACGTTCTTTCTAGGAGTCAAAATGGCGTATATCAATACTTGGGTGTTCTAGATGCTCCAGTATTGGTCGTTTAGTATAATTATTTGGAGCAATGTTGGAAATACTACCATTTTGATAACACGTAGGAGAATACGTATGCAATGCGCCGACATGGAAAAGCCTTACAGCGACACCAACAATTATGCCCAGTATCAGCGTAAAAATGGAGTACAGCAGCTTTCAGCGGACATTGATTCCCATAATTAGGAATAGCATTGGACCCAAATATGGAATGAGAATATTGGTAATTATAGAGTACAAAAGAAACTGTGACAAAAAAAATAAACAGGAATGAAAAACGTTTTAATAATGTTTTTTTACAAAATTCACATTGAAATTTCAACAATTTTTGCTTTTTTTCCCCTAAAAAATTACGAGAACATTATGATTCCATATAAGGCAACCTCGACTTTTTACCATTACTCACCTCAAAAAAGCTCAATCATTCTATTGCCAAAACAGGCGTTACTATGTGAAAATACATACTTTTCTACTCATCTTTACTGGCTTACTCCTTCAGATGATTTGGTTGTCAGTAAAATTGAAATTCAACACAAGAAAAATGTTGTCAAAATGACGGAAAAAAAATGATGTTCTTCACAGACCGTTTGATCATAAAACCTAAGCCCCGTCGATACTGGATATCATTTTTTCCAATGCTCTTTTATTTTTGCATACTTTCACTTACCTTCCGAGATATCAGCCCGTTCCATAATGGACTGTAGTTAATGTGACGTCACAACTATCGATAACAGATCGATTTTGTCCATTTGGCATTTTGCTCCCTTAAGAAATACATGTGGAGCAGAGATCACTACGCTACAATTAAATATAAAGAACGATACGGTCAAGAGATTTTTTTTTTTTGCAAATAGCGAGAAGTTGATAAATTTAAAATATAAACTTTGCTGTAAATTTCAACACCTCATATTAAATTAATACCATGGTCATCTTTGCTCCGCATGTATTTCTTATGGGGAGCAAAATGCCAAATGGACATATTTTCAGCAGAATAGGTACTTCTGCTCACTCACGCCTATGCATTTTGCACTCACATTCATGTTGCATTATCACAAATAACACAGTCCATTGGCGTCTCTCCCCTTTTTGTCGGATACTGCTGAATTGATACATCAGGATTCAGGAAGCTATACTCTGCCGTACAAAGTTAAATTGACGTATATATGCGAAAACAACAATCACCGAGACGAGGCGTTCGGATCAATGGGCTGTATGTGTGTTGGTAACAAAGCTTCGTATTCACACACCACTACTATCACAGTCGATTGCATATCAGTGCATATACGTCCCTATTTTGGACGTATACCACAGAAAATTATTATAATCATCGAATTCTGCGTTGAAAATTGCTATGAGTGAGCAACTTATGCGATCTTGATATCTTTCGAATACATGTTTAAATTCTTTTTGATACTTTTCCGTGATCGTTGTTTTTGCATATACGTCAATTCAACTTTGTACGGCAGTACTGCAGTGGGTACCTATAATGAAGAGATCCAGATTTTGCAGAACTGTGATTGAAGATTTGACAGCTGCAATTTGTAAATATTGCTTCTATATAAATAAAGTTTTTGGCATGAATGGAAAAAAATTCAATGCACTTTCCTCCAGAAGCGAAAATAAAAATGATAGAAAAAGAAATATTTGTGAAGCGATTGAGATTATGAAGTGTAATACCACAGTACACTAAAGAGGTATTGACACTATACAAAATTCTTGTCACACAAAATAATGTAGTTCATACATAATTCCGCTGCGTTCGCTGCGCCGTTGTAAATGCCTTCCGCACCCCACTAGCGTTGTTACCTTACCGGAGGTACCATAGAACTGACCAATTTCCAAGGGTTATAAAAAATCAAGAAATTTACACATGAGAGTAATTTTTTTTTGAAATATGTAGAGCATAATGAGTAGTGTATTCGCACCAAGTTTCAGATTTTTTAGTTGATTTCTGTCTCTTCTACAATTTTTTTAAAAATTGTGAATTTACATAAGACTCTATGTATAACCGGGGAACGGATCATTGGCGCTACATAGTGGTAAAACACTCAAGTACATCATTTCTCGTGACAGCATTAGTAATGGTGAACATAGGTAGGTGTGAATACCTCTTTAGTGTACCGTGTGTAATGGACTGTGTTATTGTGACGTCATTCGTTTAGCAAGAGTACTCATTCTGCACGAAATTTATCCCATCGCAAATTTGCTCCCCATAAGAAAACATGGGAAGCAAATCGATCCTATGGTATTAATCAAAAATGAGAAAGAATTGAGGGAAACTCGCAGCAGTCATAACTATCTGCTCGGAATCGCCTTCATTAACTATGTTAATTGAGGCAAACAGGGAACCTGTTGTGGTATTTATTAGTCAAGCTTGAACTTCTTTAGAGTAGGGTTATACTAGGCTCAAGCTTACTTTACCTTACTTTATATTACCTCTATTATACTAGGCATACTAGAGGCTTTAGCCTACACATCAGGGGGGGTGTAAACTCGCAACGGGGGGAAAAGGGGGGAAATAAAGTAGCAGATTTCTCAATCACCCACGAGGTATAGCCCTGCATCAAGCTATGCTAATGCGGGGGTCCAAGCCTACTTTATACTAGCTATAATACTAGGACTTAAGCTATGTAGTAGGTTCTAGTAAAGAGGCTTTAGCCTACTACAGGTCTATATTAAGCCCAGTATAGGCTGAAATCAGGGGTAGGGGGAAACTCGCAGATTTCTCACTTACCCACAAGTTATAGGCCTGCCTCAAGCTATGCTAATTTGGAGGTCGAAGTCTACTTTATACTAGCTATTCTAATACGGGGGTCCAAGCCTACTTTATACTAGCTCTATAATACTAGGACTTGAACTATGTAGTGGGATCTAGTAAAGAGGCTTTAGCCTACTGCAGGTCTATATTAAGCCTAGTATAGGCTGAAATAACTCGCAGATTTCTCACTCACCCACAAGGTATAGGCATGCCTCAAGCTATGCAAATTTGGAGGTCCAAGCCTACTTTATACTAGTTTTATTATACTAGGCCTAGTGTAGGATAACAATGGGGGGGGGGGGTACATATAAAGTCACAGATTTTCAATCACCCACGGGGATACTAGGCCTAGTGTAGAATAACAATGAGGGGGGGTGTATATATAGTCACAGATTTTCAATCACGCACGGGGTGGCCTAGTGTTTATAAGCTTGAAACTAGTATAACCCTAATACAATACAAAGTATAAGCCACCTCCTAAGTCTATGGTACATAAGAACCCTATAAAGTAGGCGTGGACCTCATATAAGCCTAGCATAATATATAGTATAAACCCAGTATAATATACTGCTCGAATCAGAGAGAAGCCCACTCCTATCATCTATAGCTCGGAGGTGAAAATTTTTCCAAGTCCAATGTTTTTCCTCCCGGCGCCCGACGGTTTTCATCAAATTACCCTCCAATAAAACAGGTTCCCTGTTAAAAGTCAGACAGAGGGCGAAGCGCGGTACATGTACCGCGCCTTGGCCAGGGCTGAGAACCGTTTTAATTTTTAAAAGGTTCTCGGTTTGGTTCCAGGTACGTGTAAACGGTTCCGGTTTTTTCCGGTTCCAGATATTGCCTATGATAAAGGTTCCCGGATCTTTCTGGTTCCGGGAATGAAATATGATATAATGGTTCAGGATCTTTTTGGTTCCAGGAATGTAATTGTAATATAAATATATAATAGAACGGATCCAGATCTTTTCAGTTTTAATTTCCCAAAATGAAATATAACACTGATTAGAAGAAACCATGGTGAAGAAACAACCTTTCATTACGGGTGTTTCAACGTCCTTTTTGTTAGTTTGTTGTTTTTACTTTGCACTCTGCAAAATTCCATTTTGACAAGATCCTTAAAGAACCGTAATGAGAACCATTATAATTTTTTAAAAGGTTCTCGGTTTGGTTCCGGTTCCGGGTATGTGTAAACGGTTTCGGATCTTTCCGGTTCTCTTCTCCAAGATAAAAGGTTCCGGGTATTGCCCATGATAAAGGTTCCCGGATCTTTTTCGTTCCGGTTCTCAGACCCATTTATAAAGATTCCGGTTTGGGTATCATTCTGGTTCCCGGTTCCGGTTCTCAGCCCTGTTTCGCCCTCTGTCCAATTTTTTATTTTAAAACGTGAATAACTCGCTTTGTAGTTAATCAATCTTAACGAGACCGAGTTCAAAAAATCGAGAATCGTTTACTCTTTCCATAATTATATTATTTATAAACTTTTTCCCCGCGGAATCGAATACTGTTCGCAAATCAATGATTAACGTGTTTTTCCGAAGGTTTTTTCATAAGAGCTTGTATAAAACTCGGCCCCGTATTTTTCGTCATTGGGACATTACCAGATTTAATATTCCGGTCTGATACTAAAGACGACCATGATCATGATCACCTTTGTACGCAGGGCAACCAACATTGCAAACTCCAAATTACGCCGCCTATTGTCGACAATTTCTTTAATGTAATTCTTTTGGGAAATTAAAAATTGCTCGGATTTGAGCAGGGATGGGTACGGATTGCGAAAATTTGATCCGGATCATGGATTGCGAATCGTTCATTGAGAACGATCCGCATCACGGATCAGTGACATTTCTTTAGGATCTCACGGGGCCACGGATCAATCCACTGCGAATCAGAACATTTGATCCGTGATCCGGAAAACAGTGATCCGTGATCTGGGGTTCATTCATCATCTGTGATCCGCGAATCATTGATCTGTGATCTGCGATCCGATCCGTCTTGAAAACAAGAACTCAAATAGAAGGTAAATTTTTCTTCCTCTTTCTCCTTGGAGAATGTGGTTGTTTTGCAACGTGAAAAAATTATGAGGCTCTAGAGTAGAGCCATTGACTATATACACTTTGTAAGCAGACGTACAAACCTATTGTTAAAATGTTGTCGGTTTTCGGACACACGTTGGAAACAAATAACAGATCGCGCCAGATGTTAAGACGTGGGTGTAACAGAGAGGGATGTATGTTCTCTCTCCTTTGCACCAACGGTTAACACCCAGCGCACTCAGGTAGCAGTTTCCAACGAAACGACAACTCTTTTAACAAAAGGTTTGTACGTCTGCTTACGAAGTGTATATAGCACGGTATAAGACATATACTCTGTCCGCAAATAGAATGGGTCGCGTAAACAAACCCGCGAACCGCTTCCTCGCATCGTAATCAATTTTTTTTGCATGAAAGCGGGTCGCGGGTTTGTTGACGTGACCCATTCTATTTGCGGACAGAGTATAGAGGTATTGACACGAAACGGAAAACGTGTCTCCGGTTTTGTGACAGTTCACACTTTGACCGCAAGACAGCGCTAAAAGACTGCGCCCGGTGCTTACATGCTGTAGTAAAGTAATTTGCCGTCTGATTTGGCCTTTTTACATCTACCAAGTGAGATTATTGAAATTTATTGAGAAGAATAATTTGTATCATGTTTCATTTATATTGGAAATTATATACTGTAGTTTAATCAGCACAGATTATATTTATTTCCTAAGTTGAAAAGACAGGTATGTACTTTGTACCAGGAGTAGTACTGCTATGATGGTTGATTTTTATGAAAGAAATTTATTCACATAAATCTCCATTATCTTTTAAATCTTCATTTCAAGTCGTGTTTGAAAGATTGAATATACAAGTAGTATAATCTTGAACCATTGATCCCAGATGCTTCTTGATTTGGGCTAGCTTCCTGTGATCAAAGTGTACAATAATTCCTTTTTGTTACATTCTACTAGAATTCTTTGGATTGTTCACATAGTGCTGGACACGTTCCTAATCTGACATTATAAGACGTCATAGTCGTCGTATACATCGTGCTGGACACGGTCATCAGATTACTTCATTTTTGTATACCTACATTGTTCTGGGACACTTTCCAAATGTGACTAGGGAAGCTCGAGCACCTTAATGTGACCTGATAAGACGTCAAATACATTGTACTGGACACGGTCATACATCATTTTAAATTCTTACACATCGTGCGGGACACAATCGTTCTACAATATTTCAGACAATTTCTGTATGCTTTCAAGTATGTTGCGCCGGATGGGTGAAGTACAAATAAGAAAAAAAAGATAATTTGTGATAGTGATTAAAGTTGCATGTTTATTTTTTGCATCTAAATTAAGGCATGAACTAATAGCTTTTCAGATCTTGCTGAACTCAGGCTCATAAACAGCCGGCGCAAGTAGTATTGATGACAAGAAAAAAAAAAAAAAAAAAATATGCTAAATTATTTCTCAAATTTGGTTTGTTTCAACGATGAAAACAATTATTAACGTTGAATTTTAATGATCTTCATGGTATGGTTATTTTTGTAGCGGTTTTTTGGAACAATCCGCCAAGCAGGTATTCAAAATGACCATCCAGCAATGCCAACGTTCCTCCAATTGTATCGCTTGTTATCGACGTATAGATTACTGAGACCTCCTAAATTTGGGAATTGTTCGATCGATTCCAGTGACTGCGATATTAGTACTGGTACCTACCTATTTCTATGGAAGATTTCGAGAGAATTTTTACCCAAGAAAAGCCATCTCAGTCAGCTTTACAAAATCTAAAACTTCGCCTAGATTCTTTGATTGAAGAAGAATTGTGGGAAGATGAAGAATTTATTGCCACCACAACTAATTCCGAATTAACAGACATTATAATTTATCACGCGTGCGGGTATTTATGCCGTCGCTTATTGCGCTTATCTAAATGTAACACTTGTCGTGAAGCATTACTTACCAAATTAGAGACTTTGGAACTAGATGTTGCAGAAATGGTCAATCCTAAAACCAAAGGATTCTTGTTGTACTGTAACCTATATCTTTATTTGCTCTTTTGAAAAACTGAAGATCTTTTTGTAATTAACTCCAAGTTTTAGTGATTGCTACAATAGAACCCTAAATGATGTGTTTGGAAATTTACCTCTCTCAATCACTTGTAATATTCACAAAAGTGAAATTGTTGCTACTTCCCTCCATTACTATATTGTCATAGGCATGAGGCAATAGCCTATATGAGCGGACTCAAAATCGCTCTCATACAAAACAATCACAAAAAAAGAAGAAAGAGGCAAAGCTACGCTCAGAATAAATGTTTAATCAACCTCTGAATAAGTTCTTATTTCAATTTTTGATATTTGTGTTGCGTTGAACTTGAAGTCTTGTGTTTGACAATATTAATGAATCTTGAAGTACCTATTACCATAGAAAGGCAAAATATTCTTGAGAATTTCTTGTAGCACTGGTCTGATATTCTTCTAAAATATGATACTTTGTTTTCTGGTTTGGGATGTTGAGTTCAAAAATGCATCTGAAAACATTTTGAATTTAGGGAGGTGAAATATTCTTACAAATTTTTCATGACACTGATAATGAGGTAAAAGAAATATTTGTTGTTAGTTCCTCGATAGATTCTCCTAAGATATAATTCTTGTTAGTCGTTAAAATATGAAAATTGAATTTCTCCAGACAATAATACAGAGTTTCAACTCTATATGCCCATTGCCTATTCCCCATTTTTTTTTGCTAAAAATACAAATTTCCGCCTTAAGACTACGTGCTCTACAGAATCAAGCGGGCGCTAATTATTAACGCCATCTACCAACGTGTAACGGAACTGTCACAACATTGGCGACAGCGATTTGTACAGTGGAGAATAGGCGCGTGTCAATACCTCTATATCTTATACCGTGGTATATAGTCAATGGTAGAGCTTTTCACTTCAGTCTGGACACGACCTACTTTATATAAGGCCGGAATATAGACAATGACAACAGCACGCAGTGGATTCTTATCACTTATCAGTGACGTTTCGGGGCAGTTCATGTTCATTGGTGTGGTGTAACCATTGTGTATAAGTGTAGTGCACTTCGTCTCCCATCTGATTATTAATTTTCAAACGATGATAACTGCACTCGAACTGCATCAATTTTACTGAAATGGGGCTTAAAAAACAGAAAATCGTTTGCTCTTCTAATTAAATTCTTTTCGTTTTTTTCAAAAACCGCGTTTTATTAGCGTAAGAGTGAATTTTTTCATTTTTTCCCATAAGCATCCATGTAATTCTGTACCTAAGGCGCTAGAGGTATTCTCAAAAATGTAAACAAACACGTGATGTGGTGGTAAATTTTAGTGAAGCGGTGCGACTTAATGTGATTTTGCATTAAGTTGCACCGCTTCACTAAAATTTACCACCACATCACGTGTTTGTTTACATTCTTGAGAATACCTCTAGCGCCTTATTGTACCCACTGATTTTGAAGTGCGACGTTGTGACTTCGCTACATTCCGGCCTTATACATATAAAGTAGGCCGTGATCTGGAGCAAGAAAAAAAAAACGCGATCCGCGCGCGTCAATGCAAATGATTTGGATCAAATCTACCATAAATGAAAAAATGATCCGGATCAATCGTGGATCATAAAGCGCGGGAAAAAAATGTTCCCAATACGGACCACCAATTATTGATCCGTGATCCGCCACGGTACACTAAAGAGGTATTGACACTTGCGTATGCTTACCATTGCGGACATTGTCACGAAAAATGATATACTTCATTATTTTGCCGCTACGCAGCGCTAAGGAGTTGGTCCCCGGCTTATACGTTGTTAGCACATATATAGGAATAGGAAATTTACATAGGAAGTTGCGACATTTCCTTGTTTTTAGCACATTTTTGAGATTCTGAATTATTTTTAAAAATTGGGTGATTAATGAGAAGGATAAGAGCGTGGATAAGAGCAACTTTAGTAATCTATATTATTAATTTTATTGAAAATAAATCTACTGTGGAAGTAAGTAGGTACGAGTCAGAATTTTGCATATTTCATTATGAATCAAAGATAATGGCATATTGAATGTATATGATTGTTCATTATTCTTATCGTCCAGATTGAATTTATTGATTGTTCACTATGAAATTACAAAACTTGATACCGACTCTTTGGAAGTGGCACAAATTGTGAACATGAAAACGAGAGGATTTTTGAAGTTTTGCAATTTGTACTTGTATAAAATATTCCGGCGAACGGAAGTTTTTTTTACAAAAAATGTTACATCGAGTGATGTTTACAAAAAAACACTTAACGATGTAGGTATTTGAAAATGTAAATCTAACCACGGTATAAGATGAAGAGGTAGTGACACGAACGTATTCTGACTGTGGTAAACGCTGTCCGTGATTTTGAAGTAGTTCTGAACATCCCGAGCGCAGCGCTCGTGATGAAAGTGATGGGTAATGTACAGAGTCTTATGGGAACGCCGCTACTTTCAAAAATTTATTGCAGGATCAGGAATCAGCCGATGCATTTCATATTTGGCATAAAAATACCATTTAATCTACTCTATAAAATTTTGAAAGAATCACCCTTCTAAGTAAATTCTTGGATTTTTTATAATCCTTGGAAATTTCATCAATACTAGGGTACCAACGGTAACGTCTCGGCGCAGGTGGGGTGTAGAAGGAACAGGGAAACAGCCCGAGTGTTCGCTGCAAACCTAGCGGAAGTTTGTACGTACAACTTCAAAACTGCGGACACGATTTTAGCGTTGTGTCATTACCTCTTCATCTTATACCGTGAATCTAACCTTCCCCTGTACTGAACACAAGAATGAAATCTTAGCTCAAGCCCTTCATTATTATATATTGGTACGTATGCGTCAATACGAACGTGAAGAGAATCGTAATTTGAAGAAGAAATCAAGAGCCAAAAAAAAAAGAATCAAAATTATGTCCTACATAATTTTTCATTTGGTTGAAAAAATTGCTCTTGAAACCAAGAAAAAATTAATCCACATTATGTTCTTCGTAATTTCTTTTGTTTGTGTAGAATTAGTAGATGTACCTAGTTTGAGTGCGGTGGTTCTACCATCATCTATTCCTCATGAATTTTGAATAAAAGTTATCCATTTTTCCTGTTACATATATCTTTTCAGTTTCAATGTTTACAATTCTTCAGTTGCAGGTATAAAAATCATTCAGATTTACAATAACACTACTGAACAAAGTAAAACGTTACCTATTACACATTCGAATATCCGATTCCATGGTATTTTTCAATGCTGAACACGATGCCGTCCTCCGTTTTTCGATAAGACGTTACAATTTTCTGTAATAATTTTGTTTATTGCTTGCCGTTGTCGCGGACCATTGCAAAATGTAACGCAAAATTTTGGTGTTGAATACTGCTATGTTTGATGAGTTCTGCGATGGTCTGCGGTAAGTAAACAAAATTATTACAGAAAATTGTGACGTCCTAGCAAAAAACGAAGGACGGCATCGTGCTCAGCATTGAAAAATACCTTAGAAGCGTATATTCGAATGTGTAATCGTTTTATTTTTTGTTCAGTGGTGTGTACCTCTGCTGGATACACATTTTAATGAGCTACATGAAACATTTACAATCACAAATGCGACAAAGAACACCTATTAAAAATTCTCACGATGAGAGATAAAACTCATTTATTGCTAAAAACTCGATGAAATTTCAGTTCCTTTGCAGATGAACACTACCACATTTTAACAACAAGTAACTGGAGACTGGCTGAATTTATTTTCTTGAAATCATCCTCGTTGAAAAGGAAATTTTATGGAGAAGAAATTAATTTTCCTTCTATTTTTCGCTAGAAGCATTATTTTTAGAGTAATCAATTAATAACTGAAACGCGTTTTTCCGACCGAAGGTCTTGGTTCCGCGTAACGAGCGGTGGTCGTACGCATTAGGTCGAAAAAACGCGTTTCAGTTCTTAATTGATTACTCCGAAAATAATGTTTCCAGCGAAAAATCGAAGAGAAAATAATTTATCCTCAATAAAATTTCCTTTCCAACGAGTGTAATTTCAAGAAAATAAATTCAGCCAGTCTCTAGTTATTCGTTGTCAAAATACACGAATTTTACACAGGCTCTTATGGACAAACTACTAAGACCGGGGAACTCTTCTTCGGCGTTCCATGCGGCCAAATACTGAATTACATCATTTTGTGGGACATGATTTCATCTGCAGTCAATACCTCTTTAGTGTACCGTGGTGATCCGCGATCCAATCCGTGCCCAGCCCTGACTTGGCTTATCAATATTTTCTTTAATCGACGCTGGCGCACCTACAGGCCACAATATGCCAAGTTTTATTCTCTGGTTTTATCTTTCATCTGATATGATCGGATGATTGTTCACAGTTCATCTGATAGTAGGGCACAGTGCCTTACTGATAGGTTACATCTCAGTAGGTACATGAATTACGTGTATAGGTGTATAATATAATCGTTCACGTTCACAATACTCGAAATTTAATTTTTCTTCTTCATCGTGCTCTATTTCTTCATCATTTTCAATGTTCCATCCGATGATTTATGGTTAAGATGCCTACATTTCTGATTGTTGTTCTACTAATCGGTATCTTGGTTACCATTACAATCCTAGTGAGTGTTCCAATTATAGTGCTAATTGCTCGAAAACACTTCCACAAACAACGATTAAAACATCAAAAAAATGTAACTGTCGCCTTTTTTCATCCTTATTGCAACGCAGGAGGTGGAGGAGAACGAGTCCTGTGGTGCGCTGTACAAGCTCTTCAGAATAAGTACAGTCAAATAAAAATATATGTTTATACCGGTGATATCGACGCATCGCCGCAAGAAATACTCTACAAAGCTGGAGATCGTTTCAATATCAGATTGAGCCATGTAGAATTCATTTACTTGCATAAGCGTTGCTGGGTTGAACCCAATAAGTATCCTTATTTTACCCTACTTGGTCAGAGTATCGGCTCCTTGGTTCTAGGATACGAAGCGCTGAAAACTCTTGTACCAAACATCTACATAGATACAATGGGATATGCGTTTACTCTGCCTCTGTTCTCGTTCCTGGGTGGTTGCGAAACTGTATCTTATGTACATTATCCGACCATAACACCGGATATGATGGAAACTGTTTCCTCGCGTCGTTCAACGTTGACCAACCGTTCATTTATCGCTAGGAACCCAGCCCTAAGTGCCGTTAAATTGGCTTACTACCGCTTGTTCGCTGCCTTATACAGATCTTGTGGCAAATTTTCTACTTGCGTCATGGTTAATTCAAGTTGGACCGAGGATCATATAAACGCTTTATGGCGATTGCCTCAATTCACTCATAAAGTGTACCCTCCTTGCGACACGAAAGACTTGGAGTCGATACCACTAATGAGAAACACGAACAACAAAATTAAAATTTTATCTGTATCTCAATTCCGTAAGGAAAAAAATCACCCACTTCAGTTGCAGAGCATGTATTCGCTTAGGCAAATAGTCCCCGAGAATTTATGGGAAAGAATTGAACTTACATTGATAGGCGCTACCCGAAATAAAGAAGATGAGGAATGGCTTCAGGATTTAAAAGACTTAGCTAAGCATCTTTCCATCGAGGATAATGTCAATTTTAAAATTAATGTCTCGTATGAGACCTTGAAAAAAGAACTTGCCGAAGGTAACTTGAATAATTAATATCTCGACCATAATTTTGATGATCGTGAGGAACTAACTTCTTTTCCTATGTTTAGGATTGATCGGTGTTCATACAATGACGAACGAACATTTCGGTATTGGTATTGTTGAATGTATGGCTGCGGGTCTAATAATGATAGCTCATCGATCCGGAGGTCCTATGATGGACATAATTGAAGAGTGCGATACGTCTAGGAATGGTTACTTGGCATTGGATGAAAATGAATATGCTCGTGCTATCGCCATCGCACTTAGTTTGCCCGAAAAAAAACGTAGTGCTATTCAAGATGCTGCTCGATCTTCCGCTCATCGATTTTCTGTCGCGGAGTTTCAAAAAAATTTTCTGCGCGTTGTCAAGCCTCTAATCAATTGTTAATGGAAAAAATTGAAGATGAACAACGGTTGGCACAAAAGGTACTCCCTTTTTTTAAAACCAGTTTTCCAACTTCACAAAGATTTACAAACAAGTCTCACAAGTTTCGACGGATATGAAGGGGTAATTCCGAGATTCCATTCTAGTCATACGTTAGTTTCCAAGAAATAGTTGGAAATTTGTTGCTCTAAATGAGTTCATTATTTTGCTTACTGATGTTCATTTTATTACTTCACTTACATCCATGAATATATAGTATGACGCCACAATATTTCTTCCATTACGCAAGAAGTTCATACATAATTTGCAAAATTATACACATAGTCAAGTAATATACAATAAACGATAGCGTACAACGTTGAATAAAACTAGGGAGAATTGCGACGTGAGAATATTGGTTGATAGTTTGCCGAAATGTCACAATGATCACGAGGGTAGGCAAATTTTCACAATTTACGCATAAATCTACGAAAACAAAAAAAGAAATTGAAGGGAATAATTTGAAGAAGGGTCGGAAAACTTTCACCTAAACGTAAAAATTGTAGTAGAACAGAAACAGTTCCAAGGGATCAAATCACTAACCGTGATTCAGAACAAAAATCACATTTTAAAAAATCTAGTTTTCCCCTATCAATAGAATAATCACGTTTATTTCAATAGAAAAAAGACAATTTCACTTTCACTAGTATTTCCTGAAACTAGAACACTGATGTGATCCGTCGCTTGAAATACCATGATTTGAATAATGCATCGTAGCATCATCTAACTTCATTATCTGGAAGCATATTGTGCAGTAATCGATCGGCGATGGAGAGCTTTGTGCTTTTGTTGATGGCGTCGTTGTTTGATGGGTAGCCCATAATTCCTGCACACAAAGAAGAAATTATGAACGTACTATATCATTTTGATGCATAAAATACCGAATTTCATTCTAGGAGAGAAACAGTGAAAGGTAATGAAGTCAATTTTCATTCAAATCTATTCAAGTATCGCAATTTTCAGAATTTTGGGTTTCCAGCACATTCAAGCTGAGGGAATACAGAAATTAACGCACAAAAATTCTCTGATTGAATTTTACAATATTACTGTGAGTTTGACTGGGAAGCCGCCCACGCGCTGCGACACAACCGTGTCTGAGATTGTGTTTCCTTTTTTGTTGCGTACAATCTATTGCAGGCACACTCGAAATGTGGCGATAGATATATTCTTGTGCTGGTTTATCGTTCATAAAGACGTGATGGTAAAGCCGGTGGTCCGAAACAATTCATAAATTTACAAATTCGTTCTTCACACCTCCAAACTGAATAAACCTTCAATTTCCTTCGTTCTGATTTTAGCAGTAGTCTTCGCGGAATCTAATTTTCTAACTAAATTCCCAACTGAAAACTACCCAATAACAGCATCACTACTGAGAATTCTGTGTCATTTCTACTTTCCTTAGTACACCTGCATCACTTTTCCATCCACAAATTTTGCAACACGTACTCTATGAAGGTTAGGTACAATCGGAAGTTTTATTCAAGAACTACATTAGTTCGACACTCGATTACAGTCGTGAATTTTCAGTTTCACTCGCAAGGATGGCTCGTACTGAAGTGCTTTTTGAAAGACAGAGAAACATTTGAAGGGTACAGGGAAAAAACGGGGAATGTCCGTTTTTTTCATTTTCGAGTTAACTATTGATTTTGTAGATGAAGACCTGCTCTTCGATTTACTGATCTCAAAAATTTTTCTTTTAATCGGAACGCCGGTAAATGTACCATTCCTGTTCAATTTCTCGCAAAAAAACGTTAACATTGAAACATAAAACTACGATTTTCTCAATAAGAAGTTTTTCGGACGTTCCCCGTTTTTTCCCTGTACCCTTCATTTAGAAAATGATAAGGTAATTCTACAATGAGAAACTCACCTGTTGCTTAAAAATATCCGGTAACAAGGCTATCAGGTCGAAGAAAACGTCTTCGAATTTATCAACTTCGATACTTTGAATGCAGTACAAGTAATAGTCAGCCGCTGATATGAACCCTTCGCGAAACAGTAAGGACATATTCTTAAACTTGTTCAACTCTTCCTCACCATGTTGCACCAAAGAATTACCGATTTTCTCTATCAGTTGCGAATTACGCTCTGCAAATCCGTTCGGCTGCTGATATACAAACGGAACTTCATTCAATATGGCAGGATCTGAAAACAAGTTGTCTTCACGAGCAGAAGTTATAACACGATCAAAGCCAGGCGGGGGAGGTGGTGGCAATGACACGTTCGGTTTTTCGAAACCCGGAGGAGGTTTACTTATAAGTAGTGATTCCGATGAACTCTCATTCTTGTTCAATACAATTTCTTTTCTATTTTTCGTTTCTATTTTGATATTGTTTTTCGAACTAATATTTTTTATTGAAGGATTGACTTGTCTTGTCTTTTTGACACCGAGTTCACCATCAAGCAACAAAGGTTTTCCTTGTTTCTCTTTCATCTCTTTCGTTCTACTTTTAATTTTCTCATCCGTATTGTTTGATTTTTCGTTAGACACGGTGGGAGTGCCATTAGCTCTTTGAATTTCATACGAACTACTTGCTGAATTTGAAGATTTTACACTTTGTCTAGGTAATGATTCGCGATTTATGCTCGGATCGTTGAGTGGTATCAATTCCTCTGGTTTCATCTTGACCTTTTTCCGGTTGGCATTGAGCAAAAAGCTATGAGTCTTGTTATCTTTATTCAAATTGAGAGAACGTTCTTCCTTCACTTTCTTTACACTCACCGCGGAGTTTGAAGCATTGTTTGCACTTTTCTTACACTCTTCCTTAATGGCTGGATTTTTAACGATCGCTTCGCTATAATTGACTCGTGTAATAGGCAAGTTACTTTCGTCTACCTCAAAAGCAACGGTTGCCGATTTTTTGTTCTTCTTCGTTTTATTACTTCCAATATTCAAGCAAACATTTCCCTCCGCCACCGTATTTTTCTGCAAATTTGGGAAGTTTTTACGATTCATTGTCGGTGGCTTGGCGAGTACGTCGGAGGTTGATGCAGCAGATGATGCTATTTTCTCGAAGGCTGGTCTTTCCTTCGCCTTTTTCACCCACGTCAATGAGAGTGCAGAGGCGGAGGCTTCGGCATCAGAGGATTTAACGTTTTTGGATTTCCTTTCTTTCGGCTTTTTATGATCAATCTTTACCGAGTTGGTCGTTGAGGTGATTGAGCTCGAACTGGAAGAAGGATTAACGCTATTCGCCACTTCCGATCCCAATGCCGGGAAATTTTGGTCGTTAAAGGTTAGTCGATTATTCAATTCTCGAACGAATTTGGGACGCGGCGCGTGAAACGCAGAGGAATTACCTAGGGTCGGAAAATGTTGCTCCATTGATGCCATGAGGTTCACGTCATCTTCTTGGGAGTAGGCTGACTGCTCTCCAGAAAAGTCTTCTCTGTAAAGCGTAAAAATTCAACGGGTTGAAGTAGATTCATGATATTTTCTTAACGAGTTATAAAACAAAATTACGTACACATAGCCTTCTTGCCCATATCTGGGGCGACGTTCGTTATTCCGTGGAGGTAAAGTAAACTCCAGCTCTAAGGTACGCGCTTGTCTTACAGCTAACTTATTACGAGAATTTTTGAAATGAACTAGAGCTTTGTGAGCTGAGAAGACGAATAAACAAAAATACACGTGATAGCGAAACTAAAATTATGACAATAATCACAGAGGTGAATTTCTACCTTTTAGATCGATTTCGGTAGGAAATACAGAAGTCATAGATTCTCCGACGCATGTGCCCTCTTCGCATAGATAATGTTTTTCCCGGTAATGATCTCGAAGTAAAATATATGATCTAAAGAATATACATCAGAAATACAATTCAATGCTCACAAACGATGATAAGTAACATTTTACAACAGAAATATTCGTTTATCTTACCCATAAAATTGTTGGATACCTTCACCATCACAAATATGACAAAAAAAATGTTCTTTCCTTAAATGTTTATACAACTCGTCTCTATCAAGATAACGCACACGACAGAATTCGCACAACGGATGCCCACGATGCGATCTATCGTCAATGTCTCCAATTCGTTGATGTCTGCTGAGTTCTGATTTCGTGTAGTATCTCATTTCATCTGGAAAAATCTGCGATGAATAACCGTCCTTCATTAGTAAGCGTGTTTTCTTCCAAGCGCAGTAATGAAACAATATTTGTATAATATTTCACTTTCAAATTTTCGGCACATAAATCACAACAAAACAAATCATGAACACGCTTCATATGCTCTTTCAAGATTTCAAACGTGTCGAATATCGGAGTTCTCTGACACTTTCGGCAAACGTAGTGTAAAAGACTTTCAAATACGTCTCTGATGTGGTCATCCTCAAAAGCGATTCGGTATTTCTTATCATATAAAGCATAAGTCTTGTTGAGCCTCTTGAAAGGGCGTACTCTCTCGGTGAATACTACCTAAAAACCCGTAGAAACATCATGAGTCTCAATACAAGTCAACAATTACGAGTAAATATTACAGGATACCTGAAACACTTACCTTTTCCATTTCATGTCTGCACATGGGACATTCTTTCTGACCACAAAGCACTCTCATACGCGTTGAACATTCAAAACAGACAGGATGGTCGCATTCTCCCACCGAGTAGATACGGAAATTTTTGAAACATACAACGCAACTATTCTCGGCCATCTCTACGCAAAAATACAGAACACGTCAAATTGATAACGTCCAAACAATATTTCAAAATTCATAATTAAACTCACTTTCGCGTAGCTAAGATGAAGCAATCATCAATGAGAAAAATGAATAGATTTTCTTTGTTTTAAAATTCATACTTCAACAGCCATGAGAGGTTAATTTCAAAGAATTTTCGAGATTCTGGTGAATGATATGAATCATAATGAAAGACAGTGTAAGACTCTGGCGTTAAAATGCGTTGATCATTGTCGTCAGTCATCACTCATACATCCAGGCATGTTGGGACGTTGAGGTACCTCCCTTTAATTAGAGTCTTCGACTATATTTGGGGTGCTGGTAGCGATCCATGTACTCCCATTTAACTACGTGTTCACTAATCTCAAAATATCTCGGGAACGAAAGCTTCAATTAAAAAATTTGAGAGAATTAATTTGATTAGCGATTAAATTGTCTTTCAAATGAGACCATTCGCATCCGGCCGCTACTGTAGATGCGCTAGTGTCGTGGACGAAAAGGTGATCAGTGATCACATGAAAATTTATATAAGAGCCTATGTTATTTCAACTAGCTGTATCTCAGTTAAATACTGAAAAAAAAGTACCACTTATAATGACCTTCTTTGACTCTCTTGACCAGTGGAATACATACCCCTGGTAGAATAGTATGAAACTCATAAAAATAAAAATTTCACCAATTATCTGAAACATCACCTTTTTGTCCAGTTTCCACAAATGGCCGCTATAGTAAATGTAGAGGGCGACTCTTTTGGGGCCGGATTCGAATTAACTTGGTATGAACACTTTCGGAAAATGATAAAGTTCTTTTTTTCCACACCATTGAAATTGTAGAGCGCGACTCTTTCGCGCTTGCACTCCAAATTATTATATGGACTGTAGTGACTAGTGACAGGCGATAGTCGATAGTTTCATACTATCGATAGTCCCGATAGTTTCTCTTGAAAACATATCGATCAAGAGAAAATCAGCTATGACAGAGGTGAGATAAGTACTTTTCTCCTGGTCGTAATTCTTTCTTCCCAAGCATGTCAAGGAATGCATTTCAGTGTTACCAGATCAGGGATGGTTACGTTCATGAACTTGAACTGAAGTTCACGTTCATTTTATGAACGTGTTTTTTCACGTTCATTTTCAAATTTCTATTTTTTTTTCACTTTTTCACATAATTACTTCTTCAAATGTTCACAGTTGAGTTTCTACTTTCTACTAGGGTACCTGCAGTCCTACTACAAAGACTTTTCTTATCATTTATGTATTGATTTAAACTGTCAAAAGCGCAGGATTAAAACAAGTGAAATGAACGCGTTCATTCCGTTCAGTTCTTTTTTTTTATGCCATTCATTCCGTTCACGTTCATTTTTTTCAATGAACGTGAACGAGTATTTCGTTCACGTTCATTTAAAAAAAATGAATGTGAACGAGTGAACGCGTTCATGAACGTAACCATCCCTTTACCAGATGATAGACACTACTATAATTGTGGCCCTCATTTCAGAATGAGCAGATGTACATAATAACAGATATAGTCTGTCCACAAATCCTCTTCGTTCACGTGACGTCACTAACTGCTAACATCCAGCAATTTCGATAGTGCGTGATATTCTGCAATAGTATTAGGTATGCGATGGTGCTTAGAACATTATCGACTCCCATAAGAATACACAGAGAACAATTTCGATCATGTGTTAGTAATTAGTATTTCAAAATGAGAAATAAATAAGGAATTCAACGTTGATAATCAAGATCTGGAAGATCTCAAGTATTTGAGAATGTATTTTTCGTTTCTCACTTTATTCTTCTATTCAAATATGAGCAAATGATCGAATTCAATTTTTCTCCTTATGGAAAAGTCCGTGTAAAAAAAGTTTGTTTACTTTCCCTAAGCACCATCGATCACAAATCTCGAAATTATTTTGAATACACCGATGCTGTGACGTAGGCGTGAACGAAGAGGATAGAATGGGTCATGTAAGCAAACCCGCAAACCGCTTCCTCCATTGTAATCAATTTTTCTTTTGCATGAAAGCAGGTCGCGGGTTTGTTTACGTGACCCATTCTATTTGCGGACAGACTATAGTACTATTTCTAGTACAGCAACAGCATGGTATGAGGTGAAATAATGATTACATCAGATATCCAGATATCCTCTTCAGTTTTCCCAATAGGAGAGAATGCTTAGTTGAGCAGTGCTCAACTACTCGTCTTGTGGCACACCGATTCCCGTTGTAATTCACTAATTCTCTCAGTTTTTATCAATATTTCGTGGTAATCGTGATTTTGATAAGAAAAGGAAAAAATTTCCAAACTATGGATGGGTTCTCGAACTATCGACAATACTATCGCCGTGTTTTTTATTACAAAACTATCGTTAGTCCCGGTAGTTTTTCTTCAAAACTATTGTCAATTGATTTTCAAAGCATTACATACATATCTAGTTACTTGAAGGGACTATCTTTCAGATTATAATATACACCGAATATGAGGACGTTGAATTTGTGAACTCTGACGTATAAGTGATAGGAGGTCGACCTCTCAACAACCTTGAGGTTACAGGACGGTGGATATTTTTTCCAACTCCCTGATAATACAGGTTTGCTGTTCCGCAAAATGACGCTGCATAAAACAAATTCCATGTTAAAAAGACGTGGTAACTTTACTCTGCCTCAAAAGTATTTGGCTGGAGAAAAGATAACACAAAATATAAGAAAACTGATCTCTCAATGACAATAATATAGCTGGCCAAGAAGAAATAAATCAGAATTCTAGAAAGAGAAAATGAAGAAAAAAACTGAAATATCACCACAGCTACTTGTAATTGGGACTACCAGGCTACAGTTTGATACACAGTAATTTTGTTGATGAAGATTGAAATCTTGATACTGATAATGACAGTGATAAAGGTTACCAACCATAGATCATAGAAATAAGTTAGATAAAAATAGGGCTTTTCATTGCATATGTAGGGCTATTCTCCTACGTGTTATCGAAATGGTAGTATTTCTAACATTGCTCAGGCCTGTCACACACCTGAGCTACGCCACGCGAACTACGTAGCTAAAGCTACAGCTACCACTTCAGTGCTCACACACCTGAACTTCACGTAGTCAACTACATCAGCTGTCCTACAACCAATAAAAAACCAGATTGTTATCATCTATTAGAAACAACCAATGAGAGATGAACTACGTCGGCTACGTAGCCCGGGATACGTAGTTCTACTCTACAGAACAAATGGAGCGCTTCACACCTCGGCTACAGCTACGGCGTAGCCGGACTAACGTAGCCGAGCTATTTGTCCTTGATATATCCCGGGCTACGTAGCCGGCGTAGTTCATCTCTCATTGGTTGTTTGTAATAGATGATAACATTCTGGTTTTTTATTGGTTGTAGAACAGCTGATGTAGTCGACTACATGAAGTTCAGGTGTGTGATCACTGGGGTGCGTTCAGAAACTTGTAACCAGCCGACGGTTACAGTGGTTACACATTTTTTGGAAACTCGTTCAGAAATTCAACCGGAGTAACCACGCCCCCATTTCTTCGCGTTACTCCGGTTAATCTTTCGATCCCGTTCAGGAACTCCGGTTACGTATGGTTTTCTAGTAACCGAGAGAGTTTTTCTTAATCCAGTCCGGACTGGATTAAGAAACGTCAACCGGAGTAGACTGACGTCATTTTCACTCAGTGTAAACATTTTGCTATCCCTGGACGTTGGTTACGAGTTTCTGAACGCACCCCTGAAGTGGTAGCTGTAGCTTTGGCTACGTAGTTTGCATGGCGTAGCTCCGGTGTGTGACAGGCCTTATGGGTGTTGCTGGATTGCATACTCATTTTCATTGTGGAGTAGTTTGCCATAAGAGCAATGTTAGAAATACTACCATTTCGATAACATGTAGGAGAATAAGTATGCAATGCGCGACCGCTTGAGGGTTCTAGCAAAAGGTAGTTTTAGTAAGTTGTTGAGTCGTCGTTTTGTTTCAGTTTAGTCAGGGCTTGCACAATAACAATTATTTCAACAGGGAACCTGTTTTATCGGGGGGGTAAACTGAAGGAAAATGACGGGCGCCGACCGCCGGGCGCCGTCCGGCAAGAAAAAAGGACTTAGAAAAATTTTGATGAAGTGATAGGAGGGGGACTTATCCTCTCTGCTTCATGCAGTATATTATACTAGGTTTATACTACGTATTATACTAGGCGTATACTAGGTCCAAGCCTCCTTTATACTAGGTCTAGGCATCCTTCATACCATAAGCTTACAAGATCTTTATCAATAGCTTATACTAGCAGTTTGTCCTAGCTCTGTACTAGGTCTTAGGCTTCCTTTATACTATAGGTCTAGGAGGTCTGTATTAGTGGTTTTACTAGCTCTGTGACGTCATCAGATAGTGATGGCACGATGATCGTGACGTCACAGATCTCCATCGTGACGTCACCAGATCGTAACGTCATTAGATCGTGTGACGTCATCAGATTATGAGGTCATCAAATCGTGACGTCATCAGATCTCCAAACTGATAACAGGATAGGCCTACCGGGGGTACCACACAGGCTGTAAAAAGAAATGAGATCTCAAGGTGGTGAGGAACAAGGTTCACTCTACTTGAGACGACAAAAAGCAAAAAATGACACTCACATGATTACTCCCATAAAACAGGTTCCCTGTTTGCCTCAATTAACAGAGTTAATGAAGGCAATTCCGAGCAGCTAACTGTGTGGGCTGCGAGTTTTTTTCGGTCAACTGTTATAACCGAAATGAAAATATCAATTTTGACCGATTGACCGTTAACCGTTATTTTTTTGGTTATAACTGTTATTTGACCAAAAATTCTAGGTCTTCTAACAACGTTAACCAAAATTTTAGGACTTCGACCAAAATATTTTTCAACATTTAACAGCTATTGGTCAAAATACAGCTTGACCGATAACCGATAACCGAAAAAATTGGGAGGATCATTTTGACCGATAACCGATAACGAAAAAAATTTGTGAGGTCATTTGACCGATAATCGTTAACCGTTAAAAAAATTTCGGTCGCAAGCCCTCAGTTTAGTGATTGTGCTATTGAAACTGTGACAAGGTGCTGAAGGGTATGCTCTACACAGGAGAAAAACGCCGAAATATACAAAAATATAGGTTCCGAGGCGACTAATTACTGTCCACAAAATGAACCAATTGTTATGAAATCTTTCAAAGTGTTAGATGAGTGTTTGATACAAGTCTAAAATTAATTCAGAACTCGTAATATTATTAAGAACTCTTGTTACAAAGCCTCCTATAGTTAGAAGCCATGAACGTAAAATTGGCAACTGCACAACCGTGGGCCGACTTTTACATTGCTCTTATGGGGAGAAACTCTTTGAGCGTCTGTTTCTTAAGAAAATATTAAGTTTTTGAAAAAATCGAAAAGAACAAAAGTTGTAGCTTGTGAAATTTCCTTTAAATAAGGGTCAACTCGATTTTTTCATGAGAGAGGTGTTTGTCATGTAAATGCGTGGGCCGAATGCAGTGTTGCCTTTCTACGTTCATGACTTCTAACTATAGGAAGCTTTGCTTGTTATCAACGATCGAAAAAGCTCAAAATGCACCCCTTCTTGATCGTCAATAACAAGAGTTTTAAATAATATTACGAGTTCTGAATTAATTTTAGACCTGTATCAAACACTCATCTAACACTTTGAAAGATTTCATAACAATAATTGGTTCATTTTGTGGACAGTAATTACTAATTAGTCGCCTCGGAACCTATATTTGCGCATATTTACCTGATTTTACGCATAATATTTTTTCTGTGTAGAGCATACCCTTAACGTAAGAAAGTAAAGTGTATCATATTACATTAGCTGTGAGTATTCTTTTATTCAACTGGATATTTCACGCTTGCTGTGCGCTAATCCTGAGAAGAGATATTTAACTCTTGGTTAAATTTTAAAGACAAAAAACGCATATATTTTCCACGTTAGCGCTGCAATCGCTGTTGTATATCACCACTACTACTACACATGAACGGATATTATTTACTACTACACCGAAATATATTTGGAACGCTGCAAACACTGGCGCTGCAGCGCACTTATCAACCAGGTGGCAAATATATGCGTTTTTTGTCCTTAATTTTTGCATTGAAGTTAGCAAAGCCTCCTATAGTTAGAAGCCATGAACGTAGAAAGGCAACACCGCATTCGGCCCACGCATTTACATGTAAAACACCTCTCTCAGGAAAAAATCGAGTTGACCCTTATTTAAAGGAAATTTCACAAGCTACAACTTTTGTTCTTTTCGATTTTTTCAAAAACTTGATATTTTCTTAAGAAACAGACGCCCAAAGAGTTTCTCCCCATAAGAGCAATGTAAAAGTCGGCCCACAGTTGTGCAGTTGCCAATTTTACGTTCATGGCTTCTAACTATAGGAGGCTTTGAAGTTGGCCATTCGGGCCCTACAACCGCTAGGTTCGCTGTAGTCGCGAAAATGGAACCGGGGTGAAGGAAAAAATTGCATTTGTCTCAATGTAATTTCAATTTGAAATATCTTTGGAAAGAAGCAATTTTTTGAAAAAATTGAAAGAACTAAATTTGCTGATCATAAAATCTCCTTTCAAATGAGATTATCAGTTTTGAAATACATAATTGAAATTTTATGAAAACGGTTACTACCCGCTCACCTCGATACCCGCAATGTCTATTAATCTATTATGTACCCGATTGCGTTATCAGCGAAGCTAGCGCTGTTGGGCCCGAGCGCTACCCGCTAAAAAATCCTGACGAGGAAATTGTAGCCTGCTGTTCTTGATGTAGGTATCTATCAATTTCTGGTTCAGATTTAGCCTTTAGGGTACTCTCTAAAAGGATGGAGAAAGTTTCTATTGTTCAAAGTATTACTTTTGCTTCGCTCAAAAACCATCATCAAAGTTCATCTTTATTTTAGGATTTTCTTGTAGGTTTGATAGAAGAGTTCATACTTATCCCCTTTATAGTTTATTGCCTTCCCTCCCATCCACACCTAAACTTGATCTGAAATTAATTCTTTTAGGTCAAGTGAAGCTATTCTCAAAATTTAAAGAAGTGAAAGAAAAAACTTAAATACTTACTTCTTTTTAGTTCATCAATATTATTAAATATGGCAATCTGTTCTCGCTAGAGCTCAACGTTTTGCTCAAGATATAGCTATCATCCAGTGCAAATGACAGCTGAAGTGACACACGCAAGTCAGTGTAGGTAAGGTATCTTTGCGTCAATATTTTACTCTGAACTCAATTTAGTCGAATTTTACTTTTTAGATTGGGATTACCATGTGTGTATAACATCCAAATTTGACCCAAATTTTCGTTTCAAAGTTACGATATTTCGCAACTTACAGTCTCTCGCCATTATTGCAAAAATATTTTGTTAGGTAATTCCGAACTCAATTACAATGATCTTTTCATCATTATACTTTCTTATTGTTGTTTCAAGTTTAAATAATATTAGTACTACATACCCCAGCAAGAAAATCGCTAATTCATTTAGTTCTTATAAAAAATTGAGTGAGTTTTCGTTTATTTATCATTAATTTTAAAGGATATCCCAATTACAGAAAACATGACCCAACGGTAGAGGAGCCTTGACTTACTATGACAATTGTAGTTCCCTTTGTGTTTACATAATTATGATCAATGGTGCTATTTAACGAACCAACAAAAACACTGATGGTTACTCAGTAGAGATTGTTAAAAAAGTATAGAATGATATTATAATTTTGATTTATTTGGCACTGTCTTCATTTGAAACACAATATTAAAGATTAAAAATTACTTTACGTTTCAACGCTTCGCGCGTCACCTTCAGGAGGTATAGAATGATGTTAATTTGATGGAACTGATACTTATTTTTCATTTGCCGTAATTGAAGAATACCGCTTTTTGAATGACCAAGAACTTGAACAACGGGGAACGAAATACTTCAATCGAAATAAATACGCAGAAGCATTTTACTTTTACTCAAAGGCGATTGTAAGTACCGTTTCAAAACTCCTTTCAATGAGGACGCCTTTATTTTATATAGGTACCTATATATATAGGAGTAGGTAACTCTCTACATATTTGGTGAACATGTTCGTGTGCGATGTCTGAGCAATTAAAGAGAGTATTCTGAATAATTTTTCAGAAGTCTTCTCAGCAGTTCTAAAGCTTAGGGACCTTCTCTAGTTAACAGATGGCAGCGGGTTCAAGTTGTCCCAGTACAAAGGAGGGAAATAATTTCAGAGAGGGTTCTGTGGATTTATTTCCCCGAATATTATGTCGAAAACATAGGTAACTAGCCTGGTTTATCAGGTTATTCTCAGAAAAAAGTTCATGAAACAACAAAGGCGAATAGGCATCGAAGATAAGGCGAGGAAGCTGATGAATTTACTGATGTCGAAAGATACATTAGCTATTTGTAGGGCTGCTAATTATACAAGTTCTAACCGTTTATTAATAATAGATTAGAATACCTACAATTTCTTACGCTCATCAATATTGATTCTTTCAATTATAGAACAAGAATCGTTCAAACGCTTCATATCTTAGACTACGAGGAAACTGTTGTTTAAAGATGAAAGAAATGGATATAGCATTATCTGACCTGAAGAAATGGGTTGTCATGATTTCAGAATCCAAAAATTTAGGTAAAAAATAATAACTTGATTCAACAAATATTTCTTCGATATAGATCTTTCTTCTTTTTGAAGGGAGGGGGTCGATTTGAAACAATATTCTTACAGGTGGTTTTCATTGACTAAATCAATTGAAGTTGCCGACAAAGAAACGGTTTCATCGATGAGATTTCAGAATGAGTAGAATCTGGACTAACGTCTCGATAATGTAGACATTTTCTCAATTCTCATTTTACTTATTTTTTTAAAATCATTTCTCTCGATAAATCTCCCTTGCCTTGGGCTGTTTTGAGATCAAAATTCTTCCAAAACTACTTTCAAGTGGACCAAAACTTGTTTTACTTTGCCAAAGGGTTCAAAGTGAGGAAGTTTTTCCACCATTTATTCCCGTCAAGAAAAAATATTTGCCATCTAGCAGCCTGAATTTTACCAATTGGCTGCCAATCCCATAAGGCACATGTAAATGGGATTGCCAGATGTTGCACTTTTTGTCAATAATAAACCTGTCATGAGCTTTGACAGAAGATTGTCATAACCCATTTGAAAGCAGTGGCTCCATGTGGCAGCCAAATTGCTGTTAAATATTTTTCCGGTGGGTTATAGTAGAACTATCAAAGATTTACAGCTTCCAACCTTGAAAATCGAAGATGTAAAAATTTGTCTACTTCCACAAAATTTCTCGAATAAGTTCCAATCCAGAAATTTTTACAGATCCAAGAAACCGTGATCGTGATGGCAGGTGGCACCACTATAAAATAAAATAAAATAAAATAAATATTTCATCAAGGTTTTAGGCCTTCTCCTCATAGTGTTTGTGGTCGTTTTCATACATTTTTACAATTTTTTCAAGTTGATTTACCTATTCTCTCAAGTTTTATCATGATGCAAAAGGTTTGCTTTCGAAAATTTGAAATCGAAACATAAGACGTACTCGTAGGTACGAAAGACCATCGATTTTTGACTGCGAAATCATGAGTACGGGAACATTTTTTCTCTATAGGTACCGTATTCTGATCAGTTCATTTTTATTGACCATCTTCGATTTATATTTTTTTTTCTGTTTATTTTTGTGAATTATACACGTAATGGTAATCGGACGGGGATCCATTGCATTATTGATGCTGTTCTACACAAATAGAAATACTTGATACTGAGCTGAAAAATTTGGGTGAAGAATTATTCTATATGAATGAGTTTGAAGGAGCCATTTGGTTTTTTACTGAAGCAATTGTGAGTATCGAGTACGTTTACAGTAAGAATACCTAATTTAACAGAAAAAAGGGTGGAGTCACCTATGGCTCAGATTGCAAAATTTCTTTTTGTTGTTCAGCGAATTCATGCTACATTTTTTAGTATGACGCACCAGTGCAAAACAACTCAAATAATAAATAAAAAAACGCCATTTTATTTCCAACCTTTATCACAAGTTCATACTCGTATTACTTAAAAGTCGTAGGGGGTATACAACAGACATTCCAATAAACAAAGCAAAAATTGATGCTTTTTATTGTCGTTAAAAGCTATAATGATTTTTAGCTTTTGTAAAATTGTTTCAGCCAATTTTTGAGGTTGTAATCAATTGTTGGCTTTTTGAGTAACCTTTTTGTTGTTACAGAAAAGAAAACCTGCTGATGCATTGTTTCGTAGACTTCGAGGCGATTGTTTTCTAAAAATAAATCATTGGGATTCGGCGATATTAGACTTTCAAGAAGCAGTGCGAATTAATCCACGAGATGAAAATGATCGGGCTCGTTTTCGTCGAATATTATTTGATTCTGGAAAATATCAGTATGCATTAAAAGGTAAAACGTGCCATGAGAAAAAAAAAAAAACAATCATTCATTTTTATATTGAAGTGCAATCTTAAAGTTTGAAATCTTCTATGACAAAGTCATCAAACGAACTGATTTTTGTTTTTTTCCCTCCGCTGAGCATTTAATTCTTCATTATTTTTCATAGATTGGATTTTTGAAAAGCCGGTTGATTGAAAAGCCACCCATCATAACTTTCAAACTTACTCATCCTAATAATCTATTTATTATCCAGTTCATCAGTATCAGCAAAAATATTTCAAACTGGAAATTAATCTTCTTACGAGTTCACTCCAAAAAAAAAAAAAAAAAAAAAAAACTTGACTGTAAAATAGCCTACTTTGTTTTTTAAATTGACCGTGCTGAAATCTGTATCGAGGTGCCTTTGGAAAAACAACTATTGGAAGGGAAAGAGGAGTGGAATAAGAAATTTTCTACGTTTCAAAAAATTAGATCATCTCGCAGTGACTTATGCATATATAAAAAATTAACAAAAGTCGTGCATTATGATTTAATTAAACGGAAAGAAATAGCATTAACTGCACAAAGTAATACATATAGTCAATAGAAATAGTGCGAACGTTGTACAGAAGAATGAATAATAATCAGCTTGTTGAAGTTATCAGTAAGGTAGGGTGCGACGAAGTACCGAAAACTTCTGTTGACGTCTTTTGAGTTGAGAAATTTTTCAAGTTCCTTCTTCGTAAACAAATGAGTGGTCCACAGTCAGTTGGAACAGAAAAGATTCTTTATTTGGTTATTACTAGAAATCAAGAAAATATATATTATATCTAGCGGTTGGAGGCGCCCCTCCGACGCACCTGACCGCCAGCCAGGTGTTGGGTAGATATCTGTATTTTGTAGATATTTGGATTTTAAAGGTATCTTGCCTTTCAAAGGTTCGCTTTGCTGGCTTTCTACACTTTTCAAAAATTTAATATTTCTGACAATACTTCCTTTTTACCAATAACACATAGTTTGAAAACGAAAGAGAGTGATGATACTCGCGGTATAAATTAACCTAAGTTACGCAAAATATATTTAAACCAATAATTATAAAATCTAGTATGGGTAAATACCAATTTGCACTAAATACCAATTCATATAAGAGCTATTTGTACATGTAAAGACGTATTGCAAGAAGAAAAAAAAAAACAGAATAATTCATCGATATTTTACCAGTCAAGCTCTTTGATTTACTGAGAGAAGCAGAAATAGACAAACATCTGCGCCAATTCATTGAAAGAATCTACCAAAATAACAAGATGCGAGTCAGAAGTCCACGGCTAGGAAACTCAACCGCGGACTGAGAAAAGGTCGTCGCCTCTCATGCGTACTATTAAACGTGTACTTGGTCAAAACATGACTAGGGGAAAAAAAGAACAAGAAATCACTACCGACAGCACCACGATCAGAAGCATGCACTTCGCCGACGACCACGTGGTATTTGCGAAATCAGAAAAAAAACTTACAGAGGCTCATGCTCAGCTTGGATGAGAATACCGATGGGAAAACCCGGTTCAAAGGAAATGAGCCAATACGCAGCGAACTAGTTGCATAAGAAATAAATTATATAATACAAGTGAACATGTTTCAATATCTGGGCTGTGAGGTATCCTATCACGGTGAAGTGGATGTCAGTTTGAAGATAACTGAATTCTTGAAAGTAACCAGAGTCGTCAATAGAGCAATACCGGCAAAAAAGTTTGGACGAGAAATGCGAATAAGAGCCTACAACATCTTGGTCCACCCTGTACTACTGTATGGAAGCGAAACCTGGGCATTCCAGAAGAATGTGAAAAGAAAAACAACGGCAACAGAAATGAAATTTATGAGAACGACGGCAGGCTACACTCGACTGGACAGAAAACAAAGTACAGAAATACTCGAAGAAATAAACGCCGAACCAATTCAAAAAAATTAGGAGCTACAGGCAAAAGTAAAGGAATTTAAGGAACCATGTGGAAAGAATATCAGACGATCAATTGCCGAAGAGAGGATGGAGATATACACTGGAGGGTAAAAGGAGCAGAGGAAGACCAATAAAGAGGATAATGGATACGTCGTCCAGCGAATCCCAAGGCTCAGCTACAGTTAGCCCTGCCTATGCTTTATAGTTCAATGATGATGGTGATGATGATGATGATGATGATGCAATGATTAAGGAAATTGATAGATGCAGATGGTAAAAAGCCAGCCATATCCCTTATGCATTACATCAGTCAGTATAGAAGCATAAGACGCACTCAGTCGTTTCCTATATGAAAAACAGAAGGTAATTTTCATATTTCTCTCTCAAACACAGTACCTTTTCTTAGGTGGTTTCAAAATAAATGACGACGATATTTAACTGACCCATCATTACTTATGGTACAATATCACAAAAGTAGAAAGCATAAGTAAACTATTGCATTGTGAACTACACGTAGTCAAATTTGCAGTTTAGGTGATAGATGAGCCCCTGTTACAGATATTTGTGCGTGCAATTGCGTGGACAGATGGAAAGGGGTTAGTCAGAAAAAATTAATTATTATACTCATATATGTGAAGGAATAGCCACCATTGTATATAAGTGTACAAATTTTCAACTTGCAGCTAGTATATAAGAAAAAGAAGAAATAGAAAATATGCTCGGTGTGGGAAGGTTTTGCTACTTTGCTTGTCGATCGTTGAATATTTAAAGTGAAAATTTAGGTAAATCTGTGATTTACAAAAGTGGCAAGAAAATGATGAAAAGTAGCTGCATTACACAGACGAGTCAAGTGCGCCAGAACATACATGAGTACTCTACTAATTTGAGCCAATGTCAAAATTGTGATCCATACCATGTGAAACGTCGAGAAAATATACCACATACTAAACATTCCACCGCGCGCAAGACTGCAATACCTCCTAAAGTCGGTATAATAAATAATTTTCATATTTTAAATATTAATAAGAAATTTCGCCTCAATAAAATTTAAACCATAGTCCACTGGATTATTTCTTCCATGTATTTTGAAAGTTGCGAAAATATTTCCATTTCTTAATGTAGTACGCTCAAGAAATTTTCCATCTTTGATCTATTTTTGAAGGGTCGTTTATTTTGGATGATACTGACTTTGCCTGGTTGGGAGATGAATTAAGGTTTGCAAAGGAAAAACTTGAAGAGGCTCTTCCTTATTACACTGAAGCCATCGTGAGTAGACCGACATTCTCTTTTAGTTCTTTTCTTATTTTTTTCTTTCTTAATGGTAAACCATTAATTATAACTGGAGACAATTTTTTTTCACTTTCTTCAAAAGGGGAAAAAACGGTTTCTTATTTGTGTATTCCAGAAAAGAAATTCAAAGAATATCGAATATTATGGAAGAAGAGGAAGTTGTTTCTTGACATTGGGTAGTTATGATCAAGCAGTTTCAGATTTCAAGCAAGGTTTACTATTACAACCAGACAATATGAATATTTGGTACTATATGATGAGAACGTTGATCCGTTTACGAAAATATGATAAAGCCATCGAAGGTGAGAATGGTGTACTTAGTTCTCCATCATAATCAACTTATCTCAATGCTATACCTACAAATAACCTACTGTTATCGCAAACATTTATTATGGGTACCATTTATCGGCACGGAAGGAATAGGTGAAATCACGGATCAATGATTGAACGCGTAATAAATGTAATAAACAGAGGACTAAAAAATAATCACTAAAAAAACCATTTAACGGGGGGGGGGTTGTGAAAAATTTTTTGTTTTCAATTAAAAACACACACAGTGTTGATCATCAGCCACGGAGCAGAGCACGTGTTGCGAGCTTCGGACGTCCTCGCTTCCGTTTTTGACCCAGTGGTACCTCCTTAGCTGCAAGTGGTACCTCAACCTGTCCAAGTCAAATTTTCATGCCAAGAACATGTTTACATACCTTTCGTTTGAGGTACGGCGGGCATGTGCAACTGGATGCAAGTAGGTCGACTGAATTAATGGTTACAACCCAGACGTCGGTGCTGCAGCGTCTGTACTCATCAAATGATAACCAATTTCCTGCAAGATTCAATGAAGTTCTAACCTACTTCGCGATGAGTCGATCCTTCATTGTCGACGATGCAATGAAATATTGTCTACAATTAGGAGAGGGTGCAGCCCATTGATACGCGTCAGTCCACATCTTCAACGTCACCATCGGTATGTTCGAGAAAGGTATGCAATTAACTGAGGCTGGGTCTCTGTCTTTCGACCACTTCACTAGTAAGTCTCCGATGCCGGCGCTATTCAGAAGAATTAAGTTCGTGTGATTCATTCTCTCAAAAATACCGTCAATTTGTATTTTTTCTATCGCTACTACTCCTCCGTTCTAACACCCTTCTTCCTCCGTGCTTAATATTACTCCCCAGCATTTATCATGAACCGCGCGTTGACCCCCTCCAAGTAATGAAATATCAAATCTTGGGAAAATCGGTGGTAAGTTAGCGGTACGTCCCTACTAACAGTTGAACAGCAGGGTTGGGTTTACGAACGTTCGTTACCGAGTTAACGCAAAACGAAAAATATTGAAAAAATCAACCAATTCTACTTAACGCATGTTAACGAGGCTTAACGACACCTCCAGAGGTGGCGTTAAACCATCGTTAACAATCGTTAACTTGGTAAAGTGCGTTACAAACGTTTTTTTTCAATATTTTTTGTTTTGCGTTAACTCGGTAACGAACGTTCGTAAACCCAACCCAGATCTGACAGCGTTTCGGCCGCGTGGCGTGAAATTGCCCCTTTTTGAAAAAAACGTTGTCGTTTGAGGTTTTGTTTGACAGTTTTGTTCAAAATGTCGCAATACTGCCGAAAAGCTGTCAGATCCGCTGATTAATTGTTGCTAGGGATCGAGCGCGCGAATCTCCTTTTCTTTTAAAGTGGGCACAATGGCGTATTTACCATTGGGAAACCTGGGCAATTGCCCAGGGGGGCCAATTTTTAGGACAACAAATAAAAAATTGAAAATGAAATCGAAATCGAAAAATATGGAAGAAAAAAGATGGAGGAAAAAATTGAAAAAGTTCTGGCGGCAAAAACGGAATAGCCCAGGGCGGCAGATTACCTAAATACGCCATTGAGTGGACAGGTGGATTTGCGGAAGGGGAAAAGTGGCGACAGCAGCCACTTCACTTCGATGCTGTTGTGAGCTGTCGATCGAGAATCGTTCCAGTGATAATCAATGTACTGAGAAGCATTTGAATAAAGAAATAAAACTTGAGAAATCTCGGAGGTGGACTATTTGGCTTCGCACCGTGTACGAACTTGGAATGCCTCGACGATTTCTACATTGTTACTTTCTTAAACGATATTATACTCATCATAAATCTAAATGATCAGGTAGCCATTGTTTTTATGTTGATTCAAACTTGCGAAGCGGTTTTCTTGGGGTTTGAACCTGCACTAGATGGCGCTGCAAAATTACCTGCGCGGGTGAAATCGAGTGAGTGATCGTGGATAGTTTTAAGCGGAAATACCGTCAACTTTAGGAGGGTAAAAAATGATGGAAAATCGTTCTACGTAGTTAAATTGATTATAATTCAATTATTCAACGACAGTGCAATAAAATGTAGGATAAGTTTTCTTTCAAAATGAAATTCTAGTTTATTAAAAAAGGTTTAAATTTTGCCATAGTCTAACGGTGAATCATCATGATCACTCACTCAGTAATCGATAACACGCAGGGTGCCAACCTCTGAAACTCTTAAGTTTAAATCCCAATATGCGTTAGTGTGTTCCAGCCGGCCGTGTGTGTTCTCACGCGTACCTACGTAGCTACTGATTACACAACGCAAATTATTAATAGGTATTGTTCCACCTTTACTTGCGTTGCGACGAAGCCTACCTACTTCTTGGAGATCAAAAATATAGGTACTCGTACTTGATTCATAAATTTCGACTTCTACCCTGTTACAGAAACCCTTCTTTCGGATAATATTGATTTCATAAAACAGTTGGCGAGAGAATTTAATGGTATAGCGAGATATCAAGATGCTGTAAACATGTATACTGAAGCCATAGTAATATTATAATTTATTCCTCTTTGGATACTTTTCTTATGTCGTAAGAAAAGACCTAATAATCATTTCTGATATCTTTTGATTTTAGAACAGGAATCCTTCAAACGCTTCGTTTTACAGAGAGCGAGGTGATTGTCATTTAAAACTGCAAAATATCGATTCAGCAGTCAGTGACTATATGGAAGGCGTACTGGTAGACCCCAAGAACAAGAATGATCGTAATCATTTATGTAGAGTTTTGGTTGATTTTAAAAAATATAACGAAGCCATAAACGGTGAGAACTTCGTAATTTTGAACGAATATGTAATAAGTACAGATACGGACATTATTCCCAATACCGCTTTCTCATAAAATACCTACCTACCGGTATGTGTCCTACAGGCAGTAGTGTTCGTAAAACGGTTGCATAATCTTGCTCGCCAGTCACAAACGCTTAGCCTTTTCTCAGTGACTTAGGGATCAATTCGTTGCATTGAATTATTAATATTTATTTTGCAATGGTTTTTTGTTGGGTTCATATTTTAAAAATTTTCAAGTTCTTCTTTTTTTTTTTTGTACAACTTTCGTTCGTCGGATAAAAACAAACGAATCATGACTATAATAATTATTGTATCCCTCTCCCCGGAAGCGAGGTCAAAATTGATACAAGGTACCGTATAGATATCTATATTTTATACTTCACATCGTTAAAACGAAATCTACCTACCTATTTGAAAATCTGTTTCATGCAATAAAAATGATTTCCAAGAGTTTTCCCGTACAATTTTCTTTCGGAATAACGAAAATTTTGACTTTTAGGCCAGACTTTAGTGATGGTCTTCATCATAACAGTTCGTTTCTCTTCCTGTGTCCACAACTTCTCCCAATATTCACGGGTTTTTTCCTGGCTGGGTATCTCCCCGTTATCGGTTTTATCTAATGGTGCTTTAATCTTCTGGTAAAATAATTTCTCAGATTTATAAAACAGCTGCGTGTCTTTTTTCCTCTTGTTGCTTATCTTATATCTGCGGAGTCTCTCACTCAGTACCTGCAGCTTTTGTTTCAGTGTATCTATATATTCTCCAACTTCGTTGTTCTGTTCATATTTGGAGTGATTTTTTAACCCTTCTTCTCTTAGAATCCTCCGTACCCGATTCTCCAGTCGCTTTGCTCTGTTCCCATTTTGGTACAGTGTCAGTCTGCCTAGCTTCACTCTGATTTACCAGCGTTGAACAGGTACATTCCTGAGGAGGGTTTGATTGAATTAGTCTATGAGGATGATTCACATTTTGATGACTCGCTGGTTCAGTCATGACCTCCTCGTTCGTTGTTACTCGTTCTTGTTGGTGTTGGGTTCAGTCGCTTTCTATACCGTGAGAATGGCTGTTTAGCCGAAAGCGCTCGGATTGTTTGTTTCTATTGCGGTTCTTGTATTTGTGTTTCTTACTCTTCGCGAGTATATTTCTCTATGATGGATGACCGTAAAATTAAAAAACGCATTGATTTCATTTACTGATCTTTGAAAGTGGTTCTATTGCTGTTATTAGAGTGTCCCAGGTGTCACGTGGTCCACTACTCTTAACCCCTTTGAAAAACGTCCACCGCGTTGAATTTTGTAATTAATACGTGTTCTACGAGTGATAAGATAGAGCGTTTTCTGCTAGAAGGAATATACCTACATGGTTATTATATGAGCGTGCCTCAAGTATTTCCAACTGTCCCTACTCTTGTATGTAAATTAGCTACAAATACGATAAGGCGATTTATTCATTTGCTTCTGATTCACCTAATAGAAACTAATTTTTTGTTTCATTGATGGTACAATGTTGATAGAAGTAAAGAAGTTACTGTCTGTATGATTGAAATAGTATACCTATTTGAGAAATTTCGCCTAAGAAGACATTAACAAAACATTCTCGTTTGTGTACTCTGATATGCCTTCTTCTGCGAAAGATCTACAAAGTTCGAATCATATCAAGTGTAATTTTTTTACTTACCGTACTTCTCTCATTTCCTGTATAATTGATCTAAACAAACATCGCTACTTTGTAGAATTAATTCATGAACGACAAACTGGTTTTCTATTTGTTCGAAGTAATGTCTGTATCCGACGATGTCGATCTCGCAGGATTGGGAAACATATTCTTACATCACCATAGATTAGAAGAGGCTCTTCGCTGTTTTGCTGAAGCTAGTGTAAGTAGGAAACAAATTTCATATTTTTGTAGATACGTAAATGAAAGTAAAATTATCAACTTTTTTGCGTTCCAAGATGAGCGAACGATTACAGGGGGGGTTATTTTTTAGAGAAAAAATCCTCTAAATAAAGTACACTTCGAAAAGCAAGGAATGTGCTATTGGAGTTTAAAACATTTCGATGAGGCTATTTTGAGCTTCAAAAAATCACTACAACTTGAGCCGAGTGACGTAAGAACGCAATCCAAATTATGTGAAGTGTTAATTGATGCATTCAAATACGACGGGGCAAGAGAAGGTAAGTTTGAAAAGAAAATACGTAAAATAAATACCTAACTTGTCCCTATCCAAAAAAAAAAAAGAAAATTGAAGAGTTTTATTACAAAAATATTAGTTCTTCAACATATCCTCAATATGCACAAGTGTGGGAACATTCCATCCACCATTCCTGACAGAGTCCGCAATGTTTACAAAAAAATAGCGGAAATTAAAGAAGAAGAAGTATTTATTGATAGATTGAATGTAAGTGAAGTTTCATTTTTTTCGTTCGTACTTCAGTAGGTGTGTGATTTTCAAAAAAAGTTGAAATTTCACGATTTTCAATAATAATCATCTTTTGAAGTATACATGTAAGAATGCACGCACTCTTCTTGTCTTCTACTACTCGCAGGTTTCTTTCTGCATGTAGACTTTATTAGGTATTTCGACAGTTATCTGGTTATCTTCCGAGAGCAGTCAGCTGACCTGTATTTCCTACGGGACTCTCGACTTTTTGTTTCGATTGCATCGACATGATTTGTTAAGATTTTACGATCTTACATACATGTAATACCATCATTGGGTAGGGTGCTGGGATATTCGGGGTACAGTTTCTCAAAACATTCTCCTCCACACCCCTCTCCCAGGAATTGGGAATTCATTTTACATAAAAAAATTATCATTTTTCTTTTTTCATTTCGACAAATTACGCGTAATAATTATGAAGATACAGAATAGGAGAGTTACCAAAGAAAATTTCAAAGTTAAAATTAGTACAATTATTGCAGAGAACTCGTAATTGTCAAGAGAGAACGAGACAGTGAAATTCTCCTTGGGAAAGGGTCCAAAAATTTTTGAGGACAAAATTTTAATGAGATAAAAAAAAAGTTTGATGACTTGGCGAATTTTTTGAGACCCTCGGGAGGGGGGGTTGAGCCCCGAACCACCCACCCATAGTAACGCTACTGGAACAAGATCATACGTCTGCTAAAATATTTTCCTATCACTATGGTCAAAGGCCTGCTCATAGTTTGGTCAGGCTTGTTGCATACACCAATTAAATGTTAATCTCTCAAAAGGTGTTGTCCATTCAAATGACAACATTACTGCTTCTAAATATGTACTGTAGTCTAACCTCGGACAAAGTTCTGGTGAATCCGCCATAATTTATTGTAATAAGTTTTACCCGAGTAAACATAAGCTTGTAAAATATAGTTCCACGTATAGGGGAATCCTAAAGCGGTTCAGAATATTCTTTACTTTCATAGAAGCAAATGTTTTTCTCCTTTTTCCCGTCGTAAGTGATTTTACGTTTCTTAAATTGTAACTATTCCATTTGATATTGCCTCTAATTGTTCAATTTAGATTTAAAACGGGGCGATCATAATTTTTACTTTTTGGGACACCTTTTGTAAACAAAAATGTACTTAAAAAGTTTTCTTCATGGCCAATTACCGACTTTTCTAACTAGAAAAGTGAGGTATTACACCCATAGCAAGGTGAATGGGGGAAGGGGCAATGAACTTTCTCAACGTTTTAGAGGTCCTAGATCACAACTAGCATAGAAAAAAATTTCAGGTTTCCTTATTTTACATATTATATGTAAGAATCCCTCGTTCACCTCGTATTCTCTCTCTTGCCTTTCTTTTCATTTCTCGCGTTTATCTATTCGATAACAAGAATGAACGTGATCCTTCTTTTCTATTCGATTTTTCCATACACTCTTTTTATTTTATATTGTAAATGTACAAATCAGTTCGATTATTTTTGCTTCACGCTATACACGCGTTGCACCATTCTCGCTTTGTTCCTTTAATTTTAATATTCTTCTTTTCGCTATACTTATATTCGTACGAAAACGACTTGTTTCTGAATTAATTTGATTAAAATTCATTCGTACTTTCGTTTTCGTGTTATTTGGTGACAATTCGAAGAGAATTCTTACATATATGTATAAGATTTTTTTTGTCCGTGGAACTCCTCCGAAACTACCCGATGGATTTTTTTGTAACTTGGCCATATTGTAGCATTATATCTGAAGATGTGCACCTGCAATTTTTTTGAGGATCGGATGAGTAGTTCTCGGGAAATTTTCACTATTACGAGTAGCTTCTTACTAATAGCCGCGAGTAGCTACTTACGTTACAAGAAGGGAAATATCAATTTGCAAAGATCGCAGAAACAACTATTATATTCTCGTAGCAGTTTGGGCAGGGGGAGGGGAAGAGGTTTTTCTGGAGACGTTTCGCAGGTTTCAGATGACTCGTAGCCTAAATTGAAACAAAATTCAGGTTTCCTTATTGGATTGTAGGTATTTTTACTCTGTTATCAGTTGATGTGACGTCATAGTGATAGAATTTATAAACTGAGTTTCATTGTTCATTCTACAAATATTTGATATGATGGACAGCTCATTGGTATTTAATTTAAAGAGAGGGAGTGACTCTCTCAATGATTTTTGCATTGTGGTTGAAAAGTCGTGTACTACTCACGCGACTGCGTGGATGTTTTTTTTTTTCAACATATGTATCAGTATTGAAGATATTGATTTCTTCAAAGTTCAAGTACTACCGACTTGTTTATAGATTCATGTTTTGATTTTTCAGGCATTCAAAAGCCAAAGTAATAAACTGACTGACGATGTAGAAGATTAGACCTTTCATCGTGATTCAGAATATAATTGGAAAATTTCTTCGCAAAAACCGTCCAGGATTCGAAACATTAAGTTTATATCAATCGCCTCATTACAGACCCTTATCAGGTTTCATTAGTGGATAATAATAATAACAGCAACAACAACAACAACAACAACAACAACAACAATAATAATAATAATAATACGTAATGAATTCAATTCAAACGACGCTCTATGAATATTTCCGTGTCTATGTCAAGCGTAAATTATTTTTCAAAATCTTGGTTGAAAAATAGAAATAAAATTATTGTTCAAAATTGAAATTTTATCGTACAATGAATAATTGAAGCTATAGAAAATTCACCCCCACCCCGCCTTTTTTAAATTCTTTTTATTGGTTCCATAAAATACTATAAGAAACAAGAATTATTGCGAAGAACTTGAGCTGCCTACTGTACAAACTTGTCAGAGGAGTTGTAATGGACAAGTATTTTAACCTTAACTTTAGTTGTTAATTATTATCATCTTTCGTCAATTCAACCTCTAAGCTTGGAAAACAAATTTTGGTTTCGGGCTGCATAATATGTTTGATCACGAGGAGGGGGCTTAGCGATGAAGTATGAAGGTATGGAATACTTAAATTCTTGCAATCAATGTAACGGACTGTAAATCTTTCATTTTTGATGAGAAGGAGATGTGGGATGGTCAATATGTTTAAAATAATAATACTAATTGATATGTCATAAATTATCATCTTAGAAACACATCAGAAAGGTAAGAAACGGCTCTTCAAAAAATCGCGATCCTCAACTACTTAATTTTTCTTATGATTAACTTTTCCCACGTATAACGATAGTTCTTAATTTACCGACACCAACTTATTTTACGAGATTTCATATAGGTTTTGAAAGTTGATTCATACTGTAGTATACGTAGAAGAACAAAGGATCAAAAGTTTTGGATGCTCGTTTTCGATTTGTTGGCAAAGCTGACACTGCAATGCTAAGTAGTGTTGGTAAGCGCATGCGGAGACCTAAATCGATTCGTAACATAAATAAATACACTACTACCCTGTTTCATATATACTCTCAGCAGACTGTCATTCGAAAGATGCTGAAAGTAATATTATTGTGACGGAAGTGACAATTTTAAAATGGATTCCGGGCCTCAAGCTTACGGTCTTGGCAGGTCATCTGGACAGGTCGACTTCCAACAATTTTTGAAAACAACACCAGTCTTGGTTCGTCTACTTTGCTTGGTTAGTATGAACATTTCGTGATAAAACTTTTATCTTCCTTCTCTAGTTTTCGTTTATGAGTGCACAAATGTTCTTTTATACTTTATCGTCGCTATATTTTCAACTAGCTGTATGCACCACATGAAAAAAAAAAGATCGCTAATTTACTGTGTTACCATCTACGACTTTTAATTATCTTTATTTTTTCGTTCGTCCATTTCTTATGACCTTGACCGTTTTCATCCGAGTATCGATCGAACAAATTTTCGCAACAGGCTAAAAAGTATCGTGAAGTTTACATTCTCATAATACAGCCTATATACCTATACTGTAAAGACGATTCGTTGAAATTTTGGTCCTTCTCATTTAATTCAACAAGGAAATATACGAAATTAGGATTCAAGATAACGTCAGGGTTGGCAATAAGTATGAGAAACAAAGTAAAGGGTCCTAATCCCGTTTTGTGTTTTTTTCTTATACAAAATTTTCATTTCCACAGAAATTTAGTATAATCGCGTATTTTTGCATATCACCCGGCTCAAAAGTATGGGACAACGAAAAAAATCAAGAGCAATGTATTTTTGAAACCGAAAACCAAAGCACATGTTACGTTGGAGTTCAAATAAGCCTATTGGGGATAGTTATGGCTATTGGTTTCATTTGTACCGAATATTTCATGTGGAAATCGGCATCCGTCAAACATAGGCGGAGAATCGTACGGTGTGGTTTGGCTGCTGGAGGTAAATTATAAATAGTTACCTACTGTTGTTTAATTGATCGTACGCAGTATAGGTATACGTTCCCAAGTTAGAGTAGGTATCTACCAACCGAAAGAAAAAACATAATAATCATAATATAGTATAATGTAGTAACAAACATAGAAATTTAAAAACTAAATAGTGAAGATACTAAAATTTGTCAAAGAAACAGGAAAAAAGCGGGTCGCGTGAAAATTATTGTCAGCAATCTTGAGATACTCGTACGTATACACATAAAAATCAGACAAAGCTTCAGATGAAGCTGGTTGTAAAAGTAATTCGCCATAAAGTAGGTCAAGTATGTGAAATGCGTCCAATACCCCATCAATGACATCTGTACCTATTTTTATGTAGCCTACCAAAAGCATTGTGGCGTGAGGATGTAATTTTTTCCTCTCTTTCTGTTTCTCTTTCTTCTCTGATACAAGTTTTCTTATTCTCAAATGCGAATATGTTGACATACTAGAGCTTACCATACTTTTACCACTTCAGATTTGTTTTAATGAAGGATAATAAACACCATAGTTTAGGCTACTCCTAAACTTCTTCCATACAACTAATCCAATCCACTTTTAATATAAGAATAAGCACCCAGCTGATTTGAAAATTACTGTCGAGTCTATTTTACTTTTCTCTTAAAAATTTCTCAAAATTTATTTTAGTAATATTTTTTGAGCCATCGAGAACCAAACTGGATACCTATTTAGTTTTTGTATTTTTTACCCTCAAATTTTGGTTGAAATCCTACGTGTTCCGGTATTTGATCGTTACTTCCTTGTGGTCAAAGTAAGCCCTTACATATTCGATTGAATCGGAGAACTTGTTACACAAACACTTCTTTAGACGTGTTAGAATCACCTAGAAAACAATAATCGTCGTCGCACACCGTTTCCTATAGGTAGCCATAATGTAGGCTCGCAGGGGCTCCGCATGGAGACAAAAAAAAAATATATCCTTCCATGAAAACGCTCGCAGTTTTAATAAAAATTCGTTTAGAAATCGAGGAACCAAAACGATATGAGTGAACATATTTTTAATCCTTAAAACAAACTTTGCCTTTATTCTTAAACCGGCTACGAATCATACAACGGATCGCGTTATATTTTGGTGATGGTTTTTTAAATGCATACGTACAGCCAATAATTTTTAAAATACCCATGTTACAGGAGTCGAAACCTTTTTTTGCGCAATCGCTTTCCTGTACATATTTTTTACTTGGATTGGAACCGATATCACAAAAATTAAAAACGAGATCAGTACAACGAACCCGAATTTTGCCGTGCTCTTTATATTTCTGGATATTTTCGCGTGGGTAAGTTTTTCCTGTTTTCAATTTGACGTTAAATAGGAATTTAGAAAAATTTTTGATACCGTCTTCCGAACACCCATGACATTGAGTATCGACAGATTCGGAAAATGTATCAATTTAATAATTTTCTTTTCTCATAGTTGGAAATACTTTGCCTAGAGATGGTAATGAATATTTGTTCCAATTTTATTAATTTTTCTATTCCCCTAAATAATCAGAAAGATAATCCAACGAGTGACTTTAAATTGCAAATACTGCAGAAAATTGTGAAACAGTTGCGTGCGCTATCGGTTAAAAACCCGTCGTCTAGTAACACATGAAAACAACTGACCCAAAAATTCGTCTGAAAACAAGATCCCCCGGAGAAATCAGGACTGGAGTAGCGAGTCGTCAAAATATGAATCTTTGCTAAATAGGTACCGTCAAATGGGGTTACTTGACTACATTTTTTCGATTTTTTTGCTCTAATTCACTCAATAATTGAGTTACAATTTTTTTTTGAAACACATTCTGGGAACTACATCCTTTCTCTTTACATTCAACAGCAAAAAAAAAATTTTTTAATTTTTTTTCAATTTTTTACAAATTTTTGAGTGAAACAAAGTCAAAGAATGAATTCTGGGGTAACTTGACAACAAGGAAAAAAATCAATTCAACATGGCTTCATGATTCAACTTATGGGAGTTCTTTACAGGAGATTGTGGCAAAAGGATATTATATAAATAAATCCACCAATTCCCACCCCCCCTCCATTTTCAGGTCCCCCTCCACTACTAAGTGAGACTTGACAAGAGTTTGAGGATGTAAACATAAGTACGGCAATTGGAGAAATTTTAAAGACGATTCAAATCACAGTAGGTGCCATATGCATGTCAATAAATGTTTTACAATTGCGTCTTCCTCCTCGTCGGTTAATACTTTCGGACGACCGATATTCTTAGTATGAAGTCCTTTAATCTGAAACAGGTACGTAATACGTCCGTAATACCAATGCATTAATTCGCCATTGAAAAATAAAGAACACAATACTCTTCGAAGACGTAGGAACCAGTACGTTGATAGATACTCACTTTTCGCAGAATAGTACTGGAACTAATATTGAATTGTGAAGCTGCTTTTCGTAAACTTAATTTTCCAGTTTCAACAGATTTTATGGCCGCAATCAAAGTTTCCTCCGAATAATCTGAATATTTTCGACTGCCTTTCTCACGTGTGTATTTGCGAGGCATTTTGAAGCCATGAAAGAACGCAAAATCCTACAATGAAAGAGTAAAATTTGAGTTAATGTACGTACTGAATGTGATAGCAGTCACACTAGTTCCAAGATTGGTTTCCTCCTCAGCGAATGATAAAAATTACGTACCCGTTTCCTCGGTTTCTTCAGCTCGAAACTTCGTCAATTTTCAGCGAATTCATTCAGGTCAAAAACTGATTCAACAGTAAATTGAATAAACTTTCTTACTATGTATCTGGATATTGTATTTTGAATCTCATTCGACCGGAAAATTTAAAATTTGCAGCGTATTACAGATCGAACAATACTTTCATCGTACCGCTGATGATTTTTTTACATTGTACCGGTATGAGATAATGGTACGAACGCTACATCATGTGATAGAGAATTCAATTCTACTATCGATAAAAAAAAAGATCGATTTTTTAAGTCTACTAGGACGCCCTCTACATCAACATATTTGATAAAAAACAGCTGGTGTAGTCAAGTTACCCCGGCGTTTCAAGTAACCCCATTTGACGGTACATTTACATTCCTGATGAAGGCGTAATTGAATTATAGGTAGTTTACGAGAATAATTCACATTTTGATGACTAGCTAGTTCAGTCCTGATATCTCTGGGTGTTCTTGTTTTCAGTCGAATTGTTGGATCAGTTGCTTTCCGCGGATGATATGGTTTCTTAACCCAAAAGCACTCGCAACTGTTTTATAATTTTCTGAGGTGTATGCAATTTAAAATTACTCCTTGAAATACTGTCCTTCTTCCAACCGTTCCTCTCTTGGAACTTTTTATAACAATACGTCGTTTGGATGTATAGGAGAACTTTTCAAAATAATTCTAGGAAAAGGCAGTCGTCATCTTTCTTCTTAAAATGCCATATATATATGCTATTCGTAAAAACTGACTAAATTATGTTTCCATTTAGGGCTACTTCACATTACTAGAATATCAGCGCTTAGAGAAGGGTGTCGACCCTGAATTTATGAGCGCGTTTGGTGGTGAAGATGCAGCACAATTTAGTGCGTATGCTGCCGAAGAGAACGAGTATCAGGATCCATCCATACAAAAGTAAATCATCGCAGCAAATCGTTTTCAATAGATATAAATCTAAATGAACTTTTTGAATAAGAATATAAATATTTCGTACGCCCATGCAAAATTATCCAGCAAAATTTTCACGAGCATCAGCACTTGACGCGCTCTACAATTTGTATAAATATTGTCGTATCGTATAGAGGTATTGAAATAATGTTTCCTATAAGGAGAGCTTGTATTAAACATCGCTTCCGACGTAAAGGAACAAACTATGGTTCTTTGAAAATTTTCTTATAGCTTCGAAAGTTGAATGTAGATGGTTGTGAATATATAATATTACAAACTTGAATGCTATCTCATAGTGCACCTCTTACATTTGTATGAATCGTGTGATTTGCAAGATTTCATCTGCTTACCTACTGTATATTATTTTAATTAATTTTGTTTTGTATACCTAATCTTTAATGTACTTAGTTGTATCAATATTTTTAAAACTTCCATTCATCCATTCTAAGAAAGGAATTGATCTTTTCTGTGCTCTTAGTTTTGTGATACCGTACCGATAATTGAATGAAATCCTTTTCCCATAAACATTCAGCGGTGTACGTAGATACTACCTACCGACGTCAGAAATACGCTAGCCTATATAGTACGCGTACTTCAAGTTTAAATACAATATTATAATTTAACAAAACTTTTTCTTTTTTAAAATAATACCTATATATCATATTAGGTTTATTAATGGATTTATTTTTCATGTTTCCCAAAAATTTATAGACTAAAAGAACCTGTTAGTTTTTATACCTACATGTAAAACAAAATTCTCTAAAATGGAAAACTTGTCTGATTCAAAACAGAATATATGTACCTAACATTTTATCTTTGATACCGGTACATAAAAACCTGACACATCCAAAAATATTATCGCTCATTATGAGTCGCTGTTCTGCTTTCATAAAATATTTTGTAAGATATCATTATTATTATTATTATTATTATTATTATTATTATTAATAATGTTGAATGTGCAATCTGCCTTTTCCGCAGATTCAAACCTTAAAAACACTATATAGGTACTTGATGTGGTGTTTAGAACATAAGTTTTCAACCATTATCATTATAATAACTGAAATCATTATTAATATTACCTATTATTATCTATCATTAATAATACATATATCAGAGACAAATTTGACATAAGTTAGCGCTTAGACTTTCGTGTAACTTTTACCATTCCCAATTTTTTCCATGGCCAGTGTATCTACATACCTACTTTATTTCAATGATATGCGACGAGATTGTTTCTTTTTTCCTTGTTGTTTTCTTTTTTTTTCTGTTCGTTCTACATGACAACGATTCCGATGAATTATTCGTTTATGTCATGTGTCAAATCGTAAACCTGATTAAAAACCAAGTATATGAAATTTTTGAATAAAAACTTCTCTTTCACCAAGCAGACTAGCCAGGTATGTTTGCAAAATGATTTAAAACACAACAAAAACAGCTTGAAGATTCAATTTGGAAAGTATACGACAGTTTTGATTTCTACGCCTTTCTGACTGACCTTCATGACCTCATCTAAAGTCCGTCCAAAATAAAAGTGCCATAGTTTTCATACGGCGGGCCAAGAAGATTTTTAGACTGTGCAATATTGAGCGTGTCTTACGGCGGATCGGATCGCGGATCAATCATCGTCCATTGGAAACGATCCGGATCACGGATCAGTAACATCTAACATTTCTTAATCCGACGGATCGATGAACTGTGGATCAGAACATTTGATCCGTGATCCACGGATCATAAAGCGCGGGAAAACAATGATCCAAATACGGTTCACGGATCGCCAATTTTTGGTCCGCGAACTGATCCGTGCCCAGCCCCGCTTTTGAGCTTTTCACTTCAATCTGGAGCGAGAAAGAAAACCGCGATCAGCGCGGATCAATGCAAATGATTTGGATCAAATCAACTATAAACGAAGAAATGATCCGGATCAATCGTGGATCATAAAGCGCGGGAAAAAAATGATACGAATACGGATCACAGATCGCCGATTTTTATTCCGCGATTTGATCCGTGCCCAGCCCTGTATTACCCCGCCTAACCTCACGACCTCTGCGCTGTCCATATGTTAGCGTGTGTTGCGGGTTGCGTTAGGCAATCTTATTTTTGGACAGACTTTATAAAGCTTGGAAATTATAGTATTTTCTCCGTATAGGTTGTACTCGATTCAACATAAGATGCGCCCGCGGTCCGATAGACGCTCGCTGCGTAAAGAGGAAAGAAGTGTGTCTTTTTATGCAGAGAAGAACGAACGTTCCCTTCTCCCTCTCATTTGTAGCGTCCAGGTTGCGGGCGTATCTTGCGTTGAATCGAGTATAGCCATGCGAAAATAAATTTCCGTTTCATCACGTTTATTATGGTACGTAAGATACGTACGTGTAACTGAGAAGGTAGTGTTCGGGTTCGGGCCAGACAGCGCTAGCGTCGCGCTGCATTTTTACCGAGCGGGGAGGAATTGAAAACTGGAGCTAAACTGCGGCGGTATATGGAGAAAAAAGGAAAAAATCAAAATAACACTTGAATGAAGCAGATTTGGCTTTCGGACATTCCATAAAAGATTCTACAAATTAGATGAGATGACAGAACAGAATCTTCGATTCCGCTTCATTCAAGAGTTATTCCAAGGTTTTCATTTTTCTCTCATATACCGCCATAGTTTACCTCCCGTTTTCAATTTCGGCAAAAATACCATTTGTGACCTCCCAACAGAAAAAGGACCTGAGGATGAATAACAGATTAATAGCTCATTCGATTCGTCGTTGAAAGCTCTTACAAACCACATTTTTTCGCATTTTTCATATTTTTCACCCTAAGGTCCCTAGTCAGTTGAGAGGTCACATTTTAGGTAAACAAACCACGCGCGTAATTAGCGATCCTAGCGGATGGCCGGTCCGAATTGTACATGTACTGTTGTACTCTAGGCTGAGCAATTAGAAGAAAGGGCGACCGCTGAGCTGATTAGCCTGAGATATAGTATATTGGGCATAATGTTATTGCTATTTTTCACTAATATACTGCTGTGATTAGGTCGATTAGGGTCTTAGAGATTGGATATGATTTGGAATCAGAAACCAGAACTGCAGAACCATTCAAAAAATCAAGAATTGTACCAGTACCACAAACTATAGGTGAAGATGAAATTGAAATAATGACAAAAAAAAAGTTTCAGAAAACTGGAAAAGTGAAACCAATAAAAGCACTTTTTTTCTGTTCACCTCCGTTTCCTAACTGTAATCTCCTTAATAATAACTACTCATTGCCACAATTTTTAAATTGTACTCATAATACTCTCTCAAATGTCAGTACCACAGCTTGATACAAGATTACAAGAAGCAGTGAAAGTTTGTAATTCTTGCTTTCAAAGTTTCAAAAGTCTCAATCAAAGTTGTAGGTACCTAACCTGTTTTTTATAAAGTATCTGCAAAATTTAATATTTCCTTTTTCATGTGTTAGGCCTAGCTGTTAGGTACGCTTTCAGAATTAAAGTGAATTATTTAATGCATTTCCGCATTTTTCATCTTTGGAACCGAGTCCAGGTTAGCGCGCACCACCTCTTTCTCTATTATTTTATTTTATTTATTTGAGCGTTCTCTTCTCTAGTTCCCTCCCGCTGAGTGACGCAAACACAAACCGTTCCGCACCTATATGGACCAATAGCGCAAAATTTTTATTCATTTTTTTTTTTTTTTTTTTTTTAAATTTGATTTGGTTGTAACCATGACAGTTATAAAAGTATCAAATTAATCATTTCCATGAAACGCTTATCGGTCAAACAGTTGAAATCCATATTTTGGATTTGGTCAGGGTTACGCATGGGTTATCCAACTCGCCAACCTTTATATTTAACAGCTGTTATTCGGACCGGGCATATTGTAGATTCGCTAGCGTCGCCTGTGTAAAATATGTGGAAAGTACTGAAGACAAACAACTTTAGCTCTTTCAATTTTTTCATGAAAATGAATCATTTCTGAGATGAAGCAAAGATTTTGAACTTGGCCCTATGTTTCCTAATTTCCTATAGAAATTGAATGGTGGGGTAGAAAAAGGGCCTTAGCTCGATTTAGGGCCCTTTTTCGATTATTAGTGATTCAAGTTCAGCACTCTCTCCTCTTCATCTGGTAAAAATTTTAATTCATTCTGATGACGATAGAGTATGTAAAACTACGTTGAAGTGGAGCGTCTACTGTGCTTGAACTCTCAGTAGGTAGTTGTAAAATGACAGCAATCGAGGTTATCTCAAACTTTGCCTCTAGATTAGCTTAAAGAACACTGAAAATCGATACAGATGGCATCATGTATATCTAGAAAGCCTTCATTTCATTTCCCATGCCTAATTATAGCCATGATGATGAACTTTGACCCCCTGAGAAACTTACTTTTTCGAGGATTTTATACTCAAAAATACTTATTATTACTGCAGCGCAATCCTTGCGAATATGAGTATTGGCTTGAAATACTCGTACATTCATTTATTATTATTACTCTTGACAAGATTCAAAAAGTTACTAGAACGCGTAAAAAGTCGATAATTGCAAAAAGGGCCTTAAATGCGCAGAATATAATGCGCTCTACAGGCAACTCAGAAACGTTCTAACGTTCTAATTTTCAGTCATTTTGTAGATCGGACATCCATCTACAATCCCACCAAGTTTCATGACGTTTGGTCTTTCCTTATGGCATTTCTATGAATCTGAACTTTCAAATGCGTTTTTCTCAAAAACTACTTTTTGTGTTAAGGCCCTTTTTCTACCCAACCATTCAATTAGAAAAGTATGAAGAGGAATCCCCAAGCGCAATAATAATTATGGTCTGCGGCGTTACACATAACCTACTTGTTGAACAACTTCCTCTTTCCATATGACTCTAACCCTCTAAGGGCGGGTTTTTCAATTGTATGTTAACGGGATATAACTGATTATTATTAGCGCTATCGCTGGTAGTTGAATTGTTTTTCAAGAGATAACATGTCTGAGATAGACAGATAGTAATAGACCATTTTTGTGATGACGTATATATGGGAAATTTACATTTGCAAGCTGCTACTCTGCTGGCGCGCATAGTGCTCGTTTATACATGGGATTTTGCAGACTTTGATAAATATTAGAAGAACCCTTTGAATGTTAAGCTTTTGCGATATTTTTAACAAAAGTAGAACTAATGATGAACATTTTTTGTATGAAACATCTGGAGATTCAATGAACAGCAGGGCACGTATACTCAAATTCATTCGAATAGTATCTACAGTCATATCATATCTAATGTAGATACCTTTTTCATAAACGAGATGAAAATTATGACGTCATACAAAAATGGTCTATTAACATGAGGTATGAAGCGCATGTTAGCATTTTAACTGAGAGTTTAAATCAACCAATCAAATTCGTTGTAATTGGATTTAACATCTCTGTTACAAAACTCATAACAGGGAGTTAAGCTAACGGTCGAATAGCTAACAGCGTGTTACTAACACCCAATTGAAAAACTCGCCCAATAATATTAGGCCTATACAAGATCCAAAATAATTGACAATTGTGTACTAGGCCTATACTCCGTTCACGTTAAGGAAGGATAGAAATATGACCTCGAGAACGGAACGCTCCGGGTAATTTTAATCTACCGTTCCGTTCTCGAGGTCATATTTCTATCCTTCCTTAATGTGAACAGAGTATAAGCCTGTATTCCAAGCACTAGTAAAATAATGCACTGTCCATATTGCACTGTTGCAGTTTGCAATTAGGTGGGCAAAAAAGGCAAGCATTTTGCAGTCAAGGTGAGTTTGCAATAACTTACTGCATCAATAATAATTTAAGAATTTTTCTTAAAGTGAGTGGTTCGACAAATTCCATCTATATATGGATCTCTCCGATGCTACTGAGGATGAAGAAGAATGGGAAGATGATGGAATGGAAATCCCCGTCGGTGGTAGTATATTCTTCCATAAAGATTTTGAAAAAGTAAGGTACAAATACATATATTTGTAAAAGCATTCCATGTACAGGTCCCTAACATACCCCTTGTGAAAATTACTATTTCATATTGATTCTCCCGTTTGTGAATTTCAGAAAGTTTTGTCCATATTCTGGAGAAGTGGCAAACTTGGAGCAGCTCTGTTTTTGGAAGATGCTGTGGAGGTGAACTTGACTTTTTAATTGCTCTTTGTTAACTGTATCTGTTAACATTGTCAAAATGTCTTTAGCCTTGTCTTGCTGTCTTTCAGATTCATTTGCTGAACGACACTGCTGATGTGCGACCAAACTTCCAAGTTTGTCATCATTTATTGAACGAAATCAAACCTAAGTAAGTGCATCTTCTACAAAATCAACGAGTACAATATTTTTATTGAGTGCGTTAAAGTAGGTAACCCAAGTTTGTTATTCTTTAAGTAGCACAATAATAATTAGCAGAACAGTCGCATTTGTTTTTCTCGAATTCATCCAACGGTTGGTTAGTGAAATTAATGAGGAAGAAGAAACAGTCTGTCCAAATCCGGAAGAACGCCATGTGATTAAAATCGAACTTTTGAATAGTAAACATTTTAGTGAGTCTCATTAAAATATTATGATTTTTGAGTGGGTTGGTCTCTGCGTCAATATATGGGAAGACCATTGCTTTAAAACTGTTGCTACAAATTTGCAGAATATGAAGCATGTAGATCACTTGTAATGAAAATGAACATATTGGATAAAATGAAGAATTTGTTGGAAGAAAATCGATCGTACTTCTTGCATTCGCTGATCAATTTCAATTACAAGGTTACAGTATCAGCAATGGGAGCACTGATGTACTTTTTGGATACCTTTGTTTCAAAAATTCTATTACACCTTCCTTCTCAGCATATAATGGGGATTAAATTGATGAATTTGTGAGTTGAAGAAGAAAAATTATCTCATTCAATTGACTTTAATGAGTATGATGTTTCAAATAAGTCAAGTTTCTACCGTCTAAACTTTTATCATTAATCAACCTTTCTTAATGTCATAAACACGTAGGTAGTCGGTTATAATGTAAATACATTTCTGTTTCTGTCGAAAAACGTAGAAACAGTGTTGTTCATATGGACCGTGAGTCGTACCGTGCTCTTGAAATTTTTGCTCCTCACAACACTGGAAGTGCTAGTTTCCGTTGCAGCGATAACAAAAAAAATTTGTGTCTTTACAATGTTTTCAATCGGTGTTCTTCCTCTATGGGATCCCAATGTTTGAGGTGAAACTACATACAGACCTTATTTACGTTGTCAGAAGTGTCATGATGCCCTTGTTATGGTTCGTTTATATATCCAACAGATCGTTAATGAGTCATCCGCTCAGAGACGTAGCACGGCTGAATGAGAGACACGAAGTGATTGAGTACTTTTTGAGCTGTGGGAATGATGTGCTCATAAAGAATATGCGCAATTCTTTAAAAAATATTTATAATCTTAATGTATGTATATGTATGTTTCAATTTGTGGGTACCTAATTTATTGTAACCTATGAAGTATAATTTGAATTCTAGTCTACCTAATTTAAATTATGAATTATTCTATCTTCTCAGACATATCAAACGCATGTGAGAGAATTTTAAAGACTAAATGATACATCTTCATAAAATAACTTGAGAACCATTACAATCGTGTTCGTGGGCCTATCTGTTTTTTTATTCTTTCTGTCTTCTTGAGAATATTAAGTTCTTAAATTCTAGATCCTTGCCTCATACTGATGTTCACGACTTCAAATTTTCCAGAAAGTTATATTGCGCATTACTGGAATACAGGCTTCTTCCAAGCAATGGAAAACGTTGTACAAAGTAAGTTCAAATCGAAAATATTTTGTCTGTCCTGGTATCAATTCTTTGTGTTCAAACTACTTTTTTTTTCTTTTTTTTTTTCTTTTTTTTTCTGTACCTTCGACAGTTTATTTAGCTGCACTTACTTAATTTCAACTTTTTATTTCTATAATTTTTATTTAATCTGTTTGAATCTCAACTTTCTTTAGTGATGATAATCATGGTATCGCAGTTTTCGGGAAGTCTAGTAATCATAAGCATACAAAATAATGCTCCAAAATATTGTAAGGTCAAAATTCATTTCGAAAGGCTACAATACTTTGTCTATATAGGGTAATGGCTGTTTTTGCAAATTGTATACTTATTCTCCTTGGTGAGCAATTTGGAGAAAAAATAGCATTGGCTCTTAAGGGAAGAAAACGCTACTCAAATTAAACGAATCCGTTGCTTCAAGTTACGGCTATCCATAATGAACGTGAAAGACGCTACTCGTTAGTATTTGATTCTGAATAATAAAAGTGAGTAAACATATCGAAAGAGTAAACGTTTCTTTGATTTTTCGAGCTGAGTCTCGTTGAGATTGATCAACTACAAAGCGAGTTATAATTCTTTGAAAATAAAAAGCCAGATAGGGGACAAAGAGTGGTAATCTACCGCGCTTCATCCCGTGTCTGACTTAAGTATACAAAAATGGGGGGAAAAAATAATAATTAGTAAAAAAATATTGTTTACAAAACTATTTTGCCAAAAATGAAGAAAAAAAGTTAAAAAATTGTTTACAAAACTTTTTTGGCACAACCTAATATTAATACGGGGATTTAGCACAATAGGACTTTTCATTGATGGAAAACCTCTTTTTTTTCCGACAACGTCGACATTGCAGAGTTAAATGAAGGCTGTATGTGGGAAAGAGTGTAAGTGCCAATAACAAAATACTTCGGGAGAGCGGTTAAATGAGGTTCTCGAACGCAATATAAACGTTTTCTCTGTCCTGGAAAAGCGTGTATGTACCATAAAAATATCAATGAGACACAACAGAGCATGAAAATCGTATTGTCGTGACTCTAAATATATAGGATCAATGAAAACCTCATTTTCGGTTCCGATGGCACTTACGCTCTTTCCCAGGAACAGCCTTCAAATGATGTATTACTCCTCTTTTACGATAGAGAGCGCTACGTCATTCTCCGCGTGATGGAGAAATGAATGAAGAGCGGAAAAAAGCAAAAAAAGAAATGAAAAAAGGCATAAGTCAAGTTAGGCCCGTTTGGTGGAGAGGCATTCAATTCGCAAAAACAGCAATTGCCTTATACCTAACCTGCACTAGTTCTTCATTCACTGGGATTTTAGGTTTATTAAGGGTACGCTCTACACAGAAAAAATACGCGTAAAATCAGGTAAATATACGAAAATATAGGTTCCGAGGCGACTAATTACTGTCCACAAAATGAACCAATTGTTATGAAATCTTTCAAAGTGTTTGATGAGTGTTTGATACAGGTCTAAAATTAATTCAGAACTCGTAATATTATTTAGAACTCTTGTTATTGACGATCAAAAAGTGGTACATTTTGAGCTTTTTCGATCGTTGATAACAAGACTTCTATATTTTCGTATATTTACGCGTTTTTTTCCTTGTGTAGAGCATACCCTTGAGTTGTCGTATCTATGCTACGTTATATTAAAATCGGTTGCAACATGAGTCACGTTTGTCTCAAATTAGATATACCTTGAATGTTTTTGAATGTAGTTTAATTAACACAGTATTTGAAATCCTAACCTGGAATTGGAGCTCAAGTCTGTTCTGAAACTAATTGTTTTCGCCTTTGAATAGCCCAGAGTATTGCAGCCAGCCGAAAGCCAAAAGCCGAAAGCCGAATTCAGCCAAATTCCCGGCCATTAAGCCGAAAGCCGAAAGCCAGCTTTATGTTTACTCTTGGAAGCCGAAAGCCAAATTCAGCCGAATTTTTTCGGCTGATTTTCGGCTTATTTCTCATACGCGCGAAATGACATGACGTGTGACACGCAGTTCTCGATCTTGTAGGCTATAATCTGTATAGCAGGCTAGCAGTATCGATCTGAACTGGTGATCCCTGTTATCAGAGTCTGCCTGTTATAACTAGTACTATTAAATATTAATCGTGTTTTTAACATATTGTCTGCACTTTGTTGCGACGAGAGGGTGTGCGAAGTATTAATCGAAAGTCTCCTCGTGCCTTATCAATTCATTTCATTTGCCGTATGCCATACTTGGAGTAAGAGGTTAGTAAGAGTGATGCCGCGGGACTTTCAAATATTTTCGTACTTCTAGGACTTGAAATTTTTCATTTTGAATTCTTGGACTTGGAAATATTTTCAACTGTTGGACTTGGAATTATTTTCCAATTGTTGGACTTTGAAATATTTTCAACTGTGGGACTTGGAATTATTTTCAAATTATGGGACTTTGAAATATTTTCAACTGCTGGACTTGGAATCATTTTCCAATTGTTGGATTTTGAAATATTTTCAAATTATGGGACTTAGAATTATTTTCAACTGTCGAACTTGAAATTATTTTCAAATTGTGGGACTTTGAAATATTTTCATATATGTGTGAAATTTTTCATTTTCAATTCTTGGACTTAGAAACAAGAAGTATGAAAATATTTTCAAGTCCAACAATTGGAAAATAATTCCAAGTCCAACACTTGAAAAATTTTACAAGTCCATTTATGAAAATACTTCGAAGTCCCCCCTCCCCCCATTGGAAAATAATTCCAAGTCCAATAGTTGAAAATATTTCCAAGTCCAAGAAGTACGAAAATATTTCAAAGTCCTGCGGCATCACTCTTACTCGCCTCTTACTCGGAGTATGACATACGGCGAACGAAACGAATTGATAAGGCACGAGGAGACTTTGGATTAGTACTTCGCACATCCTCTCGTCTGTTGCGTGCTTGTGTTGTGTGTATTCCCGGGCCCCGGCGATTTTCAAAATGGGTCGTCATAAAGAATCGACAACCAGATTAAAATCATATTGATCGGGAGAAAGAATAACTTGTGCCACTTCCAATTCCAAACTCATTTTTTCATATGTGAATTGAATTCAATGAATTGATCTCGAAAATTTTGATGCTCAAACCTCAAACTTACACGCTTCCCTCAGAAGCAGTCTGGCTTACCATGTTTTCGGCTTTCTGCCTCGTTTGTCAGTTTGTCACTCAATCCACAGAACACAGATTCATATTTTTGTTACGTTTTTCATTCCCTGGTTGCAACAAACCGACAACAAAATCATCAGCCAGCCAAAAATCAGCCGAAAATCAGCTGAAATCCCGCCAAAAAATCAGTGATCAGCCAGCCATAAATCAGCCGAAAGCCAGCCGAATTTTTCTGATCAGCCATAAGCCGTAAGCCGAATCCAAATTTTTGAAGGTCGTCAGCTTCAGCCGTAAGCCGAAGCCGAATTTTTCGGCTGCAATACTCTGGAATAGCCTATACGTATAGTAAGTTAGCTCATTTTACCGACTTTTCATAACGGAAAAGTGAGGTATTACACCCATTCGTTCAGGTTTCCTGATATAGGCCTACTCATTATTTATTATTACAATTATTATTATCATTATTATTATTATTATTATTATTATTATTATTATTATTTTTTTTTTTTCTTTTATTATTAGGTATGTTGATTATTATTAATAGATACGCAATCACAAGTGGTGTCACCTGTAATTTGTCCGTGGACTGTTGGTGGCACCACTACAAAATAAAATAAATAAAATAAAATCAATATGAGAATAATCCAAATGAATTTATATAATTTTTTTTTTTTTTCCCCAGTCCATACATAATGCTCTTGTAGTTGGTCAAGTATGCCGCGCAAACCAAGAAAAGTGTAGTTTTTTCAAAAAAGTGAGTGTAAAGCACTGGAAAGATAAAATTTTCGTCTTTCAATTAGTTTCTAACTATTTTTTAAAGTTTCAAGCCTCTAGCTCGACTTGATGTAGCCTTTTCATCGGTAATTCGGTCGCCATATTTATAGTCGTTATGTCATCACAAATGGGAAATACAAAACTGCACGAAAACGAAAAGTAGATTACACGAAAATATTTGCACGTAAATGTAGTCTAAACAAAATTATGGGAGGAAAAAACGAAAAAACTGTGAAATAAAGTTTGGTATCTACAAACGAAGAGAGAAAAAAAAAAAAAAAAAATGGAAAGAAAAGAAGATGAAAAATTTTAGAGGCATTGTAAAGGCAGCGGGTTCGCTGTTCCGCTAGCCTATAAAAATTCCCAGAATCTAATTTAGACAAACTCCTATAATATCTAGCCTAGATAAATTCTTCTATCTTGGGTTGATGACGTCACAAGTTGTTGACGTCATCCTCAAATCCTGTTCTCAAGTTCTTTGTCATATAAGTAAAGCTCAATAGTTGATAATATTTCAAGTCTCTGGACATTTCCCCGAAAATTATGATGTCATCAAAGACGGACGCGCTCGCGGAAATTTCCTGAGAATGTTCTCCGCTAAAAAAAAAGAATCAAAACTCCGAGTAGGTATTTCATTGCCGGACTGGACAGCAGCATATCAGTGGCTCGCAGTGAACAAATGAATCATTGAACAACAGTATGTTGAAGAGAATTGCGTACAGTTTTATCAGCTGATGACTGAATGCCTTTTACATAAATTCGTCAAATCAGAAGGGAGGTGGTGCTCCTTTGAAGATTTTGAAGCAACGCTCTTCGGAGTTTTGAAGTTGGTTTACATTACGCTTGTGAACACGGAAAATTTGTTGGATTATACAGTAAAAGCCGCTTATTAGAAAGCCGCTTAATAGAATAATTCGGATATTGTGATCAGAATTGCCTCGGACGGTTTTTTTACATTACAATTCAGCCGTTTTATAGAATCAATACATCGCTTATTGTAATCAAAAATATGTGCCAAAAAAAAAGAAAATCCATGATTTTCATGTAAATTCGTGTACAAGATGAATCAACTACATAATATGTACACAGGTTTACTCAATGCGATTTTAATTCTCTTCAACTTTGGCTGGTATCGTTGTGATTTCTTACTCGATGGTTGTGTTTGGTCGTCTTTGAGTGCGGTTTTCAATCATGTAATAATGCCTCCTACTCCGAGTTCGCATAAAAGACGTGACTTGAGTGTGAAAGAAAAGGTTGAAATTGTGAAGAAATATGACGCGCTCCCAAAAATGTCTCAACGTGAAGCCTCTTCAAAACTAAACATTTCACAAGCTGTTCTGAGTAAGCTCTTGAAAAATCGAAAAGAAGTTGAGGATGCCGCATTGATATACAGCACAGTGTTTACTTACCTGTTTAGATGTACGTACAAAGTATGTGCAATGATAATTTGACAGATTTGTGCGTATTAAATTTCATTTTACATACTTATTTATGTACTTTATTTCATTTCTTTTTTTTTCTTTTTCTTTTTTTTGTTTTCGGCTATAAGAATCAGCCGCTTAATATTATCAAATAGGCCTTGGACAAACGTGATTCTAATAAGCGGCTTTTACTGTACTTGCACATGCTCGCTGTCCTGAAAAGAAGGAAATGCAAGCACGTGCTGACAGATTCGAATAAAAGTCGTGCACTTCCCGTTTCTGAAGTCGTCCACCTGGCCCGAAAAAGAAAGAGGGGTCGATCAACTTTGACGAAGCGAGCTTTTCTTGTTATATGATTCTTTTTATTCGTTTAAGATATAGGTGTACATTTTTTGATGAAACCAAAACTAATCAGTGAAATTTGATGTATTCGATTCTTTAGTTCTACATAGGTACCTACCTAATACTACTTTCACGCGATTCTTCTATTTCCGTTGATAACGTATTTTTTCGTTTATATTTCACTCATTTCGTTGAATTTTTCTATTTTTACGCTCAAATTTTAATAAACGCGCAATTGATTTAAGTTATATATACTTACATAAGTATACATATTATCTTAACATCTATTTCTTTTTTCGTGTGAAAATACGATTTTTTTCGTGATTCCTTCTTTTCATTTCGCACCGAAAAATGTAACCCACCATTAAATCTTTTCAACGTTTCTCATAATGGAGGAGACAAAAATTAGGTACAATTTTCTAGTTTGATGGTTTGAAAATGATATTGGAAGCAATTATTGTCAAATTTGAAAAAAAAATTCATGACATACTTACTTTGAAATGGAAATGCCTGTCAATAGTGTGTAGAATTTTTATCATGAATGATGACTTAACAATTGAATACGAATGACCGTGTATAGCTCTTGCTCAATGTTCAGCAGTTTAATCGAAAATTCATACAGACAAAAATTTTTGTGTAGGTAACTGACTGTTTGGATGATAGTTTGTATATTATTATACACGTCATTGAGACCATTGTCGATTTCGAAGGATTCGCGAGAACAGGCAGATTTACAGTTAAAAGAGGACCATTTCCCGAATTAGATGAAAGTATAATTACATACGTGAATATTATAAGTATTATTATTCAAATTCTATATTGAAGTACTTGTTTTATCATTTACCGCCAGTTAAGGAAAGGTATCAAGAATTACCTAAATTTATGGAGACTGTCGCTAGAATTGAACTGGAGGATTTGCCGGAAATTATCAAAAACTGCTCGATGATTTACATGCCAGAAATTGGTTATTTATTGGCTGTTCCTGCCTGGGAACCGAATCTTTCCGAGGAGGATTTGATATTACCAAATTGCGAATTTAAAGTGAGAATTCTTATCAATTTCGGAAGAAATTCAAGTCCACAGAGTTGTCCTGTCCGTAAGGGCAAGTTTTCAACCGGAAACCTGTTCTAAGGGGGAATATTTTGAAAAATTCGCCGTGCGCCGTGGGATGTCCGTCGAAAATTTACCTATCCCAATGAAGGAGGGTACTTAGAGAAATGTCGACCTCTGAGTCATACTCATATGATAGGAGAGCTCAAAGCTGGACTTGGAACATTTTCCTACCACATATATTTATAGTTTGATGCTCGAAGCTACCTACATGTATGACGGAAGAGGATTAAGGTGAGCTACAGATATGAGGATTTGGAAAAGGCGAGTAGAGAAAGATGTTGAGAAATCAATAGAGAGTTCTGTATTTTTTTTTTTTCATCAATAAGAAAAACGGACTCTGGCATAATTTTTTATTTACATTTATTACATTATTGTATGAATTTCAGTTTGTCCTAAATGGTGTCATTCATTATAAAACGGCTCGATGTCGAGGTACGTACGGTTAAAATAACATTCTTTATAAGTAAGTAGATAAATTTCGTGAGGACTTCGAGCGCAAAATTATGGATGAAAGAAGCAATTATTCTTATGAGCAATTTTGAAAAAAGTAATAATAGAACCAATTTGATTCGACTATGCAAATGTATCATACCTCTCTAAAGCTCCAAAAAGATCTCGAAAAGAACTTTAAAAGTCAACAACTTAGGTTGAAAATGTCCTCTAGGTCGTCGAACTATTCTTCGTGAGTAGGCCACACAATTGTTGAATTAGTAGATCACTGCCGATAAAAAGAGTTCGAGAAAATTCGTGCATAACCTAATTATGATCATGTTCGTTATTTTTGTCCCTTTAAATATTCCTCAAAATTATGGCACGTAATCGAGTGGTACTCAATAGTGAGCAACGCATAACGTCACTCGTTGTAATGTTTGTTCCCTATTTGGAATTGCTCATTCGTTGTTGACCACATTCCACTATGATTACGAATGAAAATTCTTATACTTATAGGTAGTACCTACATTAATTTTCTCTTCTGAGACTATACTTACTTAATTCAATGCCAATTTTTTTTCTTTTTTTGTTTCGTAAATTTTTTATATTATTTGTAACTTAGTACTATAATCAAAATAATTTTATTCACGATGATTTCTTGCAGAAATGGATGAAGAATTGGGTGATAATCATTTGATTATTTTGAGACATGAAACCGAAATTCAGTACGAAATAGTGACTTATATTCAGAAAAACTTCGAATTCATCACATCCATTTTGGAAAAGATGAAAATGCTTGATTGGTTAGTCGAGATTTTAAATATGAAAAATCGGTGACAGACGATTAAGTCTGAACAAAAGTTTCTTTTTTGTCTCTTCAAAATAGCTTGTTAGCTCTCAGTCACGTAGCCGGGCAGTATGCTATGATCAAGCCAGAATTTAGGCGGGACGAACAATTGATCGACATCAAGAATGGTAGACATATCCTGACACAGGAGCAAGTGGAATGTTTCATACCAAATAATTTTGTGTCTTCACCACAAGAATCCCTGGTTAAAATTTTTACTGGTCCTAATTCGTGCGGGAAAAGTGTATACTTGAAACAAGTAAGAAATGAAAATGTACATCTACACTTATGAGATTCTGCAGTTTCGTACGTTCATAGATCAAAAGAGAAATGGTACAATTTCATCATGTTTTTAAATTTTATCAATTGATTTTCACAGGTCGCCTTGATTGTGTATCTCGCCCATATTGGCAGTTTTGTACCAGCTGACTCGGCTGTGATGGGTGTTATCGACTCTATTCACACTAGAATCCAGACTATCGAATCTATCTCCAAAGAACTTTCTGCGTTCACTTTGGACTTACGACAGGTAGATTGAAAATTTTATTACAGCTTATATATATTTTATTTTAAAATGGTGAACACGATTGAAAGGTGTATTCGGAATCCTATCAAAATTCTTTTGTGTTGTTCAGAGTGTAAAAAATTTGAACAAACGAGACTAACACGTGGTACATAAGATGGCTCGACCGGTAGGTCATATTTGTATACTGCTATAATATGTAGGTAAGCTGTACGTGACGAGTAATCTAGGTACCTACGAAAAGAGTTTTAGCGTTTTGCAGCGTCGTTTCAAAAAAGACTCCTAGATACAATTGAAGATTTAGGTGTGATTGAATTCAGCGGGAGAAAAAAAAGTAAATAACGGAAAACTTTGCTAATTGTTTTTTTAACGGAGGAATTGATGGGAAAATACCTATTCGACAAAGATATTCGCTATCGGATTTTAGGAAAATATAAAGGTCATTCAGATGTTGAAGTTTTTGTATAAATCCGATTGTCTAGTGATTTAGGTGTTCAAATCTCCTCATGGCTCTTATTGTCCAGTGATTTATACGTTACAATTGATTCTGTCTGCTAGCTCGCGATCTGAAAATACGGAGATTGAAGAAGCAAGAGTATGAGTCAGGAGTCGCGTGAGGAGCCTCTTCTCAAACCACGTGATGAGGAAGTAGTTGTTGGTTCTGAGGTCGCAAGGACGTTTCATGATCTAGGATTTCGACCCAAAGTGAAAGCACGAGGTCGCCCTAAACGTTCTCAACGACAGCTTTGCTCTTTTAATAGTAGTACTGCTGATAGGGAAGTGTCAGGAGAGCCTCGTCAGAGAAGGAAATATCAGGCGACTGCGGCACTACCAAGTCTAAAGAAACGACTGCGCCGGTCTATTCATCATTGCCCCGTCTGCGCCTCCGCGATTGAGGAATTCGAGTCAGGTGTAATATCTACAGAATGCTGCTGCCTCTTGATTCACACCGTATGCGCTTCCGTGAGGTAGAGGAGTGTTCAGACTGTGGAGCACCGTGAATTATGATGAAACCCTTCTTAGGGTGGATGAGAGAGGTGACTTGTGTTTCCGTGAAATATGAAGAAACCCTTCTTAGGTTGGATGGAAAACAAGTGAGCTCGCTAACCTCCACGCGGTGTCTTCTATACAACGCTAATTGGCCTACAACATAGTGGCACAACACACAAAAAGCATCAACGGTGAATGAAGTACAATACCGGAATGTAACGTTTTATTCACCGGTACGGTACCGGTATATAACGCCATCCTTATTTTTTACCAATCGTCAGTTTGCATCCAGATAGTGTGGGAATGTTGAATTTTTTACGACACACCAGTGTGTCGCAAAAGGGCTGTTCAGAACCACTGACTGATTTGAATGTTGAAAATTTTGTTATATTGCGCTATTTCTGCTGCCGGACAAATTTTATTTTACTGTTTATTTATTTTTTTTCTTGTGATATCTTCGATGCACTGTGCATTTTATTGTTAGCTGTTCATAAAATTTTTTTGCTGGAAATTACATATTCTGCTGTGTCCTCTTCCTTTTTGCTGTGCTATCAATTTCAACCTCTGAGCAATACGATTTCTCTTTTCAGATGTACTCGAGTATTTACAATTCAAGCAAGAATTCACTGATTATAATTGACGAATTCGGTAAAGGAACTGCAGACATAGACGGGATTGCTCTATTATACGCGTGTTTAGATCATTTCTTGGGAAGAGGATTGTACTGCCCTCATATTCTGGTTGTTACGCACTTCCATATGATTCCAGATTTATTTGCTGCGTCATCTCTGGTAAAGCCTCAAGTAAGTACGAGTAATTTTGTAAGAATTTATGGAGCTCTGTGGGTGCCCCGCCCTATGACGTATCATTATTTTTGCAAAATAAGAGGTAGCGTTTAGATTTAGGCCAGAGTAAAGATAGGAAACATGTCCCACCGTTTCAGCGTTTTTCAACGAGCGAAGCACAGCCTTCAGATTATCCGTATCACAAATTTTTGGCTATCAACAGGATTATTCACTTCAGTTCGTGTCCACGTTTCACGTAAAATTCTCCTCGGCTATCGATCTTGAAGTAATCTTTTAGCAGATTCTAACCATTATTCGTATGATCTTATGATTCAAAAATCAACTGATACTCATTCTCCTATTAAAAAACCGCGACTTCCTTGACGAAGTTAAACGAGGAACGCAGGGAACCTGTTTTATGAGTCAAATTGGTTTTGACGTCATCAGTGACCTGGGCCTATTTTAGGGACTTCCTCTCCTCCTATCATATATGACTCGAGAGTCGAAATTTTTCAAGTTTTTTGTCGGACAGCGCACGGACAATTTCTCAAAAAACCCTCCCTAGAACAGGTTCCCTGTTGAAAGTTTTACAACTCAATTTAAACAATCTGGTATTATGAAGTTATTACCTATTCCGTATGTAGGACACAGCTTGCGTGTGATGATCGGAAACATCCTCACACTCTCACTTCTCTTTCAATATGAAAAAGATAGAACGATCCAGTATGTAACTCCCAATTTTAATAATATTCAGTTATTTCACGCCCCTACTCGTACATTCTTTATAATCAATTAAACTGTTTCACATTTCGGACATCTTCCCTTTCTACTGGAGGAAAACTTTGAATATCGTTTTAGCAATCAATCTCCTTCTCGATTCGAGTTTTTGTAGTCCATATAATTATTACACTCCCTCGGTCATGTTTCATGTAGAATGATCAAACGTGATTGAACATCGTGGTTCACCGTACCCACGTGTCCTCTCTTTCATCAGTTTATACGTCTGTTTTACGTTGGTGCGTCACAAGGTATGTTCAGCCTCCAAATTCCAAACTCAGATTCATTTCTGTTTTCAGACATTCGAATTTTTAATCGAAAATGAGGACATAGCTTACCTGTTCAAAGTTAAAGAAGGTTTTTCAGGTTGTAGCTTTGCACGTCTAGCGGCCTTAGGAGTTGGTTTTCCTAACAAAATTGTTGACCGTTCAAATGAAGTGCGTAGGTATAATTTAGTGTACATGAATAAATTCGGTGTTGCTTCGATATTCTGAACCAAGTTTTACGGTTTTAGATCCTTGAAACGCTGCGTAATTCGGGTGTTAGAGAACCAGAGCCAGTGCAAAATCACCCTCGAACTTTGTTATATGAACGGTGTGTTTCGATAATGTAGTCTGCAAGTTATATTGCCTATAACTTTTTTAACGCCTTAATACATATGTTTCTTATGTTGACTCGCAGAAGAAAACAATGCTTGATTGAAATATGTCGTTTTAAAGAGGCTGAAGATGTGAACGATGATGAAGTTCTACTTGATATTCAACGTTTATTAACTAATGTTCGATTCTAACTTGTTCACGATTATCTATTTAATATGAATTAAATTATTGTACTACCCTTTTTCTTTTTCAAAACGTCATTGTCAAAAATATTTTCTATTTCTCAGCAAATAAATAATAAGTACAGAAGTCATTATAATCATTTACACGGTATTTAAAAAATACAATGTGTTTTTGTCGTTACCTACTTCAAAAATGATTGAAAAATTTGTACAACATGATTAGTTACGTTTCTCAATTTTGCAGGCCCTCGGAAACTTACTTATTGAACGTTCCTCGCATTTTGAAAACATACTTTTTTTTCCCCTTCTTTTTACACTACTATTATCCCATAGTTTCGGGGCAAGGGGGGGTTGAGTTTCTTTCAAGTCGCATAACAGTGGATGGCGATTTCAAAAATTTCGCTCATAACTACGTCCCTGCTACCAATTTACGTGAATCATATCTTCTAGACCAAAAATCCGATGAGAAAACTAAAATATTCAAGAGTTCAACGTTTATATATATACATCTTTTTTATACGAGCTGGTAAAACTGACCATTAATCAACTGTTTTTGATTGGTAAACTAGCTGTTTTAGTCACGGGTAACAATTTCGGTAGATAAACTAGCTGGTTTAGTCAGAGGTTCAAGTCACGGGTTATACCCTGCATACGTAATTTGCACGTAAATTGCACGTAATTTGAACGTATAAAAAAATTTGTATTATGCACGGTACATCATGCTCGTGATAAGTCACTCGCTTAAGGACCGCATATAATAAATACTAAGCTATTATTTCATAGCTGTTGGAAAAAATGGCGCAGTCTCCTAAGCCGACAGAAACACGTTCATCATACAAACGATAATTACATTTTTAAAACATCAAAATGAGGTAAATTTCATACAAATCATTCATTCATGAAAATAAAATTTTAAAATTACCTCTAATCGGGCACTAACAAATTCAAATTAATGTTGTGGGATAAAGAATTCAAATTTTTTTGTTCATCACCACGAATACACAGCTGATTGTCAGATTTAATGAGTTTGTCCTGGAAAAAATGCAATGATTTAATTAGAACCCTTCTTAATAAAAATTAGCTGGATATAGAAGAGATGAAATAATCTCTTTTTCAGAGTGGCCATTTGTTTCCAGTAATAAATTACACTGACTTTCCCATGCCCATTTTTAGATTTCTCCAAGTAAAATTTTCAATTTACTTTTCCGCGACTAAAGAAAATCCTCACTCTAACTTTTCCAGGAAAGTGGCCACCCTGTATTTTTACAGTCCAAAACTCAAAAATTACAAACCCGAATCATGGGCGCTCTAAACCATCTACTGCCACCACAATTTTTGCAATTTACTAAAGGAATAATTTCCAAAGTTACAGTTCGACTAGAGCAGTTGTCGCATTTGAAGAAACGTTTGAAAGTATCAATCACTTTCATCGGATGACCTTCTGCTCGGCACAAGTCGGATGCCGAAAACCATTTATATTTACACTGTGACGAGAAAACAAAAAACAATACAGATTTATCACAATGTATGTGAGAGGAAACGTAATAAATCTGAATTCCGGGTACTTTTAAACACGTTACTGCTTTGCAAGGAACTTTATAAGTATTGAGCATCTTCTCTTCAAGCTGCTCTTTTTTTTCTAATTTGTTGAAATAATTTTGTTGCTCGATAGTTTCAGCGAAATCAACCAAGTCTTCGTGTTTCGATCTTGCGTTCATAAGGTTGATAAATCGTTGAGATAAGACAGGTTTTCTATCTACGAATTGCCTTTCTGCAGAAAACGAACGAATAAAGAACGAATTGAAAGTAAAATATCTGAGGAAAAAAAAAAGTCTCATTACCTCCTTCTCCTATTATTTTGCTGCTATCATCATCTTCCTCCAATCTTCTTTTCGAACAAATTTTCTTCTCTAAATCCGGCTTCACACGATTAGGATTACTTTTCGATAAACCTCCTTGTTTTTTAATCAAGTTAATAGCATTCATCTGGAAATGTGATTAAACAGACTTGAAAATGCTGAAAATCTCTGCGAATACAGAATAACACCAGTTTACCTTATTGATGTTTTTTTTGCGTTCGTGGATGTTTCCACTCTTCGAATACGTTTTATTTTGCAACGGATTCGCATTTATTCGACTAGTTCCGAAATTCTCACAGTCAATTAGGGATGATGATTGTCGTGCGGTATTTTCTTTATCTGTCGGATGTGAAATATTGAATTTTCCGAATTCACTGGAAGAATTTTCTCCGACAGCAGAAACTTCAAGGCTTTTGACAACTGCATGCGTTGTGCTCGGACTGCTGAAGGTGGATTCTATAACCATCGTACTTGATCGTTGATTCGATTCCGAAACTTCTGCAGTTTTGCAAAGTTGGTCAATATTGGAGATTTCCTGGTTCTTGTTCCAAAGTAATTGTCTCGTGTGCTTTACATTATTTGCTTCTGTCGTAGGAGTCCCTTCCACAAACAGTTCAAAATCCAAACAGTTTATCTTGTTTTTTGTCGTTCCGATTTTAGGTTTCTTATTTTTGTTGATTCGTGATTCAAGTTCAGCTGAACTAGAAGCAACATCTATTGAAGAACTGAAAACAGTGGCGAAACTAAGTCCACACCTGTTGTGAGGAAAATCACCAACAGGTTGTTATTGAAAATTAGGGAAAAACAAATAAAGAAATAATACTTACTTAATTGGAAAAATTCCTTACTTTTTCTGCGGTTTCACCGTCACTCGAGTGGTTTCTCCACTGTCAATCATTCGTTTCCCAGCCTCCTTCAACATGTGTAGTCGACTGGTAAAACTTTCATTTGGGTGACTGGCAACTGCTCGTAATTTCGCAGATTTTCTAGAATCGCTCAAAAGTCGATCAAACTGATTCGCCTCACGCGGGTTTGATAACAACGCAAGCGTTTGACTGTCAGACTGACTCAAAGAGGCACTTTTCATAGATGCATTCAACGGCAATCTATTTATTAGCTGATCGTCTCGTTTTCTTACTTTATTTTCTGAAGGGGAAACTTTGAGAGCTGTGAAACTCTTACCAGCATAAAACACCTGTAATTAATTAGAGAAAGAATTAAAAAAAAAATGTTAGACGAAATTAAAACTAACATGGGTATAATAAGACACCTCATTTTTTCCGAGCACCTTATTACGTAATCCGCCCAATCCTCCTCCGGAAGAAAATTGTAAGTCAGTTCGGCGATTACTGAATTTATTATATTCACTTTTCACGTGATACAGACAGAATTCGCAAGTGCTTTTATTCACAAACGAAGTACAACTATCGCCGTTTTTTTTTCTGAAGTGGAATAAAGAAAAATAATCATTAAAAATGCAAAGATTGATCAATTAAATAATTATATTACTGGTTAAAATTATCAAAGATTGCTTGAAAAAGAGAAATGTATTATTTTACTTGCAAAGATTGAACTTTTTTTCCTTAAAGATTTCGAAAGCCATTACCTCAAAATTAATGATTTTCAACTAATTTGCGAATGAAAACTCTGAGTATAGGTAAACAAATTATCAAAAATTTGCATCAAGGAAAGTTGATAAAATATCAACAATAGCGAAATCAAGCAGGAAGGAAAAAATTCAAAACCAATCGTCAATAATACTTGATAAAATATAGCGTCAAATCAAACTGATTATGGCAGTCTGGACAAACTGTTGCTTTATCCTTTTTAGTACTTTAACCTAGATTCGTAGGAAAAATTAATTTAAGCGAGTATGACCATGAAGTAGAAGAGAAAAAAAGATGGAACAAGATTTTTGAAAAGAATTCAAAAGTACAAGAAAACTGGATTACGTAGATACAGACAAAAAAATATTGAAAATAAGAAGACCGCGAGAATTTTTGGTCCTTCAAAATGGAAACCCAGCATCTGCATATGATTCTACTGAACGAATGGGCAAAAATGTTGTAACATTTTTCAAGAAATTTGAAGGGTTTATTTGTTACATACTAACGAACCTAATCAAGAAGGAATATAAAGTACGCAAAAACCAGCCGATATCTCATCAATATTGACTATCAAGAAATAAAACATAATCCGGCAAAAAAACTTTATGACGAAAAAACGATTGAACCATTTTAAATTTAGTCTCACGATATAATTCAAACTATTAATAATCACATTATTTCTCGCCAAAAGATGTGTGACTTTGCAAAGATTAATTTTCGTTTTCCTCAAGTCACAGAATTACGAAGAAAAGATGTTCAAGAGAGATGACTTACATTTTTAAATAAAAGTTTCGATTTGAAAATCCTCTAATTAAGATTGTTTTTGATCAGGTTTTTATAGTTAAAATTCTAACTTCGGTGATAATATTCCTCAGAATATTGGTTTTTATTTTATCTTAAACTTCGATAACGACCATTCATTTCTATTCAGAATATTTCACTTGTACGTCTCAATAAGTTTCGTTTCTCACTTCTAAATGTAATACAGTCATGTTGAAAGAAACAACGTACTTGGCTTTACAAACACCGTAATCCCTTGATCCACCCCAAATCATAACTTGATCAGCACTACGAACTGTCAAAGTAATATCATCTTTCGAAACCTGCTCATCCCTAAAAATTTATCAAGGTTATTATTGTTCACTCAATATTCTTACTTCTTTTTTTCATTTAGAAAACATTTGGTCATACTTGTTAAACGAAAAAGCGTTTAGAATTGCAACCACCGTTCCAACAGCTACCTTCCACAAATCTGAACAGGCTTTAGAAAACAAATACACGGATACAGTTCGTAAATCTCGTTTCAAGTCACTGATCTTCCACAAGCAATACTGACTACCCTAAAATCACAAAAATTCGATCGATTTTCAATGTAGGATGAATTAAAATTCTCGAATTTCAACATGCACAATATCTACTTTTTGAGACGTTTTCAAGCCAGATTTAAACACAATCACTCCGGCAAATACCCAATCAGAATTCTTATCTCCACATTTCAGATGGTACGCAATATTTTCAACAGCTACAGGTTGTTTCCCGACCATTTTGGTCTGAATAAATTGCGAGGATACCAACGGATTTCTGAAAATATTCAAAAATTCTTACATTACTTTATCGAAAAAACTAAAAAATATTACTGTCAGAACTTACACTAATTTCAGGCCAAACGTTGGCTCAGCGTATACGTCAACTTTTCCAGTAACAAGGCTCACAGGAGTAACCAGCTGATTACTCCTTTCAGAAACAGTCTTATTCATCTTCCACGAAGTGAGTGCTCCATCGGATTCATTACTTTTTGGCTTATTCTTTTTAAGTGCTCTGTGGATGTCGTATCCCGAACCGTGGTACTTGGATTTCAATTCCTTTTTGGTGGTTGCAATATCAACGTCCACATCGCCACATTCATATTTCAGCCTCTCTTTCTTTGTGGTTTTTACTACCAAATCGTCCTCGTTATCAAATAAAGAATTATCTAAATCATCCAGTAAACCATCAATATTCTCCATTTCAGTTCTGATACATTTGTCAGTCAGTTCTTCATCCTTCCCCTGGGTTAAGGCTGATCGGCAAGACGACGAACTTTCCTGCTCTTCAAAATTATTGCAATCAACATTGTCTAATTCTTCTAATAGAATATCAATATCCATTTCCACACTAGAACGGACAACTAAATTAAATAAAGAATTGTCTAGCGATTCTTTGTTTTGGCGGTGTTTTATTGCTGAATTTTCAATACAACGAACCTACTAGCCTATAAATTGAACAAAAGAAAATGAGAATTTCCACTATAAAAACTTCATATTCAGGTAAATTCAGCAGAATTTGCAAATTGCATTCGGCTATCCAGTATTTTCCTTCTTCAAAACCAATCGAAGTTCCTCTACCTTTTTATTATCACCACAAAAAAGAACCGCGAACAGTCTGCGACAAAATCCAAGGTGTTTGTCAAAAGGTAAGCTCATTCATTGTACTGTGAATTTTCGGGTGGGACCGGGCAGTACTAGCGCTAGAATCGCACGTTTGAAAAAACTATAGACCGATTTCCTGCCTACGTCATAGTTAGGAATCAGTGTTGCCACGGTGGCTTAGGAGACTTTTGACTCCCATAAGAATTGAGATGTTAACCCAAGTTGCGTAAGTTGGTAGCCGTGCTCGAACATGTGGGGGATAATTTTAACGTACCATGCTTTATGATGGGGAATTTGCAATTTTCAAATACGATTTAAATTATTACAATTCGTAATATTAAGGGTATGCTCTACCTAGTCACTCACACACAGAAAATACACGTGTATTACACAAAATGGTGTCATGCGGGTAGTGATTTTTGCCCACATATAACATATCGAATAATGTACAAAATGATTCGGAACGTGATGTAATTTATTCTTGAAGTTGAGGAAAATACGGCTAATTAGTTGACAGATCGCGAAATATTCTGAATGATCTCCAAGAAACGTTTAAACTTACGTCTGAAGGGGCCATCTTTGAATCTTTGTATTTCAATTAATGAACAAAATTAGTTTGTGTAAACCAATTAGCCGTATTTTCCTAAGTTTTGTCTACGTAAATACGAAATTTCAAGATATTTCATGCTTTATTTAATCAGTTATCTCGGGGCAAAAATCGCAACATGTGATACATATTTTGTGTGTGTCTACGTATGAGTGACTAGGTAGAGCATACCCTTAATAAATTATATCCTATAAATCGTTTAAACACTTCAAGAGAATCAATAACTGAAAGAAGTAATTCTAATGGTGAAGTATTGAGTCATCTACGACTAATTGAAAATCTCGTTTCTTATGGCCGAATACATTGAACGTAAAATCGTCACCCAGAAATTCAAGCGAGTGCAGCGAGAGAGGAAGGCGATTCTAGCGCTACCAAACATAGGTTCACATCCCAATAACACAGGGAGCAAAGATTGAAGTGTTACTATTTGGAAATAAGCCATTTCTTAAGGGTATGCTCTACCTAGTCACTCACACGTAGACACACACAAAATATGTATCACATGTTGCGATTTTTGCCCCGAGATAACTGATTAAATAAAGCATGAAATATCTTGAAACTTTGTATTTACGTAGACAAAACTTAGGAAAATACGGCTAATTGGTTCACACGAACTAATTTTGTTCATTAATTGGAATTCAACGATTCGAAGATGGCCCCTTCAGACGTAAGTTTAAACGTTTCCTGGAGATCATTCAGAATATTTCGCGATCTGTCAACTAATTAGCCGTATTTTCCTCAACTTCAAGAATAAATTACACCACGTTCCGAATCATTTTGTACATTATTCGATATGTTATATGTGGGCAAAAATCACTACCCCATTTTGTGTAATACACGTGTATTTTCTGTGTGTGAGTGACTAGGTAGAGCATACCCTTAATAACCAAAAGTACATGAACACGTTCTAGGAACCATCTAAATTGAAAATACTAGGTTTTATTAAGGTCAAGTTCACCATGTAGTTTTTGTATATTGATACCTAGATCTTTGCTCCCCGTGTATTCTTAAGCGAGCAACCAAATCAAAAACACCAGAACGGATACTCTTGTCAGACAATAAACACCGGAACGGGTATTCTTGTCATCTGTATCAAGAGTGGGCGCGAATCATCAAAAAGTGATTCGAATCACGAATCAGTCGCTTTTCTTAAAGATTCGAATGACGAATCATAGATCGTTCAGAAGTAAAAATGAGTTGAATCAATTTCGAATCAAATCCGAATCACCTGGAGAAAATGATCTGTGATTCGAAAAAGATTCGATTCAAATCCATATCAAATCATTTCAAAAGATTTTTTGATTCGAAAAGGATTTGAATTGAATCTCTTTCAAATCACGTTGAAAAATTTGTTTGCAATTTTAGGCGTAAATATGCAGATACATTCATTCTATTTTGAACGGTGGATTTCTGTTTGATTCGCGAAAGATTCGAAAATTATTCGACTGATCAGGAATTGATTCGAATCACAAGTCATAAATCATTTTCCAGTTTTTAGAATGATTCGAATACGAATCACGAATCATCAAAAAAGGATTTTAAATCATGATTCGATGATTTGCGTCCCCTCTTCTTTGACTATATAGTACTTCGTATGGACTGACTTGACAAGTCATCTGCGGGTGGGTAGAATGAAGCCGCTATGTGCGTTAGGGAAGCAGAGGGAATACACTACTTGCTCAGGGATAATTGTTGAGCAGGTTGCATTCACAATGTAACGCAATTCATCAAGGGGCTATGGGTTTGCCGTCAACGCTGGATGCAATCCTCCTTACTTTTATCCTACAAGTTACCTCCCTTGCCGCACGATACGTGCTTCACTGAACGCGTTTGTTTTATTAGAGCACTAGAACGATACAAGTGAAGACATACACCATTTTCTATCGTTCACAAAACCCTCCAAGGTACAACGCGTCACGCGTAGCATCGCGGAGCGGCAGATTTTGAGTGTTTTCGTTGATCCGCGATGTTACGCGACACGCGATGTACCTTGGAGCGTTTCTGCACGATAAAAAATGGCGTATGTCTTCACTCGTATCGTTCTAGCGCTTTAGTTGTATCAGTCCATACTAAGTACTATATTATAGTCAAAGCCCCTCTTGCACCCTGTTTTTCAATAGGTATCGAATGAAAAATTTACATTTTACATGCTTAGTTATGAGGAAATCCACCCAGCCACGTTCCTCATGAACTAGTAGTAGTCGATTATAGTGTTTCGCATGAGGACACAACTGTAGGTGCGCTAGAGTCGTGCCCGAAAAGGGGATTCGGCAAAAATTGCCATAAACCTGTATAAAACTAAAACGGGCTGTATCTTTGTCAATATTGAAAAATACAAAAAAGTAGTAAGAGCATTTTTTTATTATTTTCATTCATAGAATAACCTAAAAGAAGAAAAAAAACAATTTTCTGTAACATCCCCTTTTCAGGCAGCTTCCAAAAATGGCCACCACAGTTTTCATAGAGGGCGCCTACTTTGTGTCCTCATGCGATTAGAGAAGAGTACTGTACTATACAGTACACTAACCGCATGTTTCCTTTTTCTGAAATGAGTCGGTAATACATTACATTCTTGTCTTTCATAAACTTCAAAGTATTTCGGGAAATTCCATACTTATTTGTTTACCGTTGTTCTAATTACCTAGTTTTCTAATGTATTTAGGAACGAATATATTGTCTATATTATTAAAAAGATCTATCAGTTCCGTTCTTCTATTATCACCGCGTTATCACCTTCTTATCATCCGTTTTAGGACTACGTTGTATGGGACTTCGCGGGACGCGACCTACATTATGATGATTGTAATCATCATAGACTCCTCTTCGATTTAGTAGATGGATTCTTTTCTTTCTCTTCGTTGCCCGCAGTATTTTTTTTGCCATGACGTTAAATTATTAATGAAATCTGCGCTTTGATTTCGACTACCTACCTTTGTTTGTATTTCGTCTATTCTATGTAGGCAATTCTTATTTTCATATTATAATATACTAGGCAATTCTATTTTACTAATAATAGAAAATTCATAATTAATTCATAATAGATTTTTCTAATACTGTAGAAGATTTATCTTCGCAATCCTATTTCATTCATCCGGATATTCATTATTATCGAGTAAGTAGAACAAGAGGGGGCGCAAATTATTCATTTTCGAATCGAATCATGATTTAAAATCCTTTTTTGATGATTCGTGATTTGTATTCGAATCATTTTGAAAACTGGAAAATGATTTATGACTTGTGATTCGAATCAATTCCTGAACAGTCGAATAATTTTCGAATATTTTTCGAATCTTTCGCGAATCAAACAGAAATCCGCCGTTCAAAATAGAATGAATGTATCTGCATATTTACGCCTAAAATTGCAAACAAATTTTTCAACGTGATTTGAAAGAGATTCGATTCAAATACTTTTCGAATCAAAAAATCAGTCTTTTGAAATGATTTGATATGGATTTGAATCGAATCTTTTTCGAATCACAGATCATTGTCTCCAGGTGATTCGGATTTGATTCGAAATTGATTGAACTCATTTTCATGGTGATTGATTTAGAATCATTTACTTCTGAACGATTTATGATTCGTCATTCGAATCTTTAAGAAAAGCGACTGATTTGTGATTCGAATCACTTTTTAATGATTCGCGCCCACTCTTGAGTAGAACTACCTACGTATCTTGTAGATTTGACTGCAGTGGAAGACACCTATTTCTCCAGATTTCAAAAATGTGACATAGGTCAAGAGTGCATGGGCCGTTGATATTATATTCTTTTGATGTACAAAATTTCTTCAATTTCAACTCATTTGGTGGTTCAATGTTTTCTAAGATCCTCTTCTGTCATCATACTTAGCATGATTCCCAATATTTGAAATGTTTTCAAATCTGACTCCTTTAAAAGTACAAATTTTTACTATCCCTTGTTTGTCATATACAGCTCAAAGGTCTTACTTTTTCCAATTTTTTCGAGTCCCTCCTGCTTTAGTTGGTTCAATTTTAGAAATTTTATCAAATGCAATCTATTTTTTGGGACTCAGATTTTGAATTCAATTCTCAATATTGAAAACAATCCATTCCATGGAAGAGGATCTCTGAATTCCTTGTTTGACTTTGTAAACGCCATTGTTTTTCATTACAACTTTCAATTCCATCTTTTTTGGTTGAATAATAGAATCTGTTCAAAAGCTTCACTACAACATTCATTTAGTCAATGTGATCTCTGCAGAATCGCTCCTTCTATTTTTCCTGAATACATGTCTCTTACATTAGGTTTAAGCCTATACTTCCCTACCCCATCTCTAAAGAACACACCCACATAATTCTCCATACTACATCATTTATCTAATCGTCAAAAACTTTTATTCTGATTTTGGTTGACATGAGTTATCCTATACCGATCAAACTGCTCGCACGCCTAAAAACTTCACCCTCTCACTTAACATTACTGACTCCATCTTGTAACTACTTACAACCTTAAAAACCGTTATTATTTCTTAATCGTAGCTCCTTAGTATCACTCACATGAAAAGAGCAACCATAGAACAAATTTGGAATCATTTAACGTAAGCCCATCCCTGATCTTCCTCAAAGAGAAATTTCGACCATGAAGAGATTGGCTCCGCTCACTTAGGACTGGTCATACCCAAATCATCAATTCTCATCTCCTCCTGGTCTCCATATGCTCCACTGTCATGTATAAATATGTTATTAGGAAGATAATTAATCTGACAATGTATCACCTCTTTTCATGTCCTGCTCTCCAAAATTGACATACTTAGGTTACTTCTCACAATGTGACATAAGTAATAATCCTCTACCCTATGTAATTACTCAAAAACAGGACATGAGTAATAACCTCCACCCTATGTAATTACTCACAAACAGTTTCCAACTCTTTCAACTACCGGCATTACTCAATTCCAATTTGTACATATCCGATCTTTTTTTCCCAATTAAAAATTTAAGCCCCTACACTTGGCTCAACTCTTCCCAATTCTCTTCCGTATTTTCGTTCTTGGTTTCCCACTCCATATCAGTTGTTTTTATATTTAACGTTCGCGGGCAGCCTATATACACTATTTTGGTCTGAATATAGAGGAATTAAATTATAGAATCAGGCGATTATCTGATCCGCAGGAATATGCTGATCATATACTGAAATACCTATGTGTTTTGTCGATAAGTCATAATATAGAGGTGTGGGTTTACCAAGAAACTTCATGTGGAATTATAAAACGGGTTTTTCGTGAAAATGAAGGTAATGAAGAGATAGTGAAATTGCTCTATATAAATGGTAATCATTATAAATGCCATTAATTGAAAATGATGAACATGAATTGAATTGTAATAGTTCTTTAGAGTCACCAACGGATCAGATGAATATCCATATTAGTCGTTCATCATTAGTGCATTTAGATCACTCTTACGTTACCAGTGATCAGTTTGGGTCTTATTCAGAGTTGTTACAACATTTGGTACCGTTAAATGTATATTTTCCCAATGTTTCAAAGGAGTCTTCAGTACCTTTATCAGAACCACCGAATGATCATATGGATATCGATGAGATTGTTAGTTCGTTATTAGTACCTAACTTTAGATCATCCTAATGTTATGAGTGATCGTTTTGGATCAACTGCAGAACTGTCTTCAAATTTGGTCCATACAGATCTGTGTAACGTCACAAACGATTCTCTAACATTGGAACAGGGTGATGGAGGAAATACTGTACCTCATTATGTAGGTCCCATGAATAATGAATGTACTTATTGTTATGCTTTGTATTTCAACAGTGAAAGAACTGGTCATCAAAAAATATTTACCAAATGTTGTATGGGGGGCAAATACGTATTCGATTTCAATTTCAATGTACCTAAGTTGATAAAAGAGTTATTATGTAATGACCATCGTTGTAGCAATAATTTCGTTGAAAATATCCGACAGTATAATTCAAGTTTGGCATTTGCATCATTTGGTGCGAGTGTAGCAGCTGGTAATGTTCCTGGTGGTGCTTATTGCTTTAAAGTTCAAGGAGTTATTCATCATTTGAGCAGTAATTTGCGGGAAGAGGAACATACTCGACGGAAATATTCGCAATTGTATTTTATTGATTCAGAATTAGCTAATGAATGTAGGAAAACAAGATATTCTCGATGTTTGCCGGAATTATTTACTGAATTAGATACATTATTAAGAGAAGAAAATATTTATGCTACAACACTTCTGAATCTCCGTGAAGTTGAAGAACGTGAAATGAGACAATGTTATTATAATAATACTGCCATTTCTATCGATTACAGTGTGTGGTTATTAAAAAAACCTGCCGGTAATTGTATTGATAGGAAGCGTTACAGTTTACCAACTTGTAAATAGCTGCTGTATATTTTCATCCAGTGATGGATGTCCTCCTCAGGGATATAGAGATTCATAGCAAGAGTGGAAAATTGATACAGTTATCAGCATGTTCTCAGCACACCAATCCTATGGTTTATCCCATTTTATATCCATATGGGGGTGGAGGCTGGCATTCAGGATTTAAAGCACGTAGTGGTGAGACGGTATCGTTGAGTCATTATATTATGCTTTTCTGTTGAGTGTTCGTCCGACGTTCGCAACATTCATTCATGCTAGGAAATTGAGTCAACAATTTATCGTTGACGCCTACTGTCAAATTGAATCTCTACGTTTACAATATATTCGAACTCATCAAAAAGATCTGAGGGTTGAGCAATATCGTGGTTTATACGATTATATTAAAGGTAGATCTCAAGGAGAAAACTACCAAATTGGGAAAACAATAATATTGCCTTCTACCTTTGAAGGCAGTCCCAGAAACATGGCTCAAAATTATCAAGATGCCATGACTTTGGTATCCAGATTTGGAAAACCTGATTTATTTATTACATATACGTGCAATGGGAAATGGTGTGAAATATCTGAGAATTTAGATTGGTGTAAAAATCCAATTGAGTGCGCTGAGTTGGTCAGCAGAGTATTTAATGCAAAACTATCCTCGTTAATGAAAGAATAACCGATGGAGTCCTTGGTATTGTTATTCATTCCATGCAAGTATTCGGCTAGGGTATCTTTTACTTTGTTTTTTTGTTATTTGTTTTTAATCATTAATTTCTATATTCAATTCATTTTTTGGTAGTTTCACCATTCAGTTTGTTCCGGTATTTCACTTGAAAAAATGTCGTGTTTTCGTTTTGGTTTTTGTTCTGTGCGACATCACTACCATGCACTGACCTACTACTGAGGCGCGCCATAGGCGCGCCGTCATTGCTAGTATCTATTAAATGATTGACCATGGTTCAGCGATAAGGAATAACACTATAGTCACACCTTTTATACTATTACAGCGATGGAACTGGAAGTATGAGCAGAAAACGTGGAAGATTCTTGTGCTATGAGAATCAGACGGTTTATTCGAAACTTCTCGTCCAAGCTTATCAGCATTTCACTAATTTTGGTCCTCTTGAGTTGCTATTATTTGTTGACGAAACATAAGTCACTCTTCGGAACGGGTGGATTCTATGCTTCGACCAATTTAAAGTCACGTTTCATCAATATTGATACGCTGAATTTCATTCACTGCAGCGAAATATGTGTGTATGCAAAACCAAAAATGGTTATTTTGATAACGTCTCACGTTTCGAACACCGACACACGAAATATTATTCGACGTTCACGACCCCGAGTAATGTTTAAGAAATTTGATGTGCAACTTATTTTCTTGATAGCAGTCTTACCGAACGATGAAGGTAGACAGGACGTTGAAAAAGAGTTCAGAAAACACGGAGATCTTGTTCAAGGAGAATTTATCGAAGCATACCGTAACTTGACTTTGAAGCATTTGATGGGTCTTCGTTGGGTACGTGATCACTGTAAAAGTGCCTTGTACGTCGCAAAGATGGATGACGATATAGTTATAAATTTCTACAAACTTTCTGAGATCATCAATACATTTCAAACGAATTTTGATCTTCTTGGACATCTGATAGTTGGCATGAAACCTATTCGCAATACTACTAGTAAATGGTACGTTTCCGAAAAAGAGTTCGAGGATGAGGAATATCCTGCTTTTCTTAGTGGTTGGTTCTATGTAATGACGATGAATGCTGTTATATCAATTCTGAGCGTTTCCAATAAAATTCCTTTTTTTTGGATAGACGACGTACTTGTCAGCGGAATCCTTCGAGAAAGAGCCAATTTAAAGTTAACTGATATCAGCCATCATTTTAGGTATGATCCAAAGATAATAGAATGCTGCATCATGAACAGATATTCCTGTGATTTTCTGGCAGCTCCAAGTGGAATTAATTCGATGTTACATTTAAAACTAAGTAATCATTTGTGGGAATGTAGATTCAAGAAACGATGCCTGCTGAAGAGTAACTCGGAAAGATCTTGCTGGTTTTCGAAAAACTTGCTTATTGAAGAAAATCGTTTGGTTGTAAAAGGACTCATTACTTAAGCATTTACAATGAAAGTTCTTATTTCTAATGATTAATATCATACCAAAAAAAAAAAGAAAAAAGTTAAAATTCAATACTGTGCTTGGCTGAGTCGCTAATTTTAGATTTAGATTTTTTCCTACCCCTCGAGAGTTCACACTTTCCTACCAAATTAAACCTAAGCCGAAATAGAATATTATCATGATTATCTGGTGACTGCGCACGTTATTTTTATTGGATAACAATCGAGTATTCCGCAAATATCTTCGAAGTAGTATGTTCAATTTGAGAACGTACGTCATTGGTATTCAACATCTTCTCGTCTTCAATTTCAAATTGAATCATCTTCTTTTTCCTCTTGTGTATTAAAAACTGTTTCAAGCATCATGTAACCATTGATATTTAAGTTACCTAATTGCACCCTTGCAAGGAGTGATATAGCACAATGATCATGTAGATGAAGTTTTACATCATATTATTTTTGTCAACATTTTTTTGGAACAGTCTTATATTTTCTTTAATTTATACATATCTGTGATATTTTAACTTTGTTTTATTGTATTTATGAACGATATTTTATTATCTGGATTGCAGTATTAAAAAAGTTTGCTCATTCTTCTCATGTTAACAGTCTCGTTAAAAATATAATTTACGTATTTTTTAATAATACAATTTCTCTAAACCGTCTTACCACATTGTTCTTTATGGCTATCGGTTAAGGCCCATTCTTCTCATCTCGTGTTTCTATATTTCTTTCAGTTTTCATTAAACTTTTAGGGAAGAAATTTTCCTATTTAATAATGGACCATCACATTCATGATTCGCTTCTTGAAATCAATAATACTTTTCTAGAATATTTTGCGCTCTGATTCCTCTCACCAATTTGTTACGTGAACGCTTTTAAATACTTTCTCTACTTTCTTCATACAACGTGATCATAAGCTTAGTCGAAAAGTGTCAATCAGTTTGACTTGACTAACGGGTCCTTGAATCTCCAAAATAATGGAAATGAAAAGCAATGATTTTTTGAGGAGTACATTCGTTTTTACGAAAAAATCTTATCCTCGGGGTTCAATATTGGTGACCAAATGGAAAAATGAAGAGCGAATGCAAGCAAGTACAAGAATGAAAAATTACGCCATTTCATCATATGATTTACATTTGAATATTTTATGAATTAAAAACTGATTTCTTTGGTTTATGTAGTTTTAAACCTACAAATACTAGATCTGGATACTCGGACTCTAATGTTAAACAGGCTAATTTAAATAAGTCAGTTTGATTTGTATTCTCCACGACGACACATCTCAATTTCTTGAATCGATAAAAACAGGAGAACGCGTTGTGATCAATTCTGGTACAACCACTGAAATTAATGAATTCCAGGTTGGGTGCAACGAAACTGAGCCTGTCCACACACCAATTATCTAATTCCACATTTTCTTTGAAACTAATCCATCTCAACGATGATAATTCACTAAGAAGTAATAATCCTTCATAAAGGAGATCATAATTAATCGCATTGATGGCTTCTACTTTGAACGAATCATCTCGGCCTCCGGGAAGTACCAAATGCGCTCTATTCACTCCAGGCTGCACAAAACCTTCTTTACCGACAAATTTCACTCCACCTCCTCGAGCACAGAAGAAATGTGCGGCGGCTAAATCTGGTCCCAACGCCTTGACTCGTTCAGGATCGTAAAGCTGATCTTTGACGAGCCATTCAAGATGTTTTCTTCTCATTCTCTCTTTGAACGAAGACCTATATTTCCACCGGCGAGTCAACGTTTCGGTGAACTTTTGAATTGCGTTCATACCGCCTTTCCTAATTTGAAACGGCGTATCTTCACCTGTTCTAAATTCCATAACATCTTCAACAAATTCGCTTTTTTTATCAAACGCAATTTGATCATAAGGTGACCATGGTACTTTACGAGCATGGTTAGGATTGGATCCCGGGGGAGGAACTTTTGAAACACAATATGGTCGTTGACATCTGATCAATATTTGTAAAAGTTGCTTCACCATAGTTTTCAACTGGAAAGCACCAATGAAATCTGAGGTCAATTGTGATTTGTCTCCAATAAAGTTGTACGAAAAATAAGTTACGAAATTAGAAATATAGAGATGAAAAACAGAAACTGTGTATAGACATCACATCACCGCATCCGCGGATTATGAATTATGATGTTTTCTAGTATACTAATCGAGTAATCGCGGATGTCAGAACTGTTTTAACTTTCATGGCCTAATTCTAATATTTTAGTTGTTATCAACATTACCTATCATTCCCTCCACTAGCGCCGTACCACCACTGATTCTCTTGCTCTCGGTAATAAACTAATAACTGGTGGATGGTGGTGCCGTTGAAAAAAAAAATGATACATTCGGACTCCATGCTCCGCGAGGACGTTGCTGCGCTCTGTACATTATAATTATGATCAACCCAGTACTATGCTCTGTCCGCAAATAGAATGGGTCGCGTAAACAAACCCGCGAACCGCTTCCTCGCATCGTAATCAATTTTTTATGCATGAAAGCGGGTCGCGGGTTTGTTGACGTGACCCATTCTATTTGCGGACAGAGTATATCAACCTCCTGCTTATTATTAGTGGAGGGAGGCCTTTGACTATACAAACTAAAAATCAGTGGTGAGTACACAGAGTAAACAGAGGTCGTCTTCGCTATGCTCATAACGTTAAAGAATACGGGCATCATCCAAATTCGTAGTTTAGGTTCGCCTAACGCGTTGAGTGCGCGTCAAGCTCTGCATACAGCTGTACACAACGCAAATTGTTGAGTGTTGCAGATTCACCGCTCGGTCAACTGCGTTAGGCGAACCCTAAACTACGAATTTGGATGATGCCCGTGTCTCGAGCGCGTTCAGACGACCTCTGTTTACTCTGTGGGTGAGTACTAGTACTACCCAAAGAACTACATATTATGTAGTTCTCTGGTACTACCACTGCTTTGTAGCAAAGATGTTATTATAACGAAATTCATAAAATCAGGGCTTGCAACCGAAATTTTTTTAATGGTTAACGGTTATCGGTCAAATGACCTCACAAATTTTTTCAGTTATCGGTTATCGGTCAAAATGATCCTCCCAATTTTTTCGGTTATCGGTTATCGGTCAAGCTGTATTTTGACCAATAACTGTTAAATGTTGAAAAATATTTCGGTCAAAGTCCTAAAATTTTTGGTTAACGTTGTTAGAAGACCTAGAATTTTTGGTCAAATAACAGTTATAACCGAAAAAATAACGGTTAACGGTCAATCGGTCAAGATCGATCATCAATGTTAACGGTCAATCGGTCAAAATTGATATTTTCATTTCGGTTATAACAGTTGACTGAAAAATAACTGTTATTGTGCAAGCCCTGCATAAAATCATACTTAACTTTTGTTTCAGAAGAGAACAAAATCTCACAAAAATTTTGTTTTCGTTACGTTATTTCAAATTCAGTCAAATTAAAGAAAATTTCAATCTCTACCACTTTCATTCTTAGGATTTTTTCGTTAAAATTCCTTCTAAGAAGTTATTTAAAAAAGAAAACTTCAAATTGTAATATTGCTTACCAAAATGCACCTGATAACACAAGCCCCCAGTGAGTGTTTGCGTCGGTTTGCGACATCGCCTTAATCCTTATACATACAATTAACTGCTGAAACTCACAAAGAGTATGGGGTACATTGAAACATGAGAAACACATAAGCATATACATGTAAGAATGCACGCATTCTTTTTGTCTTCTACTACTCGCAGGTTTCTTTCTGCATGCAGACTTTATTAGGTATTTCGATAGTTATCTGGTTATCTTCCGAGAGCAGTCAGCTGACCTGCATTTCCTACGGGACTCTCGACTTTTTGTTTCGATTCAGTGTTTACACTGCATCGACATGATTTGTTAAGATTTCACGATCTTACAAATCGAAACAAAATAGACTAGTGTTTCCGTAGAAGACGCAATAAGACGGTCTATCGCTGCTACACGGTCATCGCTGTAAGACGCTCATGCCGCTGTAAGTCTAGCCGCTTGTATGTGAGACTAGCCGTTCGTACGTAAGACTTCAACCGTCGTAGTGTAAGTCTAAAGCACCGCCATAAGCCGTATCGAAAAGTGTTACCCCTTTCCTCTCTTAGTGGGGGAGATGTAAGAATGCACGCATTCTTTTTGTCTTCTACTACTCGCAGGTTTCTTTCTGCATGCGGACTTTATTAGGTATTTCGATAGTTATCTGGTTATCTTCCGATAGTTATCTGGTTATCTTCCGAGAGCAGTCAGCTGACCTGCATTTCCTACGGGACTCTCGACTTTTCGTTTCGATTCAGTGTTTACACTGCATCGACATGATTTGTTAAGATTTCACGATCTTACATACATATGTTACGTCGAATCCGTATATACAGTCATATCTAATGTGGATTCCTTTTTCATAAACGAGATGAAAATTATGATGTCATACAAAAATGGTCTAATGATGAAGACCTACGTACGCAATATTTTTCCTTCTCTTTTTTTCCAACTGTATTTTTTTTCTTCATTGTGTTCAATGACCATCTTCGAGTGAAGAATGGAACTAGTTCATACGTGTGAAAGGGGTACGGTAAGTACTTGTGCCGTACAAATTGCATCTCAAAAAGATGTGCCTGTAACAAACAGGGGTTGGGGTGCAATTCGGCCTGCCATTTCGGACGTACATGTGATAATCACAAAGACTGATTTTCCAATATTTTCTGATTCACTGTATTTTTGTAATAACGACGATTGACCTCTTTTGATCTATTATTATTAAAGCGAAGCTATCACTACTTATCACTAAACGGCTGACGAATTATTTTTTGGCTTTTTCAATCCGTCTGTTTCTCATTTTCTCAATGCCGGAACATTGTGGAAATGGTTGACGACTACTTTCAAAAATTATTTATGTCGTAGGTGCGTAGGTAGTACATCTATATTATTAAAGCGAAGCTATCACTACTTATCACTAAACGGCTGACGAATCATTTTTTGGCTTTTTCAATCCGTCTGTTTCTCATTTTCTCAATGCCGGAACATTGTGGAAATGGTTGACGACTACTTTCAAAAATTATTTATGTCGTAGGTGCGTAGGTAGTACAATCTATATTATTAAAGCAAATAATAATCTATTCTATATTATTAAAGCGAAGCTATCACTACTTATCACTAAACGGCCGACGAATTGTTTTTTGGCTTTTTCGATCCGCGTGGTGTGTAGCGACCGTGTTTCTCATTTTCTCATCAGTGCCGGAACATTTTGAAAACAAATGGTTGACGTGTACATATACCTCATTGTGGAAATGGTTGACGACTACTTTCAAAAATTATTTATGTCGTAGGTGCGTAGGTAGTACAATCTATATTATTAAAGCAAATAATAATCTATATTACTAAAGCGAAGCTATCACTACTTATCACTAAACGGCCGACGAATTGTTTTTTGGCTTTTTCGATCCGCCTGGTGTGTAGCGACCGTGTTTCTCATATTTTTCTCATCAGTGCCGGAACATTTTGAAAACAAATGGTTGACGTGTACATACGTACATTGAAGACTTTGACTATTTATCCTAGGTATGATAAATAGTCTAAGATTGAAGACGAATTTTTATTGTTAATTGTAGTTGTAGTAGTAGGTAACAAATTAATGTCGATGAACATTATTCGAATTAATAATTATTATTTATTCGAATTTCGAATTTATCATAGCTTTCGAATTCATTTCTGTTGTGATTTGTAAACTAATCTGTAGAAGGTCTTCACTTCGTTTTTTCTTTTTGGATTCAAGATTATTGCTGTTCGTGTTTATACTTCTTTTACTCGATTAAATTATTCCTGACCTATGATAGATGTTCATAGGTACTACTAATCTATGCTCTTTGTCAACAATTTCAGCAAATTACTCTTTATCCATTCTAAAGGAATTCGATTTATTATTTTGGGAATCGTTCAATCTATTTTATAATCCAGCCGGCATATAGGCCTAATAGTGTCGATATTACAATGAATATTTATCATTATTTGCATTGTGCAAGTGAGAATAAGTTGTATGAAGCCATTGCTGCTCCACTACCTAACCTTGGGAATTTTTCGACTATTTTTGACTTTTGTTTAATTTTATTTTATAAACTTTATATTTTTTAGTTTAATTTTATATTGGTTTGTTGATTTTCAAATTTTTGCCCTTTTTGTTTTTAAATTTTTAACTCCTATAAATTGACTATTGACATAAATTTCTAAGTTACAAGTGTGTAATTCTTCTGAAATATAGTCAGTAATAATTTTAGGTGACAGAGTGAAGTTTTTAAGCGTGCAAGCAGTTTCATTGTATTGAGGATAACTGATGTCAACCAAAATCCGAATAAAAGTTTCTGATGATTAAGTAAATGATGGAGTATGAAGAATATGTGGGTGTGTTTTATTCCTGAGATGGGGTTGGAAATTATAAGCTGAAACCTAATGTGAGAGACGTGTATTCGGGAAAAATAGAGGGAGCGATACCGCAGGGATGTTGACTAAATGAATATTATAATGAAGATTTTAATCAGGATTATATTATTCAACCAAAAAAGTTGAATTGAAAGTTATAATGAAAAACAATGGCGTTAAACAAAGTTAAACAAGGAATTCACAAATCCTCTTCTATGGGATGGATTGATTTCAATATTGAGAATTGAATTCAAAATTAAAGTCCCAAAAAAACGGGTTGGATTTGATAAACTTTCTAAAATTGAGCTAACTAAAGCTGGAGGGAATCGGAAAAATTGGAAAAATTAGGACTTTTAAGCTGTATATGATAGACGGGGGTTAGGAAAAATGTTTTCTATCAAATGAGTCAGATTTAAAAACATTTGAAACATTATGGGAATTGAGCTATGTATGACAGGAGAGGATCTTGGAAAACATTGAACCACCAGATGAGTTGAAATTGAAAAAATTTTGTACATCGAGCTATACAATTATGACAAGAGGGTATCTTGGGATAATTTTAATTTTCAAGCTATATATGATGAGAGAGGAATATGGAATTTTAATTTCCAACATTTATATGACAGGAGGAGGAATTGAAAAAACTGGGTATGCTCTACCTTCGATGAAATGGTAACTTGGAATACCTCTCAGGAGTCTAATATTGCACATCAGAATGCGATGAAACTTCGGAGTTTTATTGTTCAAGGTTACAGAAATACCGCTAATTAGTTTACAAGTAGTGTATATTGGAAATTGTAAAAAATAATTATGGATATTACGCGCTCAGAACCAATTAGCGGTATTTCTGTAACCTCAAACAATAAATTTCCAAAGTTTCATCGCATTCTGTGCAATATTAGTCTCCTGAGAGGTATTCCAAGTTACCATTTCATTGAAGGTAGAGCATACCCTTAACGATTGTTCTTGGCAAATGACAAGACATCACAATTTTCAAGAACCCCCCTATAGAAAAGGTTGCCAATTAAAACTTAATTTAAATTGGTAGGTAGTTGACTTGGATTATAAACTGGAGAAGGACTTGACGTCATCACGATCTGACAGATAAGAATACTTACAGAATAGTGAATTACAAAAATACGGACTCGACGTCAAGAATAACTGTTAGCTGGAGGTGAGTGGACCCGAAAGAATATATTAAGGACCTTGAGAAGAAAAAGTGAAAGCGAAATGAGAAAATGAATCAACTAATCTTAGAATCGAAACCTTTTTCTTCTATTCATTTGCAGATTGCAGGAAGACGACACGTAGAATCAATTATTACGGTACGGATAATTAGAGGAGATAGATGTAGAAGACTGAAAAAGATGGAGAGTTTGCGCAAAAATTTTGAATACAGGTCCAGAGAAAAGTTATCTACAGACTTTCTGTTATTTATTATTATTTTTTTTTTTCCATTATTTTCCAGAATAGGAATTTCTACATTATTTACCGAGGTTATTAAAAATTATTCCTGTATTCACATGTTCTCCATAAAAAATTTGTTTTGTCTTATGTCAATTATTCATTGACAATTCCTTACTTCTTCTGTTTTGTTATGAGTGATAGGCAATATGAAGAAATATTTGAAAATTTAGATGACACAAGTATCAAAAAATAAAAAAAATACATTTTTTAATTCCAAAAAATAAGGAGAAATGAAATGTCTAAAATATTAAATTAATACGTGACTACGTAAGAGGCGCGCCAAAGGCGCGCCGTCTTGCTAGTTTTTTATTATTTTTTGCTTGATTTAGATAATAACAAAGATTAACTTCTCCTGATATGATTGACTTCTTCCGATTGTAAAATTTTATTGTAATTATCTGCTCCACGAAATTCATTTTATTTTTGGATACTGTTCAACATTTTATACAGACTTAACTACTTCTAAAGTATTATCGTCATTATTTGATGTTATAATTTGCTTTTGATATGTTCATATAAATTTATTTGAAATTTATTATCGACGTCTATTTTCCAGGTACTTCAGATCGAGTAGGAATATTGCCAATTTTATCAATCCGGCAAGTGCCGATTTTATAAATTCGGTAAAAATTTCTGCCGGCAATTTAACAGATTCGGCGTAACATATACACCCCGCAGGCGCGGATTTACGGGGGGTGGATAAGGGGGAGGTATCCTCTCCCAAAACCTCCAGAAAAGGCTGAAATTGTCTAACTTGACTATATTTTCTGAGCGAAGCGAGGAAAAAAATTTTGAACAATGGAATATCCCCCCCCCAATGTATCCATAAATACGCGCTTGCAAGGGAACGAGAGGAATGAATGATGACGAGATATATTATGCAGGACTATCGATACTTTAACAACGAATGAGGGGAGTTAAACAGTGACTAGGTTGAAGGAGACGACGTACATAATAACTTTGACTATTGACATGACACAAAACCACATTAAAGTCACTCGACTGGTAGTCTGACTAGACGCTAGATCGCGTAGTAATACTTTTCCCGATTTATAATGAAGTATGATTGGGTTTTTCGTCTCATAAGGTAAACTAGCATTTTGCAACCTTCCGCTGACTCAAAGTAAAAATCCAGGAGTGGGTTCAATGCGAGTAGGTGGCACACTCTTTGCTGAAATTGGTTTGCCTTTGTTTAGCGCATCTATCTTTGCTTCAAAAGAAGAGAGCTGTGAAATGCAACACACTTGATATAGCGCGTGAGTCACTGTGCTCAAGGATTTGTTTGACTTTCTTGACTGTTGATCTATGGGTTTGTAGGTGGCGTCAACAAACTTCATCATGCACGATACACCACCAATAATTTTTTTCAAACACGAATAGCGGGCAATCAGGGATTCATTGCAGACCATATTGTTAGTGTTTTTTTTAATCAAGCTCCGTTTCAATTTTTTCACCAATTTTTCTCGTTTTAATTGTGATTTTGTGATTTTTGGGGAGGAGGATCACACCCCTTGCGGGTCCATCCGTAGTTTAAAGGTTAAAATTATTTCACATCGTGAGAGATTTAGTTCAAAATTTCAAAATATTTTCAAATTCTGTTTGTACAAGTATTTTATGAGATTTTGGTAATTTGGCCACATTCGAAGACGATTGTGGCCCAACAGTGCAAGTGTGATCTATGCCTATTTTCAAATACACCATTTGAAAGGAAATTTCACAAGGCATATTTTTTTATCAAAACATTTTCTAACAGGACTTCAACTTTTCGAGATACTCTGGAAAAATAGACTTTACGGGGCTAAAATGTGCTACAGAAAGGTTAGCACAATTTTGTGGAGGCGTGATTTTTTATATCACTTTTGGACAGCTAGACTGCCATTTTTTATGACGATCGGTTTTGGTCCAAAAATTTTTTTATTGACTTATTTTGGGCAGGCTTTCTTTTTCGAAAAAAAAAAAAAAAATGATGAAAATTTTGGAAAGTTTCATGTTTTATTTTTTTTTTAAAGAAAAAAAAAAGTTTTTTCTGACCAAAATCATATCTTTAAAACATATTATATTTCCTTAATTTTATGGAAATTTTGGAAAGTTGAAAAAATTTCTACCCAAAATTTTCCTCTTTTCTAAGAAACTTTACTAGAAATTTTTCCAATGTATACGAGACTTGTAAAATACGTACATCCATGGTACAGCGAAAAAGAAAGAACGAAAAAAAAAGGAGACCAATAATACTTATTTATTCTCATATGTTTTGGGGCAATTGATGTATCGTGAAGTATTTGAATCAATGAATGTAATTACGGTACATTTAAGCAAAAAAAAAGTATCTCTTCTGGCATTAAAAGCACCCAAATCTAGGTACTCCATCCAACCAGAAGCTAAATGAAATACCTACATGCATAAGGGCAACTAAATAAATATGAAAAACTACGACGTACCATAAACTTAATTTGATAAAAAAGCGAACGCTCAAACAGTATCAAGCTGAAAACCTATTTGCCATATTTTGTGAGTTGTCCGAACGAAGAATTGTCCATTTTTATAATGGGAATAGTTGTCACTTTTGTACCATTAACTAAACGATTCCCCAAGATTTTCATAAGTTTTTCGAAATCGTCTTTAGTTTTTGTTCGTATGTTAGCATATAAACTGAAACGAAAATGAAATAGAATACTCACGATAAAAATCAATATTAGATTAGGCCAATTACCGGTATTGAATTGATGTCAGATAAACCTGTCGAGGTCGATAGGATTTAAACTCACACATTTATATTATTTGTTTTCTTCAGTTCGATCACTTCAGGTTTAATTGTTCCGCACAATTCATAAACATCCTCCTCTTTGAAATCCGTTGGCAAATTTGTCAAAACTAATTCTTGTGAGCTAAATCTTGGAGCTTCATCTATAGAAAATATGAATTTTATCTATCTTAGGAAGGTACAATTGACTAGATGTAGGTAGATAGGTTAGATATTCCGAATTTGTAGGTAAGTTACACATAGGTACCTATCTATATATAAGCCTACCAATATCAAATAAGTAATTATGAAAATTTGGAGAAGCGTTACTGCGTCTGTTCTTCTATGAGTGCACACGTCAAGGTCGAGTTTATCTTGTCGGTCAACATTTTCAAGATTATCACATCTTTGATTGGGCCCAAAAGGTTATGAGAAAGTCAAAATAATAGCATAGTGAATTTTTAAAAGATTTCGATGTTTAAGCCTCAAGTCGGTAATGGTCTACCGAGGTATGAGCAACTACCGGTAACTCCGCTAAATCTTCCTACCGGTTTGGTTTAGGTAGTCAAATTGGAATTGATCATTATTCATACCTGCATGACCTAATATAAACAGTATGTTCACCAGTGATTCGGAAATGAAAAGAGCTGACGTCTAGCTATATGGTAGCCTATTGACAGATATAACATTTCACACAAGAATTTTCAGTTGTCGACGTCTGGGTCGTTTGTTTTTTCTAGTCACAATATTCTTCTTAGGTAATTCAAATTGAATGTTTTTTCGGGATACCTACAGATATATAAATCTAATTAATTACCCATATATTTCTTGATGCTTTCACTGAATTGATTCATGCGACCGCGTTTCATTTCAAAGACAGCTAAGACATAATTTTGTACCGAATTAAGACTACAGAATATTCGACTGTAAATTATCAAGTAAGTTATTACCCACATTCTAGAGAATGTAACTTACGTTTCAAATCTTGAACGTCATGACAGTAAGCTAACCGGAATCCCGGATCCATGGTGTTCAATATTACGGGAGATGAGCAATTCGGTAGGTATTGATCAACTAAATTGAAAAAAAATTGCAATCATTTATCTATGTTTATACAAAATCCACAATTAAAGCATGATCAATCATCTTTCATTTTTTTTTTTTTTTTTGCTTAGGTCAAGCTAACTTGGTCGGAGCTCGTAGTGCAGAAATGTTGACAGATTTCAGCCACTATTTCGTCATTTTTCTACCTTTTTTTTGGACACTTATAAGACTGGATCCGGCTTCAACATTTTTTGACATGTTCCATATTTGAAAGTATTAGACACGGGTTGCGGACAAGTAGTATGACTGTTTACATTTTTTTACACGCTTTTTACAGCGGGGTGTAAAATGACCTTACTTAATTATTTTAATATTATAGGGAAGTTACATTGTATTCAATTTTTCTATACAGCAAATAGATAGACTGTACGCAAATTGAATACTTTTCCGGAAATTTATATTTATCACCATTTGAACGATGGTTGCTACAATGTACCTTGGTAAACTTTGGTACCTACTAAAACTCAATTATAACTATGTGCGCTTGGTACGAGTGAAATTAATTCTTTGCTTACTATTTTTCGATTGAGATTGATCAATACCATCGTCAGAAAGGCCTGCTAATTTGCTGATCTGTCTCATCGCTTTATTCAACATCTTTTTAGTTGTTTTTTCTTCATTCTCTACTATTGTATCTCCTGTAGATGCTGGATCGGCCTCGTCCGCTACTCTGTGAATTGATTAGAGAAATTGAATAGAGGTGTGTTTGCGCAAATCCCTATTGAACTTTATGGCTAACTCGATAGTTTGCTCGATAAATTTTATTTGAAAATTCATTTTACTATCATAGCTCTGTAAAACTGAAATATCTAACCCATCAAGTTGTTGTCTACTCAAATTATTCAAGTTTAACATTTTTTAAATTTTACCCAACTGATTGTGCTCCCACTACGAAAATTTATTTCTCCTCTCTGGAAATACCTACCGTATTTTTTTTTTTTTAAATCTTTATTGTAGGTATTTAAAGTCTGTCCGAAATAAGAATGCCTAACGCAGCACAACTACGCACAAATTTTTCGTTTGCATCGTGTGAACGGATCTACGCGTCCGCTCTGAGAATTATTGCTGTCTTCTTGTTTTGAACAGACTTTATAGCCGGTAAACATTGTTTCCACTTGAAGCCCTCGAATGTATAGGGCTCCAAGTGAGTAGTTTTTCCCGAAGAAACCCGGAGATCCGAGGGCTTCCGATTTGTCCCTGTTGAAGCTCTCTGAGCCTGGGAATCCAAAGACCTCTAACTGGTAAAAACGGGAACGAGAAGTTCAACAAGACTTCAAATGGGGGGATCAGAGGGGTTTCCCCCATTTTTTCCAGGACTTCGGAGAGGAAGCACATTGTTTACCGGGTAAGAAACTTATCTAAACGAGTACCTATCTATTTGTCTCAGATTCTTTTTCTTTCATGTACTCTCAATTAATACTTACCTCGTTGTGTCGCACTGAAATTGTTGAATGGCCCTTTTAGCATCCTCTTCAGAACTGAAGAATATTATTTGAAAATCATCCTGGGATACTACTTGCTGTACTTCACCAAATTTTTCAAATAAATATCTTATTTCTTGAGTAGTCATCGGTTCCGAAGTCAATATTTTTATGGCATTTCCACCAACATAGAAGACGTTTGCATCCATTTTGACTGATATTCTAAAACCAAAACAGGCCTTTAAGTAATGAGAAAATAGAATCTTTTCACTCTTGGAACTTGGAAATTAATGTGTAGGAGACTACCGATAATGAACAAGCTGGTTGAATTTATTGAGTTTAGAATCAGTACATAGGTATTTTGTAAATATTCGTAAATATAATATTACCTGCTTATAAGTTGCCAAGTACTTCAGAGTTTCTCACACTTGGACTCGTAATAATTACACCGATTAACCCCAAAATTTTGCTAAAGTAACATCACTAATTCGTAGGTTCCCATCGTTTATTTTACTCCTGGAATGGATACGTTTTTTTTTTTTTTCCGTGAAAAAAGTCTTTTTTCATAAATTACCTACTTGTGAAGGAAATAACCATTTATTGTTCTTCGTTCGATCACGCAAAACGAGGTCATTCAAATGGATCATAGTGATTCGTATTGGTAATATTATTTGTCTGTTATGACCTGAATTATTCAATATCACAACTGAGAAATTTGATGCAAGAAAAATTATACGAATTTTATCAAATGAAAATCATATATGAAAGATAGAATAGCAGAATTTGGAGGAGGAGGAGGAGGAGGAGGAAGATCGGTGTGTAATTGAAAAAAATGAAAAGGCTAAAAGTTTAATTTCACGATACAAAAAGTCGGTCTTAGGTGGTATTTGCGATATTGACGAAAGAGTTAAATTTAATTCATCTTTAAGAGAAGCTTACCTTGAGAGGTTATTAAAGGAAAGCTACTGATCTAAGGCTGTACAAAAGTTTGTGTGAGAAGACTCGTGGCACGGGAGTATTAATCTCTGGTATATTAGTTCATCGATTCAAGAAGCCGTGATTTGAGAATGAATTGAAGGCATATAACCTAACCCTTCTTGGAAAGAAGGGCTCAGTTTCCCTTCTATTTAAATTAGGTATCATAGGATTCCCATCCGTGAAATATTATTCTCAATATTATTTACTGGTACTCTAGATTATAACACAATCGAAATACATTTAGATTTTCTGTGGAGTATTTTTGTTTCTTAACAATACTAATGGATCTTTTATATAGTCCAAAACATCATTACACATCGGAAAAGATCATTGAAAAGATCATAATTATGATATAATTTCATTGATTCTGTTGTATTTTAAAAAATTACAGTATTTTCTCTGCGTCGAAATCCTCTTTTCTGTTCGTTGATACTACCGGACTAATATATAATTATAAAATTTTTCGTTCTTCCCTTTTTCTTCTATTCGGGTACCTAACCCTTCTATTCAAATAGTACTGCATGATACCTCTGATTCTTTCAAAATCACTTCATCTTGCTCGAAAACTTCCACACACATACCTATTTCTTGATCAATCTCACATTCCATCTCACACGAGTAGGTACTGACTCGTAGCTTTACGACCTACAGAATTGTTCTTCGCTGATGACCGTCGGCGTCCTGAACATAATATAATCAGTGCAGCCAAGCGACAAATTTTTTGTATCGCATTGCCTTCGACTATATAGATTGTCAAAGCGCATTGCACGTTATTACTGAACGTACTTAAATTTAACGTAGCAACTCCAGAACGTTGGTGCTCGCTGCCGCAGTATCGGGACTCAAACATTGACTATTTACTATGTAGTCAAAGGACTCAAAACACAAGCTCGCCAATCTTACGATTTTATTTTGCTTTGTATCGCGAAAATTTTGCGCGAACTCATGTAAAAATTTACGTTGCCGTCTAAGTGTAGATCGCCTTCTTTTGTAGAGTCGTATATTCATATCTACCCCACTAAGTTTTATATAGGTACCTGAATACTAATGAACAGACTCTGCTAATGAAAGCTGAACTTACTCTTGCAGCCGTTTATAGAATCGATATTTCTACACAATCGAGATCAATGTATCAATATAATCGAGATCGATGTATCAATATAATCAAGATTGATTCAACTTTACTTTGTATTTTTTTGCAAACGTTTAAGGACACATACTACATGATTTGATGTTTCTCCATAATTATGGAGTGGAGAAATTTACTTAAACTTTTTTTCAAATGAATTTATTCAACAAAGTATTACTTTATTTGTAAATGTAAAATTATAACCGGTATTCTATTCTCCTCTATAATGATTCAAATTATGAAAAATAGGGAGGAGAGGGAATGAATAAAGTTTGATAATAATGAATAAGGAAAAGTGATTGTTGCGACTAAACCTTGGTTGATTATTTATTCTTGAATCATCACTACCACGACTTCATTATAAGTTTTCCCAAAGTATATGAACATGGTCGGAGAGCTCGGGCATTCGATGGCGATCTGTTTATCTACCCCAGCCGGAAACTCAAACAATAAATATTGGGGTACATTGATGTGTGACTTCATCATTGAAGGAACCCTAAAATCAGGTTCCAAATCAGAAATGTGTTGTTTCGCAGCCAGGCAAATATATAGGCGGTCGTGATCCTTTATCATATCTCCTGAAAGTGGATGCTCGAGTAATTTTTTATTCTCTTGCCCGCGATTGAAAACTAAAAAATAAAAAAATCGATACAATATTGTGTTATGTAGAGCGACTAAAACGCTGCGACTTATTTACTCGCCAAACATTGGAAACGCGTGCAACACAAGATCTACTGAGCAAGGAGCGAACGGCAAATGAGGAGTTATCTGTCAAAAGGGCACCCATTTCATAAGAATTACATTGATCGGGTGCCCTTTTGACAGATAACTCCTCATTAATAGAGTTGAAATTGTTCAACTTTTTGAGCGTGTAGAGACCTGTACGCAGCTATCCAAGGTGTTTGAAAAAAGGTGTGCTCAGTTCGATTGTAAATGAAATGAAACGCAACCCGCATGCACATTTAAAAATACATGAAAGGCGGAACCGGGTGACATCACCCGGGTTTGTTTTTGCATTGTATTAAATGGAGATTAGCTGATATATTGTCTTGTTGTTTACATTGAGCTGAGAACAGCTTTTTTCAAACAACTTGGGTCCTCGGCAGCTATCCTGCGTGCTGAGTATTTTGCCTGTGTACACGAGTTTGCAAGCAGGCGCCTTGTGATTTGTTATCACTTCTAACGCTCCAGCCAGGAACCAAGAGGGAGCAACGCTGCACAGAAATTTGCTGTAGTCTGTTCACGTTAAGAAAGGGTTTTTATGAAAAAGTAAATTTCATAAATAGTATATTACTATACAAGAGGGCAAAGTGACCTTTTGACATCGAGTGCGGTAGTTTGCAAAACGAGTCGAAGATGAGTTGAGCAATCGCACGAGTATGTCAATGGTCACTTACCCTCTTGTATTGTAAGATATTTTTCTAAATAATATAATGTTAAAGGAAGATTGAGAAAATACGGCAATGATAATTCTCCATAAAGAGCTGCCGCGCTCGTCGCGCTATCTTTACATCATGCTGGAAATCAGACGCTGTTAAAACGCAACTTTACCCACTCTTTTGCGTGGGTAAAAGAGCTCTTTAACATCATGTATTTAGAAAATTTATTTTACATGTTTAAAACATCCTGATGAATTTTCTTCTTCTGTAACCAGGGCTGTTGGTAACCCATTCTCATTGAAGAAAAAAAAAAAAATCATCCCGATGTTTCAAACGTTGAAATAATGAAATTTACCTTCTCAGAAAAACCCTTTCTTAACGTGCACCGACTATACCTGTTAGGTACTCGCACCGATGGAATCAGGAAGTAACTAGCTGCGTTTTACTCGCCGGTGTACATCAGCCTTAGACCATATAGTACATAGACCGCTAATAATGATAAAAAGCTTGTCGGAACATAGGGGACTCTCTTTGACTATGTATAGGTATGGACTAGTACTCCTCCATAAACGCAATATAATATCCTTGTCCAGGAATGAAGGCGTTTTTTACAGGCAACTTGATGTACACCGCGACCGCATGTACGTTCTCGTTATAACTATATATGTTGACTGTATAGATATACGTTTTGCTGTTAATGCGGTCGAGACGTACCTGAAATAGTATAAAGAAAACGCCTTCATTCCTGGACAAATAATAATTCACGTTACCACCAGTCACCTGTATAGTCAAAGGGGACTCTGTAAGTCGGTAAGGTCTCACGGCGTTAATGTGGGTGGGCGTGGCTTCGCTCGTATCCCCTTACGTCGCATGTTGCACCGAACCATCCATGCCAAACCTTTCCGACTTACAGCCAACCTTCTATATTCCGACAACTGATAACGTCATTTACATGAGCTATCGGCGCTCGGCGGTCTATGTGCTATGGTCTAACTGTCTAAGATATCAGCCTTAGGATAACGCGTTTGCGAATATAAGTACTCGTATATCTTTTGAAAATTCTAAAAAACGGACACGTGCTTTTAGCTGTAATAATTCTATCCTCTCCTCAATCAGAGTTACTGAGAACGTAGGCGCTCTTCATTTAATTTTGACTTTATAGTAGATACCCCGTTATTTCTTCCTTCTCCAAGATTTTTATTTTAAATTTAGGTATCTTTGAACTACGTACTGCCGTACAAAGTTGGTTTGACGTACATCCAAATCACGGTAGATTATAGAGGTATTGACACAACGAAAAATTTCTGTCGCACGAATTGTGTTAATTCATACGGAATTCCGCTACGCTCGCAGCGATCGTTTGAATACCTTCCACACCCCACCTGTGTCGGAACCTTACCGGAGGTACCCTAATATTGACGAAATTTTCGAGGGTTGTAAAAGGCGAAGAAATTCACCTAAGAATATAATTTTTTTTTAAATAAGTAGAGCATGGTGAGTTGTCTATTCGTACCCGGTTTCAGATTTTTAGGTTAATACCTGATTCCTCTACAAATTTTTAAAAATTGATGAATTTACATTACCTAGTATTCATGTAGTTTTCATGCTTAGTAATACCTTGCAACGCTCCTAGCGTAGATTATATCAACTGACACAACTCAGGCGACAGTAACAAACACGGCTAATATACGTTCGTGTCAATACCTCTATAATGTACCGTGATCCAAATCGACGATCAGGAAGAAGTTACATTTTCTTAAAATAAGATTAATACGGCCAATTGAGATGTAAATATGTGTTACTAAAACTATTTTTCAAAGAGAAATCCAATTATAACACCAGTTTTCCGATACAAGCATCCCTCCTTCCAATATTAGCGTTTTCGAGTCGTGGTCTGGATATAATTATGTGAAAATTTTCATGTATATCCAACGTTCATTTCAACACAATTCAAAGTAGTGTATTCATCCTACGTGATACAAAACTCCAATTTCCTAGATCTGAATTTTTCCCTGTTATTCCATCAATGATGTAAAATAGTAGTGTGTTATCACGATTCACACACTCGCACCAATCGTTCGAAACATACAGTTTGCCTGATTGTCGATTTGGATGTAGGTCAATTCAAGTTTGTACGGCAGCGTAGTTTACTCTGAACTTGTTTTCAATTTATTTAGCAGAGTTATTACTGCGAAAAGGATCGATCGAGCATGTTTTCTAGTTAATCTGTATCACCGTATATTATAGAGCTATTGACGTGTTTGTTGTCGCATGAGTTGTGTCAGTTGATATAATGTACGCTAGGAGCGTTGCAAGGTATAACTAAGCAGGAAAACTACATAAATACTATTATACTAGTGTTGAAAAAAAAACGGTATTTTTGATTAACCGGTTTCGCGGTTATTTAGAAACTTAATAACCGGTTAACCGGTTAAACCTAAAAAATTTTTAAAAGTTAACATGAGAAAACAGGGAACTTGTTTTATGTGTTTTTCTTTTTTTTTTTTTTTTTTTTTTTTTTTTTTTTTTTTTTTTTTGAAAAAATCACCGTGCGCTGTCCGGCGAAAAACTTGGAAAAATTTCGACTCTCGAGATATATATTTCGAAGTCCCTAAAATAGGTCCAGATCACTGATGACGTCCTATTTTATACTAAGTTTATAGTAGGTCTAAGCCTCCTTCATACTAGCTTTATACTAGGATTAGGCTTGCTTAAATTCTCAATACTAAAACCAATTTGACTCATAAAACATGTTCTCTGCGTTCCTCGTTTAATTTTGTTAAGGAAGCCGTCGTTTTTAGTCATACAAAAGGTATGGGAAATTTAAAATTCAATACAAATAATATTCTCACTTTTGCTATCACAGAAAATTACTTGTGTACTTCATTCTTGTCTCTAAACAGAAATTTACTCTAATGAACACTAACTTTCTCCAAGAGGACGTTCCGCATAGCTATTATTGAATGCAAGGAAGGATTATATTAAGAAAAAGGAAGAAGGAAAGAAAAAAAAAAAAAAAAAAAAAAAAAAAACCGACAAAAGAGAAACGAGAAACACACGATTGAACTTGCAACCTCTTTTAATTCTATCTTCTAGTTATCCTCCACTTCCCTCCATTCAACTTGTGAATTGCTACATTGTGAGCATCTGCAAAATGTGACTAAGTTACTTACTATTTGTATATTTTGTAGGTGGTGCCAATAACGGAAGTGATTTAACCGTTAGTAACTGAAATGTGTAATTTTCGCTGAGAAACTTGTTGATCAACAACATGATTTTGACTTCTTTCTCTGATTTACCGAGACGCAAATACACCACAGGTATGGTTGGACATACAAGAGTTAAGACTTTCATAGTCCTTCTATCTGGATACTTTATAGCATAAGATTCTGTTTTTATAAGCTTTGAATCAAATCCATCTAATGCGCAATACTGCTTTGCAACTCTACACAAACTCATTAATTCCTCCTCCGTAAATAAACGAAATGCAAATCCAGGATTGAATGGAAAATTTCCGCGTGGGTAACCATTGTCTAGAGAAATAATAATAATCTATGTTAGGCCCATGTCTTTGTTCTACAAACAGAAACTCATGAATTTGGTTGGTGTCAGCTATCAACCAACCCTTAAGTAATGTACAGGCTCATAAAAACTTACAGTGCACATCAGCAGAAGTAATGTATTCAATCTCAAATGTATATTCCTTTTCGTCGTCGCTATAATTGAACAACAGGATGTACAGTGTAAACTATTAGAGTTTGTTACTCTATACCTATTACTTTATAATACAAACTGCACTCATGATTGTTAAATATGCATAGTTATAATTATAATAATTATAAAGATCTCATTTTCAAATCTAAAATTGAACGCATTTAAAAGGAAATTACAGGGGTTGCAATTTTTATTCAAAATTCAATTTTTGAATAATCTTTTCAAATTTTTGTGTTTTCTTCAATTTTTCATGAAAATAAGAAAGGGGAAATCGCCCGCTATGAAGAATAGAATGCCCGCTAACAGAAGTAGATTTTCAGGTTAAATATTGAACACCTAATGGATAGGTCAGAATGTCAATGTTGATAAAAATGTACGTTAACTTGTGAACGTGATAACATTTTTGTCACAAAGCTACAAAAAAAAATCAAAAAACTTTTTTATCGTCCACCGTCACCAAGTGTAACGTTAAAAACCTTCACGCAGTCGCGTGAATAGTACACGACTTTTCAACCACAATGCAAAAATCATTGAGAGAGTCACTCCCTCTCTTTAAATTAAATACTGACCTGTCCATCATGTCAAATATTTGTAGAATGAACAATAAAACTCAGTTTATAAATTCTATCACTATGACGTCACATCAACTGATAACAGAGTAAAAATACCTACAATCCATTAAGGAAACCTGAATTTTGTTTTAATTTAGGTTACGAGTCATCTGAAACCTATGAAACGTCTCCAGAAAAACGTCTCCCCCTCCCCTTGCCCAAACTGCTACGAGACTATGATAGTTGTTTCTGCGATCTTTGCAAATTGATATTTCGATAACTCCCAATATCATTAACCGTAACCTACAGAAATCGTATTAACTCAATTAGAAACGCGCTGAGGAATTACTATCAATCATTTGTCAAAAAAATTGTTGGTACCCATCTTCAAATTGAGACCATGACTTATCTAATTTGTTGCCGATTTTATGGAATCGGGGAATCGGCAACGAGTTCTACTTGATCTGAAGTACCTAGATGATAAACGTTGAGAATTTTTGCAAACCAATTTATATGAACACATCTGAAGCAAATTAACGTTAATTAATCATGATAGGTATCATTTTATTACTTGTCCATGGTGAAATAATGATATGCACAAATGAAATACCTTTTGTAGAGCAAATAATCACAATAATATCTCCAATATTAAGAAAGGAGAAAATGATGATTGAAAAGATTCCAGTCATGAAATAAATTTTGCACAACAAATAATCAGAATAACATGTTACGGATGGAAAAATTCAAAGAAAAAGTTGATCATCGTCATATCGAAGAAATGAATAATTTAATCTTCGTCATCATCGAAGTCAAAGAGAAAAAAACAATCAACCCTCGTGATTTTGACATGTACGCCCCGGATGGCAGGCCGAATTGCATCCCAATCCCTGCTTGTGACAGGCACATCTTTTGGAGGTACAATGTGTGCGACACGAGCACTTTCGGTAACCCTGGAATATTATGTGTAGACTCACATTCAATTACAATATTTCAGTTGCTGATTTTATAAAATCGGCAACTGTCTGCCAATTTTATGAAACCAGCAGAATTTTTTGCTGATTTTATAAAATCAGCAAAATTAGCGTTTACATTGCCGATTTTATAAATTCGGCAAAATTTCTGCCGATTTTGTAAACTCGGCAATTTCACGGATTCGGCGTAACATATATATGAGGAAACCTGAAATTTGTTTTATGCTAGTTGTGATCTAGGACCTCCAAAACGTCGAGAAAGTTCATTGCCCCTTCCCTCCATTCACCTTGCTACGGGTGTAATACCTCACTTTTCTAGTTAGAAAAGTCAGTAAAATTATGCGAAATAATGATTCATGTCCCTTTTAATCTTGTTCTTCATCTTATTCTCGGTCAAGGGTCAATCTTTTAGCAGTTATAGTCGTGTTGAAGATAAATGAAGCACGTAATTTGTTTGCGTAAGTACTTCGTTCTTGGTCGGAAAATAGGAAGCCGTCACCTAATACTGTTTCCTTCACCGTCGACTTTTCACCATCCTTGCCGGAGTGGACAGCGGCCTACCACTGGGCTCTTTATAATAAGAAAATTTTGCAGCGCAAGTCAGGCAGCAACTCATTGTTTTACACTACTGCTGTACAAAGTTGAATTGACCTATATCCAAATCGATGATCGGGAAGAAGTTACATTTTCTTAAAATAAGATTAATACGGCTATTTGAGATGTAAATATGTGTTACTAGAACGATATTTTTCAACGAGAAATCCAATTATCGCACCAGTTTTCCGATACAAGCATCCCTCCTTCCAATATTAGCGTTTTTGGATCGTGGTTTGGATATATACGTCAAAATTTTGACGTATATCCAACGTTCATTCCAACACAATTCAGAGTAGTGTGTTCATCCCACGTGAAACAAAGCTCCAATTTTCTAGATCTGAATTTTTCCCTGTTATTCCATCAATGAAGTAATAGTAGTGTGTTATAACGATTCACACACTTGCACCAACCGTCCAAAAGATACAGTTTGCCTGATCGTCGATTTGGATATTCGTCAATTTAATTGTTTGGCAGACTAGTGCTAAAGGCTATCCTCCCATAACTGTCAAAAGCCTTAACAAATTTCTCGCCCAGAAAGGAAAATGGAAACATTTTGACGAATTTAGGAAAGTTCATTACAGTGTGTGGACAATGACGATGAACTCCAAGGATTCAAGCTGCAGCAACACATGCCCGTACTTTTCAAAACATCTCATTTTGCAAGCATTCATTAGGCATGAGAATATGGTTGCAGGTGGTCAACGTTCCCATTGAAGCAAAGTCCGTACCTCTTGGGAAAAAACGTAAAAGAGGACGACCAACTAAAGCCAAAAGAGCTCTCTTAGTCCAGAATTAAGATTCAACCCTTATTTTATCTAAGCTTTTTACTGTAGTAGGTATCTTATGATATCACATGTAATTATTGTTCCTTATCATTCACATAATCTTCATACTTGACCTTCACAAATTTTAGCGTCATTTAATTTTTACTATCGAGATACTGCTCTTTTTTAACGTTAGTCAATAATTTGAATGTGAGAATTTTTTTTGTATTGGGATATTTGCTATGCTTAGTGTGATTCTAATCATTTAGCGTGAACAATTTTATTAAACGTGCAAGCTATCATTTTACCGTGATTAGCATTTCTTTAAAAGTGCAATCTTATTTCATGTAGCGTGCGATTAATTTTATGCCAAAAAGAAATACTTGAGTCATCACTATAATTGAATTTTTAAAACCGCGACACGCTTAACGTTTGAAACGTGTAGAGGGATTCTGCTATAAAAAGGGTAAAATCTTTTGTTCTCTCAGAGTGATGAACCTAATTATAATCATTTTGCCTGTTCACTTACATTTTTTTAGATGGAATTTTCTGTGGTGAGATACCTAAAACAGAAAAAAAATTTAATTGAAAAAATGTCATATTCATTAGTGTAGTTGATATTATTTGATCTTTAATTGGTCCACCTACATTTACCTAATTCTTTTATTGTCTTACCAAAACTCAAAAATTCATAATGTTTTCTACTGGGGCCAAAATAATATTTGAAAATATCAACCATGGTCTTACCATTTATTTTTCACTCATAAATAAGCTATTACAAATATAACAAATGAAAACTATGTATTCACAATTAAATGAGACAGTTTGCTTTTTTTTGTTGCCTCCTTTATTATTAAAAAACAACTCGACGTTTCGACGCACCTCGTCGTCATCATCAGCAAACTGTCTCATTTAATTGATAACTCTGTTTGTCACGGAAAAACAAAAACCTTCTTTATATATTCACAATTTCTCTACCTATAGAGAGTTCGGCTTCCCCTGTTTTAGTGATTAAGATAGAATGTATATTGTTCAGTTTGTATCATATCTCCGCTCTATGTACACTCTCTTGAAGAAGGCAAAAGCCGAGAACGTTTAGTGTGTAATGATAATAAATAATTATATGGAAAGTGCAATCTATCGTTCGATTTAGTTATCTATCTGCACAATGTACCATAACCTAAAGAAACTGTTCAATAATATTCTCTAACTATGTGAATTGGCTGTCAGAGTGTGTAGGGTCTTCAGCTATGGCCCCTACCTTGGCTTGCTGAGCTGTCCCTGTCCCACCGGGTCTGCTACCTGCTCGTAAAACTCGCACCTATCAAGGTGTTTGCAGTTCTCTTTTGAGACATTACTCTCGACCTCGGGGACGCTCGCCTCTGTAGATTTCCGCGTACCTAAACGCCAAGGTTGACCCGTCCGCCGGAATCTTCACTCTCCAGAAGTATCAGGGATATGTTTGGCACAGGTAAATCTCATTGATCGTTGTTCTGAAAATTTTGACACTTATTCACATTGTTCCAGCTGTCCTTTCCAGGCCAAAAACCTTATCAGCGAAAAGTAATAAATCTTGGTGATATTTTTGAATTAATTGGACAAAATATTCAGGTTCTTTTTATCCTCTTATTTGACTCTTGATTGAAGTCATATTTAATTGAAAGGAAGTTTGTTACTTCATCATTCTGAAAAATTGCGATATGGATAAATTTATAGATTCTTTTCTCAAAAATTTTTGTATTCATTTTCGTCCCAGCTTTCTTGTCCCCACCTATTTTACTTTTAAACTCGGAAAGGTTCAAATCTGCTTTCAGGAAAATAGAAACTTTACGCTAGAGCACTTCCAAAAATTTCAAATGGTCACTTGTAGGTTGAGAGAAATTTTGAAGGCATTTGCCTTTGTGAAAAACAACGTATCTACGTACAATGCGTCTGTGCTATTTTTACCCCTGCCCGCTACTGTTTAGTCTTAGGAATACATCTTGGTTAGTTTTATACAAAGTATTCATCATTTCTCACTCACCAGGTTTGAAGTTTTGACCATCACTTTCAGCAAATATGACCTTAATATGGTAATGCGACTCCCCAAACTGTACATACATAACTGGATAAGTTGGACATTCCATTGTAAGGCTCATCTTATTGCCACCTGGTGACTCTATTATATGAAATTCCGGATTTCTAACCACAAGACCTAAAAATTTCGGAGACTCCTGTACCATCTCTGACGTACGAACTTTCGCGGCAACGCAAATATGCTGAGCTAGCCTTGGTGAAATTTCACGTAATGGGTTTGCCTCGTAGGTTTTTCCCAGAAGTTCTGGATGAAGGATCACTAAAAAAAATTTCAGAAATTTAGTATTCGGATAAACTTTCGAACCAAACAATGTTTCGTTTGGTCCAAAAGAAAATTGTCTTTGTGAAAATCAAATATTCTCGTCAGGTTTCTCAAATAAAGTTTCTCTTTCTCTCGAGGCTTTCTTTTGACAGTCACATACGTCCAACTCACCATCAGCAACTGCTGCCATTACTGGTCGAGATTTTAATAATTCGACTTCAAATATAAAATCTTCGCTTAAAAAATCATTTCTCCATGTGACTATCTTTACTTGTTCTGCATTCTCAAGACGAACGTAGGATACAGGAATAGTATTGCATTCTGCTCCGATAAATTCAAACATGTCACAATTCGGATAAGAATATTCAGCCAGAAACTTTTGGGGCTTAAATAAAGTCTGAGCAATGTTCCCCGGAACATGATGTAAAACTTCAAGCGATGCATGCTTTATCGCCGCATTGCACAAATTTTTCAACTCCTTGTTTCTCATCTTCAACATGTCGAGGAATAAAATACCGTTGTATTTCTCAAGATTCATATAGTCTGCAACAAAAAGGTTAAGGAGTTTTCGCTTTTCGCTGGAGTTTGCCTAATTCTAAATTGAAAAGTATTGCAACTAACGGTACACACAAAAACAACCAAACAAGAAAATGAATATTTATAAATATGGGTGGTAAGAATGAATGACAAGATCTGCTTATACGAATGTATTTCTAAGATACAGTAATAAATCATCGTAGTACTCTGACAACAGAAGAGGCTATCCAAATCATGATAAAAACTAACGAAAAGGTTAGGTGTACAAGACCAACGGAAGAAAATCAACATTTTCGAAAGAAAACCTGTTTCTTTTTTGTTTTTTTTTTTTCTTGAAAAATTTGGCATGCGCTGTGTGATGTTCAACAAAAACTGACCTACCCATTTCGACTTGGAAAAATTTCGACCTCGAACAATGATGTATGATAGAAGCGGGACTAGGAAAAATTTCGAGTCTCGAACCATAATATATGATAGAAAAGGAACTTGAAAGGATTTGAACTTGGAAGAAAATTCTAACTCTCAAGTTATGACATATGATAGGAGGACCGTTCTTGAGTAATCCTAACTTGAAAATCACCAATTTAACATGGGTTCTTATGGCAGTATGTTCTTTCTAGGAGTGAATATGGCGCGTGTCAATACTTAGGTGTTTTAGATACTCCAACCCCACCGTTAGTCGATCGAGGTACGATGACACTGAACGTGAAAATAACGGTTGCACCGCCACAACGTTTGTTTGAGGAAATCAATTTTAGTATAAAAATGGATTTTAAATTTTGTCAATTACGTCTTCAAGAAAGAAAAACAAAAAAAAACAGGATAAATAAGTACCTAGCAGTAAATATTCCCATTGATTTTTGCCTAAGCGTTTGATTACTTTAAAAAATAATCTGTACCTAAACAATTAATCACATTTCAGAATAAATTATAAGTATTATTTAATAATAACAGTTTTTTTTAATACGTGAAAGTGAGAATATATACTCGAAGTACCTATTATTAAACATTAAATTTTTTGAAGCAAAAATTATATCAATTTCTGGACACATTGGGACATAAATTGATGAGGTAGGTAGTAATATACTTCTCAGGCAGGATGACCTGTATCCTCTCCATTCTTCATGCAAAGATAAAAAGATACCTTAGTGAGTAGCTAACGAGGTACCTAGGTGAGCTGCGAGTTTTCTCTTATGGTTAATTCTTAGCCTATGGAACCGTTCTCCAAATAATTGATAACTTCTTATTCTGCGAACAGATATTTCCCACTAGTTTTGGTGGTCTTGTAATTAAAACGATTTTTCAGACCTGATTGCTCGGGCCTACTACTCTAGACTGAACGATCTGTTCATTATGTTTAGTTATAAAATATTTTTTGCGCTCTTCTTTTCTTACCTTTACTCTGAACAGAGTGAACAACTTCAATTTCAAATTGATATGGGTGATTACCATTACCATATCCGAATGAGGTGATGAATTTAAAAACTAAAAAATAAGAAATAATGTTCATTTTTGATGTACAACGACTGGAAAAAATATTAGAATTCCTTATAAGAACGTCCATTTTATACTGAATCAAATAACTAGATGTTGAGGTATTTTAGTTATTTTAATAGAACGGCTAGCCTAAGTCTTTGATACCGATGGAAGATTAGATTGAATGAATAGTTGTTTCAAAGGAAGAAACTGACAACGATTTGTTCAAATATTTGATCATCGTATTTAGCTACATCATATAAACAATACGGTAGGTACAATTGTCTTGAATCTAGAACACCTTGAAAAAAGCGTTTCAAACTCAAGTTCCACATTTATTTGCTGAACTGAAAACATGTACAAGTTTTCCTGCATTACACTGCTCGACAAATTCCGAATTAGACGATTTTAACGATATACTTAGGTACCTAAATGAACCTACATTCGATTCATTGATAGGAAAATGTTATGCTCCATACGTATACTTTTGGAGCACATGAATAAAGTGGTTTCGGCGACCGCCTTTGGTTTGCAAGAAGTCTTTTGTTCAAATCCCACATAATTCTCCTTTCCATCAATAGGTAAGCCTAGAGGTCTTGAGTTGAGATTAAGAAATAGTTAATATTCTTCTTCGTAAATTGAATTTCTCCAATTAATTGTTCTTCAAGTGGTTTAGCAACTTTCTTCTATGTGTCAGATTTAAGCTCAAAATTTTTCTGAGTCCTTATATGAATTAGACCAAGGTCTTCCAAATCTTTTCATACTATTCAAGAAGAGTGTCTAGAAAACTTTTGACTTGTTGCTTGATTGACGGAATTGTTCAGGCGAGAAACTATGAAAGTTATTTATCTCATGATTTAATTAGAAAGAGCAACTTCGGATGAAAGAACAGTATCGCGATGTTAAATTACTAGGTGCAATTATAAATAAGCCTATTGAATTGAGTAAACAAAAAATAAGCCCCCGCCCTCTTCAAAAGTCTTTCAATCTAATGACATGTAAGGTCAGTGTACCCAACAAGACCCGAGCCCCTAATAAGGCCCGATGTACCGAATTCGGTTGGTATAACTGTTTTTGTGAAACTAATTGGTGGAGATGGTTGGGTTACCCTAAGGTAACACTGTACGTAAGTTGTTATCAGTAAATCATTATTCAACGGTAAGAAATAGCGGATTGAAGTTCGGTGTTCATCAAAATTTTCCGAATTATTATTTTTCGGTGAGAAGAAGTGCAGTTTAAGGTAAGTAGACATACGTTTACACATTTATAAAAACAGTAATCCTTAAATCGGGCCTTATTATGATACATTCGAACCTTATTAGGAATTGGAAAAGTACCCTGTTTCGAACGTAAATTGTGAGCCTTTGATACATTTAAACAAATATCGCAGAGTGTCAGATCAAAGATTTTTGAGTCTATATATTTTCATGTACACTCAACAGCAAGTTGATCCACTCATTTGAGCTCGAGATATAGATGAAAAACCGTTAGTGGGCCTCATTGGGTACACTGACCTAAATTGTAAAAGCTTTTTAAGACACTTCTTGAAGAGCAAAGCGTTACAAAGAGTGTAGCTTGCAAAGTCCAATGCACTCCACAGGTTGTGCAATACCTAGTACAAATTAATGAAGTAGATTCTTCACTATTTTTACCAATGGGTTCTCTTCTGAATACGTGAGATGATAACTCCTCAAATCAAGTTTGAAGAGATATCTCGATTTGGAAATGAAGAATTGAGCTACCTTTTTCTGCATTATTTTTTGGTAGTTAGGGTGATACTGCACAGCTATCGTGGGAGAGTACAGATTTAACGCAAACTCCATCTTAGTTTCTGTTCACAAATGATGTCTAATTAGAGGCAGTTATTAACCTTCTTTTCAACCTGTATATCAGCGTAATGCTGCTTTCATGATTTCAGAACCTGAAAGCACCATGGCCACCGTACCACCGTTAGATGGTATGTGTACTTTATTACCTACATTTAAATTATTTTTATTTCTGGTTGAAAACGATTTCCGCACTCTTTGTGAAATACTTCTCTGTTTCATGTTTGGTCGAATTTTAAGAATTTCAACGTAGCCAGCGTACCTTGAGGGGTGCGATAAATATGGCGGTGAGAGGGGGGGGGGGGTGTAGAATCGGTTGGTATGTTTGTGTGTAATTCTCTTACAAGAATGCACTACTGATACGATGCTTATTATATACTCGAAACTTTTTGTAGAAACCCATACATCATTAATATCAATGCCATCCACAAGTTCTGGGATGAGGAGTTACCTGCCGCCCTGGGCGATGCGGCACCACTCATATTCGGACAACGACGAAGTTTCATGATACTGATTATCCCTAGTGACGAAATCTTTAGGCAGCGGAGTGGAGCTGAATTAATTTGATTGAAAATTCCGCTGCGTAACGCTGCTTCTTGCAGCTCAAAAAAAAAAAGAAAATTTTCGCGACATCGAACTTTGGGAGTGGCGATAGATACCTAGAAGAGACAAGATGACGAACGCTGCGTGTAGGCTAATGTGTGTAAAAAACCGGTACCCGAAAAATGTTGAGCTAATTTATCGCACAAGACGTCGCAGAGTCGTGTTACATGTATTTTTATGGAGAAAAAAAAATCGTCAATTCATTCGTGAGTACTCGCATCTGGAAATTTTATGCTGAATAAATTCAAAGGGTGTGATTTTTCGGCCCGTAAGGAAATTATAAATTCACGGAAAAAAAGCAGTGTATTCACAGAATATTTATAGTTTGACAGGGAAAATAAAAATTTCACGAAATTATAAAAATTGTTACGAAACGGAAAGACAAATAAACGTAGTATCAATAAATGTAACGTAAAAAAAAAAAAAAAAAAAAAAGGGATCGAAATACAAGTTGAACATAATTTTAAAAAGTGTCACAATGAATTTGCGGACGGAAAATGCTCTGCATTTGCATATTCCATTCCATTCCGTTTCCATCTTCTTCTTAATGAATGTGGCTATAAATGTAGACACTTGGTTCCATGCTTCCTTGGGAACTTAGCATGGTGGCTACCAGACTATTCGGAGGAAGCGCTTCATCGACCTCAATCTCTTGTAGTGACCGACTAAGCTTACCCCACTCACGCCTCAACGCCTCACACTCAAATAAGCTGTGTGTGGTCTATCATACCGCCCTTGATCGCAATGCAAATACGTTACCTGCTTTACTTTCTTAAACTTTTCTCGTCCATTTTCGTGACTCAATCTGAGCTATTCTCACTTTCCTTCTCACGAATAAGAAGTGCCTGGTCTCCTTTTTGACCCATAAAGGCTGTTGATCAGTTGTCGTTCTCTTGTTTGCTTTGAACACCACCGCTCTCTCCTCAGCAAGGAGCTCGGTTGCTGATGAACGTGCTAATATGCGGAGAGCCTCTGTAGAGATAGTGTAGCAGGCAATCAGCACAACTCTTCCTTGGTTCTTTTCCATATCTTTTCTTCTGTACGCTATCTTCATGCAGTGAGCCCATACTAGGCCAAATGTGAGAAAATACAGTCACTCTACAATTTTTCATAGATAAGAGTGTCAGAACTGGATGTATTATCTAAGCTTGAATCACACAATTAAGAGAAAAACATTTTCATCTCTTCAATAAAAGACCTTGTTTTGCAGATCCTTGATATTGATATGTAGTGACATAGGTACCAATTCTCCAGATTTTAATAGAAATGCAGAACTACCGTTTTTTTTCAGTTGTCTTCAATAATACCGATTTTTCCTCCGACAATCAAACTACCGGTAGTTTGACTACCGGAGGTAGAAAACAATCGGTGGTACCATTCATCAATTCAGATTTGGAGTCAGAACCCAATCTCATTTCATCGATTTCCTTCATCTTTGAAATTGTACCTCTGGACTTCTGTGAACTGCACAAAAGAATATATTCATCAAAACACTATTCGCATCAGGCCACTACTGTAGACGCGCTAGTGTCGTGGACGAAAAGGTGATCACATGAAAATGTACGTAAGAACGTATGTTATTTCAACTAGCTATATCTCTGTTAATACTGAAAAAAAAGTACCACTTATAATGACCTTTTTTGACTCTCTTGACTAGTAGAGTAGTATGAAACTCATAAAAATAAAAATGTCACCAATTATCTGAAACATCACCTTTTCGTCCAGTTTCCACAAATGGCCGCTATAGTAAATGTAGAGGGCGACTCTTTTGGGGCCGGACACGATATTATAGACGCTGTCAATGCTTTTCGGAACGTCGCGTCCGTCGAGGGCGCTACCGTCGCAATGGAATTGCATGAAAAAGTTCCGAGGATCAATGGTTTCCAGTTGTACTAAAACTCTACAAAATAGAGGTAATGTTTTTAGCAGAAATTGTTCTCATTATGACTCATCATGATACTATAACTTAATTTATCAATAGATGAAAGTTGGGAAAATAAGTCGTTCATTCAACATTTTTTGATTAATTCCATCACAACTTTGCACAGAGCGAGCGAAGTTGCATTTTCTTCCGTTTAAAATACGACAAAAATTATACGAATCCTCGGAATTTCGGTGATGCTACCAGAGAGCGACTCTTGTTTTGACGTTGGCATTTCAGATACGTTTCTCGAATCCTTCCATAAAGTTACCAATATTAATCGGTGCCATATTCTGCCCTCCTTCCCAGAGTTGAAGTTTCATCGCTGCGGCAATAGTCGACTAATAAACAAATAACGAAATCCATAGCAATGAAAAATCAACCCATTTTCAATATCTCTCTTCAAACTCTCTCATTAATGCTTTTCCACTGTCTACGAATTTCGGTTATGAGTTACGTATAAACGATAACAAACATTTGCGATACGATGTCGGATCAGCAGACGCCGACTCTGCAATTCCTGATGGTTCCAATCGATGTAAGTACTTATTCTTAGACAATTCGACTCTTCTTATTATTCTGGTTCGACCCGTTAAGGACTTGTACGATCCACGACCTTAATCTTCTTTTATTTCTAATGAACTTACTCTCGTTCACGAGACTGACGGATAGATGTTTTATTCTCCGTCCGTTAGATTCCCGATGTTCCGTCGATGACGACCATGGTACACATTCGGACACGTTTTGGACTTATAATTATTCGATTTATCCTCTTAATTAAATAAATATATTTTATATCTCTCGTACGTCTCGATATTTTCCTCAGATTGAGTTTTCAGTACGTCTTCCACTGCAACGAAGCCACTCTAGCTATTCCCCCCTTTCGCATTTCCCACTCCATTCTTTCAACGGATCAACGTATAGGGCTTTTCCATGTCGGCGCATTGCATACACGTGTATTCTCCTACGTGTTATCGAAATGGTGGTATTTCTAACATTGCTCTTATGGGTGTTGCTGGATTGCATACTCATTTTCATTGTGGAGTAGTTTGCCATAAGAGCAATGTTAGAAATACTACCTACCATTTCGATGACACGTAGGAGAATACGTATGCAATGCGCCGACATGGAAAAGCCCTATAGAAAGACAAAAGTCACAGATACAATAATAATACATTCGTTACAGCCGTTCATTGTCCAGTCCTTAGTTCCCAGTGACATCACTAGACGTCTCATAACACAACTGCTCGCTGTTGCTGTCTGTTTGCTGTAGTTCCCTTTATGTTTATTTCCCCTGACTCCAAGCCGAGTGTTGAAAGGAAATTTCTTGTATTTTAGGAGTGTTGGAATGTAGCTCTCACAAGAGAGATTTATTTATGGTAAAAAGATAGAAAATTGATTCAAAACTCTGAAATTTCCTAATTAGCAAGGAAGAAAAAAGGGTGAAATGATTCATAATTATTTACATTTAGTATAAAATCAGCTGAATATTCGGTATAAAAATTGAGGAAATTTGACAATATTTTTATGAGGTTGAAAAATGAGAAAATTGTACTCCGCGTTAGAGAAATGAGCCAGTACGTCAGAAGGAAAATTCTTACATTTCTCGTATTTTAGGAGAGTTGGAATGTAGCTCTCATGAGAGAGATTTATTTCTGGTAAAATGATAGAAAATTGATATAGAAATGATACAAAAACTCTGAAATTTTTGAACTAGCAAGGAAGAAAACAGAGTGAAATGATTCATATTTATATTAATTAAAAACAAAAGAACGGCACTTGATACCACTGATTTTTAAAATTTTTATTTGAATAAAAACCGACGTTTTCTCGCTCACGCGACATCATCAGGGATTACAAACGGAAATTTAGTTTATAGAGTTGAAAAATTGGACGATTTCTAGGATTTTTTGGTGAGGTTAAAAAATGAGAAAATTGCACTCTGCGCTAGAGAAATAAGCTAGTGTGCGAGAAGGGAAAATTTGAATTTCTTACATTTTTATGAGTAGTGGAAAGTAGCTGAAATTACGAGAGAGATATATTTATAATAAAAAGATAGAAAATTGATGTAAATTGATACAACATTGATACAAAATTGCTACAAAAACTCTGAAATTTCCGAACTAGCAAGGAAGAAAACAGGATGAAATGATACATATTTGGTTCAAAAACAGTCAAATATTCGGTATAAAAATTGAGGAAATTTGATGATTTTTTGAGAGGTTGAAAAATGAGAAAATTGTGCTCTGCACTAGAGAAATTAGTAAGTCCGCTAGAAGGAATATCTCTTATCTACTAGAACATCCCATCGTGTAAAAAAGACAAGTCCAGAAGATGTTCCAAAGAGGTGCCCGAGCACAATTCTTTTAGAACATTTTGTGGTGTAAAAAAGGCAAGTCCAGAAGATGTTCTAAAAAAATTGTGCTTTTGTGGTGTAAAAAAGACAAGCCTGAAAGATGTTCTGAAAGAAGTGCCCAACCACAATTCTTTTAGAACATTTTGTGGTTTAAAGAAGACAAAGCCAGAAGATGTTCTAAAAGAATTGTGGTTTTTGTGGTGTAAAAAAGGAAGTCCAGAAGATATTCTAAAAGAATTGTGCTTTTTGCGATGTAAAGAAGAGAAGTCCAGAAGATGTTCTAAAGAGATGGATTTACGTATAAGTAGGTACTCAATAATAATCGTGAAGCTTTCTAAAAATGTAATTGTTTTGAGAAAGAGAATTCATCGGAGACAGGCATCAAGTTAATCTATTTACCGTCATATTCATAATTATTGTATGTGTACACTCAGCCTATACGACACCAAGTATGAGGTAGGAAATATTTTTATGCCTAAAATCAAATGTAGACAAGAAGAATTGAGTCTTCGAAGGTACGAGCCATCGTATTAAATGAAGGTTTGCACATAGGCACGTAACGAACGAGCAAAATTTAGTTTCAGAGGAATGAACTATTTAATTAAATAAAATGGTAAATTTTAGTCACGAAACGGAAAAATTAATAAAGTTGAAAAAATTTTTTAGTCACGAAACAGAAATAAAGTTAGATAAAATGGTAAATATGGAAAACAAGATACGAAAACCGAAAAAAGAGTAAAATTTTGAGTAAAAGAGTAAAATTTTGAAATAACGACACCAAATATAAACTAAGAAAATATGAAAATATAAAAGTAAAATAATAAGAGTAAATTAAATCGGTCAGAAATAAATTCGAAAACAAATAGAATGGACTAGAAGAGGAGAGGTAAACTGAGAAAAGAAACTAAATTTTATAAAATTTAGTTTCTTTTCTCAGTTTACCTCTCCTCTTCTAGTCCATTCTATTTGTTTTCGAATTTATTTCTGACCGATTTAATTTACTCTTATTATTTTACTTTTATATTTTCATATTTTCTTAGTTTATATTTGGTGTCGTTATTTCAAAATTTTACTCTTTTTTCGGTTTTCGTATCTTGTTTTCCATATTTACCATTTTATCTAACTTTATTTCTGTTTCGTGACTAAAAAATTTTTTCAACTTTATTAATTTTTCCGTTTCGTGACTAAAATTTACCATTTTATTTAATTAAATAGTTCATTCCTCTGAAACTAAATTTTGCTCGTTCGTTACGTGCCTATGTGCAAACCTTCATTTAATTAATCAAATGTAGACTCCAGTTCAGTGAAAATTTATTATTTTTCTTTAATACTACTGATGGTACTACTAACAACATTAGGTAGTCTTAGGTTCTACCCTCAGTTTTGAGCCGACCTTAGGAACGTATAAGTTATTCATACTTTTGGAATCCCTAGTAATAAGACCACCTCGAGCACGAAATTATAGTGAAACAAATCGCGAAAGCCTTTGATCGATATTTGCGAACGTCTGCGTGTACTATTTTTCTGAAAATTAGTGCGGAAAATACTTATATTTTTTCCGCTTTTGTTAAAACAAATGGAATAAAAACTGAGTTCACAGTATAATTTAGCGGAATTTTATCTAGAACGGAGAAAGCAATCTTCCAACTAAAAGAGAAGCTAATGATAAACAGTCTTTTTGATAATGATTTAAAAAAATATTTTCATCTTAAATTATTTGCCTTCTTTGTGGTCTTCAAAATTTCTTTTTCTGAAAGATCAATTTATTCTCCAACTGAAAAGCTTATTTTTTGTCATTGAGAGTTCTTTAGTATTCATTGAGTATACTTCATTCTTTCCTCACTCATTTTGTTTTCCTTGTTCATTTCTGTTTAATTTACCAACGTACGCAAAGTATAATTTTCAATACGTCTATAATGAACTTTGTCACTTCATATAGAGCCACGTTCTTCACTCTCATTATCAATATCATCATTGAGGTCTGCTGCGAATTCAGACTCATCAGAGTTTTCGATACTGATTGTAAGTTATTACATCAGTACTTCATTCTATAGGCCTAATTGTTTTACGTGCATTTACGTACCTCTTTCTTCATTCTCAATTATACAATACATACAGTCATGGAAATTGCAGATCGCAAGTTCTGTCCATATTTCTTACCATTTTTCAGCTTTCTTTTCACCAATTGCCTTCTATTTCGTATTTAATTCTTGTATTCTCTATTTCATGAATTTTCCTTTTCAGGCGCGGATTTAAGTTGGGGAAGGGGGTATTCCATTGTTAAAAAATTGTTTACCTCGCTCCGCTCGGAGAATATGATCAGTCTTTCTTTCAGATTTTGAAAATGGATATATTCCCTTTACCCCCTCAACGATTCGCGCCTGCAGAATTTCTCTTCAGCCCTCACATTCTCATTGTTACAAGAGCACCTTGTATTCAAATGACATAAAACAAAAATTATGCGAGAAGTCACGATTACAATTCACAAATTTACAAGTACAGGGAACATTTTCGACTCAATAGTCATTCTCGAACTAACAATAAATCGAAAAATTAGACGAAGGTGGAGTTGAATTACGTTGATTATTAAATCAATTTTCTACATGAAAAAATTAGTCAGCGTCGCGGTGGTTATTCTAAATTGCATCAGCGAGTATGAATTGAAGAATATCTTGTGAAGTTTTCATTAAAAATGGCCCTCTTCTCGATGTGATAGAAGGATACTTGTTTTTTTTTGTTAAAGTTATGTCCAGACGCTTGAGATGTGGGCAGCAAATGGAGAGGAGAGGAGGGAAGGACCTTCAGCGAAGATCCAGAAGTGATAAAAAATCAGTTGTGCTCAGAGACTCTTTCCTTCAACTTCCTATTAGTTAGTCCGATACAGATAGTGGAGCAATCATTGCACTTAAGTCTATAAACACCGCTTGTGTTCTTTATTATGACGGGATCTTCGAGCTTTAAGAGTATCTTCTTAGTGGTGTTCGTAGAATAAAATGCGAGGCGAAAATTGAAGAGTCTCAGTAAACGAGAGATATTAGAGGTGAGGGTACAAAGGTAGGGACGTCAGGTCCATTTTTCTTTCTTTTTCTTTTTCGTATCTCGATGTGGTGAATGGTTAGAGTCTAGAATATGAGAGATGACCTATTCGCAGACTAAATGGGCATTAATAGTGATCCTTTGAGTCTTCGCTATGTAGATTATAGTGTCTAGTTCTTTCTTAACACCAGAAGAGGAAAGAGGGTACAGACACTAATTGATGAATCATTGAATGAAAGGCTGCGTGCTTGTAAGGTAGGGGATGGAAGGAGGAAACCGATTCAGAACAAGTCGGTTTTCTAAGATGCCGAACTTGTGTAAGCCATTTTTAAAGGTAATGGAAAGGTGCAAAAAATTCAAACTGTCTTCGCCGACTTCGAGCATAAATTGAATGAACGTGTAATGTACCAGTCCAGGCAGATGAGACATGTTCTATATACCTTTTTTGTTTTATGTTTTATATCATTTGAATTATGAGTCACGTATTAGAATGTATTAATGTTATGTACCTTGTATTCTTAGACTCGATTTTTGTGTTCGCTCTACCCTTACTTTTGTCATCCATCATCTTTCACATGAATTTTAAAAACTCTGATTTTACAGTTGCCATGTTCTGCGATAAAATTGATAAAGTAAGCGGAGATGATACTCGTAGTTACACGATTCCGCAACGAATGGACCTGTGCACTCAATTCAATTCGGGAAAACTTTTTAATAATGAAATGACGCACGTATCGAATACGACAATTTATAAAATTCTACAATGGGCTAAATCTGAACACTATTTTATACGAGCTTTCAGATTTTACGCTTTTTCAATTACATTCCTTTTAGAGATATCCGGAGAAGATATGACTGGCTACATAATAGAACGACCAGCTTACCCTCCATCCTCGAGAAAGGTGAACAGAGCAACAGCGTTGATTAAACAAAAATGAAAACGATTCCAAAAAGTGAACGAACAGATCGATCAACATAAATCTGGTGAAAATATGACCGACCGCAAAAAACGAGGGCCATCTTCGCCTCCGATCCGCCAAAGAGATAAAACTAAAGGAATATTGATAAGCGAAAATGATGACGATTTGAAGAAAGGAAATAGGAAAGTCATCGAAAATAAAAATAGCGAAAATTTGAATAAGTACGCACAGATGAAAGGAGAATCGTCTTCAATTCTACTACCCCGTAAAGAGAAACAAAAAGGAATATCAATAAATATAAATGATGACAATTTTAGGAAAGTAAGTGGGCATACCAGTAAAAATATAAAGTGGCAAAGATTTTACCGTTCCCACCCACTTTCACGACGCGAATTTCACGACAGGTAAATTTCACGAATAAAATTTCCCGACAAAATTTTCACGACACGCTTTTGTCACGACGACTTTTCTTTTCACGACAGTTTTTCACGACAAGTTTATTTTTATTTTACAAAACCTCGAGTACAATGGTTGTTAAGAGCGGCTTCATGCTGGTTCCATATTGTGGGAGGGTAGCGGGCCGCTCGTCGGTTAGTTCCTACGTAGGTCTGCTTGAAGTATTTAACAATAGGCTCCAATTGATCTGGACAGTCTCTTTCCAGCATCGTAAATACTCTCCTAACTTCGTCGACAGGCACGTATGCGAGAGCCAATAACATGTGCGTACTTATTTTCAAGGAGCGATCGTTTTCATCAGTGTAGGCTTGCTGCAAGGCACTGGTACGTCTTCGCCGTCGACTGCATTTCTTCGCCGGACTCCGAGAATGGCGAAGAGCTGTGCGAACAGTGAGGGACTGGACTTGAATGTGCCATCGATAAACCAAGTGTTACTGTTGCACAGCAATTCAATATTCCTACGAGTTGCGAATACTACAACCCTGCTGGCGACCACAGGGGCGTCCTCCTCTTCGTCTTCTTCGTCGGGCTCCTCTTCAGAATCGGATTCCGGTCTGGAATCCAACAACATAAATTTCTCTCCCGTCAACGTTCGTTGATACTTCTCCGGTGACGTGCGCAAGTGAAGAAGAGTCTTCGGATTCGGAGGCAAATCCTTTCGTCGTTCTCGTCGCATGGCCTTCCGAAGAGACTCTCGTTCGGGGAGCTGCGCCAGAACTTCCGTTGGTACCCCGGCCAACTCAGTACGCAGGATACGACTCGGCGGTTCAGCGGGATTGTCCGCTGCCTTTCGTTTCAGGTTGTTGGTTATTTCCAAAGCACGTACCCCTTCCACGTTCGGCGGATGCTGATGGGGAGAGTCGTTTGGACCTAATACCACGAGCGTCCCATTCGGTCCGGGGTCGTTCGTCGCCGCACACGCCGTACACTCTTTCGATCGTACTTTAATGCAATCCCAATATTGACGGCCGGGCCTCCTTCTGGATCGGTAGTATATGAATCCATCTAAGAGTAACTTGTTACCTTCTACTTTCGGTGCCATGGTGAACATTGACGGATAGTGTGCATCGCGTCGTACGGGTATCATTCTTTTCACAACATAACTGCCTAGCAAATTCTCAAAAATTACCTTGTCGTGAAAAAAGTCGTCGTGACAAAAGCATGTCGTGAAATTTTTGTCGGGAAATTTTATTCGTGAAATTTGCTGTCGTGAAATTTACCTGTCGTGAAATTCGCTTCGTGAAACTGACCGGGAATCCCTTTTACAGATGGTCGTAAGCAAATGAGAGAGGAACAATTTTCGACTCTATTACCTAGAGAAAAGAAACGAAAAGAAATATCAGAGAGCGTAAATAAAAACAATTCATAGATTGAGAGTGAGCTAGTCAGTAAAAATAAAACTGTCAACGATTCTATGAACGCTCCCACCCAAATAAAAAGAGACTTTAATGCACCACCGCCCCACCAAGAGGAGAAAAAGAAAAAATTACTGATGAACGAAACTGAGAACAATTCGAAGAGAGTGGACGACCAAGTCAGTAAAAATAAAAAAGGTGGAGATATCACTGGGTACATACGACGAAGATTAGCATCGTCCTCACTCTTCCGGAAAGAGAGAAAAAAAGGAGCATCGATAGATGCGACTGGACCCACAGAGTTAGGAACAGTTTCATCTTCGACGTCAACTACAGAGGAAAGAAAGGAACATCGATGAAGGAAAATTACAACTAGGTATCATTCAGAGAAAAATCTTTGTTTCTCATGATTTTATAATAAACCTCTTCGTATGTTTACACTGATATAATCGGTTGGACATTCTTTGTCTACTTTGTATAGTTACCGTTTCTGGTATGTTAACTGGGAATCTGTTTTATGGTCGAGGTTGGGTATTTGGAATGAACGTCCGGTATCCCCGTCCCTCCGAAAAATTATGGTTTCCGAGGAGGCTAAATTAAACTCTCCTCCAAAATGAATCTTTGTGGATTCTTTCATTAATTGGTGCTACAAGTTTTAAACTATCGCTGCCAACACAAAGGAAATTTTTTTTGAAAGAATGTACAAATTTTAAAACGTCTATATGCCTAGTCTAGAGAACGCGGATAAAATAGGAAGTTTTACGTTACGAATATAATGATTTACATTTAGTATTTTCTTCCCGTCATCAGTCATTCCTGGATCCAGGACAAATACCGCGTTCGAATCTTCGGTACTATAGCGAAGATAGAAATCGACATCATCCGCGTTTTGTGGATTGATAGTACAACCTAAAGCCTGTACTTGTTGTTGTTCCCACACGAATTTTTGGTGAGATCTTACATTGTGATTTCGAGACATTGATTGAGGATCACTGTTCGCGTAGTTCATTGTGAATGATATTTCGTCCTCGTTTCCGCTTTGTCTAGCTGCGTGAACGACACAACACAAACGGAATTGTATGGAACTGATGATCGAGGGCGGATATTTTTCCTTTGGCTTCGAAGCTTCAAACCCTGAGAACAAATTTACCCAGGGTATTCAAGGAATCTTGGTCCATTCTTAATGCAACCCGCACAAAATGATGTCACTGGATTGAGACACGATTTTTTTCCATACTTATTATAAAAATTTCAAATACGAATATCTTGATAAAATAATATTGATTTTTATGAATAAATGAAGATAACTTTGATAGTCTTGTGATTCACCGTATTGGGGTATTTTGATCATTTTTTTAAATATCATTTTCCGTCCATGTCCATAAGAAATAGCATTGGGATCCCTGCGGCCTGCACTGACGTCAGTGCGCCTTAGGGGATGGACCAACCACCCTTTAATATCTTTGGGGCTCGTTGTGTAATACAGGGTTAAAGTCACATGACAGAATAAACTCTCAGTGAAATCAATAATCCTTCGAGACTCTGCAAGTAGCATCATTCTGTGTCGGATTCATACAGCTCGTCGTACTCGCTAAAATTTATCCTTACTAGGATTTGCCTCTTGATAATAGAATTTATCTAGAGATTCTCCTCTAGTATATTGATCGTCGATTGTCGGAATCAATTCGCTTTGTCCAATAAAAGATACTGCTTTACCATCGTCCGCATCCTGCAAAAGAAATAGATGGTGATCTGAAAAACCATACGTTAACCAATAGGTTTTAGATTCGTGCGTCTGACAAAGGAAAACCGGTATTTGTTCTTCTTTCCTTTCGGAAAACTCGTTCAAACGTCTTTGTCTGTATGAAATATTCTGTCCACATTCTTTCTGGTCGTTAGAAATTAATGGTACATTTGATGGTTTTGGAAACTTGGAATTACATATGCGCTGGTATATTCTTGAATTCTTCAATTCTGAGCAGATATCGTTCAGTTCTGTCACACTTTTATCGTAGAAAGGATCTTTTACCTTAGAGCCTGAAAGTAGTGAAGGGAAAAAACAATATTTCTGTCAATCATCATCAATGTTTAAACCTATAGGTAGTTATCAAGTTCGAAAAAAAAAACAATAAATTGAGTCAAAACTTTTACTCTTATGTGCGAGCAATCAGATTTTCATATTTAAGTTCGCCTTAACAATATTTTCAATCAATCTGCCTCATTTAAACTTAATTCGCAATATTTCGAGAAAGGAACACCTGAACGTATAAATGTTTTCAAATGCTGAAATGAATAAGCTTTTACGCTTTGGGAAATAATCAGCTATACTTCGTGGTTTCAAGTAAATGCCTGCGCGAAACAGTTATCACGATAAGAAATCCAAAAGCTCTCGGGCAGTATCTCAAGAGATATTTGAAGCTCTATGCTTCTTTTTCATTTATCTTAATCCTCTTTCTCCCGGAGGTTATGAATCCAAAATCATAATTTGAATTTTTAGGAATAAAATGGATTTCAATCATCGTTTGCTTTCTTTTTTGTTCGTGAATTTTTTTTCAGCTGTCGAGATCTATCGACAATGGACCTCTCCTCAAGTTCTTGGAATAGAAATGGGCTTGTTAGTTTATGCTACCTTCTTTTTCCCGATTAAGTAAGCTTTTAAGAAAGATTTTGATACCTAACCCACTTCAGTTTCAATAAATTGAAAAATTGATGAAATTTTCTAAAATTGTCTCGCTGAGAATGAAGGAGAAAACAGCTTGTTCTTTCTATCTTTTTTGAGGGCCCCTTACCTCGGCGAGCCAAAAGTCCCTACTTATCCGCCAAAAGACAAAAAAAGTTTTCTACCGAGAGGTAAGCTGTAACGTCACTCAATGTTTATATTTATTTGAAGATTTATATGCTCTGTTACTTAAGATTTTATTTCTGGCAAGTATTTTTCAAATTTCTTTGCAGTTCTAGCGTGTTTCATTTTCGCATAGCATTTTTTGAATTTTTGTACTTACTGTCTTCAAAAGAGTTTGTTCTTCTCTTCTTTTTGGTGCCGTACCTCAGTTATGATAATATCCTATTGCATGAATCCTTCGACCGTGAAGGGTGTTATTATACCCTTTTGACCAAATGTCTGAATTCCTTCAGACGTCAGTCATTATTTCTATGATCACTGGTATTACCTATATAATTTCCTTACACAGTATCTCATTGATGCAATGCGGGGATGGGAACCTTTATATCATCATTATTTATGGAGACACTTTTGAATTTTGGACTTGACAAAAAAAAGGCCCAAATCTCTCAGATTCGAGATCAGAGCGAAAAAAAAAATGAAAGGGAAATTTCCATTAATTTACAGTCGAGGGAAAAAAATAAAACAAGAGACTCCGATATCTTGCTCTACATCAACGCTTGCGAGGACGTTTTGAAGATGTGAAAATTAAAAATATGCCCAGTTTACATTTTAGTTGACAGCTTTGCCCGACCTCACTCATTTGTTCGGGTGAATTTTATGTACTCGTGCTTCAGGGTATGGTCTTCTCGAGCACGACAACTGTGTCAACACGTCACTTTGAACATCGCTATTCGGCTCATAATTCGTGAATTCATCTGAATAGATTGTTGTACACGCGATATTTTTGCGTAGTCGCAAATTACCTGACTGAATATGAATAGATATGCGACTAAATAGCTCATACCAAAAGACATTTGTCTTAAGGCCGATCGGGTAGCAAAAAAACTTGATGTAAGGAGTACGTAATTAGAAAATTTCAGTAGATACCTATTACGCCATAATTATTGGAGTAAACTTTCGATTCATTTTCTGTGGTGTTAACGGTTTTTGAAGCAATGGGTGTAATAAAAATTTGTTAAAATGAAGATATTTTCTCTTAAGGTGATGCTTCTAAAAAGAGAGTCATATTTAGCATCACCTTGAGAGAATGAACAAAGTTTAATTTGTGCATGTATTACCTATCAAACTTATTTCTTGATTGGAAGTCTCGATAGGAACAGAAGCTATTCATTTTCAACATTTTTATCGAGAGTGGAGTTAGTAAGCGAAAATTTTTCTTGAAAAAGAAGTATTATATCCATTGATGAAATAGGCTATTGATATCCAAATTGAATAAAACTATTTAGGATCATAACCTATTTCGATATCGATTTGAAACGACAATGTGAAAGTGGATGCATCTTTATTTGAATGTGTTCTTGCAAGTGCCTGCCTTACCTTTGGTCGCGGCATCACGCAAATGAAAATACTCAGCTTCAACTTCTGTCTCTTGACTTAGAGTTATGATCCAGTTCTTGGGAGTAGCAGTCGAAAAATCCAATAATAATCCGATTAAAATAAAAACTTGCTTCATCTTTAAAAGAAAGCTTTTAGAAATCTTTACTCCTAGAAGATTCGAAAAAACATAAATATTTGAATTATACGCTGCCGAAATTATATCGATGGAAAATTGGTAGTACTTTGTCCAAAGAAACGCAAGGTTTTCAATGCAGAAAACTTCTCCGTGGCTGATTGTTTGAGAATATAATCGAGTAAATATTTTCATTCGCATAATACAGCTTTATACTATAAATCGCTACAAGTGGTGGAAAGGGAAAGGGGCCACAGAAAGAAAATATGGGAGGCTTACCGTGAGACGTGACTGTGACTCATACATGAATGATTTTGAAAAATAACTTAAGCAATATGAAGGATAAGTAATCATTCAATGAATTTTTCAAAACTGTAGAAATTCTGCTGAATTATAGAAGAGACGAGTTGCACCTATATCAAAATGGTATCGAAATAAATCGATAAATTTCTTTTTTTCAGTGATGTTGAATTTCGAGGTACAGATGTATTTGTTTTTTCAAAACAGGAATGATCACAAATAATGATGCGCCGAGGAGACGTCGGGTAGAATGTGAAAATGTGGAACTGGGAACTAGAATATTCAATCAGCAAAATATGAACAAAAAACAAAACGATTTAAATATTACGTCCCAAATTTACGTAACTGGTAACTTCATAGATAAGATTACCCTGCGTGGCGACTTCACTTACTTTAAATATAATTTTGACTATCAGCACAAAATTGAAAGGCTATACATCCAGTTTGCGGCCAAAACAATGAAAACCGACCAGTCTCCGGCCCAGAGGACATCCCTATTGCGTCCCGCGAGAGATGTGAGAGACGTCGAAATTGCGTCCGAAAAAAAGTACAGTTTGCGGCTCGTCAATTAGCATTACCTATTTATTATATGCACTTATAAAAAACACTTAAAAAGAAGAGCTAAACATTTACGCGATACTGTATTTGTTTAACGGAAGCAACCTTATCTATAAGCCCTTCTTCATACTCGTCCATAGCATTTTGAATGAAAACGTGTTTCTCAACTAAGGCTCGAGATAGTCGTCTATGAGTTTTTGATAATATTTTGCCGTAACTTGATTCTTGCACTTCGAGGAATGCGTCAGTGAGTATGAATATTGTATTGGGGTGGCAGTGATAAAACATTTTATCTAACACGCTGTGGAAGGCTTCTCAAGCGTTAGTAGTTCGTCCGAGTTCAGCTGAATACTTGGTCCCCAGTTGTAGTTTTCATAAACGTAATCGCTGAATTCTCGGATTTTAGCGTGGGGAGGCTCATTTTATGTAAATTTATCCAAGAAGAAATCCTCTATGTCGGCCGGGTCAATGAAGGATAGACCGGTTGTACTTCAATTCGACAATTGGTTAGTATTTAATATTTTTGCAGGGGCCGCAAACTGGATACTTTTTCAGTATTACTTGGCCGCAATCTGGGTGCATAATGCAGGTTTCACGGGCCGCAATGTGGATCATATTACAAAGTTCTTTGGCCGCAAACTGGATTCAGTGAATTGAAATGAACTGTGAACCTGTTTTATAGAAAAATTTTTAGATTTCGATCGAAGCGTACCTTGAAATCGATTATTTGGAGAAGTTGATATTGTATCGAGTTTTACGGTACATACCCCTGAAAAGTCGGAAATTCTTTGAAGACTTTTTCATTATACTTGCATTGTCCATCAGCAAAATTTCTAGTATCACCAAATTTTTTTCAAGTCTCTGGATAAAAATTAATAGCACCATTCAAAAATTTTCAAATCTCCAAACTAAGTTGGAGCCTTTCTGTTTTTGGATAACTAGAAGCACCTTCAACAATTTTTTCCAAATCATGAACCATGTCAAACAAGGCTACCGGCTTTCCTCGGAGTCACACTGGGCTGACGCACGGCTGATGTTTTTCATTGAAATAGTGTATTAGGTACACAACTAGTGCGAAGAAAGTAAAAATTGTCTTTCGAGTGAAAATTGCACGAGAATTCATTTTTTACTTGTTCGTAAGTATGGCGAAAAAGTTACCTTTCACCATAGTGTTTTGGAAATAGCTATTTTTCAAAATGTTGCCGAAAAAACTATTTATTTCTAGCTTGTCCCCTTGTAGAAAGACTGTTTTTCCGTTCGAAATAAGACTGCACTGAACTGTGCTTTGAAATCAGTTTTTCTACTACGTGTTCCCAGTCTTTGCTGAGCGTAAAAACAGAAGAAGAACAATTCGGGTGCCATGAATGAGCTCATCCTGCATTTAGTCAAACAAGTTGTCTAACTGCAGGAAAATTAGGCGGCCGCAATTCATTCATCTTTTCGGCAATTCAACCATCCCCTTCAAGTTGATCGGCCGCAACTCACATATTACCCTCCAAGACATGGGCCGCAATTCATACATGTTTTATTTGGTTACGGGCCGCAACTCATAGAACTTCGCGTTTTTGGGCCGCAATTAACGAACCCCCGCGTTGAAGCTGGTACCCCCCACCCCTAAATGCCGCTGCCCAACTCTCACTGCCAATTTTCTTGTATCCGCAGTTCAATTCACTCAGCTTCCAATCTACGCACCCGCACTCTGCCGACCTAATTCTCTCCTCTTGAATCTGAATTATTCAATCACCTCAAGTTAAACCATCTACCCCCTACCAATCATCCATTTCTCCATACCTAACCTCTCCCCTAAATATCTGACTCGATCTAGCTGATCATCTCCAAACTTACTTCACTATACGAATATACCGACAACTTATTAGAAACATTATCCCTAAACCAATTTTCCGACGCATCAGCCCTACTTTACCGACGGATCTAAATTTGGACCCAAACCAGGGTACGTATACTCGATCCAAAGAATCATGATTAGTCGTTGATTGAAAAATTCTGCCTTCATTTTCACTACCAAACAAAACGCCATATACTGGGGGCTTTATCTCCATCTTCTCACCCCAGCTCAAATATCCAATATAACTGACTCTTTTTCATATCTCCTGGTTATACAGGACTCTTATTCAACTAATTTCCCAAATAGACGCATTCATTTACTCCTGCAATCACTATTATCAATTTCTACCCGAGTCACATCAACTTTCCTGAACATGACGCCATTGTTTTTGCGACCAAAGTTAATAATAAACCTAGAACTCTTTTCTGTCAGTCAATGTATTCGCTTCTGAAGTAAATCAAGCCCTGATCCACAACGATCTAGCCCCACTCTCAGCCTCTGCGTTAAACCTAGTAGCTCCTCCTCCCATCAGATGCCCCTTCCGAACTCTCATTGTCAATTTTCTTGTATCCACAGCTCAATTCACTCAGCTTCCAATCTACGGAACCGCACTCTGCCATCATAATCATTATCTCTATACCAATTTTCCAACCCACCAGCCCTACTGTACCGAACGGATCTCAATCTGAAACCAAAACAGGATACACAAACTCGATCCAAGGAGTCATAGTCAGTCGTTGATTGAAAAATTCTGCCTCCATTTTTACTACCAAACAAAACGCCATAGAATACAGATCTCCATCTCCTCACCCCCGCTAAAATTTCTACTGCTAACTGACTCACTTTCATCTCTCCTGGCTATACCGGACTCACATTCAACTAATTCTCAAATCAGCCCATTCATTTATTCCTGCAATCATTATCATTCACTTCTACACCTGTCTCCTACCTGCGAATTCCGGGTCACATCAACTTCTTGGAATATGATGCAATTGTCTTCGCAAAAATTCCTTTCCATCCACAAAATTTCTGAACCCTGTACTTACCGCTGCTTCTAGGCGGTAGGAGCTGAGAACATCCATTACCTAAAATCGTGCTCCGTCTTCATATAATTGTTTTTTTTTCGCGTCGCGTCGCCGTGAGTCATTGAGCCGATTCTCCTACACATATTCGGTTGTCTTTCAACGCTTTACGCGTATTCTGACCATTGACGTGATGAAACGGAAATTTATTTTCGCGTTAACAGATGCACGTAAAAAATCGGTAACCAATATACGTTTAACTTTCAAGCTTTATTATAACTTTTAGGAAAGGGATTTTTTTTTAACCCCCCAGTAGCACTCTCCATACCCAAAGGAAGTGTTCAGCCAAGTTTCAAGAAAATCTGTTAGGTAGGAACGGAGCCTATTCGCGAATCAAAACGGGTGTTCTCCTTTATAATATAGAATATTACCCTAGACTGAGTCTTTTAGCTTCGAGTAAAAGTTGTAGAAACTAATGCGTATTTATATTATGAGCGAGGTGTTCAAAAGTAGAGTCTCTGATACACCGCACCAAGATTAAAGATTTTGATAAAAATAGAACAATAAAATTGATAAACCGTAATTTCTGAAGAAAATTTTTGCAAAAGCTCTGTCAAATAAATTTGCCACATAGTGTTAAAGGTGTATGAAAATAATTCTGTTCGGAGTAGACAACGCGTGCATTTTTCTTACTATGAAAACTGAAGCATTCGAGCAACTAATGAAATAGGAAGTTCCGGTCTATTTCTAAGAAAGAAATGCATTCCACGAGCTATCTTTCGTCATGATTTTCAACTCCATAGAGTGATTCTCGTTTTGATAAAACACTACCAAAATACTCACCTACTTCCTCGAACTTGCGTAGTTGAAAAATTTCCATCATTACTACTATAACGGTGATCATCTCATTGCGCAACTACACAATTGATGTAAGTTTATAAATTTTACTCTCCATATTTAATCCATATTATAAATTGTACAACATATAGCGAGAATCAGAGTAGTACACATATGACCCAACGCAAAGGTATACCTAAAATTTGTTTTCTTCGGGTGAACTGTAGAAAAAATTTTAGGATCAAGTCGAAAGATGGTCTTGAGAAGGAAGGGTACCTTAAGCTCAAAATTTCTCAGTAATTCGGGAAATAGAGAGAGATTTGGAGAAATTGACTAGTGTCGTCAATGTAAAAGGTTCTACATTTCGAGTTCTCTCATCCCCACCCTTCTCCCAACCATATTAACAGGTCTCGGGAAGCCCCGCAGTCGCTCCATACTATGCATTTTTCGTTTGTTTTCCCCTTAAAACGTTCTCCAGTTGACTTGTAGATTCGTTCACATTTTTAATGCCACTACCAAGATTCCGAATGTAAGTAGTCTCTGAACATAGACTGTTCACAAATCAATCTTCTCAATTGTCTAGGATGGAGTTGTGGGTCTGTAAATTATCATCTTCAAAGCTTGTACAGTATTTCCTGTTTCACTAACCTGTCAAATCCACCGCGGTCTGATAACCTTAATCCGACGAAGACGTTGTCTCTTTCCCCACGCACTCATATCGTTAGGATCGGTATTTTTAGCAACTGCACTTCCTCCTCTCCTTCTAATCGAAGTTAGGGAGGAGGTATAGTAAAATGTATTTCGTCTTATAAGTCGTAATCGTAACAAAAAATTGTATTTCATTCAAGCCAGTAACGGTCGTGAAACATGGCAAGCCCTTCTCTTGAATTTCTTTACAGTTGATTCGATAGGAAAGCTTCAACAATACTTGAGTTGGTACTCGATGGACTCTATCACTTCAAAAAAAGAGGGGAGACGGGAACTGGGTACAATTTCGAAATAGAGTATCATAATTATATATATATAGTGCATGGATTCAGTCGATTTTGAAAGTATACAGTAGCAGTATACGTGGTGTCGTATAGGTCGCTCACCGGATCACGTCGATGACTGTGTAGGTTGACTACGAGGTTCATAATGAAATTGAAGATGAAGCTGGAGAATAGACGGTTCATAATTTTTTCAGGCAATGTACGCGGTTCACTTGCTTTTATTGGCGATAAGAAAAAAAAATTTAAAAAGTTGTTAGAATATGAGTATCTGGAGTTCGGTAAACCGATCGGCATTATTTGGTTTTCTTATTGTATTCTGCTATAGAAATTCACTTACGATTTACCAATGTGTAGTTGACGATGGTCGATCGTTCACCTATGTCAAAGACTTAGTCTTACGATTTGTCGTATTTGTCAAATTCACTCTACGCTAGAGGCGAGTCAACTCTCGGTTAAAATCTTGAAAAAATTTATATCGTTATCGATATCCTTATAAGGGTTTAATAACTTTTTTTCGTATTTACATCAGGTTCATAGTACTTTATGTGGTATGAGAACACGACCGTACAATACACTTCTACCCTGAGCGCGCACATATACACACACAGACACACTCGCGCGCAGAATGAAAGACTTATCGGAAAGCACGCGCTTATTTCGATTCGTCGACCCCTAATATTTGGAAACTCTCGAATGAAAAGAGAGTTAATTTTTTCTTCTTGTACACGCGGCAAACTGTTCAATTTATTTGTAAAATAGTATACTGCTGCTTACGGGTATTTTTTTTTTTTTTTGTAATAGATGCGAAGAGGCAAGAAAACAGATAGAAAAAAAAGAAGAGGCGAAGCGATTCTTGAATCAATTTCAAATTCGATCGTACTTACAAGGGAATTACCAACTAAAAATTCGTCGTGTTTGGTCAGTCACTTCATGAAATGTAAAAATCGAATTTCTGGCGTGGAAATTACGCGCTAATATTGAGTGAAGAATTGCCCGTTGTAAAAAAAAAAGCGTATGCGATGTTTTTTACCGAGCAAAACATTTAATGTTATTAAACAATAACCAGTGTAAAGAATAAAAGTTGCGAGCCTTCTCTTGTTCGTAAAAAAAATTGTGCCTTTAATGGATTGTTAAGAAGTTTCGAAGTTTTCGTTCGATTTACAATCGTTTACAAATTAAAACGTTACAATTTTTCTCTCTTGAACGAGAATTTCGTAATTTTGTTTTATCTTTCTCACAACCAAAACCATACTACCTATAGGCCTATACCAAAAATATGAACCCCATACGAAGAAGTAAGAACCCAATAAAACGTATGATTATATTTTTGAGCGTGAATTTGGAGTTAATTCAGAGTTACTTATACATAATATTGTAAACAGTATCAGTACCGATATACGCCGCTGTTGACCATCAGTCAATACTTATCGACTTCGTTTTGATTGATTTTTCACGCCTAGTCGCGTCAATTTGTAGTTGATTTAGAGTCAACCCCTCTTAATTGTTGGATAGACTTACAATATTCAGTCTGTTGGATGATTCTGCTACTTGCATACAAAATGTGTGGTTATGATTAAAATAATATCGTTCATACTCGAATGAGGTATCGTGACGAGTTTGCGTGGTGAGTATGTTTTCATTCATGTGTCTCAAGAGACACTCACATATCTTAAAATATGCTAATCCGTATACGTCAGACGTCAATTTCGACCGTTATTTTTTCTAAATATATCGTAGAGCACTAGTCGACTGTCAAAGGATTGTGACGCTATATATAGATCCCTAATAGTTGTACTTCTACTCCTCACAAGTGAGTATAACGGTCTCGGTGACTAATTACCATCTAACTACATTTTTATATCTATTGGTTTCATATCTATTATAATTATATTCAAACGGTTTTCGCTGGTGCCGTAGAACTATATTCTAATCGCAAATAAATGCTGACAATTGAACTGATGTTTGTTCTTGTATATAGATTCACATAAAATCATTTCAAGATTCATCCCTTGTATAAAAATTGCAAAATGTCTTGAAAGTGATTCATACTTTATGTACGGAGCGGAAATGGTAATTTATAATGCGTTGAAAAATCAAAAATTTCAAAAAAAAAAGTTTATCATTATTATTATCAAGTAAATTCATAGTTCAAATAATGAGGCGTTTTCTATTATGTGTAGGTACTTCAGTAGTTCTCGATGCGTGTAAACGTGATTGTTGAGACCTTCACGTAGTTTGTATCATTAGTATAATATCGATAAAAATAACTCTACCGCGCGTGAAAATAACTTGAGCTACGCGGAATCTCTGGCAAAAATAGAAAAGAAAATATAACGAAATGACTTTCTTCTTTTTAACCTGTAGAAATGACATTTTCTTCGTTCATACCGCACTACAGTACTATAGCCTACTAATGTTAATAACCGCTCATTCAGCATTTCACGCTCGTATACAAGCAAATAAGGACGTTCTGCACGTGCGAAATACGCATCAGCAGGGTTACCGCTACGAGTACAGGTGGCTACTTGTGAAATCTATTTTATAAGAAGCAGCCGTGTTCTCACAAATCCACGCAAAAAGGGTTTCGGCGAGGTTGAAAGCACGGTACACTAAAGAGGTATTGACACTATACAAAATTCTTGTCACACAAAATAATGTAGTTCATACATAATTCCGCTGCGTTCGCTGCGCCGTTGTGAATGCCTTCCGCTCCCCACCAGCGTTGTTACCTTACCGGAGGTACCCTAGTACTGACAAATTTCCAAGGGATATAAAAAATCAAGAAATTTACACATGAGAATAATTTTTTTTGAAATATGTAGAGCATAATGAGTAGTCTATTCGCACCATGTTTCAGATTTTTTGGTTGATTTCTGACTCTTCTACAATATTTTTTTAAAAGTAGTGAATTTACATAAGACTCTATGTACAACCGGGGACCAGATCATTGGCGCTACATAGTGGCAAAACACTCAAGTACATCATTTCTCGTGACAGCATTAGTAATGGTGAACATAGGCAAGTGTCAATACCTCTTTAGTGTACCTTGGTTGAAAGGTTTACGTTGCAAATACTCTTTTTTCAATGACGCCGAATGCAACAACGAAGAATGTATGGTAATGGTATTTTATTAATAGATAGGCGTTATAGCATGCAAAAATATCTACCGAGTAATGAAAAGGGCGGATACTCTAACGAGTAGGGGTATTGACAGACGCCTAGACGCAAATTCCGGGCGCCCGGACGCCCAGATGCCCAGCCGCATATTTTGAGATTAGGATAGGGGTAGAGAAAAGACATGAAACATGTCAAAAAGTTTCAAAATACTCACGAAGCGTTTTCTGTTAAGAAACCGTCGCAGCGAGAGAATAACCATGACGAAGAAAACGCAAACGCTGTCACCAACCTTGAGAAGAGAAAGGAATTTAATCACGAGTTGTGACTCGTCATAAATAAACTCGATCAGACCCTGTATATGCCTATTCAGCACCACGACACCACCCGTATTCTTATGACGAATTATTTCAATGTGCTCCAGAGCGGTGCGTTCAAAATACGAATTTTCTTTGTGGAGAAGCACTTCTGAATCCTCTCAGAAACTGTGCTTGTTGGCGATTAGATGGTCAGCGAATGCCGAATCTTCCACCCTACCCTTCTCCCAGGCTTTCTTGTGTTCATCAACTCTAATCTTCAGCTGGCGGTCAGTCTTTTCCCGATGTAAACGCCCTTACAGTTCTTACATTCTAACCTATATACTCCACTCTTCTCATCTTCAGGAATTCAATCTTTCAACTTAACAAACAATCCTTTGACAGTAACAGAGGCATTTCCTAGTGAGCTTCCTACGCACCACTACGTCTGTAGTCCACTGAATCTCGTTCATTCTGGCCAGCTAGTTTATGGTCATCAACTCCTTTCTGAAGGCAGTTCGACTCAGAGAAATGTTTGTAAGTCTATGGACTAAGCTGATGTTAAAAGCAGCAGCAGAATGACGACCCCTGGACTAAAACATCGGTCGACGTATCTTTTCTATAAATCTCAAACTCATGGACCGCGTCTTTTTGGGAGACAGTAAGATCCAAGAAATTTAACGACGAGCCACCAACTTCCAAGGTAAATTTTATGGAAGGGTATTTGCTTATTTAGATACGACTGAGAAACTCCAAGCAGAGATCTCGGTGACCACTCGAATACCAGTCCACGTACATAGCACGTCATCTACATACCTGCGCCAGTAAAAGATATATTCAGTAAAGGATGGTCAGAGGAGAAGAGGTCGGATTCGAACTTGGATGTATTACTTCAGAGATTAGGGAACCAATAGGAATACCCACCTCATCGAGGAACTCGAAAAATTTATCATTGAATTTACAAAAAAGAACGGTGACCAACAAAAATTTATTAAATCGGAAAATTCACTCAACTCTTCATGAGGAGTGTTCAAGTTCACGAGGAGTTAGCCCATCCGCTGCTTAGAAACAGCCTTAATGATGTTAGGGAACAGAACGCGAGTTTGAACCACCGATCTGAATACTGGCAAAGGGAATGAGCTGGGGAAGAGATTAAAGAAACCACGAACCGCATCGGCATACCTTCTTTGGGGACCTTGGGTAATCCGTAGAGGAGGGGGGATTACGCGTTAGGAGAGCTTTCTTTACTCGAGCACTCTTTAATTGACGTGGTTCGGGAAACTGAAACTGTCAAATGAACAAATTTAAAGAGGCTCATCGTTTTCTTTTTCGTTTTACCGCCAAACTTACAAGTAAATGAACCTTCTACCGTTAGGGGTACTTGACGAAGCCCAGAATTTTTTCTCTTTTGAATAGATTGAATAACAAATTCAATAAAGTGCGACTCTACGGTGGACCTTAGCTGGCTTCCTGATTTAAAGCAACAGAAGCACGTGCTCGTAGCCGTATTTTTACGAAAATACAAATAATCGGGACAAAACGTTACGCGAACGTTCGACGCAGTGCAGTGCCCCTGGTGGTGAAGAATTTATTAACCTCACGGAAAAAAATCATCATAGGTACAATTGACTCGTACAATATACGTAGTAGTGAAATGTAAAGCGAGTACTCACAAAATTATTGCGATGCGCTGTACGAATAAGAATGAACGACTACCTACGTCTACGACGCGACGCGACGCGTACACGTCCTGATGATGTGGCGAGTAACATTAGTCGAATTCTCAATCTCGATCCCTACGCTCGTGTTACGTTTTGCTCGTTTTTGCCTGCCTACCCGCTTGGTCTCGCTGCAGTGAGCCGGTGTGATTTTTTTTATAGAATCCCAAATTTTACTGCACTTTTTAATTTTTCATTTTTTTTCAATTTTAAAACGTTACAATAAGAATTTTTCGACCATTATAGTTGAGAAGAAGTAATTATCAATAAACTGTAAATCACTGAGTAAGTTGGAATTTTTTATTACCTACACTTGAATACTCATTGTACCTATCTAGTATAATTTTATTATGGAAGTCTAATTTTTTATTTTAAATTCTCCTTCTGTCTCTCTTGACGGATACATTAATTCAAAAAGTCAAGTTTCAAATACTTACCAAAATTTCAACCCTCATCAAAATAGGATGATGATTCAACTTCTATAGGTACTCTATATGATGCATGACACCTGAGTTGAAGTTTTGTTCATGCGACAGAAAGTAATCCGGTAAATAAATTGCTATAATATTATATTTTTTTGGACCGTCGTCGATTTGTTAATTCACTTTTTTGAAAAAGATTGCCCATCGCACATCATGGAAAAAATTGTACGATCTCATCTTTTTTTTTTTTTTTGTCAGACAATTTTTTAAGTTGTTGTATCGACGAGATATTATTGGCGGAAGGGTAAAAATTGAATGAAAAATAATGAACTTTGTGACATCTATCTACAGTCCTTTTAACTCTGCAACTACATTCTACCTAGTTTTAAAATCGTACCGGTATCAACATCCGGTGTAATTTTTCGCATTTGAATCGTTGACCTGATCGTCAAAAGAAAATATTTACCCTCGAAAAAAAGAAATACCTAACAAAGAAGGGGCATTCTTGTTCATATAGGATAGCTTGTACATTTTATAACGACGATGCCGGCGGCGACCGCATAAGACTGGTAGGCAAGCAGACTACCTTATTTTGTAAACTCAACAAAGACAATGAACTGGTACGCTCTGACGATCTACAATGTCTCAACATTCATTAATCATCTGCTTTTGCAGTCAATTGTATATTGTGATATTCATTCTGGAACATCGTAACAATAATCTTCAATCATAATATGAAATGCTTACAATACGCGAATAAATATTCAAAAGTCGATCGTCTACTACTCGTATATGTAAGGTGTGAATGCTATACCTACACTCGATCGGGAAATTATTCTTGCAAAACGCACTTCCAGAGTCGATGTTGATAGAAGAAGAAATTCCACTTTTTGGATTGTGAAATTATTGTCCAAATAAGAAGCTGACAAAATGTCCAATAGGTAATTGTGTTAAGTCGGCTCGAACTTTCAAAAATTAGAGACTCCGCCCGAATTCTCTGGGCGAGAACTAGTCTTGGAAAAGCTGTCGACTTCCCATCGAAAAAAGGTTTTTCCATTTGGCAGCCTGAATCTTACTTTATTGGCTGCCAATCCCACAAGGAAATGTTAGATATGTTGCACTTTTTGTAAATGATCTGTCAATGAGTTTTGACAAAAGCTTGCTATAACCCATTTACAAGCATTGTGCTGACATGTATTTTTCTGATGGCTTTACGAATCGTTTACTTTGTTCTCATTAGTGCCAGGATAAACATAGGTATATGAAAAACTTCCTTAGTCGACGTCGACATGAGGTCAAATTTGTTTACCTGATTTCGACTGTTCAGTCACATATCGATCTTCTCAGTCCATTTTAAATGATCTAAGAAAAGCATGCTCGATTGACCTGTGAGTTCTGTCTGTTAATAGGGATTTGGCGTCCATGAAATATAAAGAATATAAACTGTGGTATTTTGAAGACATGAGTCTTATTTTGCCTGATAAATGAGTAGGCTACTTAATTATTTGAAAAACCTGAAATTTGTATTGTTCCTATGTTCAATACAAAATCGTGTATATTGCTATCAATGATAGACACTTTATAAAATATTTTTGTTTTCCTTTTCATCCTACATAACTTGTTTATTTCGGTGTTTGTTGCGTGCCAAAAATAACGAGGAAGACGACGAAACACTTCTATTTAATATTATGAAAGTTCGATTGTGAAACCAATAATATTCTCATACCTGGACCACCATTATCATTTCAACAGACCTCGAAACGTACAATATGTCTGTACTTGTGGATATGTGCATAGGTATTCGTAGTTTACGAGGAGGTGCCAATTTAATTAGATATAACATTTGCCAAAACAGTGATCGAAACGAATATTTCAGAAGGAATCCACTTACAAGAACAAACAGACGTGTGAAAGAAATCTTTGGCCCTAAGACAGGTATTCAGACGGAAATTCTCAAAAATTAAACTGCTTTCACTTGACCAAAAAGTGGAAAGGGTTACACAATGTGATCAGTTTTCACTTATCCGCAAAAGCCGATCCATATTTTTGTGTCAAGTTAAGATTTGCAAAGAAGAATTGTACAGCTTAAAAGATACGAAATATTTACATCCCTTTCATTTGTATTACTAAAAGGTACATATTGAGATATTTAAAAATAGGTAATTAAAGATGCGTTTGTCGTACATAATTCCGACCCATATTTCCCAAATTTAATATCTTCGTAACAAACTCACTTCCTCTTATAGCAGCGTTTCCAAACTCAGTTTCGCGGCACAAACGGATGTCGCGAAAATTCTTAGGGGTACCGCGAAATTTTAAAATCCATTCCTATTTGCCTATGAAGTTGAAGATTTGAATTTCAATCCCAATGAACGTGATCAATTTATTGATCTCTGTGCGGATTCGCTCACGAGAAAACGATTTGAAAAGATGGATATGTCTCTGGCTTCAATATGGTTAAGTTTAAAGATATCGTCTTCTCTTGTAGTTGCAAAGGCAATGGGTGTACTATTGCTCTTTCCTTCGTCCTACCTATGTGATCAAGCGTTCTCCATCCTGAATATATTGAAAACAAATTCGCGTAATAGACTTGAATCCATAGAAGATGACATGCGCGTTTCAGTATCAGTAATTAGACCTAAAATAACTGAACTTTGCACTAAGCATCAAGCACACCCCTCTCATTAACAATTGAGCTAATCTCAAAATAAAATTTTTAATACCTATTACTCTAATAATCTAATTGTATCTTTCTTACGGTTAAAATAACATTTTTAGTGACGGGTGCCGCCAAATTTTAATTGTCGATTTAGGATACCGGTTTCATGAATAGATGTAATAGGGCTAAATTTGAGTTCGAAATGAAGTGAAATTTTCAAAATTATAAAATTATAGTAATTTTTTGTAGGTACTTTGGACGCGATGTTGCTTACTTACTTCATTTTTATAAAGAATTTTCTGAATTTATAACTTAATTAAAGGTATTTAAGGAAGTACCTACTTAATATCTAGGCTTGGATTCAGGCTAAGACTTTAAAAGGAGGGGGGATTCAAGCAATTTAAACCAGTCGGTTTTTTTTGTAGGAGTCGCAACCTTTTGCCGAAACCGCAACGGAACCCGCTGGAACCACTCAAAATTTTTTTGGAACTGAAAAAAACTTCGAACCGGAACCTTTTCAAGTAAAAGTGCGCGAGAACTCTTGAAACCGAAACATTCTCGGTACCGGAACCAGAGCCGATTCAATGAAGTGATTCTGGTTCCGGTTCCTGTGCACTATCAACATAGCAAATGGAGAAAAAGAGACTTTACAGAGGCGTTATAGAACTACTTTTCTTTACGATTGGATCGGAACAACAAAAATATTTTGAAATACTAAAAATTAAAAGAAAATAGCTTTTTTGTATCACCTGTTAGAAGACAAAGCCATAATATTCCCTATCTGCTGACCTCTAGCGCACCCACAATTTTATTTTTAAGTAAATGGAACCAGAACCGAAACGCAATGGTGAGCACCGCGCAAGCGATAAAATATCCGGAATCTTTCGTCATTGAAATCGGTGTCGGAACCAATACCGGAACCGTTTCAAACAAAAGATTCCGACCTCTACGAATTCTCCATTTTTTGCCCAATTTGAGAGGGAATAGAATTTGTTTTCTTATTTTATCTTACATTCACTCTCTTTCTTTCTCACTCTCTTTTTCTGGGGGTGGGGGGGGGGTGGATCCGTGGCTGATGACTCAGATTGTGAATTGCTAGCAGTTGAGTAGTCAGAAAATCTTTCTGGGAGGGGGTTGAAAAAAAAGTAGGAGAAAAGAAATGCTACAAAAAATTTTCGGAAAAATTGTTTATTTGTGTCCAGGAGGATTCCAACCCCTCGACTCCCCTGTCATTGCGCCACTTTTGTTTAAAATTCATCGTCGTCGTCATATGCGTATCGCGTGTAGGCCTAGGGACAAAACTTAATTAAAACTATATTTTCTCGTTTACAACATAGATTACATGGAGACAAAATTTACAGAGATCTCGAAAAAACACAAATCGCAGACATATTTTCTCCGTTTCGCGAAATTGCGATACGAAATTGACATATTGTGAATAAACACCGCAATTTCATTATTTTATTAAATGTATCCCCTACGTTATAGTAGATACGTCCAATGTCCAATCCATATTCCTTTCCTCGTACGAACCCTAGACTCAGTCCATACGCACTAGCTGCTAAGGTCTCTCTTTCACCTGTACTGTTCATTGATAGGAATTTGAATTTTCTGGTCTTCGTCTCACTACCCCACCCCCTCAATATTTGAATCTATCTTTCCTATAATTAGCACTGCAACTCCATTTTCCCAAATAAACATACACGGCTTCAATTCGAACTTACTCTTTACAAACATTTTTCCCCTGAATTGCCTAAAACTATCCACAAATACCATACACCACTAGCTCTTTATTGTCCATTTTCATCTTACAAATCTCTTGTCGTTTTTATGCAAGTCCTTCTTCTATCTAAGACCAAAAAAAAACTATATTTTGTGCCTCTCCTCATCTCCTTACTACAATATATTCTTGGAATACCAACGATTTATTCAGTTCCTTACTTTCCTCTTCATTTCTTTACTTTCAAATTCTCTCACGCTTCCTTTCAATAACTTCATAAATAAATAAATAACTCATGGTATGTACCATAGCTAATTTGGTAGCTTATTGTATAAGAGGAAAACGAAGATGAGGCCTTACGCTTGTTGTGTATCCTTAGCGCAGAGATAGCTCAGTTATGGAAAATAAGTATTGTGCTGTTGTATCAAAATAATATAAATTATTAACACTATACAATCATTTTCATGTTACAGAAATAAGTTACGTATTGTACCTAGTACAACAAGATGAAAGGAGATGTGGATAAAAATTCTCGTGTTCGTATTGCAGTCCTTGGAAAAATGAACGTTGGAAAATCTGGTAAAGAATGTTCTTTATTTTTGTTTTGTTCTTGTTATTTTTGGATAGGTAATACTTATACATATAAATTTCTTTAATTTTTATTGGTGATACAAAATGATACGGTAATTTATTGTTCGATTAAAATAGTAATGTCCCGATTTTTTTTTTTTTTTCTTGTAGCCTTGACCGTTCGCTTTCTGACTAAACGCTTCATTGGTGAATACCGTTCACGATCAGGTCAGTAAAATATTGAAAATTTAATTTCATGACTTCATTGAAAATAAAAGGGAAATGACCAAAATTACCTATACTTTAAAAACTATGAAATATTCTGCGCGAAAATTTTGTTGAATGATTGTAATGAGATTTTAAAATTGAATTTTTGTACCTATTATAGATTTGCTGTACAAAAAAACGATCAACATAAACGACAGCTCGTTCGATGTGGAAATAATAGACGTGTCCGCTGATGTGGTAAGTACTTGTCTGTGACTACTGAACCTCGCAAAATATTTCTCTTATTGGCCGAATAGACATTGTCATTCGATCAAATCAATAAAGAGAATTTTTTTGTGCAAGACAGTCGACGATAAGTAAAATCCTTTTGGCTGCAGTGTTTTTTTTTTTCTTTTGTATCCAAAAGAGGCCAAGATGTGATTATGTAGGTACGGAAAAAAAAGAATAGAATGTGCACTTTTTTACGAACAAAAAATTTGTGAGATTTCAGGCTATCCTCACCCAGCTCATCCGTCAGAAGCATTTGAATTTTCACAGCCCTCCCAGAAGAAAATTTTGTTCATATCACATTTGATCGAAAATTAAGATTTTCTAAAAAACTTCTTTATCTTGCCGATACCGAATTTTTAAGTCAAAATTCAAAATAACTTATATGTACCTACATAATTACTAGGAAAAAAAGAAATGAGAAAAATGAATATGCCTAAATCAGAATAAAATAAATTGAGTACCGGTATGGTGCAAAGAAGGAAATTTGGGATTGAATGCATCAAAGGAAGTTTTTACTCTGACTAAATTCTGTTCTTACAAACCAATATTCTTTTTCTTCATCAAGGATAGAGACAAATTGCCCCAGGAATCCATACAGTGGTCAGACGCAATCATTCTTGTATATTCAATCACCGATCGTGATTCGTTCATCTACGCCGAAACGATGCTGAATCGCTTAGAAAAATTATCCGAATTGTCATCACCCCCAGTTGTACTCGTTGGCAATAAAACAGATCTCAAACTGGGACGTGAAGTGAGTAAGCCCTTCTAATGTTGTTTTCAATTTTTCACTTTGAATAAAAATGGTAAAATTACGGTACTTACCTACGTTATTTGGTTCATCAGTATTGCAGTCTTGAAAATGCTTCCCTACAAATCAATCTTTGGATAGTTAATAGAACAAGAAATATTGATGATCTGTTTCTCTATCTTTTTTCAAGAAAGTGAGAAACATCATCCTCTTAAGTGCCCTAAATGAGATGAAACGCAATTTTGACCCACACATTACGCATGGGATATAAGAACCAATAAAATAATATACGCACGTAGCTGTTTGCATTGCCCCCCCCCCTCTCTCTCTCTCTCTCTCAAATAGGGTAATGGCTGTTCTTGCATGCAGCATACTTACTCTTCTTGATGAGCAAATTGGAGGAAAAATAACATTGGTTCTTATGGGAGAAACACGCTGATCGTTAATTTGCGAGTAGTATTCGATTCTGAATAACAAAAGTGAGTAAACATAATTATGGAAATAAGAGTAAACGTTTCTTTATTTTTGGAGCTCAGTTTCGTCAAGATTGATCAACGACAAAGCGGTTATAATCGTTTGAAAATAAAAAGTCAGATAGGGGACGTAGAGTGGTAATGTACCGCGCTTCGTCCCGTGTCTGACTTTTCGTTTCAGACGATTACAACTCGCGAAACTGAGCTCGAAAAATAGAAAAACGTTTACTTCTATTTCGATGTGTTTACTCACGTTTGTTATTCAGAATCGAATACTACTCGCAAATTAACGATCAGCGTGTTTCTCCCATAAGAGCCAATGTTATTTTTTCTCCAAATTGCTTACCAAGGAGAATAAGTATGTATTTTGCAACAGCAGCTATTGCCCTGTAGGTATTATGTATTTAAATCAAAATCACGCGGTTGAAAAGTAGGTACTAATTTAGTATTTGCTCCCTGATTTCAGGTTTTCCAAAATGAAGGCAAAGTGATCGCCGAAAAATACGGTTGCAACTTTTTCGAAACCAGTGTTTCGGAGAGTAACAACAACGTTCAAGAGATCTTTGAGACTATATTTCGTGAAATGAAGAGTCCTCGTAGTAGCGCCTTCCAGAGGTTACGAAAATTTTCCATTAGTAAAATAATGACCTTGCTGTTTGGTAAAGAATATGTAAAGACATCGCCCGTATCCTCCACTTCACATTCAGGCACATTGACGGTATTGCATAAGCATAAGGATGAGTTGAGTCGTACCTTCGAAGTGAAATGACCAGTTTACTAGCTGTTATCCTATCACAAACATTCGAAAATTGCGTAACCTGCAAATTTGTTATCCTTCCTCCGAAATCCGTGACTATTGTACAATCAGTCCTCATAAGCTGTTGATTGTGTTATGCATCCTGAGTTTTATTGAATGACGGTCAATTTCGAAGTGAGCTTGGGAAGAATACACAATCCAAACGGATAACTTCAGCTATACCGATACATTATACTTACATCATAATATTTAGTTGATCGAACTTGTATGATGAGCAGTGAGGTAATGCTGAAAAAAAAATAGTAAATGAATGTAAATGCGTAGTAGAGCAGGCTGCAGATGAACTGCTTTTTTATTTTGTTGATTCATTATTGAAATTAAATGTAAGATTGTGTACTAACCAACTTGAGGAATGTGCCGTACAACTATGATTAGAAAGAAATAGGTTTGGTCCATAGAGAGTGAAAGGGTAAATTGTATGAGATTAAGTCTCTCTTCTCGTTCATGAGAAAAATTTCCTTATTTCTTTGATGACTGTGATATTTTATTAGTGTTGTATCCTACTTTATTATAAATGCAGAATAATTTATTATTTTTATAAAGAAAATTATATTTTTATTTTAGAAAATATTATTGTGTCGTGATTTCAATTTTCGAGTAGGCTAAGTTGATTTTATTGAAGAGCAAGAAAGAGAGAAAAAAATATAGGTACCCTAGTAATCCATGAAGTACGAGAAAATGAAGATTTCTTTGTTGGTACTGAGAAACAATTTGCTCGGAAATTTCGTGCGGTATAGTAGAATATACTTTCTGACTGAATTCGATCATTCTTTCTTCATAGAACTTCCTCTATCGTTCGTTTCTTTGGTAAGGGGATGTAAAGACTTACATTACCCACTACGCTCCGTCCTCACTGTCTTATCTTGTAAGACTCGGGCCGATAGCAACTCGTAATGTGTATTGAAAGTTGACTACGTACCATTCAGATGAGTATACTATCTTCTTTGTCATTCATGTACGATTGTAGTTTACTTTTCAGTTTGATCGTCGTCGTAAGATCTCTCTTTTACGTGATGTCATCTGTTCGTGTTCGTTTTTATATTTATACGTTGGTGTCGATCTTGCTGTCACAACGTCTACAAAAACTACGACTTTGCTTCTTCGCAGTCTTCAAGGCGAAAACGCTGATGAAATTTACATTTTCCCTCCAGGATCTCAACCGTTGAACTGTCATATATATAGAGCTCTGCAAAAATTCCACCATTTCGGCTGTTAATAAATGCCTCAAATACCTAACGAGGTCATTTTCGTAAACCAATTATTACGATTCCTAAAGAGTTACAAGCTGTCTACTTTGATGCCCAGGGTAATCCTTGTTTTGTGTCCAAATACCCTCCTGCTATCCCCCCCCCCCCCAAAAAAAAAAAGAACTCTTCAGTCAATTATCAAGGATACCGCTTTCGAAAAATATAATTGGTAATTCACCGAACGCCGCGCCAGTACATGGCTAGGCAGGTACATAATGTAATGAATTCGGATTGAAATTCGATCTAATAGGAATTGTGAGATCTTTCGTGAAGTTAAAGGAACCTGTTCTATGATTCAAATTGGTTTTGGTATTGAGAATTCAAGGAAGCCTAGACCTAGTATAAAACTATTCTAAAGAAGGCCTAGATATACTATACGACTAATATAAAATAGGACGTCATCAGTGACCTTGACCTCTTTTAGGGATTTCAAACTATATAGTTCAAGAGTGAAAATGTTTTCAAGTCCCTCTTTTATTGTATATATAGCTCGGAAGTCGAAATTCTTTCAAGTCCCCCTCCTATCATATATAGTTCGAAAGTGGAAGTTTTTCCAAATCCCCTCCTATTGTATACAGCTCGGAGGTCGGAATTTTTCTTAGTCACCCTTCATATGATGAGATATACTCACACAGAGTAAAAGAACAAATACAAAAACCGCAACCTCATCATAATGGACAATCGTAAAATTCAAAAACGTATTGATTCGCCATTCATAATATAGCTTGAGAGTGGAAATTTTTACAAGTTTTTTGCCGGACGGCGCACGGCCCCAGTAAACAATTTGAAGCCCTCTGAAGCCCCTGGGAAAAACTACCCACTGAAGCCCTCATTTGAAGCCCTGTTGATTCCCTGTTCCCCTCTTACTTTCCTATTGAAGCCCTCATGAAGCCCTAAAATATAAAGGGCTTCAGGGACACAAGAAGGAAACAGGGCTTCAATTTGGGAAAAACTACCCTTTTAATTCCCATTTGAAGCCCTGTTTCCTTTTTGTGTCCCTGAAGCCCTTTATATTTGAGGGCTTCAAGTGGGAACAATGTTTACCGGGCGAATTTCTCAAAAAAAAACCATAGAACAGGTTCCTGTTTGCAAAAAAATCTTATTTATGATTGTCCTTTGCATAATTTTTCACGATCTTTCTCGGGGTGTAATCACAGAAAATCGATTTTTTTTTTTTGCCTGCTAAGGTCCTCTTCTCATACTCGGTTACATTTTGTTCGAATGTCAATTTAGATTTGAAATATTGTGGAGAAATTATTTCACGGCTTGCAAACGAAATTTTTTAACGATCAACGATTATTGGTCAAGTGACCTCTCACGATTTTCTGGTTAGGTATTGGTTATTGGTCAAAATGATCTTCCCCAATTTCCTACTTATCTATCGGTGAAAACTCAAACTGCGTTTTGACCAACTGTTAAATGTTGAAAAATGTTTTGGTTAGCAGCTTAAAATTTTTGGCCAAGTAACGCAATTATAACAGAAAGAATGGCGGTTAATCGGTCAAGATTGATTGTCAATTAACTTATAACGGTTAGGGACAGGGTTAATCGGTTCATTTTGGTTTGGACCTATTCACGGTTGACATTATAGAGTATCGATAGGGCTGTATCCAATGGAAAATATCAACGAAATACATCTGAGAATGAGATCAATACTTCCAACGAAAATGTTGACAATTTTTTTACACATTATGTTTCTATGGGCAAAAATTGTGTTCATGAAATCGTCGAGCATTACGAGAACACACGATTTCTTAAAAACAAGCTTGTAATATTATAATCTAGAAACTTCGTAATAATCATTGAAAATTCAATTTGGTTCCTTACAAACGATTTGTTTCCAAAATATCTTTCTTATGGGAAAGTGAGTGCAAAAAAATTGTTTACATTTGTGATGTAAGCCGGGGTGTTGGAGGCTGGAGCTGGACGAGGCTAGCTGAAATTTTGAAGGCTGACTGGAGGCTTAGAGGCACCTCCAAGGACCCTTTTGGAGGTTTTTTTTTTTTTTAACAGTACCGGTATTCTATTCCTTGAATCTTGAAATCTCATTCAGCCACTTTGGTGCTAGCGCTGCTCGGTTCAAATAAAAACCAAAGTTTTAATTATGTACACCTTTCGAGTATCATGTGTCATCTGGCAACACTGATAGGCCAATATGCTACATCTGGTCACACTGATCAATGTTACAAGTGCCTCCAGAGGCGTCTCCGAAGGCGTCTTTGGAGGCGTTTCCAAAACTGCCTCCGGACGAGGCGTTTTCTCCAATTTCAGTAACTGCGCTGTGCCTCCAGAGATATACTTTGGAGGTCAGGAGGCGCCTCCAAACAAATCCACTGAAGGCAACCGGAGTTGGAGGGTCATTTTCTGTATTTGTTCCGGAGGCGGAAGCCTCTAAAAAAATAATGCCTCCAACACCCTTCGATGGAAGTATCGAACACTAAAAAATCGATAGTTTATATCAGTGGTCCGCAACCGGTGCGCCGCGGTGCCCAAGGGCGCCGCGAGTTTTTTACCAAAACGCATTACTATACCACAAATAGAGTCACGATTTGACAATCTTCTTGGTACTAAACGAGCGCAGCCGTCTCATCAATTTTATTTCTATCTTTCCACTTTGCACTCTTACCCAAATTATATCTATATTTGTATTTATTATTACTTAAATTGAATTGTATCACAGATTAATTTTGTCGCAGCTATGAAAAAATTTGAAAAAATGTGTTCCTATTTGATATGTTTAAATGTTGGGCGGAAAGGGGCGCCGGCGCCGCGAAAATTTCTCCAACTGTAAATGGCGCCGTGGGCTATAAAAGGTTGCGCACTGCTGGTTTATATTAATATCGATCTTGTGACATCAGCGCCCTGAATCCTATATAATAAAGTTATTTCTATAAAATACGCACCTACCTAATGTTGTTGTATACCTATTAGAGCAGATTATCCCCTGTCTGACTTTTTAATGTTTACAAAGCATCATTGTTAACATGTTGCCAACACTCCCTGCAAAGTTGAATTGATGTATATTCAAATCAACTACCAGGCAATTTGAATGATCAAGAAAATAAAATTTCTTCCTGATAGCTAATTTGGACATAGGCCTACATCAATTTAACTTCAATTCAACTTTGTGTGGCAGTCTGGCAGAACACTCAATTTACCTAATTATATTGTGCGGAACACCTTGTCTCGGTGATCGTTGTCTCGCAGGTATTTTAATTTCACTTGTACAGCAGAAATAATGTAGATTTGCTCCCGTCGTCCATGTAAAATATTTGACTATAAAAGCTACCCGCCGGGAAAAGCTCTGTCAAAAAATGGAATCATTGCCACTCTAATCTCATGTCATTTCTGCAACAAATAGCACAGTATATTGCTATTCTTGAGCGTTCTGATTAGTTGAATTTTAGAAAGTAGGCATAGTCAATTGTTTTGTCCAGAATTTGCGGCCAGATGTCAGCCATACGGCATTCATTTTAACGACTTTTCGGCATTCATTTTAACGACTTTTCGAACGAAAAGTCAGGTATTACTCCCGACACAATTGTGACGGCGAAGCCTGGGAAAGAATTTTCTCGACTTTTCAGAGGTCCTAAATCATCCTGAGACTAATGAAAAAATTTCAGGTATCCTTATATATTTATATATGTATATATGTATATATGTATGTATGTATGTATGTATGTATGTATGTATGTATGTATGTATGTATGTATGTATGTATGTATGTATGTATGTATGTATGTATGTATATATAAGATTTTTTTTGTCCACACAACTCCTCAAAAACTACCAGTTGTATTCTCATTTCTCGTCAAGTTGTAGTGGATTATCTGAAGTTGGGTATGTGCATTTTTTTCTGAGATTGGATGAGTAGTTGAGTAATCCTCAATTTTTCTTGAATTTCTTAGTGTTGTTTCTCAAGGAATATCAATCTTATTATTTTCATATCATTGCATTACGTCATAGTGGATTCAATCTTATTGCTTTATAATTTTTGTGTTGATTTAACAAGTGGTTCTTGAGTAAATCTCAAAATATAAGTAGTCCACGTATAGAGCCGTAAGAGCTGAATCTCGCTTGTTTATTTTATTTGAGTCCTTTCGCCCGATGGTACCTGAGGCATTGTACACCTATGGCTGTAACAATTTTTCATTACCAGCCATAAATGATGTAGGTATGCGTAGCATTTTTTTTTTGTTTTTTTCTACGTTATCGCAATAGGCTCGTAGCCTGAACACCGGGGAGTAATGAGATTTAGGTAAAGACGAATTGGAAGTTCCATTGGCCATTTCAGTTTTCCTTATCTATGTATTTATTTTCGTCATTATCGACTTCTTATATCTCACTGTGTTTTTGGAAATGGACAGTCAGGTTAATACTTTGAGATTCTTTTAAATCACCAAAAGTTTTATATTTTAATTTTAATAGAGTCATGTTCCGTTCTTCTATTTAGAGTTTAATTAACGTATGAGAGAAAGCTATCAATCGACTCCTTTTTTAGTTATTTCCTATGAATACCTGTCTTTGAAAATTATAAAAGTAGCCTACCTATTAAAAAGATTAGAAATGAATTGAACAATAGAAGAGTAAGTGGAATACTTTACATTATTATTATCACAATCAGCTCCTAACTGAGAAATAACAAATACACTATACGAACAATACCGGAAACTCCCATTAGAAATACATTGAGCGCTGTTGACCCACGAAACACAAAGGAGATTAGTAACAATCCTAGCCGCTAGTCGAAAATCCCGTTTGATTACTATGGTAGTACCAATCCCGTCCACTAGTCTAAATGGTTCAAAAACGACACGGAAGTTTCCGGTATTGTTCGTATAGTGTATTTGGAAATAATGAAGTTTAGATATGGGGGGGGGGAGGGGCATGTGTAAATTATTTCAAAGCAAATTATTGAGAAGTGGGTGATGCTTACGGTGCTGAGTGAGCTTTTTTCTCAGCGTGTACTTTTAGAGCGTCATTTTCTAGCACGCCACCCTTGATAATGTGATGCTGTGTAATAGCCCCATATATTAAAAATAACTCAGGAATGATTTCAACAGGGAACCTGTTCTGTGGGGAGTTACTTTGAAGAATTTGCCGTGCGCGCTGTGCCATAGAAGGGGGATTTGGAAAAAAATCTCGACTTCTGATACATAATATTACGCGTGATGGGAGGGTGACTTGAAAAAAATTTCAACTCCTGAGCCGCATGATAATATGTATATATGATAGGAAATGGACTTTGAAAAATTTTTACTTTCAGGCTATGTACACTATAATACAAGGGACTCAGAAGATTTCAATTCTCCATACCAAAACGAATTTGACCCAACTGCGTTTCTTGTTTAACTTCGTCAAGGAAGCCGTTGTTTTTTAAAAGTTCCTCGCTACTTACAAAAGTTGGAAAAGAGTCTACTGTACACTTTACCAACTTCAAAACTTTTCTGTAGTCTGTTCCAGTTAAGATCGGTGTTGTCCGTTTTCAGTCAGAGCGGTGAGCTCCGGGGGAAGAGAACATATACCTCTTATGCACTGAGCTTTGTCCATATACAGCGAGCGTGGAAACATGTATAGCGTGCGCAGGACTCCAACGTAGACAGTACGGGTGAGTGCGCGGAGGAGTAACAGCTTCTCCTCCCTCCGCAATCAACCGCGTCGCGTATTTTGAGTACTCCGCATTTTATTTTCTTATCATTTCTTTCCACGGGTAATCGTCGTCTTATACTCTGTTCACTTTGAGAAAGGATAGAAAAAAGTACCTCGAGAATGGAACGGTAGATTGAAATTACCTGCAGCGTTCCGTTCTCAAGATACTACTTTCTATCCTTTCTTAACGTGAACGGAGTATAGCTCAGTCCACAAAGGTAGGGACACATACTGAATGTGACACGATGCTTTCATCTGCTTTCTTGTGATTGGTTGCTGATTTTACACGTTCCTACCAGCTACATTAGGGTGAACTTTGGAGTACACCGACCTTAACTGGAACAGACTATGGACCATATTATCCGTGTCGGCGTGGCGTCGGCACGTTCTGAAAACATGAACAACCCCACCCGTATTTGTGAAGCACCACTAACCCCAGTTTACCGTATTTGTTCAAATCAAACTATTGATTCCCATAAGAAATGTATGGGAACGTTTCGATCATACAATATTCTTAATTAAATGTGAGAAGAAAATAAGAAATAAAACGTTCATATTTAAAATCTGGAAGTTATGAAGTATTCATAAATGTATCTGTAATTCTTTATTTATTTCTTGTTTTCAAATATTGACAAATGATCAAAACGTCCTGTGTATTTCTTATGGAGATAATTTTTGTTTTGAACCCAAACGGTAAAACTGGGATAAGACCATTAAGGTGGGGTTTCAAAAAAATTTGGTCCATAGATAGGTTTTCATCTGAAAAGAAAAGCAAAAAGAGTTGTGTTACATGTAAACATTAACATGAATAGTCATTAATCATTATCAATAGCTTTTAATCATTCATTATTACCTCTCTGAGTGCAAGTTTTGTAGAAATTTGGCATAGCAGCGCATACTCTGCCTGGCATTGGTAATCCAAGACCAAAAAGGCCAAAAATGTACGACAATTTAATAGGCGGCGTAATGTGCAGTTTGTGGCTCAGTAGCAGAGCGGTACGATCACAGCCTTGTAACCCAAAGGTCCGCGGTTCAATATCAGCTTCGAGCGAGCGTTAACAGTAGCAGGTTATTTCTCCAACAATCACTTCCAACATCGTGCTATCTGTTAACGTCACTGAGCCGATCAACCTGTATCAGCAATGAGTCGGATAATCTAGAAGTGGGGATTACTGGCGGTATCTAAACGCTTGAACAGGCCTGTGCGGGAGACGGGAAACTGTGGATCTGGTTCAGCGTTGTAAAGACACGGTTAACCGGCTAAACCAGCAACCCCACAGAGTGAACAGAGATCGTCTGAACACGCTCGAGACACGGGCATCATCCAAATTCGTAGTTTAGGGTTTGCCTAACGCAGTTAACCGAGCGGTGAATCTGCAACACTCAACAATTTGCGTTGTGTACAGCTGTATGCAGAGCTTGACGCGCACTCAACGCGTTAGGCGAACCTCAACTACGAATTTGGATGATGCCCGTATTTGTCAACGTTATGAGCATAGCGAAGACGACCTCTACTTACTCTGTGAGCAACCCCTATCCAGGGCTGGGCACGGATCGGATCGCAGATCGCGGATCAAAAATTGGCGATCCGTGATCCGTATTCGGATCATTTTTTTCCACGCTTTAAGATCCGCGATTGATCCGGATCATTTTTTCATTTATGGTTGATTTGATCCGAATCATTTGCATTGATCCGCGGATCGCGTTTTTTTTCTTGCTCCAGATTGAAGTGAAAAGCTCTAGAGCCTTATAATTTTTCAATTTTCACGTTGCAAAACAACCACATTTTCCATGGAGAAAGAGAAAAAAAATTTACCTTCTATTTGAGTAATGATTCGCGGATCACGGATCACTGATTCCCGGATCACGGATCAAATGTTCTGATCCGCAGTTGATTGATCCGTCGCAAAGAAATGTTACTGATCCGTGATCCGGATCGTGTTCAATGAACGATGATTGATCCGTGATCCGATCCGTTAAAAGACCGATGATTCGCGATCCGCGATCCGGATCAAATTTTCGTGATCCGTGCCCACCGCTGCCCCTACCTCACGCACATGCCAAGTAAATAAATAATAAGATTACAAACGTGTAATAATAACGCAGCATTTTGTCACCTTCCCAAGCCAGACTAGGGAACCGTGGGAAGCGTAGTCCTAACACACCGCACCACAGAAATTCATAGATTGTGGTGCGAGGCTGTTGGCCAAAAATTGGCGTAAGTGAGGCTGTTATTATTATTATCATTATTATTATTATTATTAGTAACTTGGAGAGTTGGAGTTCCCAGTGTTGGTAGCCCTGTGTACAAAGGTGATTATGGTTCAATTTGTATATTTCCAAACAGTTTTTCAATAGGCGGCACAATCTACACTAGGTAGCGCTAGTTACAAAGGTAATCATGGATTTTTTTCTTATGGACCAAATATATGCGTTAGTTAATGGCTATTTACAGTACATGTGGCGTAGGTGAGTCTTTTCATAACGAGTACATACGTTTGCGGAACGAGCAAAGCGAGTGAAGCAATGTATGTACGAGTTATAAAGACTCACCTACAACACTTGTACTGTACAAAGCTTTAAAACACAAATACTTTGAAGACAAATTTGTACATCCAAAGTATACGTTTTTCGTGCGGCATGTTTACGTCATAGTTTTTTCGCAACGGTTTTCCGTGTGTAAAAGACCATCGGTGACGTTATTTCGTTTTTTTCACACGCTCCGCGCTAACACTGAAAATCCTTACCTACGTCACTGAAAATCGTTTCGCAAAAACGTACTTACGATGCATGCGTGTTTTAAAACGAATTTTCTGAAGTTATTTGACTTTTAATCAAGAGAAGAGTAGGAATTAAAATTGTAGAGAATTCTGAAACAAACATTTTTTGTAATAAACAATTTTTTCTAAAGCTCATACTTAAATTGGAAAACAGAATTGAAAAACTGTTAGGAGATACACAAATTTAACCATGATCACCTTTGTACGCAGGTCTACCAACATTGCAAACTACAAGTTACGCCGCCTATTCTGTTTTCCAAGTCAAGTATGAGTTTTAGAAAAAATTGTTTATTAGGTACAAAAAATGTTCTTTTGAGAATTCCCTCAACTTTAATTCTCACACTGTTCTTGATTAAAAGTCAAATAACTTTGGAAAATGCGTTCAAACTAACTCATGTATAAGGCGATGTTGCAAACCGACGCGAACACTCACTGGGGGCTTGTGTTATCAGGTGTATTTAGCCATTTACGCAACATTACAATTTGAAGTTTTCTTTTTCAAATAACTTCTTAAAATCTACAAAAAAAATCATAAGAATGAAAGTGGTAGAGATTGAAATTTTCTTTAATTTGAGACCTCTCAAATATCTACTTTGTTGAAAATATTTTCCAATTATCATCCATAAACAAATGCATTGGACGGAGCCCCCAGTGAGCGTTCGCGACATTGCCTTATTTGGTCCATAAGAAAAAAATCCATGATCACCATTTGTAACTAGCGCTACCTAGTGTAGTTCACGCCGTTTGTCTTAAACTAGGTTACTATTGGGCAGGTAATGACACAACGCTAAAATCGTGTCCGCAGTTTTGAAGTTGTACGTACAAACTTCCGCTAGGTTTGCAGCGAACACTCGGGCTGTTTCCCTGTTCCTTCTACACCCCACCTGCGCCGAGACGTTACCGTTGGTACCCTAGTATCGATGAAATTTCCAAGGATTATAAAAAATCCAAGAATTTACTTAGAAGGGTGATTCTTTCAAAATTTTATAGAGTAGATTAAATGGTATTTTTATGCCAAATATGAAATGCATCGGCTGATTCCTGATCCTGCAATAAATTTTTGAAAGTAGCGGCGTTCCCATAAGACTCTGTACATTACCCATCACTTTCATCACGAGCGCTGCGCTCGGGATGTTCAGAACTACTTCAAAATCACGGACAGCGTTTACCACAGTCAGAATACGTTCGTGTCACTCACTACCTCTTCATCTTATACCGTGCTATTGGGACCGGGCAAATTGTAGTGGCGCTAGCATCGCAGACTTTCGAAAAGCAATACTGATAAGGAAAACAGGGACCATGAAATAAACTTGCACTTAAGCTTGCACTACGCTATTCAACATCACGACGAGAACTCAATTATTAAATCAATTTATTCGCGTTATTTTCGATTGATTTTTGCTACAATTATGATTTTAGTGATTTCTATTCGTTTGAAAAATACTTGAGTAGGTGGAAGTTTCAAATTTCACGATTTCTCGTAAGAAATCTCCAGTAGGAGAAAAATTACTGATCGGAATGAGCCCTATGCTGGTCGTAGGAGGAAGCTCTTTAAGAGCAGAACCCAGTGCTGCGTTCCACAGTGCTCGAACAAGTAATAGTCTTGCTATTTTTCAATATTACTCGTATAACTCCATTTTATGTAGTTCTATTAGAGACTTGTGCGTCACGATTCTATATCTTTCTTTCAGAGCCGGAAATGGGATATCTTTACATAATGTGCTCAGAAACTGCAATAACAAACGACTGTGGCTGCGTAAGCTTACAATGGGGAAACCCTTTTCTGAGAATTTTCTCATTTGTTCGGAACATTTCACTGAGAACGATTTCATTTATAAGTCACCAATCACCAACCTACCATATTGTTTTTTATATTCCTTAACTTGTGTTAATCGTATGGATTTATGTAAACCCAAATGCCGCAAAACAACGTCTGAAGATGGACGTATGTCTGCCGAGGAATCTTCCAGTGACATCCATGGATCGATATAAAACATTATCGTCGCCCATCAAGAAGAGAAATGCGGAAAGAGAGGAAAGATCTCTTCGACGTGAGCAAACACGTAAGCGAGTTATTCTTGGCCCTGTAGATGTCAATGTGCCCACCGTAGACTTCAATTTGTTCATGGACTGCGATCATGAAAATGAAGTCAATGTGCGAACGAACTATAACGACGAAAATGAAAATCCGCCAATGAACAACAAGGAAAATGAAAATGCACAGTACGTTGTATGATTTCTATTTTTTTTTTTTAATTTTCTTCAGATCCCTTAAGGAATTTCTTCATTTCAGGACACAAATACGTGAGGTTGAAAGTCCATCTACGCGCCTCTATGTAGATGCAAGCACTCAAACCGATCCAATCGAAAAGGAAGTTATTCATACCAGCACTGAAACGGATCCCATTGTGAAAGAAAACGCTTCGACTCAAACTTCAAAAAAATCCTTCCTCTTGCAGAATATAATCAACGAAGAACAACTTACGTCGTGTACTGGTATCAATTCCTTCGATCTGTTCGAAGGTATATCTCTTGCTGTCGATAATTATAACAAGAAAAAGAGTAATTGCGTTTTAACTACGAAAGATCAGGTGATCTTGACGTTGCTGAAGCTGAAGATGAATTGTTCTTTTACGTTCCTGTCAGTTCTATTCAACGTTGATAGACGCACCGCTTCAAGATATTTCAAGAAAAATATTTGTATTTTAGCTGTATTCCTCAAGAATTTTATAATTTCACCAAATCGCGATTCCGTCCACAACAACCTTCCGTATTCATTTATGTTATTTCCCGATACCGTATTTGTTTAGTCGAGCCAAGATGTATAGGAATATCGTCTTCGCGAATCATTGTGAATTTAAGATTAATCGAAGCATACAAAAATATTTTTGTACTTCTGAAGCAATTTCAACATCAATACCACTCACTAATGAGATAAAATAAAGACTTTCTCAGTTCTTTTAGTACAGATACAAATAACGAATGTAAAAATTCGATTTCACTCCATGAAATACGTTAGCCGGCAAAATACGTCCCTGTTTTCCTTATCAATATTGTGTTTAGTCATTGATTCTTGAAGAAAAATAATAAGACAGAAACAGATCAAAATAACTTTTTAATGTTGAAAGTAGAAATTCCTCGTTTCATTAATTGAAGAAAAAATTCAATCCAAGCACAAAAAAAACCTTTTTCTAGTAGTTATTTTCGACTTTCGTACTTCAAACTACGAGCATACTATGCTCTGTCCGCAAATAGAATGGGTCGCGTAAACAAACCCGCGAACCGCTTCCTCGCATCGTAATCAATTTTTTATGCATGAAAGCGGGTCGCGGGTTTGTTGACGTGACCCATTCTATTTGCGGACAGAGTATAAATCACTGCTGAGGGAGGTCTAAGCTTGGTCTATGAGGTAGGGAACACTTTGTTATCACTCAGCAATTCCCATAGTTCCTTGGTTATAAAGCGAATAAGTGAAGTCATACATAATTTTTTGTGAAAAAATCTGAGCGACGTCTGAAACTCTGGAGGGAATTGTCGAAAGCTATTCTGCTAGACTTCTAGACTGCTATTCCTCATTATCAAGTTCACTAATCACTACGCTTTTGTGTTTATATTTTCAAACTTTCGTATCCTTATTGTAGTAGTTACAATATTCACCGTAGTTTCAAGTTGTTAATGAAGTACTTTAAAATACAGATAAGATTGCCCTTAAATTTCTGTTACATACCACGTTCCTAAAGCTCACAAATACCATTATCAGTAATACGATTGGTTGATATTCTCTTTGGTGTTTGGTAATACGAAAGAATATCACTAAACTTTCCCGTTGGCAACGTAACCACGAAACCGCTATCGTCATGTAGTCGCGAACAATCACAAATAATTCAAGAGAACTGCATCTTCTATTCACGGCGTACGCTTCGGACCGCTCAGAAATTGATGTTTCCGCTCGAAAAATTTGTTCAGTGCAATGATCGAGTTTAAAACTATATTTTTTTTGTCAAATGTTTTATCTTTGGCGGTGTGTTTCTATCTGCCAGGTCTTGCACCTGTTAACTACTGCGAGAAGTCTGAAGCTTCAAAAACAGGATCATGCTGGGTTTGTATTCTATTGAGTGACAGCAATCTATTAAGTATGATAGTATAATCATAGTATAATGATGGATATTTCTCATGTTACAGTCCGATATCCCAGTATTCGTTAACAGACTGAATACGGAAGAACGAGTCATGCCGTACGAATATCACTAGTGAGTGTAACCTTTCATTCCTATTTTGAAGTAACAGCGTGACGAGATTTTCGAGTATTTCGCCACAAACTTTCATTCCTGCGATACGACTCGATATCGTGAATGAGTTTAATCGTAAAACATAAACAACAGAAACACAAATGTTATGATTAAAAGACGCGCACAAACTCTCCTCGACCAGTATATAAGAAGATGATAATTAATGTAATGAGTTAGAGCTAGCCACTAGGGAAAAATTTATCGATTGCTCCGTAATCGCAGGCTTCTCACATGTAGCTCGAAACTTTTGAAGACGTGTACGTACATAGGTATTAGCTATAATGAAATATGTATTGTCAATCGTGTCGAAGTGTTTCCACGTTTATGATCGCACCCTCACCAGTACCACATCCATCCAGCCTTCCCATCATAAACCCCTTGCTACCCCATTCTAATTAGGATTTGCTTTCAGTTTCGATTTCTGTCGAGTACCCGGAGAAGTGAGCCAGTCCCCGGTAGAAAATTTGGGTCAGGTATTATTCGGAGAACGGATAAGACCCTCACCATACAATGTAAGTTGTGTACTTACGATTATGTTACGTTAGTATCGTTCGTGAGTGCCTATTGTTTAATAGTTGTATGTTCTTAGATTTCGTTTAAAGAAGACCAAAGTTGTACAGAATTATGTCGCAAAAAATATAAACCAGAAGACAATGATTCGGAGTTCAAATTACTGATACTAAAACGTGGAATGAGTCTCAATTACCAGCACCATTGGATAATCGGTATATGTTCAACTTTATCATCATGTCATTGTAAACGATCGCATCACAACATTACCGTATGAACATTTTGTTTAGATAATATGCCTGTCACGTGGTGCTACCTCGTTACTGGTGGTGAACAGTACTGCAATCGAGGTTTTCCGATGGGTTGCTATACAACTGGTGTTAAAGAATCTGATGAAATGTGTACTTCTCTAGTTGGGGTATGAACTTTCTTACATCTTTCGTAATAGTTTCAGTGATTAAGAATGAAGAGTTATATTATTTCAGAATATTTTATTGAATGTCTTTAAAATACCCGGCTTGGCGCTAAACTACTTGAATTTTCTATCCTCTTAGCCAGTATTTCAAAAAACACTTTGTTCGTAGGCTTCTTATGTGAAACCTCATACCTATTATCTATTCAATCACGTTGACTTGCACATAACCTATCATAGTGGTGAAAATGAAGATTGGGGAAGTTCATTCCAGGACAAAGGCGGACGTATCATTTGTGAGAACAATTCTGTTGTTTCCGTTTTGCGTATGTGATGTTCAAAATGAATCAAATATTTGCTGTATGTCTTTTTTTTAGCAATCAAAGTCTATCCTCGTAGCATTAAGCACAACACATTTGAAAATGGTATCAAGTGTTCGGAGAAACAGGAACCAATGAGCTTTCCCAAAGAAAAACTTTCTCAAGAAATAGAAGTTATTTACTCTTATAGCGTAAAATTTGAGGTTAGTTCAAGTTAAGGTCACTACTTCTTGATGAACGTAGCTAGTTGTTGCCTTTCACATCATAATCTATTATAGAAAAATAATACGGTCAAATGGTCGTCACGATGGGATTATATTTTGGAAATGGCTCCACATACTAACATCCAATGGTTTAGCATTTTAAATTCTTTAATGATCGTATTTTTCTTGTCTGGAATGGTTGCCATGATAATTCTGCGAACATTGCACAAAGACATCGCTCGTTATAATCAGGTAGAATTACGTTTTTCTAAAGATTAAAAAAACGAAATTGATGTTTTTTGTGAAATAACATAGAACCGTTGTCGTAGATTGATAGCGGTGAAGACGTGCAAGAGGAATTTGGCTGGAAGCTGGTGCATGGAGACGTGTTTCGTCCTCCACGAAAGGGAATGCTGTTGTCTGTATTGTTAGGGTCTGGAGTTCAAGTCCTTTGTATGGTAGTCATTACTCTGAGTAAGTTTTGTATCAATCTTTATCATTGTTTTGTTGATAATGAAAACTTTCGTTCTCGAGAATGAATATTCAATAGAATAAGATGGAGATATTCGGCTCGATGACGTTAATATATCTCAAAGGAGGAAAAAAAAAGTGCTAACCTAACTGTTGATTTGTCTAATTGAGATCCAAGGCCTGCGTCGTGTATATTACGAAAATTTTTACAATGATAATAATAGCCTGGCGATAAGGTTTTATGCGCTCACGTTGACTCTGTATTATCATGCTGTGTAGTTTTTGCTTGTTTTGGATTCTTATCGCCGGCCAACCGTGGTTCTTTAATGACATGCGGATTGGTGCTATACGTGTTCTCTGGGTGTGCGGCTGGTTACATATCCGCGCGCGTTTATAAGAGTTTTGGTGGTGAGAAATGGAAATCGAATATTTTACTGACGGCCTCGTTATGCCCTGGGTAAGTGACTGAGGTGTAACGTATTTTATATACTCTTGAAAGATAACAACTTGAGGTGGAAGTTGTAGTATTTTTATTTTTGTCCTACTTTTTCCAAATTCCATAAATTGGGTTGCTGTAAATTAATCATGATCGAAAATATAAGGGAAAAACTTTTTTCCCTTATTCTCTGGGAAACCAAAGTCTTGTGTTTCGAGCGTAGCTAAAACCAAATGATCAGCATTTTTGGAATATCACGCATTGAAAATATGCAATACTCAATTTCGACTTGAATCAACGTACTTTGCGATCAACTTTTGAAATCTTCGTGTCCTTGATATCGAGAATTTTTATAAAATTAAGTCGAGAAAGTTGTTTACGACGAGTAAAACCTCGCTCAGCTAAAACTGTTCGCACTTCTGAAAAAGTGAGAAAGTCTGAATTTAATGCAGAATGCCAGTACTTACCATCATAGTACTTCAAAACCACCGATCACAAAATATTAAAGATTGTTAGGTCTTGATGAAATAATTAAGCCGGCAAGTTAGAACTTTGGTGGCAATTTTCAACCTTCGTGTGATCGACGGTTGATAGCAATATGAAAGCTCAAAAAGTATGTTCAACTTCCTCAGAATGATTTGATGTACGAAATCTTATAACTCTTATTAACTTACTCTAGCCAATATTTTCTAACGATAGCAATATTTGCTCAGTTATTTTTCACATGCATTTCAGAATTACTCTTCTTGGCTAGACGTTGTGATCCATACTTTTCATTTCTTTTATTTATATACATATTTATTATTATTATCTTTCAGAATTATCTTCCTGATATTCTTTTGTTTAAATCTACTTCTTTGGGCAAAAGAAAGCTCGGCTGCAGTTCCATTTACCACTTTGGTGGTTTTGATATCGTTATGGAGCTGCATTTCATTACCACTGACCTTCATCGGAGCTGTGTTTGGATTTCGTAAACGAGTAATTTCTGTGTAGTTTGTGTAACTTAATTCATGTCGTTATCGAGATTTTTTCGAACTATTATTCCATTTCTTGATTAGGCGATTGAACATCCAGTTCGTACGAATCAAATACCGAGACAGATACCCGAACAAAGTTTCTATACGCAGTTACTGCCTGGTGTCGTGATGGGTGGTGTCTTGCCTTTCGGGTGTATCTTCATACAACTTTATTTCATTCTCAATAGTATATGGTTAGTAATAACCAAAATTTAGAATAACTGTTTTGAAGGATACATTTTGAAGAGAGGATCCAATAATGCTGAACATGATGGTGGCACTTTTCCACATCGAAATTTTGAATGATTGAAATTTGTCTTCATTTTATTTTTTCTGTGAACTTGAATGTTCCATTAGACAAAGTGTTGATACTCCCAAGACACTACATAAGCCAAAAAAGGAAAGTATTGACCGTCACAATTGTCAATATTATGATTGCCGTACATTTTTTGAAGCAGAATAAGATACTGTCCATTTTTGATCGAACGTCGCCAAAAATTGAGGAAAAAGATGCAGATTTTTGATTTCCGATAAAGCTAATGACCATACGAGATCCGGTGGTCCGTTTCAATCAAACGAGAAAACAGGAAGCTGTAAAAGTATAATCAGATAATCACAGATGACGTGTTCAGCGTCAAAAATTGTACGAGGATGTTCTATATTTGTCACGGTGAATCTGTATCAGTTGTGTTACTAAAATATGAAACTGAATTTTTTCATACTCTCCCGTTCAGTTCATTTTATTTTACTCGCAATTTCTATTTTGATTCAGGTCAAACCAGACTTACTACATGTTCGGATTCTTATTTTTGGTTTTCTTGATTCTGATAATTACGTGTTCGGAAACCACGATTCTGTTGTGCTATTTTCATCTATGTGCCGAAGATTACAATTGGTGGTGGCGTAGTTTTCTTACGAGCGGTTTCACAGCCATCTACCTATTCTTATATTGTATTCACTACTTTAATTCCCGACTGAATATCGAAGATGCTGCATCTACCTTCTTATATTTCGGATATACCATCATCGTTGTATTTTTATTCTTCTTGATGACAGGTGAGTAAATTTTTACCTTTTCGTTTGACCTAGATTTTTTCTGTAGAAAAAAAATCGGAGTTAAGGAAAAAATATCTAAAATTCAGTCATTTCAACTTATCATTAAAGATGAGCCTGCCTTTTCAGAGATATTTGAAACTATCTAGAAAAAAATCTAGCTTCAGTAATGAAATTTATAACAGAAGTTTATTTTGAGTCGAAACTTTGTTTGAAATTGAAAAGTTTTCTCTCTTGAGAGACATGAAGTAATTGGGAAGAAGAAATTAAAATTGAAATAAGTCATAAAACTATTTTCATTCAACTAGCGCTTTGCACTTTTTAAATGAAATATTGTTTAGAACTTGTGTAAAACAGTAAAAAAACTTCTCGGGCGATTTGATTGTTTTGGTTTGGCTTCGTGTATCAAACTTGGAACTTGTTAGCCAGGTTTTAATTTTTTGCACTGGTTGCATAATATAATACTGTATTATACTTTATAATGAAAGGGCGGGCGATCGCAGGTGTACCAATAAAAAATAGGGGAAGATTATTCAACAACAAAAAATACATAGATAAATCTGAGTAACAAAAAATCATAGCGAAGGCTCTCTTTGACAAGAAATTGTTGGTTCAAGTTCCAATGGAAAAGAGCCAAAATTTATGAATTTTTCGTTGATTATTAAACTAAAATTTTGGCACTAGACTTCACTATATTTTGTTAAATACATACTACGACATTTCGGTCCTATTCGCCGGCCTTCTTCAAGTAACTGAATATTATCAAAGTATAAATGAAGAATCCGGTAAACAGAAAAACGACAAGTATGAACAGAGTATAGGTACATCATTTAGTGCCAGTTGTATAGTTGAGAATTAGGGGCTAACTTTCTGACTGTACGACTGGCACTCAAGATTATTCTTATCACAATATTTCTTAATAATATAAGAGTATACCGCTGATTCAAATGTTGCGCATCAGTTTTGAGATCCACAATGCATGTTTGTTTGATCATTTTGAGTATCTTTCTCTTTCTGGTTTTACTTTGGCGAGCTACTATAGAGACATCAGAACTCCCATGAGGAAGGTGTAAATAAGGTAGATAATAAACTAAAAAATATAAATAAAAATAGGTTGCAGAAAGAATTAGTTTTAGCAACCCTAAATGTTAGAACACTAAAAGAACCCGTGAATGTCTTAGAACTTGAGGAAGCAATGAGGGACGCAAAAATCGATGTGATGGGACTAGCTGAGATTAGAAGAAACGGAGAATATGTAATAAATACTACAGAGAATAACCTACTATGCTATATGGGGAATAATAGAGGCCAGCTAGGAGTAGGATTCCTCATCAATCAAAAATGGAAAGATGGAATGATAGAATTCAGAGGAATAACTGATAGAATAGCCTGGATCAAACTAAAGATAGAAGAAAAAATGTATGTGACGCTTATACAGGTATATGCACCAACAGCTGAAGCAAAGGAAGAAGAATGCGAGGATTTCTACAGTAAGCTGAACGAGAGTATCAAAAGTATAAGGATAGGATTAAAAAACAAACTAATGATAGTAGGAGACTTTAATGCAAAAGTAGGGGAAAAAATGGATGAGGAAGAAGTACTAGGACCATACACATACGGGGAAAGGAATGAAAGGGGGTGAAACTAATTCGCTTTTGCCAGGAAAATAGACTAAAAATAATGAATACAATATTTAAAAAAAGGATGGGAAAGAGATGGACCTGGTTATCCCCCAACGGAAAATACCAAAACTTAATAGATTATGTACTCACGACGCAAAATATGAATAGTATCAGAGACTGCGAAGTAATACAAAAATTTAAATACTATACTGACCACCGGGAAGTAAAATGCAGCATAAAAAAGAAAGATACAAGCCAAAAAGAATAAAATGCTTAGGAGAAATGATATCAGAAAATGTAGACGACTATAAAGACGAATTAGATTGTATAGTAGAAGAAGATGACAATGAAGAAGCCTGCTCGTCTGACGTTATTAACGATGACTTCGTAGGAAAGCTCTTGAAAATAAACGAAATAATATCAAAACAAAGGAGAAAAGGTAGTTTTTCAGAAGTAAATCATAGATTACCAGCAGAAATAAGAGAGATGATAGAGAAGAGGGAGTACTTGAGGAGGAAGCTAAAATCAGAGAGGGAAAAAATTGAATTGAATGTAATATGCAAACTAATCAAGTATAAGCTAAGGAAGTGTAATGAGGAAAGAAATGAACAAATAATAAGAGATATCCTGGAAACTACTAAGATCACCAGAGGAATAAAGAAAAGAACGAGTACAGGAAGGAGTTGGATAACCTACTTGAAAGATACTGAAGATAGGAAGATATATGAGAGAAGAAAAATCAATGAGCTCGCAGCAAAATTCTACAAAAATCTGTACAATGATGATAAGGTAATGGAAGATACAGACTACAGAGTATGATGAAAAAGAAAAGGATGATGAACTGGTGCTATCCTTAAAATTCCTGAAATCATTTTTGTGTTGGTAGACTCTTGCCTTTAAAAGTTGACGAATCTCCCCTACGTAAAAGTTTGGATATCCTAAACATGGGATACTGTAAACAACACCTGTAATATTACCCAGGAGGGTACTCACTATCTTTGACGTGGGAAAAGAATTTTGACTGTAAGGTGTTTTGGTTGCAAAACGCAATGGATCGAGGTTTTTGAGAAGAAACTTTTTCTCCATTTCCCTCCATTTTGTCTTGAAAATTACTGCTGCCAATGCGACGGGATTCTCTATGCACGAAATGAAGATGTTGCTATGAGAAGCCCTCTCTCCCCCACCATAGCGAAAATTGACTTGGACAAGGTTTTCAAAACTCTCAAGGAGCTGTTCAATGACATTCAAAAGTCCACTCATATTGGTAGGATTATTATACAGCTATAAGATAAATTCTGTTTGAAACTTGAAAGAAAAATGGATGAGTAATTCTGACCCTTCTTTTCATTATGATATGAGACAAAAATTCATCAATACCTCAAAGACAATAATTCTGGGCCAGATACGTAGATCATATCCTAATTGTGTGGTCAGGCACTGATAGACAGGTGGATCTATTCCTTTCAGAAATGAACGCGATGAATGAGAGCATCAAATTCACAGTAGAAAAAGGCAATGAGACCATCAACTATTTGGACCTTACACTCACAATGGAGAACAATAGGATAGAATACAAAATCTACAGGAAGCCAACGCATACTGACACCATAATTCCAAATGACTCCTAAGCTCAGTTGTGAACAGTGCGAGGGGATCTATATTGGTGAGACTGGGAGAAAGTTTGAGATTAGGAGAAAGGAGTACAAAACGTCGAGGGAGAAAGAAGATGGCAAGTCACTGTTTGGGAAACACTGTAACGAGGAAAACGACGATGGAGAGGGAATATTTGAAGTCATACACGTAGAGAATCGCACAAAGAGAAGAAAACTCTGGGAACAAATGGAGATTGCGAAAGCCAAGAGGAAGAAAGCCTGCCTCTTGAACAATGTAATCACATTTGACAGCGAAAAATTATTCGGCCTGGTGATTGGACGAGAGAAGAACGGAACCAACCAATGAGACAGCAGGAATCCAGGTAGCCAGTAGAAACGCAGCATTTAGAACGATAGATCGAACCAATCACAAAGCAGTATGTTTTAGCCAATAAGAACACAATGTCATATTATTGTAAGAATAAGTTTCTAAGGAGTGAACCAATCACAACACAGCATTGTTATAGCCAATAAGATCACAGTGTTATACTATAAAAACTCATGGTTAAGGCCTTGTTCTCCAGTTGCGACACAACTGATGATGGGATAACACCCGAAAGTACTCTTGAATAAGCAACTAATAAAGTAGATTTGTACAATTGAAAAACCCTTTTTCAATATTAGTGCTCTACTTACACCTCACTCACTCATTATGAGTTCCGATAATAATTATCCTGTCGATTTTATAAAATGTGCTATTAATACTGACCATAAGAATATAAAAAACATGTTTGTAACCGTAATATTCAACTTTTCTCGTTACCTCCCATTGGAAAAAGCACTTGATCCCAATATTTGTACTGCTTTTTGCAACCCCAAAAACCCTTGCAGTCAAAATTCTTTTTTCTTGTCGAAGATTAATCCCCTGTTCAGGTGTTCGGGATATCCCGACATTTACGTAGGGGAGACTTACCAACTTTTGAAAGCACGAGTTTCCCAACACAAAAAGGACCTCAAGAATCTTAAAGATGCACTGCTTTTGCCTTTCACTGTAAGGAGAGTGGGAATATTTTCAAATTCAATGATATTTCTACAGTAGCTCGCGAAACTAAAACCAGAAAGAGAAAGATACACAAAATGATCAAACACTGAATTTCAAAACTCATGTGCAACATCTGAATCAGCGGTATGCTCCTATTATTAAGAAATATTGCGATAAGAATAATCTTTGAATAACGTACCTACTCTGTTCATACTTGCCGTTTTTCTGTTTACCCGGTTCTTTATTTATACTTTGATTTTCAGTTACTTGAAGAAGGCCGGCGGGTACGGCCGAAAAGTCGTAGTATGTAACTATATTTAACAAAATATTATGGTAAAGTCTAGTGCCAAAATTTAAATTTCCTAATTGTAAAGGTACTTCACGAAAAAATTCACACGCTACTAGTATACTTTTCTTCTATTTTTTAGGTTGTATGGGATTTGTCGCGTGTTTCTGGTTCATCAGAAAAATTTACAGCGTCGTCAAGGTGGACTAAATTCATGTTGTCAAGGGATTGCTTACGACGATATCTTAAGTATACGAAAGATGTAAACGGATTAAATCCGCCTCGTATGTTCTATTTATTTTTCTGGTCTCACAACCCTATTTTTTTATTTGTATGTTTTCTCAATCAGTTTTTTCTCTTTGTATTCAATTTTTGACATTGTGATAAATATATAGGATATGTTTTCCCTTTTATTCTCTCGTTCGCAATATTATCCAGATACTTTACATAAGCTAGATAGAATGTTATAAGTTGTATCGTTATTTGTACTACCTATTTTATTATTATTTATTAATAATATTATTATTGTAATTGATGGGAGTCCAATTATTAATATTGTATACTTTCGTCGTTGTAATTAGTTTTGTTCTCGTTGCTTCATTTTTCTTATTGATGAAAGCAATCTTGTCTCCAGTAGCATTTTTGTGTTACCCATGATTTCAAAATTGTGTAAGGTTTTACCTCACGATTCGGCGAGTAAAAACAAATTATTGTTATTATCCTAGTAACCCGAGAATTTTACCATTGTAACGTATTGATTAATATCGATTTAAAATCGTTTTGTAAGCATCTGTGCAAGTAGTTGGAAAATTAAATTAGTTAGTCGCCTTGCCTGTATAGAATTGAAACCTTAACTTATTATCATTAATTATTATGATTAATGAAGTACCGTCTCCCATAATTTATATTATTATTCTATATTTTTTTTAGCTGTCTTTATTTGTAAGCTACTGATGCGTGTAAAATTTTCAAAGTCTAGAATTATTCGAATTGATGTACGAATTATTCGAATAAAATATCCAATAGCTGTTTGTCTCCATACATGGTATTCGTATGCGTGTACCCATTACTCGGATAATCCCAGTTAAGAAACGAAATTTTATCACGCGCCACTCTAATACGGAATAGATCGCACACTTTCTCCCTCCCACTTCACAGCAATCATCCCATGGAATGTATATTGCGGGTTGCAAATTTCGTTTCTCAACTGGAAGAGATTCGATGTACCTATTTAGCTAGGCAGCTGTTGTGATGGTTGGTCTGAAAGACAAAGTTATCAATATAACCTCCATAACTTCGGATACGTTTTTGTTTTACTCGATCAGAATCAGATTCGTCTCTAAGAATAGACAGAGCAGTGTAGTCAGATTTGAAAACTCGGTTACAGATACCTACATTTCTTTCTTAAATAAAGATGAAGAAAAGGTAAGATTTTCGACGGATCAAGAACTTGAAAGGGTCGTAGACGAAGTTACTTACTTGAGGAAATGAAGAAACCTACTCCATAAGTTTTTGGTTCGTGATTTCTCAATTTGTGCGCTGTACTGCTACATTAAAATTTTTTCCAACGCGACGGAGGGTAGAGAGACCTGAAAAAATTTTGAGTAGTTTTTACGTAGAAAAGGTAGGTACTACATTCTGCACACGGATGAAAATAATTGAATTAGACCTAGGCCTACTTATATAGAAAAGTCGACAAAGAAAAAAAGAACACGATATTTGATTGTTCGACAAACACTCTTTGAAAAACAAGGTTACCTTTCTCATTTTTAAATTCTAGGCAAACCAAAAGCGCTTCCCATAGCGAATAAGCTGCGGAGTCATAATACGTACCTATAACTTAAGTACGATGCGTAAAACTTTGAAATTTGAATTTTGAAATAGGACATACTTAGTTCATTATTAATTCATTGTATTTTCATGAATGACTGTAGCCTACCGCAAACTGAAAGCTTCTAAAACCTTTCCCGAGTCGGGACTGAACTTAGTGCGGTGTCGTTATTAACATCCGATTTTTGCATCCACTCAGCAACTTTGCGTCGAGCAATCTCTTGTATGTTCCACGAGGACGTACTAATTTGATTTTTTCGAGCTCCGTCCCATATCTCTGTCTCGTGGTCTGATTCGTAAAAGGAATTAAAACAAGGAGAAGTAATGATGAAATCAGCTTCGAAGACATTCGCCACAATGGGAACAATTTTTGAGCTCTCATTCTCCAACGACTTCGAGAGTCGATCGGCTGCGTCCGTGATATCTACGAATCACCAACAAAAAAGAACGAACCAGCGTTAGTTGACTCGTAAAAATGGAAGAATATTTCCAATTTGAAAAATGGTCTATTCGTTTGTTCTCTGAAATAAACCCTTACTTTTTTTTTGTTCTGCACAAAAATTAGTAGAATATGAAGAAGAACATTTTTCTCTCGTTTTTTGTAAGTCATCACTCACGTTGGACAGTTTCCGCGATTTTTCAGCATCTTTTGCAGCCTGAATACGTTTTAGGCTGGATGTGCTGGTGGCGCTACTTAGTTTGCGTTCGGGAATGATACTTCCTCGCGATTTCAATGCCACTGTGAGCCGCGGTTTCACAAACATATCTTTAAATTGTGATTTTGTCTTGGATGGCAAAGCCATGTAGGTTACTGTCTCTTCATTTACAATAAATATGTTCGAAGATGATTTACCAATTTCTCGATTCGGTCCACCGACTTGAAGCGCTTGGTCTAGTAATTCTTGCGGAGGCTTGTTCATAGACGTGTCCAGCAAAATTTGATCGTTGAAAGGATGTTGAAAGATAACTTCGACGCCATCCAACAGATGTGTTCCATAATTTTCAACGTAGAAAATGTTTTGGATTATGGTTACGGCTGTCGATTCCTCGTTACTGTCTACGTTCAAAGTGTTTTCCATGTTTTGCCGCTGAACGATGTAAAATTGAATAGGTATCGGTACTGTACGAAGATGCGAGAAAAGTAGGCCTGAATGAATATAATCAACGTAGGTACCTATTTATTTACCGCTGTCATAGTTACCGAGGAGTATTGATATTTTTCTGAAATAAATTCTTTCAAAAATGGTATTACCTATATTTCTACAAATCCTAGCCTACGCAAAAATCATTTAGCCTATAGTCGCTGATATAGTCTGATATCATGATGAAGATTGAGCTACAGTTGTTAATAGATTTCCTTTTACGTGAAGTGAACAATATATACTGGTAAATATTATTTTAGGGAGTGACAACAAATTGAAGCTCTAGCGTCGTCCCTGTACAGTCTATTTTCTCGCAAAAAGAAAGACAATTGAACCGTTTTATTTAAGAAGGGCGAAGTCGAGGCTTCATCCTTTTTGAATAAACTCAAAAATTGGATTCCGCGGTTCAAGAACTACCAGAATGCACTCTTTTTTTTTCACTGGTGGCACTTCAACCCATTTTATTTGAGAAGTTCAATGTGATGGTACCCTTTGTCCGGCTTTTCCCGGCTTCGCCCTTTTTGCATGAACCATAAATTCAATATTTCTTATGGTTTTTTTTTTCAAAAAGGGCACAATTTCTCAGTACTCACCAACATTATCGTCGCAATACGATATAAGAATAATACTTACGTGTCGTGCCCATGTTGAAACATCGAGTTTGTTCCCCAAGAAGGGCGAGTTTATACAAAAAGAGCGAAGTATAGTTCTCTTGTCGGCAGCCATTTTGTCATATTGACGACCGTTCTTTTGACCAAAAATGGTGGGGAATCGCAAGTAAATAGACTGGGCAACCGTCTACAGCAAAAATTTTGTCTCGCCAACTTTTCTTTACTCCCACTACCAGCGATGCAAAACTTTAAACGGGTGTCAGCTTCGCCCTTCTTGAAAAAATGGGTTCAATTAGATTATCTATTTCTGAGCTTGCTCGATTCTAAATTCTTAAGCGCAAGAAAAACGCAAAAACTTTCGCAAGAATGAGCCTTCTTGAAAATAAAAGATAAGAGTTTTTATTTCTGTTTCGCTTAGTAGGAAATTGTTATCAGCAGTTGGCTATTAGTCGAGAGGACGAAAAAATAAAAAATGAGGTAAGTACCTACCTACTTATTTACGAAGCCATATACAACCCGCAATACACCAAGTGTATTTGGTATTCCCATGCCTTCCGAAAATATCGCAAAAAAATACCGATAAAATTTTCCGAGAGCTCTTTCTTAATAAATTACACGTAGGTACTCTTCAACCCTCGGTGAAATAATACCTATGTCTCTCTCATTGTATTACACCGTGACCAAATTAACATTGCGGTGCATATCAGGCGGATACGAATGTATTTATGCACCTCTTCGTCCACAAACCATCATAATGGAAACGTACGGCAGCGTGTGTTAAATTTGTATTTTTCAATGATGGACAACTTGAGATTGCCTCGATGGATTTTCTTAAAATTATGCTCGCTAGAAATTAAATTTTATGGAGGATAAATCATTTCCCCTTCAATTCTTCGCTGGAACCATTATTTTTGGAGTAATCAATTGTGACCCGTACTGCAGAAAACGGGCTTATCATTGAAAAAATCAATGTTCGTTGTTTTGATGAAAATCTCCCGGACGCCAAAAGCTATTAGGCGAGTGAGCCCCCCTCATGCTGTTAGACGAGCAAGCTCTCCAAATGCCATTAGGGGCCTTCAAAAGCTATTAGTTTTACGTTTTCTTAACTAGATTTTCCCAAAAGCTATTAGGTGAGTGAGCCCTCCAAATGCCACTAGGGCTCCTATACTACACGAAGAAGAGGGCGAACGAGCGCAACAAGTGAGCTCCATATAAGCTACTAGTTTTAAATTTTCTAAACTAGATTTATACTAGACGGAGAACGTGAGTGAGCCCCTCAATACCTATTAGCTTAAGATATTGTAGACTAGACTTACATTAGATCAAGAATGAGGGCGAACAAACGGAATACGTAGATGTATCGTAAGGTTCTTCATCACAATACACGTGCTGATAACAAAAAGGATAGGAAAATCCGCTTCTCGTAACGTAAGAAGCTACTCCTAATAGTGAGAAATTTTTCGAAAAAGTGAAAATTTTTCGCGAACTGCTCATCCGATCCTCAAAAATTGCAGGTGAACATCTTCAGATATACTACAATATGGCCAAGTTGGATAGTTTCGGAGGAGTTCCGCGGACAAAAAAATCCTTAGGGTGATTACGCGAACGAAAAATAATAGTAATAGGCAGAGCGTGGGTTTTTCGGCAATATTACGGTTCAAATTCGGCGACAAGAACTCTATTTTCGGCATTATTCGGCAAAATTGAAAAAGCACTCGTATCAAAGAAAAAATGATAAATTGATAATGAATGATAAATAATATACAAATATTTTTAAAAAAATGGAAACAAAATTCATTTAATCTAAGAATTTAGTATTGTACATTACAACTAGATGTTTTTCTGCATTTTCATGTTTAAAAGAACGGCGACGATCGCTCAAAATCATTTTATATTCGCTGAAAGAACGCTCTACCTCTACGGAAACCAGAGGAGCGTAGACATAGGCACTCATTCGGGCTCATTGATGTTTCCATACTCGTACCATGAAGCAAAACTTCGCTGACATCCGCCAATTGTTGTAATCCTACGTTCTTGGAGCAGATGTCGTCCAATTTTTTTCGAAGTTTTGAACCTCGCGATCCCAAAATTCCACCAATTTTTGAAGGTACTTTGTCCAGCGATGCTAACTGTTCGGAGAGTGAAAAACCCCTTAAGTACATGTGAGAGCAAAATATGCAGTTTCGGCACTTTTCGGCAATTTACCTCAGTTTCAGCATTTATTCCACTTTCGGCATTTTTCGGCAAAATTAAATTTCTTTCCTAGCCCCCTTACCCTATGAAACGAGCTCCTATTTGATTTTAAAGGATATGCCCATTACAGGAACGATTCGGCAAATGCCGAGGAATCCCCGCTCTGGTAATAGGTAATTCAGAAGTTGCCAACTAGAAAATCGATACGTAGAATTCTACAAAAAAAAAATAAAATGAAATAAAGGAAGACTTTGATTTGCGCCGCAATGTTTCGCTATATTCCAAGTACTTCCTTGACTCTTTTATTTTGGCCATTTTAGAGTACACTGATGGCCACTGAGTAAAATTATGATCGCTTTCGTTATTCGATAAATTAAGTACAGTTATCGGTTATTTTTATTACGTATTCAAGTAGGTATCTTGATAATTAAGATACTCATATATATTATCTTGACCTCCCAAGTAGTTGAACGAGGAACGCAGGGAACCTGTTCTATGTATGAGTCAAATCGGTTTTGATATTGAAAATTCAAAAAAGTCTAGACCTACTATAAGCTTAGTATAAAATAGGACGTCATCAGTGACCTGGATCCATTTTAGGGGCTTCAAAATATGTGGGTCGAGAGTTGAAATTTTTGACATATGTTTCATGTCTTTTGTCTCACTGTACCTCTAATTTGAAAATTCGCGAGCACAGCCCCTCTCCCCTCCCAAATGTTGGACGTGCGCGTGCAAATGTATACCCCGTTGGTAATTCGGAAATTTCCGAGTACAGCCCTCGCAGACGTGCACGTGCAGATGTATACCCTGTGGGTGATTCAGAAATTTGCGAGTACACCTATGTATTACCCTTCTTCCTTAAAATTACTGCGCAAACCTCCTGGAATCTGGACAAAATTTCCTAGAAAATAAAGGACAAATCTCCTGGAATTTTATGGACAAACTTTCCTGGACCTCAGAAGCTATTATACGAGTGAGCCCTCCAAATGCAATTAGAGGCCCCACGAGCTACTAGCTTTAAATATTCTAAACCAGACTTATACTAGATAAGGAAGGAGACGAACGAGCGGAGCGAGTGAGCCCCCCCCCCCCCCAAAAAAAAAAGCTATTAGGCGAGTGAGCCCTCCAAATGCCATTAGGGGCCCCCGTAAGCTATTAGCTGGCTACTCATTTGCCCTCCACAAGCTATGAGCTTAAAATATCGTAGACTAGACTTACACTAGATCAAGAAGGAAGGCGAACGAACGTAACAACCTCCTCAGATAACACTAAATTACTTGATATTACATACTAGACTTATATTTTAAACTATGATAGACATGAAACATGATCTTTATTTATTTGGTTACGCCAGAACATGTTTCTTTTTTTTTTTGCGATTGTATAAGGGCTCTCAAAAAAACTTTTTCAAAGACTGCGCAAAAATTTGAAAAATGCGATACAAAAATAAAATTTACCAGGACTGTGCAGAAATTTGAAAAGCGCTATGAAAAATAAAATCTCAAGTGAAACAGAATCTTAGACCATATAATTAGTTATATGGTCTAAGAACAGAATATGTATCTCGAGTCGTGACATCATAACGTACCATTCGGTAAGAAACTTGTTTTTCGCAGATGCATATAGGAGCTCTTTGCTTGCCGAAGCAAGAACCCTAAAAATGTCTTACAATACATGCGGGTGTCGTGAACGTTCATCAACTCAGCAAATTGCTCTACTCGCTTTCGGCTGAAATTGTAATCTTTACTTCATTGGGTAAACGCTCACCTTACCCACATGCATAATAATATACTATACCTCAGTGCAGTGTTAGTAGGAGAACCCTGTTCTCAGAAAATATTTCGTTAAATTAGCAAACATATGGCACCGGTTTCTGGAGTACACGTTTATAAAAATATTCCCTCATTACCCACTCGAAATAAAAGAAATTAGGTCTTTGGAAAGCCGACGCAGACTCGTGACTCTGAAATACTTGAATAAAATACTGCGTAGACACAGAGATTTTGTTTTGCTTCAGGAGATTTAGTCTTAAAGGTACCAGGGCCGAACACAAGACTTACTCACACTTCTTATATAAATGATCGATATGAGATGCCCTTGAGGCATACGTTTTTAACAAGGGCTTGCACCCAAAAAAAAGGAACCCTTGGCGGTGGAATTAGATTCCCTTTCCCAGGCCACCAATTCTACCGCATACCGGGCCACTCTATTTCTTTGGTTACGCTAGATCTCCATTGGTGAAGGTTGTTCGAGATGACTGGTTTTGTTTGTGTATGTGGCGCATGGAAAGGAGTGGGTTTTTTTTTATTTTATTTTTCTAATTGTAACGGTATATGTACGTAAATCTTTACCTTCTAAGAGTGGTGTTGGCGGTAATTGGCCTTCTAGCTGTTGTACCGCCCCCCCCCCCCTCCCAAAAAAGTATAAATAAAAAAAAACTTTTAACAACAATAGATATATTGAAGAAGAAAGAAGAAAATTACAATAATACTGACACAAAAATTAATAAAATGAAGCCTAAATAATAATAATAATTGGAAATGTAATTCGGGTTTGATTTTTTTCGACAATTTCCTTCTTTGGATTGAAATAGTTTTTCACAATTCTACAAGATAATGCGTCCAACAAAATAGGTAGGTAAACATATCTTATGACAATGCGATCAAAGTATTATGTATCAAGTAAATTTGCAATACATTTTTGGTGAGTATAAATATTATTTATGCGGATAATTGCTAAAATATAGTCATAAAGAGAGACTTGATGCGAAAAAAAAATCGTAAAAACCACAAATAGTATTCAAAAAATATGTGCGCAAATGGTATCTTGTATTCTGATTCAAAAAATATACGAAAAAGAAAAAAGGAAAAGATATTATAATTATTATGGTATAAGAGAATGAAGTAAGCGATTTTTGGACAAGCGCTATGGCGCGAGTTCATCGCTTACTTTGTTTTTAGGTGGTATACGCTATTTTTCCTCTTTCCCTGAAGAATGAAACGCGATTGCGATTTTGGTCGCCACAAACAATGAAGCACGCAAAAAATACGTTTTCATTCATATGAACCGAAAAATTAATTGAAGTACTCCTAATAATGAAATAGATATGTAACTATAAAAACTAGATAGAAAGAAAAGGTCATCTAGAAAAAAAGAAGAGTAACAGTAAAACGTGCTTTTTGCACTGAATAATTATAAAACACAAATATTTTCGGAAATTAGTGAACAATTAAACAATTATCTGAAGCAAATTAGGAATCAAATTATCAATTTGGATTTTTTGCGAAATGTAAACAACAATCATGAATTTTTGGGATGTTTAATTTTCAGCCATTTTTGATTTGCTAGAAATGACTAGAAATTAATTACATACAGAAAAATGAAGATGATTATAAGAATAATCGATCAAATCATCGAAGAAACAAATTTTACTCGCACTAAATACATCCGCAGCTTCTTTCTCTCGTTATATCTTCTCAAATTATATAAGTATGAAAAATTAAACAAGTACCTACAATGGGCTAGTTTTTTACGACTACATCCCACCTTTTTACCGTTCTAGGAATGTAGAATTGAGATCGAATTTCATCTTCAACAAATTGAAAGTCTGATCGAATCGTAAATATTTTTATCATCCAAGAAGAAAAATTAATTCATCCATAATAATAATAATAATAACATCAGATGAATAGAATGTTGTCAACACGGATTTAAAGAATAAAATTCATCAATTGGTGGTCCGGCTATCGGTAATACAGGGAAAGACGTAATCTATGATTTCTTCATTTTTCTTCATGGAAGTATAATTTATAAGAGAAAATTTAATAAATTATAATTTTACTATAAAAATTGAATAAAGGGGTGAATAATTGAATAAAGTATATAAATACGAAAAAAATTCTACAATAAACTGGTGAGGAATACGACAAATAAAACGGGCAAATAATACGCAGTAGGACGAAAACAATTCTCATAAAATCGTTGATATGCAAAACTACAAATCAGGATTTCCTACGTTCATTTATAATACGTATTCCTTTACAAGTCCAGAAGCTCATAGAAGTTGATCGAAAGTTAGCATCAGTGTCACTGTGAATTCAAAAATTATTGACAGTAACATTAAGTGGGAAGTTATGTCCTGTTCTACTATATGGTCCATCTTTAACCTTCTGTATTCAATCTATCTCTAACACAGTGCTTAGTAAACAGTAAAATACGTAATGAAATAATCCTCAAGAAATACTTTCATAATAACCACAAAAAAACAGGAAATTGCAACTGAAACATAGAGTTTCAGCTTCTGCCTACAACTTACGACTTAAAGAAATATAGTTTTGGCTTTTCGCATGAGAAGAAAAACAAAAAAAAACAAAATTCCGGCTTTAGCCTTTTAGTTTTTGAGTGGCCTAATAAACAATTTTAGCTTTCGGCTTGAAAAAAAAAAAAAAAAAAAAAAAAACGAGAAAAAACTAAAACATACAGCTGACTTTCGGCCTCAGCTCTCAACTTTTCCCTGGCTGTAATCGATGGAAACATTCAGACGTAATAATTATTAAAACATTATTCATTATAAAATCTCGATAGTAAACCAAGGTTCAAATAAGTTTCAGTAAATTGAAGAAGAGCCTACAAAAGACTAGGAGAAACAAAAGCCAGTTCCTTTTTACGGTCAGAAGAATTTATTTTCTGGTCACATAACTTTACCAGTTTGCAATCTTCACCTTTTTTCTTCAAAAAGATTTGATTCGAATTACTTTTTCCAGAGGTAAGCCGCGTACATTTACATATTATGCTCGAATTTATCATACGAATTCGACAGACCACACAGAAGAACAACAGTCAAGTAGGCACGAAAAAGAAAATACAACAAGAAAAACACCGTTAAAAGTTTTCCTCAAATTTGTGAGTGACGGTAACTTTCTTTACAAAATAAACTACTGCACTTTCCTCGCTTTATTCATTTTCCGAATAATTCTCATAGCACTAGATAATTATAACGTTTTCATACAGTATAAACGATATAATCGTGTTTCAAAAACTCCACACGCATTTGTCTCATATAGAGCCAATTTTAACAACACAACTGCAACAATAAAACTACGATTACCATCAAGATAAAACATGGATGTACAGAAGAAAAAAATATTAAAATTTCATTACAAGTTTAAATTAATTGGCGCACTCGAGTGGTGAATGTTCACAAAAATTTTTAACAAGTTTATCATACATCGAGGTCTGCAAACAGTTTTACATAAGGTTACATTGGATCAATTCCAGTCCAGTCCAAACATGTTTCGAATGCACCATTGTATTCTTTTACAACTCCTTTTTCTTTTACTACATGATAAGTGTACATTTATGGCATTATTTTGGAGAAAAACATAGGCAACAAGATTACGACACGTAATTGAAGAATAGATTTTTCACACTCTACGTAGAAAGGAAAGAAGACGTTACAGTACAATAAAGTACGAGTAAATAGAATAAAATGGTCAGCATTGCTAAAAGAATTAATACATCCAAAAATTAATAAATCTACATAAATACGTCAGACAAGAAAGGGGAAAAAAAAGGGAAGAAAAAATTATTCAATCATTATATAAATTGAATAGAATGAAAACAATTCACGACTCGTTTGGTCTGAAAGAAAAAGATAAAGAAAACAATGGAATTAAAACTATGATTTTCAGTGGTACGCAAGTACAAAATAATAACGATTAGAGTAATTGAAATTCTTCTACATTTGTAACAGAATTGCAAGCTGGAGAACATCGAATTTCGACGAGAAAAAAAAAAAAAGGAAAAAAAGAAGTTCGATCCGAAAGTGACGTATCAATATAATAAAGTGAAAAAAATTCATTGCGGTGAATGTAAGATTTTCATTTACTCCACGATCTATGATATGTCGTAGCATTGAAAATTGTATTTCTACTGAAGAACATCGTTCAAAAGCTATTAAAAATTTTCATGTTCCCTCGTAAATATGATCTTTTAATAATATTAAATATGTCCAATTTATTTTCTTTACTACTATAACATTTCAAGTAATGTTATTTCAGAGACTTTTCTCCAGCAGTTTGGATTTGGATCCTAAAATATACACCCTCAACCTGTTTTGCTTTATCGTAATCTTTTGGCCAAAAAAACATTCTTCTAGAAAACGTTTGGTTTCTCATTTTATAGGTAGCAAACCATTTGTCTACCACAAGACGAGTTTACTCAAGACCGAATTTCAATCTGATAATATTTTCTTAATTATATTGTTTTTGAGCAGGCATCTTGACTGATTTTACTACTTGTTGAATGTTAAAGAGAAAATAAGACAATGACGATGCATAAAACGAAATTTCAACTTTTTTTCTTTTTTCGGTAATCTCGGTTTCTATAAGCTTGAATCATCATAATTAGATTACAAGGTTAACACAGGGTTATTTATAGTATACGTAACTGAAAACGCGCTGCCTGGCCGCAAGCTTTAGTCTATGAACACGCTTTTTCAGGTCCTTTGGCGCAAACCTCTATTAAAATAATTATTTTCCCTCTTTTATTCAAGACTCATAATACGTTACCTAAAAAGAGAGACAAGAAACCTCAACTTTCAAGATTCAAATACATAAAATTGCGTGGTTGTTTGAAAGTCTCCTACCAAGGGACGCGTTAATTAAGCTCCGGTAATTTACGTCAGCCATACGTATAAACTTTCTTTTTCTACGTCCGTTGCTATTCGCTACCTTCTCACACTTTACTCGTCTTTCATTATTCTTAACTCTACTTTGGTTCTCGATTAGACGATCTTATTCAGGTAACAAAAAAATACTCTCACGTCGTACTTTATATTTTGCTTATACTTGAAACTCGCAGGAGATGATCAGAAAAAAGCCAGTAAAATATCTTTTACGGAGTAAGTTTTTTTTGGGGAAAAAAAAACTGAGCAGAACGAGGTAGGCTAGCTAATGTACTGTTGAATATATTGTCAATAATACAGTGTCGTTGGAAATTAAAAAGTTCTTAAGGATCATTTGTAGGTAGACTTTGGAGCTGAAAGCGAAAGACCAACGCTGAGTGAGGTGAAAAAAATGTGCCGCCTACTAGAAGGACGAAAATTTCCAATCTTTGAAGAAAATTTTTTTTTTTTTTTTTGAGAAATATTTGACGGAATCTTATTTTACGAATCGGATGTGCATTTTGATTTGTATAATAATTACGAAGTGACGGGGTTTTTGAAAGTAACGACGATCACAGACACTGCTCTCCTTTTTTCAAACCAAGATGGAATAATTCAAATAGTACCTACGCTGTAAATATTCCTGTAAGAATTTCAGACTATTTCGATAGTTTTTTCGAAAGTTTTATTGTTTCAACTTTCTCTCATTAAAATAGATTCATGTATAGTATTTTTCAATTCCGGTAAAAATTTTACTTACCGCGGTATTTCTCTTTTAGACTTGAGTCGTTCGTTCTTTAAAACGGATTGTCTCCTCAAAAATGTACTGTTTCAGCGTTTCCTTCGGTAGATCATCCAGCTCCATCGAAAATCGAAACGGTTCTTCCGATACCGGCTATATCAGTAGAAATACAAAAATTATTCACAAGCTGTAGGAGTCAAGTTGTTCTTTTCCTGTACACTAAGGAGAAAAATTACTGTGAAAGACGAAAATTTTGGTCAATAGTTTTATAACAAGTGTTCTTTGTTTTCACTTCCATCTTTTCATTTAAACATGATCACTTCTTTTGAACAATAGCCAGTATAACTTTTTAGCATAAATTCACATTGAGATTAATAAATAATAGTTTACACATTCAATATCGAACATTTGTCTAAAAACAATTCAAGATTTTCTCTTGATATGCAAGTGAGAGTCGGCAAATGAAGCTGAGCATAAGTTGGTAGAATTGAGGCATTCGTCCTCATCCAGCGTTCCAATAGATTCTCCTCCCCCCCCCCCCCATGAAGTGCCTTCCTGTGCCTCCAGGCAATTTGCTTAATCAATTCTAAGCCACGGAATTCTAATTTCTTTCATAACTTTTACTTCTCGTTCAGTGTTCCTCAAACGTTCTTGGATAGCTCATCAATAAAACTACAGATTTGGTAACATGAAAAAAAAAATCATACGTGTTACGCGTAATTTGCGCAATTGATCAATGCGCGCACCAAACACAAATTTTGCTGAATGCACGTAGTCAATAAGTAACTACTTCACTTAATTTGCATATTGAGCAAAATGTCTGCCGGATTTGCGCAGAAAATTGGTACGATGCGCGAAATCGGCAATATTTTCATGCGGATTGCGCGCATTGAGCAACTAGTCGCTCTTATAGGTACATTGAGTTTGAGCAATTAGTCATTTGCTCACTATGGACACTTGACCAAATTTAGATAATACTTGAATATGTCATCATCTACGATATTATGTATAAATGTGATTATATTGGGTTAAAAAGTAGGAGTAATTGAAAAATTCTAAAAGTTGAATGAAACTTACGTGCGCGGCAGTGGCGTGATCAGAAATTTATGAAAGGGAGGGGGGATGGTTGAAAAGGTTTCTTGGGATATGGTTTAATATTTCTGATTGATAAGACGTCGTAATCTAGACCAAATTGTGATCCTGGAAGAGAGGGGTTTGGGAATTCATCCGCCTAATATCCTCCTTCCCCTGGCTTCACTATTTGTGCGTTCGTGAAGACTAAAGAATAAAGTTCACAAGAATATTTCATTATTATTCTACATGATCTTATGTAATATAGAAGACGGTTTGTGAACAACGCGACGGTCGGTGTAATCAGCAGGGCAACGACTTCAAGGGTGCTATTTGTCGGTCATCACCGTAGTCGATGTTATTTTCTTTTATTGGTCCAGAAAATTTGTATCATTATCATCCTCAGTCATTACTATCACTCTGTTCCAACTTGGCTAGGAAGAAAAACATGAAAGATTTGATTTAAGAAATCATGAAACGAAATTTAAAGATGGCCGATAATAGGGTGTATTTGTCAGACGTAAAAATTTGAATCTTGATCGAATCCAGGTCCGTGCCGAGTTTCTAAGACGCTCCGGGCAAACCAACTTTTTGACGCCAAAAACTATCATTTTTCTCTCCGTTTTATTACTCTATAATTTTTGGGATGCCTGCGTAGAATTTTCTGTCCTTTTGTCACCCTGTCGTGTTCGGCGCCCCTGGTAGCCGTCTAGTTTGCCCACGCCTCGGCACGCCCCTGATTGCATCTAGCTTTGGCGCTTTTCATGAAATATGAAATTTTTGTGATCTTCAATCACATGAAATGATAATATCTGCTTTAATTTATTTATCAATCAAAATGTCCAATACCGGTAGATAATTATGAATTACAGCATTAATTCTTGACCTCATCTTGCCTAACTGCTCTTTGTAATTTGTGGAATCGGAATGGAGAAGAATCAACGAAAAACTGGATTCAAGATTCCGTGATAGTATCTATGGCAAATATACGAAGGTAGATCGGATGGTTACAATCGATTGCGACTGCAAAAAATGATACGTGTTCTGATTCCTCTATCGATTTTACGATTCACATCATTGGCCCATGAAATATTGATATAGCATAAAAAATACATATTTTTTTGATCCCCGGTCAATATTTTGACTTCCATCTCGATTCTTGATTAGTGACAAGTTTTACAAAACAAGAGTTCTTGACAATGATATTGATCGGTCAGAATGCGCTCTAGGGAGGTATGTATCAATCTTGCATATACCCATTAGAGAAAGTGGTAAGATAAGGCCGTAGTGAGATTTGCTGGGGTTTTGGAGATAGAATAAAATGATGGAGGCGGTTAATCTGTTTCTTATTTAAGGATGGTCGGTTGGCTTAAAATAATGTTCCGCGGAAAATACTGAAAACTGGAAAAGAATACTTTACTTAATTGGTAACCAAAATATCGCTCTTGACTGGCAGGTAATACCAGTAAGCTGTTTGTTGGTCAGATTTGAGCGGTATGTGTGTGTGTGTATGTGTGTACTGCGGGAATGTATTACAATTGAAAGTTCAAACGTTATGAGCTCTTAAAATTCAAAATTGGTCGACTGCACGAGCCCGTCTTTAGGACGCCTCTTAGCGAGCGCGAAGCGGGAGCCCACGTGGGTGCCGCAAGCGGCTAAACGACTATAATTGACTGCGTTATTTGAGGAAAGCAGGGACTTTGTTTTATGGAACTCAGCGAAAATTCGTATAGCCTCATGGGATTTCAAATTCACTTCTTTGAAGGGGTTTACAGCTCGACATTTCCTCAATCCGCATACTATATAGGATCAAATCACGATATTTTCCAAGTCTCACTCTTAATATAAGTATATGGAGCAGAGGACAAAATTTTTTTGAAGTTTCACATCCATAAGAGTTCCGAACTTGACATTTTTCTTACTTCCAGACCTGTAAAGGTTCCGAGATTAAAGTTCTTCAACTACAGGGGTTTCCAAATCGAAACTTTTATAACCCTAAAATAGGACGACACAGCGGAAATTGCACCAAAAACATCCTAATTACAGTTTTCCTGTTGAAATATGTAAAATAATTTGGGATGGGATTAAAAAAAAAAAGATAGTATCCACGGTCAATTACCAAGGAGATATTGGATCTATAAACGCCACCAATCGTTCATGAAAATTTGAACTCCACTGTATCATTCTTGACTTTTCACGTTCAAAACAGTTGTCGAATGCGCGCATATTTGCCCAATTCATATCAAAAATGAAATTATAATTCGTCAATTGCACGCCCGCGCATGAGACAGAGTGCTTACTGACTGCGCGCATTAAGCAAAATTTCTGGCTTGTTTGATGCGCAAAATCATACGCAACATGTATACAAATTTCTAATTTGAGCTGTAAAGTTTAAGAAAATCACAAAATCGAACACCAACATGCAACAATTCGTATAAAATTCATCTCGCGAAACAGCTGCGGCAAAATTGAAAGACGAGAGAGAGAGAGAGAGAGAGAGAGAGAGAGAGAGAGAGAGAGAGAGAGAGAGAGAGAGAGAGAGAGAGAGAGAGAGAGAGAGAGAGAGAGAGAGAGAGAGAGAGAGAGAGAGAGAGAGAGAGAGAGAGAGAGAGAGAGAGAGAGAGAGAGATATTGTGAAATAATTTCCAATGGCAATAGTGTGAAATTCGGAATTCACGAAACTTCCTCAAATCTCTAGAGAAAATTTCCTAATTAATAGATTTAATTTTTTTACTCAGAAGCTTATGATCATGAAGTCTTGTAACGTTCTTCAAAAAGTATAAAACTTGATTTTTAAATAAATTTCTAACATTGTATTGTAAACAACGTGCAAGAGAGCCCCGCTAGACTCGTTATTTGGTTTTCGTCTTTTCGTACACCTTCACACGACAGTCATCTGAACAGCTGTACAAAAATAATAACGAAAAATATACATAGTGTCTACCAAATTCAAATAGGGAAAATATTGGACTTTTAAAGGGTGTTCCACAAAACTTTAATTTCAGTGGTACAGCAAGGGGGACGGTGTTAGGGGATCCGGGCCTACTTTGAATTTGAAAATTCGCCTTAAAATACCTTCAAAATCACAGAAAAAAAAGTCCTAATCAACCTAGGAATTCAAATTTCAATTTCTTTATTGGGTCAGAAATGAAATTGATGGACTTTTATTGGGTTTGTTGGACCATTCGAAAATTAACGCAAGAAACGTGTTCACTACTCTCCAGTGAACTTATCAAAGGGGAAACTTTTTCGGCACGTTAAAATGTTTAGAAATAACGATAAAATATCAACGATATAGTAATGAGTATAAGCAGGAAAAAATGTATTTATTGCACGTTACTTGATGCGCGATGGAACAATTTTTTGTAACGTTAAAATATATAGACATAACGATGATTCGATAAAGATAAAAAAAATGAGTGTAAGCAGTAGTAAATACGTTACTGCATGAAGGCAATGGACGATAATATTATTAGCGAATGATGGTCGCGTTAAAGCATGCATTGATTACTTCCAGTCGCAGTGGCTGGCAAAAAACAGTGGCTATGGTACGAAGGTTACGCAATGGGTTTCCCGTCCACCAATAACGGGATTGAATCCACTAGCGGTTATCAAGCGGGAGCACACCATAAGGGAACGTGCTCCAGTCGGTCAGTTATTAAATAGTCTCCTAGAGCTTGCGACTAAGTGGTCACTAGTAAGGGATCCGCTGTGCAATAATTATATTCCGTTTCACAAAACCCCTTCGGTATCCTTATCTCATTGGACTGCAGCGTACCAATGGGCCATGTTAAAAAAGAAAGTCTTGCAAGATGAACGCTCCGCCTCCTCCGATACTAGGGTTTTCTACGTCTGTTCTACATCAAGGGATGAAAGTATCACACCTGATATCCTCAACGAACATCTGCAGAACACATGGAACACATTTTCTGATTTCGAGCGCCACCGCCACCGTGTTCACAAAATAGTTTTAGATGGGGTTGAGTCTACGTGCACGTGCCCCTATTTTATGAAAGCTACTCAATGCAAACACACATTGGGAATGAAGATCCGGCTTCACCTTGTTACAGTTCCTACCGAAGCGAAGAAAGTGCCCCCTTGGCAGAAGCGGAAGCGAGGGCGCCCTACTTTAGCTAAGAAGGCTCTCATTATCCAATGAAGTTATTGTTCTTTTTTTTATTTAATTTTTTCCTCGTGTTTTGTTCATCGTGCATGTTAAATATTTTGACTATATATTTTATCGTTTATTTGTAATAATTTCATCGTTTTGAACTTACCGCCATTTACATTTTTGGATGGTTGTATTGATTATTCTAACGTGCAATCCATTGTTTAACGTTCAATTACATTTCTTTTGGCTGAACCCTTTTTCTTAACGTTCATACACTTATTTCATCGGGACTTCATTTTTCCATAGTTCAAACTATTTTTCGCATCGTTCCCTCCATCTATTTTAACGTGCCGATAAATGACACCCCTTATCAAATGAAAGGAATGAAAGCTTACCTCGTCCGCCGGGTCGTAATATTGCTCCAAATATGGATGCGCCAATGCTTCCTCCACTTCGATTCTTCTATGCGGATTAAACGTCAGCATCTTGTCCAACAAATCTAACGCATTTGGATCGGCATTCGGATAGAGCCTGTCCCAAGGAACTTTAGGTTTGAAGGGTAAAGATTCCAAATAATTACGGGCCTAGACGGAGTACAAATATTATATACATAAGTATCTCTTAAGCACTTGAACGGTAACGACAGTATTAGTGACTAGTGTACCCACGTTACCGACGTCAATAAGCACTCTCATGCATTATCCCTTCTGTCCTCATAATGAAGACTTATTATTCTACATTTTTACTCGCTCTAGTCCGTGCCATAACATATGCTCGGCGCATATTTTTCTTCTCCCGTTCCTTTGGAGTGAATACGAATTTTATATCTTCTACAATGAATGAAGTTGTCCACTCCAATTATCACACCCGTTAAAGAAACCATAACGGGAGTATACATGGAGAACAGAGAAAAAAAAAGAAACGCGCGCATCACAAAATTGACTTCCAGGTCTATTTCGTGTATCGGAAAATTTTCTTTCACTGCGCGCTCATCTCTTACATTTTCGTGTTCAGTTTTTTGTTCATGTTCTTATTCCTCTTCTCGCGTTAAAAATTTGATGGGAAATATTTGCAAGCAAAATACGTTTTTCCGTTCGTCTTGCCATAAAAAATAAGATTTCAGTTCTTTCTTCAGACACACATACACAAACTTTTCATCATCGTAAAATAACAGAGAGCGTGTAGAGTGTACGCAGACTTGAATTGCACTTTCTACTTCAATTAAACGGAAAGACAAGACAATTTCGATGAGAATAGAATCTCATCAAAATTTCGGATTGGAAACATAGAGGAAGGAAGTTCGAAGCATGCTTAAAATTGAGGTTGAAAAGGTAGAATGAGAAATCGAAATGATATCCACTATTTGAATGTCAAATGAATATCTACTTTCATTATTTCATTACAAGAGAAAAAGTTATTTTGTAGCATCAAGAATACGAGAGAGAAAGAATAAAAAGGAAAAACGTCGATCAGAAAAGATACAAGAAACTTTCGAAGAAAAATACTTCGTAAAAATGGCTATCGCGTCAAAAATTTATATTTTCGATCTTTTCATTGGATTGTAAGTAGTCCAAAACGAGAATTTTAAATAAATCAAGAGAGGACCAGTGAAATTGCATGTTCAATATATCATTTAAGAATATCTACCACGTAATGTGTAATTTACGCAATAACTATTGCGAAAATCATTCTATGGCAATCGATGATAAAAATTTATGCTTTAATCTCATGAAATTTATTCCTTCTCATTCATTTTATTATTTTCGCATTGAAAAATTTTACAGAATAAAATACAAGAAATGTTTGAAAAAAATTTCATTTTTGCTGTTTCATTTTCTGAAATTACGTGTTTACATGATCTTGAATAAGAATTTTGGAATGTCATTCGTCAATTTTAATGATAGGTGAGTAATTATTTGTAGAAATTGACGAACTTTCAGTGTTGAAATCTTTAAAATGGTAGCAATTTTCATTAGAATCATAGACGTATTTATACAAGACTTAGGTTAATCGATCTACAAAATCCTGTTTTAAATAGTCTGACGGGCAATCAGCTAATCAACATGCGAGCTTGATTATTCATTACAGATGAAAATTTTCATTGCTAAAATATGACGGGTGTTTCCAACCCAATTATAATTGATCTACTCAACTAGTACGGCGAACAGAAAGTTCAATTTGAATAATTCTTCCCTGAGATTTTTGGTTTTGCTGGTGTGCGTGTGTGTATTTGCTTGCCTTGATGTCGTTTTTTATTTATTTATTTATTTTTTTTTGAAGTTATACACTTTTATTTTTTTAATATTATCATTCTTGTAAGAATGGTACTCTAAGAAACAAATGTTCTTATAATATGAGGGAAGTAAGTTATATTACTACTTCCAATACATGCGAGTAAGAGGAACGTTCATGATATCCGCATGTATTGTAAGACACCTCTTTTTATAATGATATTAAAACAAAATTCAATTCGTGTAGAACTTCTATCAAACATAAATACGTCAACGAATCTCGTTCAATAACGATTCAATCAACGAATACTCGAACGTAATTGGCTAAATCATTTTCCTTTTGAGCTTTTATTGTTATCTTTCACGTTAACCTAGTTGTGAGTGGAATTCAACATTTTTACAGGGCTTGCAGACGCACTCAAAACGTCATTTTAGCATCATGTACAAACCAAATACATAGATAATAAGGTACGTAACCCAGCATCTTCAGTTTTTTAAGCACGAATACTCAAGAATATGAAAAAACTTTACTTGACCATGTAATTAAAACACGAGCGCTTTCGGTTATCAACCACTGAGAGTGCTCGTGTTTTAATTAACTATACGGTCAGGTAAAGTTTTTTCATATTCTCGATAATGTGCCGTAAAATGAATGAGCAAATTAAATTTCATCATAAATACTCACTTTTTCATTAATAATACATTCGAGATCTTCTGGTGACGGAGAACCTAAGATTCCTAAAATATGGTTCAACTGGTCTAGATAGTGTTTCCCAGGGAAAAGAGGCCGATTTGACAACATTTCTGCTAAGATACAGCCCACTGACCAGATATCGATAGATTTCGTATATCCCTGAAAACAATACCAAAAATAAACGATGAGGGCAATTCTTAGAGTGAGAAATCATAAAGCTAAAAATAATGTAATCAGTTGTAACTCTGGCAAATTTGAAATACGTAGTGAAGTTATCGCGAGATGCGAAGAGAACTTAAATGTTAAAATGAACAATTAATCTTGTTAGAAAGAGGTGCCGTAAGAGATCTGAACTCATCTTGATATTATAGGAATTTTAACACGTACTACTTCTTTTACAGAGATGAGCACTATTAATAGTCCTTCATAGCTGATAACTTGGAGAATTGTTTAAAATAATTTTAAAAGCAATAGCTTTTTATGAAGAACTACATACAAGTAGTTGCGGTAGATTGTGAAGTTAAGAAAAATGCGCAATTTCAAAAGTTTGAAATATCTCTGCCCTGAACTTGATTTCGACGACCCAATTGGCTTCAGAATGCAATTTTTACTTCTTATCTTTCTACATCAAATATTTCGACACAGTTTCTGCACACGATCGCGTTTAAATTATCAACTGGCCAAAGATGTGGTTTGCTCACAACTTTTCATCTTCCAATTCATACTGTGTTTATGAGACGTAGATGATATAGGTAAAAGAGTACTTTCTCAAAAAGTCAGTCATTCCAATGGCACGCAAAGCTACGAAAATTTCACAAGCTGTCTGACTTCATAAAAAATATCATGAGTACATTGGTAGCCAATATTTCACATAAATAGCTAAAAGTTCAACTTTATTCAAACGAACTTATTTGACAGAGACGCAATCAACAGACGCAAGAGAGTTCCTGCGGTTTGACAACCTCCATTTTTACTTAAAATACCAAATTTTTTTCAGTAAACATCGGGGGATAAGATTGATGGAAAGCCAAAATTTTCCAATTTTCGTACCATACAGGGTATCTTTAACAAAACTGCTAAATTACTCTTTTCATAAACTAAAAGATTTTTTCAGAGTCGCAATCTACAGTATGCTACTCGCTGATCACACAACTCAAGCATTAGTCAATACAGTATTTACTTTTTTTTCACAGATAGAACGCTACAATGTAAAATAAGAAACAGATAAATAGATGAAACAGACGACGTAATTCGATAAAATGAACAGAGTAAAATGAAATTGTCGAAAATCTTGCATTTTTGCAAATTGCACGATTTTATCGACAATAGCAATCAACATCCTTCAATCTCGACGTAAACTCAAAATTCACGTAAATACACAAATTACTTATTTGGAAAGTACATCCCGTACGTATTTCCGCATCACAAAACTCAATTAATATTCAAGTTTACTATACCAAATTTACAGTTCACTCAAAATTCAACGAATCCAAATTTCTTGTCTAAAACACGTACCCGATCTCTTCCTTCAGCATCCTTCATTTTATTCACACATGATATCAAAGTTAATTGAGACATACCTACAAATCCTCGTCATAAAACACTTCTCAATTTGCGAATTTTTTCGCGCGGTGGGGAGTGTCGAAAATCTTGTATTTTTGCAAATTGCACGATTTTATCGACTTCGACTCGTAATCGAATTGTCAAGGCCAAGGGTCAATGAACTGTCATGGAAATGATTAAATTTATTTCTCTCGACGCTTCCTGCACAAACTTTCTCCGACTTGCTTCAATTTTGCAACGTAAGAAAACGTAAGTTATTAAATCGTATTGAAATCTGAGCAACTACGAGTATGGCGAGTGAGAATGTTCAAAGCGCATTCTACCTAATTGCGACAGCGAATCAAGTGAGTACTTCTTCAATCTTTATAATCTACGAATTATTCTGGTTCGACTCTCTCCCTCAATCTTCATCTTACTCGTTATATTATTACAAATCGTTTTCCTCACTCTCTATGAGACTGACGGATAGTGTATTTTTCCTCTGTCCGTCAGGTACGCAATGCTTCGAGGACTCCGCCGGACTCAACTACGACCACTCTATTCGAATTGTAATCCAATTAAATCATTAAAATTTGTTTTGTAGATTAATTTGTGAAATTTATTTTCTTCCAAAATCTTCGCACGCTTCCACGTCTTACGCGCACTCTAGCTGAGGGAATTTTCTGGGCCCACATTTTCCCGAAAGAAATCAAGATTGAAATTGTGGTTCTCATTTATGCAGCAAAAAAAGAAAGTAAGACTTCTAACAGACCAGTAGAATCAATGAAATTCAATACGCAGAGAGCGAATGAAAGGCTAAGCAAAACTGCGTACAGTTACGCGCGGAATAACGAGGAAAAGTGAAGAAAACAGTCGATTATAACGTTTTTTCACTTGAAACGTCGCGTCTTTTTTTCTCGTTAGAAAACGAGAAAAAAAGATAGCGTGTGAATATTGGGGCGCGAGTTACAATTGATTCGCGTTAAGCCCAGTGCCACTGCTTGCAACCCAAATATTGAACTTTCAATAAAAATTTCTCACAGAATATGAATTTTCAAGATGAAAATGTATGTCACATAAAGAATTGGCACATCATTTACGATATAGAAGTGTTCCTCCCAGAGAGGAAATAATTGCACAATCTACATACCTCGAGAGTTAATTGAAATTTATCGCAGAAATTATTCGCAGGCGGTTCTTTACTCAATAAGAATTGTTCGGACGTCGAAGAAAAAGAAAGGGTGGCAACTGACGGGGATCATCTATGTACGTGAACTTTCAGCAGCTCATTCATCAACATCGTTTGACAAATGTTGCTAAATACCAGGCGCCTCAATAATGCGTGAACGTTTTCGTCTACACTTTCATACTCCCCACCTCATTGCGAAAATATCACTAGATAACCCATTCCAAGCTTTACGTATAACAGTGGAGAGAGTAATCTTTTTTCAAGGTTACACGCTACACCGTCATCATTCAGCCTTTCATTTTCACTGAGTCTTCTTTATCTTCCATGTCATGGTTTCAACAATTACCAACTTGCCCGACATCTTGTCATTAAATTTTTTTTCTCTCATCGTCCTTTAACATCTCTCTGAGAAGATACTGCAAAGACTTTCCAAGGTGAAACATTTAGCAAGAGCTGACTGATTCAAAAAATTCTTATTTCTTTTCCTTTTAAAATGTTCTTTTCAAACGACAATCTCAAGGGGGAGGGGGGAGAAAAAGCAACGAAATTAAAACGAGATGAAGATGAAAAAATATATTTCCATAAAAAATGACCAAAACTTTTTAAAGCATAATTTCGAGGATCCTTTGAAAATTTTGATTAATATTTTACCAACCATAGTAATATGATTTGAGAATGGAATAACTTCTTCTGCGCAAAGATTCGTTTCGAACATTCTCCGATGTAATCGAGTGAAAATACTAATTCAAAATTTGAAACAAAACTATGAGTAAATGTTTTGTTATATATATGTTACGCCCAATTCATGTAATTGCCCATTACGTGAATTGGGCAGCAAAATTGACAAATTCATGAAATGGGCAACGACTTTGCTCATTTCATGAATTAATCAGAAAACCCCTTTAAAATTGCCCATTTCATGAATTAGGCAGGTGACTTTAACCAATCAGAATGAAGGTAATAATTTGAAGTACTACTCGCGTAATATGTACTCGAATAATATATAACACGTGAATTTAACATAGAATACAACGTACAAATATTAGGGTCGTAAGTATTAGAATAATATTAATGTCTCGTTAAGTCGTTCGGTCAAGATCCTCATCGCTTCTTGTTCTCTTTCGACTATGTCCACACACCTTCCTGACTCATGCTTACGAAATAAATTGTTAATTTACAAAAAAAATTCGAAACTTGAACGATGAAAGATTAATACGAAACCGCACGCATGAACCGTCAGATAATTTATAATAAATACTTTAACAGGTTCAGTTATGAGAATGAATGAGATTGTGTGGATGTTCCTTTTTGTCTGCATTTTTGCTATCGTTTTTAGCGATAACAAAAATCGAATAACTGGTATCTACGAGTACTCCACGTCATCTATCCGATGACTAACTTTTTCCAGTTCAAGATTACGTTTGTTAGCCGAATGAAATTTTATCACATTAACGTACCTATTCTTTTCATGTACTACTGTGCATCAACAGCCGAGTTTCGTTTTTCTTATTTTGATTCCAACTGTGTGTCTGACGAGTATAATGAAATAATTCCTTCATTCCTATTGGTTAATCTCGTTGATCATTTCATGAAATGAGCAGAATTTTCAATTCCCATTTCATGAATTCAGCAGACAATTTCTGCATATTACGTGAAATGGGCAGCAAAATTGCTTAATTCATGAAAATGAGCAAAGTCGTTGCCCATTTCATGAATTTGTCAATTTTACTGCCCATTTCATGTAATGGGCAATTACATGAATTGGGCGTAACATATACACATATACAACGAGAGCGCTCAACCTGCAGCCCGCGGAAAGGTCTCACCCGGCCCGCGAGCATGGAACAGAGAATAAAAGAAAGAGAAATAAAGAAATCGAATAATGGGAAACTCGATAAGATTCACACTTGCTTATGTTTTTTGTGGCCTGCGAGAACTTTCAACTTGTGCTATGGGGCCCCGAGTCGAAAACGGTTTAGCGCCCCTGACATACATAATGGTCTGTCTCCTGCAACAAGCTTATTTCTTTAATCTAACGTCGAAATGTAAAAATGGCGTGGATTTGAACTACAGTTATAGAAGTAACTGCCAACAACATGCATTTGAAACGAGTAGATGAAATACATTAGAAGAAAAAACTTCACAACCGTAGTAAAGTTTTCCCTCTTTATTACAATATACCTCTCACTGCCATCACTATCGATTTCAGCGAGAGATCTAAATATTAATCACTTCATCTTTCGTCAACGTAATTTCTAAGAGCCGATTTTGTTAGGAATTGACTGAACTTCAAAATAAAACGTTTCGGACATACTATAGTTTCTGTACTCTTTTACAAGAAATTCAATTTTCAATATGCAAGAAGGATGGACCTTCATCCTCTACGTTCACGAATAAAGAATTCAACAACTCCAGCGACAAATAAGAATCATCAAATTAAAATTAGCCTGTCCGCTGATAAGCAGAAAGATACTTGGAGGTAAAATGATGAATGGGGAATGGAACAATTAGGAAACAACCGCTCAGGTGATAAGCACAAGTACTCTTCGCACTTTAGGATGCATTCAGAAACGCGTAATGAACTGTGACCGGTTAGTTGTTTCTTATTCCAGTCTAGTACAGGATGGGAGAAATGAAGCGAGATTTAGTCTATATCTTTCGCATCATTCTCACTTTGTACTTCGCTTCATCCGACAAAATACTTATATTAAAAAGGTAGCCACCGACGAAAAGGATTCATTAACAAAATAATCCATGGTATCAACGAAGGAGAATGGGCTTGGAGGGACTTATTTCAATAGACATGCGGTTCATTTCTCTTCCTTTACAGTAAAATTTATTCAAAATCCAACTTCATAATTTTCTGTTTACGTTGCTCTCTCCGTGAACTCTACTGAAAGTAATTTCCTCACCGAATTGAAGCGATTAGGAAGAATGAGGAGTAATGTTCAATATGTTCGACCTGATTTGGAGATCATTTTCAGTTCATCTTTTAGTCTCCCTTTCGCTCTTCATTATAAGATCCGGTCGATCATGTAGTACAAAATTTACTAAAAGCTGTTTTCACCTCTGAACTAATTGGGCACAGGTCAAGTTAAACACAACTTGAGTTGTCAGGCGGGACAGGGATCCAAAATATTACGACGGAATACGAGAAGAAAACGATCAGGAAAGAAAGACCCGATGAAAAGGGTTTCGGATTCTGTTTTGCATTCCTCTTCAATTAAAACCTGCTACGGTATGGATCTCGAATATTCTCGATTAAAAGTATTTATGGAAAATGTTCTTTCACAACTAATGTCAGAAATGATTATTTTTCAGAATCCAATTAATTTTCAGCACTATCAACAAAATAAAAAATTCGCGGAATTTCCTTTCCCCTCAGATACATACCTTGGAATTCAACATTATTTCTGGCGCTCGATACCATCTAGTAGCAACATATTCCGTCAAAAATCCGGTATGATCATGTTCTGGATCCGCTACTCTCGCTAAACCGAAATCGCAAATCTAAAAGCACCCATAAAATTAATCACTAAAAATGAGGAGTGAAGATTTCAAACCATGAAACTAGAGCCCAATAACACCCTACCTTGAGATCGCACGTCGTATTAAGAAGTAAATTACTCGGCTTCAAATCTCGGTGAAGTACATTTGCTGAGTGAATGTATTTCAACCCTCGAAGAATCTGGTACAAGAAATAACAAATGTGATCGTTGCTCAATTTCTGAAAACAAAATATGACAATAAGAATCCAACTACAAAGAAATCTAACGCAGTTGACACCTAACTCTAATGATTTCTACCTGAGTTTTTAGTAATTTATACAGGTCAGTATCCATTAGGCATTGTACGATGTAAACATCTTTCATCTGATCGACTGTATCAGCTCGTAGAATGTCTCGGATGTCAATGACCTAAAATTGAGAACGTATCCGTCAGAATCAACTAAATGAAAAATAGAACTACCATTTAGATATACTATTTTAGTCTTCGTCTCACATTTTCGTGCTTGAATCTAGTCAAGATTTTAATTTCTCTTAAAGTTCGCTGACAATAGGTTTGATGCTCGAATGGTGATATTTTTTTGATTGCAACTTTCGCTCCGGTTTGTTGATCTTTTGCTGACCTGTAATAATAAACAACCTCATGCCGATTAGAGGAATAGAAGACAGAAAAAAATGTAAAATCGAAAGGTACGATACGAACACCACCATGCCATACGCTCCTTCGCCGATATAGGCTAAATCGAAATAGCGAGGACCCACTTCAAAAGTTTGTCCTTTCACAAAAAATGCTCTTTCCTGCGGATGATCGTCCGCAACAGTTTCTGTTTCCATAGTGTAATATCGTCAACGACAAAGAATATTAAATAACAAAACACCAACTCGTAAAATCTAACGTAGATATTCGAAACAGAAGAAAAATTATGATCCCATGCAGTCCACAAGAATAGAAAAACAACACATGATCAAGAATATCCTACGAATGAACAACTTACGGTCGTTCCTTAACAAGTTTTCATTTTGGGCGAACGAAGTCGAAGAGAAGAAAGAATAAAATAATAACGTAGAAGTACCAACTCCGAGTCCGACACCGAGACTCCGACAAGGCAGGTTAAAGCTAGTGTAAAAGTTAAAGTGAGGAGTGGTGCCAGCGAGCAGCGACCATGTATTATTTAGGACCAAAGAATGGATAGGACCTTTGACTATTCGGACCGGGCAGCGCTAGCGTCACGCAAAATTTTTGAATTTTTTAAAATCTCTCAGAAATATTTTCATCTGAAAGAAAATTTTCCGCTCTTCAATTTTGTTCCTTACGAGTACACGCCTAAATTCATT